>OU342745.1:41523881-42123881 GCA_910589775.1 Avena eriantha | reverse complement strand
CCTAGGTGGTACGCTCCGCCCGCGCCGGCGAAAACGGACGCGTGGCCGGCATGGCCCGGTGATCGACCACCCAACGCCTGCCTCATCCGCACCGATGCCAGCTCCGGGACTGCCGCCGACCCACCTTTGGACGCCGCTGGAGTACATCGACCTCGATCCATAGATGGACGGGGCGGCACCGGCGGCGGGGAGATTGGCAGTAGCTAGGGCTAGGGCCAGTTTTTATATATATTTTGAATGTAATATATTTTGTATAATTGTGTATGAACTTTGCCAGTTTATTTGCGCGCGAATTGTATTGGTTTGAATTTCGGTCGGCCGAATAGGCCGGACCGTGACCCCAAAACGACCACGTACCGACCCAAACAAACATAAACGGACCATTTCGATCGCCCGTTTAGACGACTCGGTGGAGATGCCCTAAAGTGTATGTAGTGTAGTGCTAGTTGCGAAGGGACGCACGCATGCCTGCCGGCCCCTTTACCACTTGTTACCCTCTGGCGACGAGCTAACACTCATGATCGTTATGCTGACTCATTGGGTTGCCAATAGGTGTCAACATAACTGCACTTCATTGGGTTGGCAATAGGTGTCAAATTGGTCCAATACCTATGATTGAATTATAGATGTGTGTTCTGCTCCAATGCACATATAGCTAGCTTTAGACCATGTCCACAAAATCTTGGTTACACGGAAGCTTTAGAACCACTCCAATGTGTGAAGTTACATATGCCACCATTGCAATGTGTAGTATAGTTTTAATTAGGACGGATCCACAATAATCTTTTTGGACGACCAAGTTACAATGACTCCCTCCGGTGATTAGATGTTGCAGCCTGGTATATATAGGTATTACTACTAATACTTTTTGCAATAGTCTTGGTGAAACTTAACACTATTTGACTTCTCAAAAGATTTATAGAGGGCCGCCACATTCTAGCCATAGGCTTACAGTCTTTACCCTCTTTCCTAGAAGATGCTGTGAACTGCCTGGCTGGCTGGGCCCTGCTTGGTATTTGGTTATATGTTTACATCGAACAGTACTACAGCGGCATGTTCTTAGACAAGTGCTATTTTTATTTCTTTCTGAGAGCAACATGAGCAAATGTAACTATCTTACTAGCTAAGGAATATTCTTGTGCTGAAAGAGAAGTCATGTAGTACGGGTGAGAGATACCACACATTCTGACATTCACACAAGTTAGATAATTAGTACTAGCCTTTTAGAGGAAGTACTAAGTGCGGTACTTGTAAGACTGTAATAACCACAAGCCATAATCATGAGGCAGCAGACATAATAAACACAGCTCCTATCAGCAGTTAATAAACACATCAGGCAGTTACTAGCATGCTATAAACTTGCCAACCAATCGTGGACCTTCTAGAAGCACTAGTAGGAACCGGGCCATTTGCCCCAGTTCAGAATGGCCTTTAGCCCTGAATTGCGAACCGGGGCTGTGAAAGCGGGACTAAAGGTCAGAGCTTTAGCCCCGGTTCGCAGACATAATAAACACAGCTCCTATCAGCAGTTAATAAACACATCAGGCAGTTATTAGCACGCTATAAACTTGCCAACCAATCGTGGACCCTCTAGAAGCACTAGTAGAAACCGGACTATTTGCCCTAGTTCGAAAGGGCCTTTAGCCCCGGATTGCGAACCGGGGCTGCGAAAGCGGACTAAAGGTCCGAGCTTTAGCCCCGGTTCAATTACGAACCGGGGCTAGAAGTCCAACCACGTGGCCTGCTAGGCGCGCTGGGCGGCAGAACATTTAGCCCCGGGTCGTGTTAATGGTTCCCTGCCGCGGCAGCATTTGCCGCGGCAGGGGATGTGGTTTTAGGGTTTTGTGTTTTTCTTTTCATTTTGTGTTTTATATTCAATTATTTTTCATTCTGTGTTTTTATTAGAAACAAGTTTTCGTATACATACAGAACGCTACTACACAATACTTGTACACATTGACGCAATATATAATATAATTTCTCTTACAAGCATATATGGAGTCCCAACCGGGTCAAGAGCATGTCTATTTGATTACATGGAGATCATTACATGGATGCTTTAGGGTCTACTTATACAGTATTCTCCGCGTGGGTCTATGACCTCGTCGACAAAAAATACAGCAAATTCCTCTTGAATTGCTATTAGGCGGTCCTCTACTAGGAGCTTGTCCCGCATCGCGTCCAACTATATAAAAAGAAGATCGTATGAATTAGACTTAACATGACTTTTTGTAATAAAAATAAAGGGTGAATATATTGTTTACTTACTCGAACATTTTCCGAGGGCTTCTCAATACTGATGCGAATGACCTCGCACACGTAGAATCCACATAGATTAGTTCCCTGTGGCTGCCTCACGCACTTTAAAAGAATAGAATTCAATCAAATAATAACGCTAGCATGATAAATGCACATAAACTAGAATTAAGTAGATGCGCGGACTTAGCTCGTACTACTTACGGAGAGTGATTTAAAAAATAGCTCCTCACGCCATTGACCGCGGACATGTTTCTTAAACTGTGTCCAAACCCTATCCGACAAAGAAAATTAATGTATGAGTTAATAACTACTTGATATCCCAGAAAATGAACGAAAGAAACCGATATAGTGCGATAATGGTTGAAATTACCTCTGGAGCGCATCGATAATGCTGCGGTAGTTTGCAATGTCTTTGTTTAGTGAGTCCATGATGTGAACTCTTCCCAAGTCAAGTAAAATGCTTAGAAGAATCCAGTGGTACCTACGCAAGGTTTACATACGTCAGTAACTCATCATTTACACTGAACATCAAGTAAGCAAAAGTTAATGTGTACAAAAACTCACCCGCCGTGTGGTAAGGAAATAGTATTTCGTTACAGAAATGCTGTTTCATGAGAAACCGCAACAAGTTGTGCTCGGTCTCCAGTGGTATCCTTTAGTATAGCTCCATGAACTCGATGTGGGTCAATGAACCCAAATCCGTTGATAGCCTTTCTTTTACAATCGAGCATCTTCATTCTGCATCATTATATATAGCGTACAAAAGAATATAGTGAGTATACTTACCGGCAATAAATTGAACAAGCTGAGATAGAGACCTAATTACATAAATAAAGTAATCACTTACAGACAATACGGATTGAGGATAGTTTTATCGAGTTCCTTTAGATTGAATAACTGGAATAATTCTGTAATTCAATAGGGACCTCGTCTTCAATGAAGTAATGCGATTTTCGAACTTTCAGTATGAGCCAATTTCGTTGTTCTTTTGATGCTTTCATGTATCATTCATGGAATCGTCGTATTTGTGTTGGCATATCCCGAAGCCTCTCAGAACTGACCAGAGGCTCCGCGTTAACAAATTTGGGTGCTCCTCAGCCTTGGGCATATCGCCGTGAATAATTTAATGAATAGGCATACCACATTGCTCGGCCAATATCCTAGCCGTTTCCGGATCCATAGGTTCTTCCTCATATAGTTGAGGCTCGGGTATGTTCACCTGGAGTGGGGGGAGCGATTGGTTTGCTTGTTTCCCCAGCTGGGGAATATCTTTTTTGGTTCTTCGGCTACCACTCGATTGTTTTGCTTGTTTCCCCAGCTGGGGGACGTCTGTTCTGATGATTCCGCTACCACTTGATTGTTTTGCTTGTTCCCCCTGCCGAGGAACGTCTTTTTTGATGCTTCCTCTACCGCTTGGTCTCTTCTGTTTCAGTGTCTTCTGAAGACATCGTGTATAGTCATCTGGCGCATTTAACTGAGCTTGGGATGGCTGCGTTAGTAATTTCCTAAAGTTCTCCTTGGTTTCCAATTTTATTTGGACCTCTGGCTCAGGTTGTTTCTTTTTAAAATGAGCATCCACTTCGGCCCGTACGATCGCATCGGTCTCCTCATCGGTCAGGTCGTAAGCCCTCTTGGGAGGAACCGGCGGTACTCTTGGGAGGGGCGACAACTGTCGCTTCGGGCGTTGGTTATCACTCGACGGAGCAGTGGTATTCTTCCGCTTTTGGCCCTTAGTGGGTGGAGGCGGCTGCGTAGATTGAGATGGACTCGTGTTGGGGTCATGGATTGGACTATTACTAGGAGGAGACGGTGCACTTGGAGGTCGACTTGGAGGAGACGGTGCACTGGGAGGAGACGGTTGCCTTGGAGGTGATGTATTGTTTCTCGGTGGAGAAGGTGGCCTTGGTGTCGAGCCTGGAAACTTGATGTATTCTTTTTTCCAAAGAATGAAGCCACTCGTGACTTCTCCCAGTGTCGTCTCCCCTTCACCTCCAGGGATGTCAAGCTGTAGTGACTGACACATAGGTAGAATTTCATCCACACCGACACGAGCATAGCCAGCTAGAATCAGATTGCAATGGTAGGTCGCTCCCGGTGCAGAAGGTAAAGCAAAGACGACCGCCACCTTTATGGAAATATTCTTCAGTTCAACATGCAGCTCACAACTAGTCTTCTCCTTAATTGCATCCACGGGGTACACATCCATCGTTGCATCATTACCGTGGCCCTCCGTGGAAGCCACACTGCTTTTCCATTGCAATGGGCCGACTATACTGTCCGGTGTAGGATCTTGCTGTCGGATTCCTTTAAGTTCATTAAGCTCCTGGTGATGCTCCTGCAACATGGCTTCAAACCTCGCGGACCGCTCCGTATCCTCCTCTTTTTTCCGCTTTGTTCTTCTCGATCGGCTTTTGTACGTGTCATGGTGCTCGGGAAACCCGATAACCCATGGATAACAAGGTCCGAACCCTCTTGTTCGTCCAGCCTTTTCAGGATTCCTGAGAGCCTTTGTCAGCTCATCATTCTCTCTGTCGGGAACAAACGTTCGATAGCTTAACCATGGTCGATAGAGGCTTTATATACCTCGACGGAGTTTGTCATTATTATGTTGTCTTCACCATGGTCTCCACCATGGTCTCCACCATGGTCAGCACCATCGTCTCCACTATTTTCTCCACCATCGTCTCCTCCAGACAAATTAAGATATTCGGAGCCATCATAATAAGACCCCCCAGTACCCTCATCTATCATGTTGAGAAGCTCCTCTTCATTATGTCTACCGTCCATAGCTTAACTAATACAGAAAAGGAATATTGCATTAAGTAAAAGAATATTACAACTGCGACAACTCGGATATAGTACTTAGTGATTAAGATAAAGTACATTATTAATACATCACCGGAGAATAGCTCGGGTGCATTATAAGATAAAGTACATTATTAATACATCACCGGAGAATAGCTCGGGTGCATTATAGGATAAAGCATAAGATAAAGTACATTATTAATACATCACCGGAGAATAGCTCGGGTGCATTATAGGATAAAGTATAAGATAAAGTACATTATTAAGATAAATTAGCGAACGCGGCTGCCGCGTTCTGTGCTACGGGAGCTCTGCAGCCATAGAAGAGGAACCATCACCGGAGAATAGCTCGGGTGAGATCCGTGAACCTGCCAGATATTGGAGAACCTAGTCTCCAAAAGATACATGTATCGTCGTACATGCTCGTCCTCCCCCCTGATACGACGACATACCACCTCCTCGGGGGGCCGGCTCCCTCTGCACAACTCCTGGACCTCGTAGACGCCACCAAAGAAGCTCCGGGTCGACGATGATACCCGGATTCCTCACCAAGGTACGAGTCCCGACAGGTAGCACCTCCCAGTGCCCGGCGGAGCCCATACTCGGACATCCCGACGGAGTCCAGTAGGCTCGGACGAGGTGGACGCGGCATAACTAAGTAATAGTAATAAACAATCATAAAACATAAACAGTAACTAAATCACTAAGTATATATTGTCCTAATAACAATAACCCTAAACCTATCACTAATAACAATAACGCGGTATTTACCTAATTAATACTAATACTAACAACTAATACTAATTCTAATTCTAACTCTAAATTAGCCTAATAATACTAATACTAATTCTAATTGTAACCCTAATACTTAACCAATACCCCTAATACTTAACCAATCTTATGCCTAATACTTAACCAATACCCCTAATTCTAACTCTAAATTAGCCTAATAATTAATACTAATACTAATTCTAACCCTAATACTTAACCTATATACTAATTCTAATTCTAACCCTAATACTTAACCTAATACTAATACTAGCTAATTAACCTAATACTAATACTAGCTAATTAACCTATATAATAATTCTAATTCTAACCCTAATACTTAGCCTAATAATACTAGCTAATTAACCTAATACTAATAGTTGCAATTTAACCTAATATTAATACTAGCTAATTAACATATATTCTAGCTAATTAACCTATATACTAATTCTAACCCTAATACTTAACTAGCCTAATAATACTAGCTATAATTAACCTAATACTAATATAGCTAATTAACCTATACTGACTAATTGACCTCACCTGCAGGAAGACGTACGTCGGCAGCGCGGGTGGCAACGGCGGCACGACGGGAGGAAGACGTACATCGCGGCTGTGCGAAGTCTCCACGGGCGCGGCGACGGGCGACAAGGACGACGGCGGCGAGCTCTCCACGGGCGTGGCGGGCGGCAACGGCGGGGGCGGCGAGCCTCCCCACGGGCGCGGCGGGCAGCAATGGCGGCGGCGGCGAGCCTCTCCACGGGCGCGGCGGGCGGCAATGACGTGGGCGACAGCGCGGTGCAGTTCGTCTCTGCTGGGGAAGAAGTGAATCGCGGGCTCTCCAGGTCGTGGCTCGACCCGGGGTAGGGGTGGTATTTATACCACCCCCCTTTAACCCTGGGTTGTAATACAAACCGGGGCTAAAGGTCAACGAACCGGGGCTAAAGGTTATTTTTGGTGCCAAAACCAAAAATGGTTTATAGTTTTCAGAAAATTATGTATTATATATCAATTTTTTTTAAAAAGAAGATCTATAATTTAAATCTCTTATCATACTTTATTATACAACTTAAATGAAATTATCTATTATTTAAAAATGGAAAAATACATATAATATACCAAAATATTCACAAAAATATAGTAGAAATGTTCTCCCGCCATTTCCCCCGCTTCCCGCCATGTTTTCCCGCCATGTCCCTCTATATCTAGGACCGCCATTTCCATCGATACATCCACACCTTATCTCTCACAACAATGGACACCGCTTACTAGGCTTTTATGACACTCGAGGAGACCGAGGCGCTGTGCGCCTCCAGCTACCCATGCCCGCCGGGTTACCGGCTGCCCGCTGGCTGGATGCTGAGCGCTGAAGGGGTTCCTGTTCCTCCTATGTCTCAAGGTTCGGCCCGCTAGGTGGCCATGATGAACCACTTCTACCTCGAGCTCACGCCGGAGCAGCGGATAGATCCCCATTGGGATCCCGACAACCTCGACACCTGGAATGCCTTCTTCGCAAACCGGCAGGAAAGGGAGCTCGCCAGGTACGAGGGTGACGGCCCGCCCCTAGTGAACCACAACGAGGCTGGTCGCCTCCTATGGTGGGCGAACCGGACTATCGGCGGTGTGATGTGCTACATCGCCATGGGAGACCATCCTCGCCTGAGGTACCTGCACTTTCACCAGCAGCATAGCCACAAGAATGGTGGTGGTGGTGAAGGCCTAGGGCGTACTGGGGTCGTCATCCGGGAGCCCCCTCCCCCGCGCGTCGTGAATCCGAGGCCGAAGGATCCATCCGCGTGCTACGAGGGAGGGCTGAGGATCCATCCGCGTGCTACGAGCGACGACGATGATGATGACGATTCCAAAGACGACCCAGAAGCTGTGTACTACAGGGCTAGATATGATTATGACTAATTTTTACGTTTTAATATTAATAAATGTCCGGCCACAACAAGTTGCAATACTACCTATTGAGATCGAGATAGTTCATATCCATATACATATAAAAAGATCATTAAAAATAAAGGTTTAATAATATTGTACATCACCAACATCCACACATGTTAGGGTTTTCTTCTAATCCGTAACCATGGAGCATCTTCCTTACTTAACAGGATGCTTGGATCATCCTTCACAGCGAAGGACAGAATTTCATGAAACTTATCATAATCGTCTGACATGTCTGTCTTATCCTCCACCCCCACGATGTTTCTTTTTCCTGAAAGAACTATGTGGCGCTTTGGCTCATCGGATGTTGTATTCTTTTTCTTATCTTTCCTTTTTTCGGTTTGGTAGACATGTCCTTCACATAAAAAACCTGAGCCACATCATTGGCTAGGACAAATGGTTCATCTCTATACGCAAGGTTGTTGAGATCCACTGTTATCATTCCGTATTTCTTGTCTACCTCAACCCCTCCCCCTGTCAGCTTGACCCATTTGCACCGAAACAAAGGAACCTTAAAAAAAGGTCCATAGTCAAGTTCTCATATCTCCTCTATGTAACCATAATATGTATCCTTTTGCCCATTCTCGTCTGTTGCATCAAATCGGACACCACTGTTTTAATTGGTGCTCTTTTTATCTTGGACGATCGTGTAAAATGTATTCCCATTTATCTCGTACCCTTGGAAAGTCAGTGTAGTCGAAGATGGTGACCTGGCCAACAAGAACAACTGCTCTCCAACATTTATGTCATTCATGAGATGTGTCTGCAATCAACCGCCGAAAGTCCTCACATGTTCATCTCTAATCTAGGAGCCAGGCTTCCCCGGGTTGTTGTAGTGTACAATATTCTTGTGTTCCTCGATATACGGAGCCACCAAGGTGGAACTTTGCAGAATTGTGTAGTATGCTTTAGTGAGAGAATGTCCGTCCATACATATCCTTGCTTTCTTTCCTAGTGTGCCTTTTCCACTAATTCTACCCTCATGCCGTGATTCAGGAACACCGATGGGCTTAAGGTCAGGAATAAAGTCAACGCAAAACTCAATGGCCTCCTCTGTTCCATATCCCTTTGAGATGCTTCCTTCTGGCCTAGCACGGTTATGAACATATTTCTTTAACACTCCCATGAACCTCTCAAAGGGGAACATATTGTGTAGAAATACAGGACCAAGAATGTTAATCTCATCGACTAGGTGAACTAGGAGGTGAGTCATAATATTGAAGAAGGATGGTGGGAACACCAACTCGAAGCTGACAAGACATTGGACCACATCTTTCTGTAACCTTAGTAGACTATCTAGACTGATTACCTTCTGAGAAATTGCATTGAGAAACGCACATAGCTTCACAGTGGGTACTCGAACATTTTTGGTAGGAGTCCCCTCAATGCCATCGGAAGCAGCTGGGTCATAAGCACGTGGCAGTCATGAGACTTTAGGTTTTGAAATTTTTTCTCTGCCATATTTATTATTCCCTTTATGTTCGACGAGAAACCAGACAGGACCTTGATACTGTAAAGGACTTCAAAAAAGATTTCCTTCTCTTCTTTGGTAAGAGCGTAGCTAGCAGTACCTTCAAACAGCTCTGGATGCATGCCGTCTCGGTCTTTTATACGTTGTTGGTCCTGCTGTGCTTCAGGTGTATCTTTGCTCTTCCCATACACGCCCAAGAAGCCTAGCAGCGTCACGCAAAGATTCTTCGTCAGGTGCATCACGTCAATTGTAGAGCGGACCTCTAGGACTTTCCAATAGAGTAGCTCCCAAAATATAGATTTCTTTTTCCACATGGGTGCGTGTCCGACATCGTCCTTCAGAACAGATTGTCTACCAGGACCCTTTCCAAAGATTACTTTTAAATCCTTCACCATGTCAAATACATCATCACCAGTACGGCAGATAGGCTTACACCGGTTGTCTGCCTCACCATTGAAATGCTTATCTTTCTTTCTTAGGATGCGCAAGGGCGGAAGAAAACGACGATTCCCCGGGTACACATTCTTCTTACATTTATCCAAATATATACTTTCAGTATCGTTTAAACAGTGTGTGCATACATTGTATCCCTTGTTTGTCTGTCCTGAAATGTTACTAAGAGCAGGCCAATCATTGATTGTTATGAACAACAACGCTCGTAGGTCAAATTCCTCCTACTTGTTCTCATCCCACACACGTACACCTTGTCCGTGCCACAACTGTAAGAGTTCTTCAACTAATGGCCTTAGGTACACATCAATGTTGTTGCCAGGTTGCTTTGGGCCTTGGATGAGCACTGGCATCATAATAAACTTTCGCTTCATGCACAACCAAGGAGGAAGGTTATAGATACACAGAGTCACAGGCCAGGTGCTATGACTGCAGCTCTGCTCCCCAAAAGGATTCATGCCATCTATACTTAGACCAAACCATAAGTTCCTCGCATCACCTGCAAAGTCCGGAAACTCTCTCTTGATTTTTCTCCACTGTGACCCATCAACGAGGTGTCTCAACATCTCGTCTTTCTTACGGTCTTCCATGTGCCATCGCAACAACTTGTCATGCTCTTTGTTCCTGAATAAACGTTTCAACCGTGGTATTATAGGAGCATACCACATCACCTTGGCAGGAACCCTCTTTATGCGACGCTCGCCCTCAACATCACCAGGGTCATCTCGTCTTATCTTATACCATGCAGTGCATACTGGGCATGCATCCAAATTCTCGTACTCGCCGCGGTAGAGGATGCAGTCATTAATGCATGCATGTATCTTCTACACCTCTAATCCTAGAGGGCAGACAACCTTCTTTGCTTCGTAGGTACTAGCGGGCAGTTTGTTATCCTTTGGAAGCAACTTCTTCATTATTCTCACCAACTTTTCAAATCCTTTGTCAGTCACACCGTTCTCTGCCTTCCATTGCAGCAATTCCAGTGTGCTACCCAGTTTTTTGTGCCCACCTTCACAATTTGGGTACAACAATTTTTTGTGATCCTCTAACATCTTCTTGAACATCAACCTCTCCCTTTCAGTTACACATTCTTCCTGGGCATCAGCAATGGCCTGACTAAGATCATCATCGGGCAGATCTGATGCCCGTTCTTCATCTTTTTCTTCAGCAATGTCTTCCACTGTAGTACCATCATATTCAGGGTAGTCGTTGTCATTCTCTTCTTCTTCGTTGTCTTCCATCATAACCCCTCTTTCTCCGTGCTTGGTCCAACAATTATAGCCGGTCATGAAACCAGACCGAAACAGGTGGCTGTGAAGGACTCTTAAGGAAGAGTATTCTTTATGATTCCGACAGACGCCACATGGACAAGACATAAAACCATTCCGCTTGTTTGCCTCGGCCACAAGAAGAAAAGAATGCACGCCTTTAATGAACTCGTTAGAGAGTCGGTCAGCGTACATCCATTGCCGGCTCATCTGCAATATATAATTAATTAAGTACATCAAACATAATCATAATTAATTAGTACTAATCTAAAACCAGTAACCGGGACTAAAGATATGATGAACCTTTAGTCCCGGTTGGAGGCACCAACTGGGACTAAATGTGGATGTGGAGACAACATGTCGACACTATGTCCTCAGTGGGCAGCACTAAGCCAGTAAATTAAATGCCGACACTATTTTGGGTGGGTGGCAGCACTATGCCAGCGTGAGTGTGTCGACATTATGTCATCAGTGCCCGACACTATGTTGTGCTGCTTAATCTATAAATAGGTATGCATTCTTGTGAAGAACTGCAAGATGGTGTGCGAGACCAGGGACACCACTACGACGGAGCTTCTCGAAGATGTCTTAGGACCTCGTCCTCAGACATCTTCGAGGAGCTCGCCGTAGAGGCACTCTCTAATATGTGAAATTAGTTAGCTCCACTAGCATACTGATTTAGCTAGAGAAGATATAAACCGAAAGATGGTGTGGGAGAGCAGGGACACCACTACGGCAAAGCTTCTCGAAGATGTCTTAGGATCCCGTCCTCAGACATCTTCGAGGAGCTCGCCATAGAGGCACTCCCTAATATGTGAATTGTGATGTCTTCTTATCAAGCTTTTATGAATTAACCCTATCTTTGTTACAATTTTTTCAGTTTGTTGAACGCAGGTAGACGAAGAAGGATATTTTGCCCAGCTAGCTAGTTAGAATGATGAACTCACGCATGTGTGTGCTTCTAAAATCAAATTTCGAGACTATGTGCCAAAACAAGATATATATAGATAGAATCCACATATTGTGATATTTACCTTAGAGTTCCTTACATTAATACAAGATATAGAAAGAATCTAAACATCGATCTCATCCTATCATTGCAAAAATTACTACCAAACTAAATCCACAAATCCATCTATAAGATAGAGCATGAAATGAGCTAATATAGCAATGAGAGTTCAAAGGATGAAGTTTCTCACCTTTTAGAACCTTTGGATATATGGGGCACCACAAAATATAGACAAATCTTGAGGAAAAAAAGGGCATGAACTCGAGCTTGAAGTAAGAAAGAGAGAGAGAGAGAGAGAGAGAGAGAGAGAGAGGAGAGCCACCCGCTTGAATGGTGGCTCGGGCAGGGTAAGAAGATATAGCTAGACCTTTAGCCCTGATTCGTGTCTAGAACCAGGGCTAAAGGTCCACCTTTAGCCCTGGGTCGTGTAACAAACCGGGACTAAAGGGTCTGGCGCGCGACCTGGCCTGCCTGAAACCCTTTAGCCCCGGTTTGTTATACGACCCGGGGTTAAAGGTCCCGTTCGAACCGGGGCTAGTGTCCGCCACCCCCTGGGGCCAGTTCTAGCCGTTGGACCGGGGCATTAGTCTCGGTTTGTAGCAAAACTGTAACTACCTCGGTGAATTACGCTCTTAGTTGCATGCCTGGATGAGCGAAAGTGGTTAAAATAGTACGGTGGGGCCCGGGGCCACTCACGGTAGACCTTTCGGCCATCCTAACCACTTTCAGAACATCGGGATAAGAACGAGCGGCGTAATCGGCAGGCGAAGGAATCAACTACATACACAAGTGAGTATGTATGCAAGCCACATACAACAGTCCTCAGAGCCATTCCATCTAAAAGAAATAGAAATATTGCAACACCATACGGCAAGATTCAAATATCCTAGATAGAGATAATATTTTAGGATAGCTCCTCATACATCACACATCAGAGTACCAGGCGGAAGCGGAAAACAAGGTCCGAGTACGGATAAGAAGCAAATCGGCATAAGATGCCACATAAATAAATACATCCCGCCCACAGATCTCACGGATCCCCGTTCCCGGAATCTCTACACCGAGTGATCGTTGCCAACATCATCTGTCTCCTCCACCCAGTATCCTTCTTGCGAGTACACCTGTTCATCTGAATCAAACAATTTATCGTGTGAGACCCTAGGGGTACTCAGCAAGTCTTTATGCAACTAAAGGGGACACAACCTGGGGTGACGCAATTGCAGAAAAAGATAATATCTAACAATTCTATAGATACTCGCTAACCATCCGCCTAACCAATGATAGACGGATGTCCGTGAATTAAGAACAACAGTTATAACGGTATAATTAACAGATCCATCCTCCTCCTCGCTTACCAACAAGGAAGCGGACGAACAACCCCCCATCCGTTGGCAGTTTTATTAACCATTTCATGAGTATTGCACTATTTACTAATCAGATACTTAGTCAGATTAAAAGCGGTACTTTAGTTATACTTGTCTATGATCGAGAAACTGTGCTCCAAGTCGTCCATAACCGCGGACACGGCTTTCAGAAAGATTTACCCTGCAGGGGTGCACGAATAGCAACACACTCGATCAACCTCGGAAAAACCAACTCAAAACCCAACGAGGCATTCACGACAAAGCAATCACAGGATTCAATAATATTTCAGGGGGCCACCCCATTAAGCTACCCGCAACAAAGCTAGCTGACTCCGAGACGGACTCAAGGTTTGTGTGGACGGTGGTAAACGACTGGGAACCTGAAAATGTGACTGGGCTTGTCGATACAGCGAAAACGTGTCACGATCCAAAACAGTACAGGTGCTCCTCGCACAATCTTAACTAAAGCAGTATCATGGCATAAGTACAGGATAGTAATAAAACCCCAAACTAGTTGTGGCCCCAAGAAATAAGAATGAATCAAGCTCTAGCTCAGGGGGGTCCATAAGGCCTCCCGGATGTGGATAGTGCGAATAGTCAAGGAACAGGAATCAAGTACTCGGGGTCCTATGGGACACAAGTGAGCATGAAAACCAAATAGCAGATATTGCTCACCGGTGCCTCTTTCATTAGTTATCCCATTACTACTCAGGTTAAGTTGTTTAGGTACCTCGTTATCCATCAGACACTCACATACCCTACACATGCTTTTCTACGACTCGCATGGCTCACACAACTCCTGTAGTAATGGCTCATGGGATGGAGGAACAAGCTTCGGTGGGGTTTAAAAATAACGGCTATGCAGTACTTGGGATTCAATTTAATGCAATCGCGACTCAATGATGCAATAATAAGATAGAGGCAATATGTACTATATGTATGCAAGCATGTGGTAGTGCTTGCCTGGCAGCTCAGTTGAAGCGAGAGATGGATCTGGGTAAAACTCTTGTGATTCCTAGTAATTCTCCTGCTGGGCGTCTATTCGAAGAAGAACCAAACAAACAAGGGGCAACATAAATAAAGTGCACAAGCATATGAATTAAAATGCGACAAGCAAACAAGCATGCCATGATGAATGATGCACAATTTACATGGCATTTAAAGTAGCATGGCATGGTGAGGTGTGGGGTACAAGAATAAAGCATTTTATTAATTGTTTAGCCAAGTTTTATTACCATAAACAGTTCTGATTTGTAATAATGACATGATGCATGCTTCAATTCAGAACAAGGAATGCATAGATAGAACGGGCTCATCGCGCTGATCGATTTAGACATATTATTTGCTAAATTTGGAGTTATCGAATTAAAGTTATTAATTTAATTAGAAAAGGGCATTTTATTGTAATTTTATTCATCTCGAAATTTTAAAGTGCTCAAATAATATTTTGAATGGCATATTTGAAATCCTCACATTTTTCTAATTCAAAAACATATATTATTTGTATTATTTGGATTTATAATTTAAAAGTTATTTAAAATCTGATTTGAATTTGAATTTAAACTTTTCCTGAAAATGTTTTATTTAACAGAAATTGGAAAAATACTTTTTATACTCAGGCAAGTTCAGCCCCAGCCACTGACGGGTGGGCCAGCGCTGAACGAGCGGAAAAGACGCGCCGAAAACTTTTCTCACCAGGACCTTCCTTAGCCGCAACCGCCGATAGGTGGGGTCGGGCTCAGCAGGGCCACGCACGCGCGTCGCCCAGCAGGGACGTGACACGTGGGCAGTCCAGGGCTGCGTGGTGGTGTTTCCCAGAAAACCGAGGGGCCTCTTCAAAATAAAACGGCGGCGAATGACAGGTGGGGCTGCGGGGGCTGCGGGTTCAGGCGGGAAAAAGGCCAGGGGCTAAGTGCAAAAGGGCATCGGTTGTGGCTGCTCGCTGACGGAAAAGGTTCTGCCGGCGACGGATCTGGCCGTCTTCCGTCGACGGTGGCGACGCATCCGCTGGACGAAACGCGTCGATCCCAAAATGAAAAATGTAGAGGGGACAACGAGCTACATCTTTCGTGCAGGGAGCATCTCCGGAGGGTGGCTGTGCTGGCCGGGCTTCGATGAGGAACAGAGGGGACAGAGGTGTCTGAGGCTGCTGTTGACAGCCTGAGCACGGCGCGCGGCGGCGCGCAGAGTGCTCGACGGAGTGCGGCGGAGCTACGGCGCAGGAGGAAGAGGAGGGCCATGTCTAGGAGATGCAGGGGCTCACCGCGGTGTCGCCGGAGTGGTCGGAACGCAAGGAGGTGGTGGGGATCTGGCGCCGGGCTCGCGGACGACGATTTCGGTCTTCTCCGGTTCACGGCAGCGCCAGGCTTGTTCCGGCGAGGCTTTGGTCCCGGGCTGGTACGAGGCGAAGAAGGGGAAGTAGATGACCTCGTCGGTGCTCCTGGCTGGGCTTAGAGAGCACCAGGGCGCGCAGATCTCGAACTAGGCCGAAGTGTCTAGGGTTTTGCTAGGTGGTGGCTATGGCCTTATGGTGGAGGAAGGAGGGAGGAAGGTGGGGTGCTTGGGGCTCCAGGTCTCGACCTGAGATGTACTGGGGAGGTTGGGTGATAAGGGAGAGAGAGGAGAGGCACATGGGGTGGTGCACTTTTTGGCAAAGTAAAGGAAGGCCTCGGCTGATCTTTCTCTTCCCTCTCTCTTGTTGTCTTGCTAAGGGAGGAAGGGAGGGGACCAGGGAAGAGGGCATGCGATGGCTTGTGGAGTACTTGCCAAGAAAAGAAAGAGTGGGAGGGAGCCTCAAGTGGTGGTGGCTCGGCCTAGGCTAGAGGGAGAAAAAGGGAGGGGAGAGAGGCTATGGTTTTTTTACTAGGTGTAGATAGAGAGAGAGAGACAAAAGATCTAGAAGTAAAGAGAGAGATGAGGTGGTAGATAGGGAGTTTATGTTGTTAGGCTTGTAAAGGGTTTGCTTAACCAAACCGAAAGAAAACCTGGTGGGCACTTAGAAATTTGGACAGATGGAGAAAGAAGCAGGTGGTCATATTGCATGCACCTGCAAAGAAACTAGGCACAAGATAAGGAGATTGTAGTAAGAGAGAGAGGAAAACTCACAAAAGAGAAGGGTTCATTCCAAAATTCCAAAGAAATCCAAAGGGGAAAAATGAGTGCTGTGCATGGCCCATGCATAGACATTAATGCTAGGTATTATCTTGTGACAACAAAATAATTATCCAAGACATTGATACATATGCATCCCAATATATGGAGTAGGGCCAAACTAAAGAAAATAGGATTTTATCCATCCCACCCACATAAGCAAGAATAAACATCAAAGGAAAAAAATACCAGCTCCTGGTAAATAGGATGGTGGAATGATAAGGTGGTGACAGAGAAAGGTGGTGGAGGGGAATAAAAGATATGCCCCCAACTCAACTTGGGCATCAAGCATTTATCAAGATTCAAATACAATATATCAAGAGCAAAATACAATTAATAATGCATATGAGAGAAGAACCAAAAGAAAAAGGGTTTTATATGATGCCCAAATGCAAGGTGGCATGATGACATGAGCATGATATAATTATGATGCAACAATTGTATATAGGAAGTAGCCATTATATTACTAGACCAAGTAGCATTACCATTGTTAGACAATTGGGATGCTACAAAAACCGGGGCTAATACCCCTGGACCAAAGGTCTGTTTTCTACTAGTGAAGGCTCAGTTGGAAGGCTTGAAGGTTTGACTTTTATTACTCCTTCTGTTTATACTACATGCAAGATCACTTACTCTTGTCTTGAGTCAAACTTGTTTAAGTTTGATCGTATTTTACAATTAAAACTACAATATCAAATCAACATCACTAAATTTATCATGAAATGTATTTTCATAATAAATGAATTGGGCAATGTAAATTTTAATATTTTTCTACAAACTTGGTCAAACTTAAATAGCTTTTACTTAAGACTAGAGTAAGTGACCTAGATGTTGGGAGTAATTTTTTTATGGAAAAACTAAAATGCCCGGTCAAAAAACCAATAAAATTATGTACTTTTGGTGATAAATTCCCGCATATTATTTTCTAGTATTTAATCTAAACATATTTATAAATAGACTGCTAGTTCGTCTTTCTAGAGGTTTCTTTTTGCACTTGTTCAAATTAAATAGAAATTAATCTGAACCGGAGGAAGTAGCAACTAGCATAGAAGGTCAAATTATCTTTTAGAAATTAGAACAGTTGAAAACTGGCTTTCTTGAAAGAAAACATACCGTTGAAAGGCGATTAGGGTTCCCGTGCCTCCCGTCGGCGTCACCGGCATCTGCCCTGCTCCTGTGGCCTTCGGGCCATGGAGGCAACGTGGATCTCGGCCTTCGTCGGTGGGAGGGATTTGTTTACTATTTTTAGGATAATAGTTTGGTGGGGCGGCGCTCAGGTGGTGGTAGCGGCGTCTTCTCCAATAAAGTCTCCCCGACTTCAGCCCTATCTCGACGGCAACATCGAGAAGCTTGTGGGAGTGGTGTGGTCTTCAAGGACTTCTTCTGGTTGTGGGGATTTTCAGAGCGTCAAGGAGCTTCATCGGCGGTTCATCCTACTTCTTTGTCTTCAGGACGGATGTGGCCTTCTGGGCCTGTTCGGCAACTTTCCGTCTGCAATCGACAACGTTAGGCCGGCTCTGGCAGGAGCGGTGTGCCATCGACATGGTCTGGAGGTTGAAGATGAAGAACATCTCATTGATCTCAATGTAAGCAACGATCATCCCCAGCTGTCATGCTTGACCCAGGGCTCGGGCCATCTCGACTCTCGATCAGGACGAGGGGTCACGCCGGCGGGTTTGTGGCGGCAGCACGAGCAGGGGATAGGCGGAGAGGAGGAGGCGAAGCCGCCGCACGGGGATAGGAACATCGTAGGGATCGGGAGCTAGGTTTTCACGGTGGGCTGCCATTTTATATGACACAGTGAAGAGCAAGTTGACGGCTGGGATTAACTATGATGCAAGATTAACGACTTGTTAAATCTGATTTTAAGGTAAATTCCAGGACCCCCACCTATTATACTTTTAGATGTCTTCCCTTAGCAAACCAATTTTTTACTAAAAATAGTTAATTCTCATTAATTGTTAGAGATGACAATACAATATAATGCGTTGTACCACTTATATATATTGTCTTCTCTACAACGATCTTGTGTCTTCAGTCAATGGAAACCCTGGTATGACCTTTATTCACAAATGTGTGCTCATGATCTGCGCCACCAGATGTTGTCTGAGACAGGTTCTGTTGAGGCCTTCACTTCACCGGCCAATGTCGCCACTCATGGCTCTGCTGAGCGGGCGCACTCCTGATGGCCGTCGTGGACGCTCACCTGATGGACGCGGTGATCGCTGCTATGACCATGGAGATCGCGGCTACGACCGCGGTGACCGCGGCTATGATCGCGGAGATCGCGACTACGACCAACGTGATGGCAGGCGTCAGGATGGAGGACGCCGTGATGGACGTCCTCATGATGATGGTGACGGCAGGCGACATGATGGTCGCTTCCGTGATGATGGACGTCACCGCCCTGATGTTGTTGGGAGGCGCCGTGATGATGGTGCTCGGCGTGATGGAAGTGGACAGGGTCGGCGCCGTGCACGTGCACCCACCCCCTATGTTGATATAACCTGCCAAATATGCAAGATACACGGTCACCCAGCAAGTGACCGCTGGTGGCGCTACTAGGATGACTCTGATGATGACCGTGATGATCATGATAACAAGGTCGCCAACTATGCTTCCTATGGTGTTGATACCAACTAGTACTCTGACACTAGTGCTACAACTCATGTCGTTGAGGAGTTGAACAAACTCTCGGTTCATGAGAAATACTAGGGTCATGACCGTGTCCAGACAACTGATGGCAACGGTATGAAAATTACACATATTGGTCATTCAACTTTACACATCCCCGCTAGTAAATTACATCTCAATGATATTCTTTATCTTCCTAGTGCATCAAAAAATCTTTTGTCTGTTCATAAACTTGCGCTTGATAACAATGTGTTTCTAGAATTTCACCTGTGGTTTTTATCAAGGATCAGGTCACAAGAAGGACTATGTTTAAAGGCCCATGCCATGGTGGCCTCTACCCGCTAGTGCCTTTCTCTATGGGGGTCTCCAAGCAAGCCTTCCTCACAATAAAGTTATCGTCCTCAACATGGCATCGTCGTTTAGGCCATCCTTCATCTTTTGTGGTTTAGCAAATTCTTAGAAAACATAAACTGTCGTATTCTCCAGAAATAAATTTATGTGTGTGACTCTTGTCAACTAGCTAACATCCATCAGCTTCCATACCCTGTTTCTACAAGTGTTTCCACTATTCCATTGGAACAACTGTTCTCTGATGTTTGGGGTCCTGCACCTACTTCTGTTGGCAAGCACTCATACCATGTAAGCTTTATAGATGATTTCAGTAAATTTACTTGGATCTATTTACTCAAGAAGTGTTGTGATGTTTATCAAGTTTTTCTCAATTTTCAACAATTTGTTGAGCGCAAGTTTGAAAGAAGAATTAAAACTATGCAAGCAGACTGGGGGTGAATATGAAAAACTTCATGGATTCTTTCAGAAAGTTGGCATCTCCCATCATGTATCTTGTCCACATGCTCATCAACAAAATGGTTTTGCTGAACGCAAGCATCGCCATATTGTTGAAGTTGGCCTTTCTTTACTTGCAAATGCATCCATGCTACTAAAATTCTGGGATGAAGCTTTTCTTACTGCCACTTTTCTCATAAACTTGCTTCCCAGCAAAGTCATCAACTTTGAAACCCTTGCTTAATGCCTCTTAGGAACCACACCTAATTATGAGTCTCTTTGAGTTTTTGGTTGTGCCCGTTGGCCAAATCTTCGTCCATACAACAAAAGAAAATTAGTGTTTCTGTCTACATGCTGTGTGTTCTTAGGCTATAATCCCCTTCACAAAGGAGTTAAATGTCTTGACATAGCCACAGGACGGGTGTATATATCCCGCGATGTTGTCTTTGATGAATCTGTTTCCTTTTGCTATCTTACATCCTAATGTTGGGCGACGTCTTAGTCAAGATATTCTTCTCTTGCCCACTAATACACCTTCCACTATATCTACTAATGGGGATGCACAAGTTGATGATCATATGTCATTGCCTATAATTCCTGTTGTTACTAATCCTGGACGGATTCTTCCAGAAAATATACCGGCAGATGATCCTGACATGGAAGACACACACACAGAAGAAAATCTGAGTGAAAATGGTGAAGAATTGAGCTCAAACGGAGAAGAAACAACTGCAGAATCGGATGTCCAAAATTCCCGTCCATGCACCGATCCTGAGGTTGATCCTGCTGACCCACCCTCTCCACCGACACCTTCCGACGCAGGAACTGCAACGTCCTTATCTCCTACCCGACACATCGTGGCGCGGTGTAACACCCTCAAATCGGCCTTATGCAAGTTTTAGCACTTCCCGCCAAACCCACATAGAAACGATTCAAGGACGCCCACTAGGCACTTTCGTGCGGGTGGAAAACGAAGTAATACCATTACACAACAGTCCTCGATGGGACCCACAGAACAGATATATATATACAGCACGACTCCAAGAGTCAAGAATACAGATATACACTACAAAGATCCAAATCACCTTGAAAACGATACAGCGTCCGAGTACAGACAAGATGCAGATGGGGCTAAGAGCCCTGAAGAATAACCAATGGCGTCCATAACCCTGCCCAGGCCAAGCCGGAAGGGTAACCCTGCTAACGACGGCGATCTCAGACCTGCTACAACAAAAGGGGGTACCGACAAAGGGCAAGGAAAAAGAGGAGCGTCAGTACTGAGGCCAGTACACGGCGAGGCTAGAATTCGGCGGCTCTCGCCTACATAGGTATGGTGAGCTGAAGCGGCAGCGCAGCGGCACTAAACCACCTATAGAGACTCGGTACAACTGGCGATTAACAGAGAGGGGTAAGAAGACCTATTCGGATCCAACCTGAAGCTAACACCAAACAAACCCATCCTGGTATTTCCCCCTCGAGACCAAACGAGAAAGTCGGACCAAGGAACTCACATAGTTGGCAATTTTACTCATTCTATTATAGTTGCAGCAATTACTAATCAGAATAGATAGCATGAGTCATTCTGATAGCTTAAGTAGTGGGCAGTTTTAATCACCATTCCATTATAGTTGGGCCATTTACTAGTCAGATATAATTGTCCTAAGGAATCCCAAAAACCCAGCAGTTGTTGGCACTTTTATCACATTCCATTGGAGTTGCAATACTTACTAGGCAGGTATAGTATGACATAGATCACCACAGATCCACCAGTTGTTGGCATTTTTAATATCCATTCCGTTATACTTGAGCTGATTACTAGTCACATATTAAGTCAAATTTATAGCACTACTTTAGTTATGCTTGTCTATGATCGAGATACTGTGCTCCAAGTCGTCCATAACCGCGGACACGGCTTTCAGAAAGTTTTACCCTGCAGGGTGCACAAATAGCAACACACACTCGATCAACCTCGAAAAAACCAACTCAAAACCCAACGAGGCATTCACGACAAAGCGATCACATGATTTAGAAATATTTCAGGGGGCCACCCCACTAAGCTACTCGCAACGAAGTTGGCCGGCTCCGGAACGGACCCGGGGTTTGTGTGGACGGATGTAAACGACTGGGAACCCGAAAGTGTGACTAGGCTTGTCGATACAGCGAAAACGTGTCACGATCCTAAATAGTACAGGTGCTCCACACACAATCGTAAATAAAATAGTAACATGGCATAAGTACAAGATAGTAATAAAACCCCAAACTAGTTTGTGGCCCCAAGAAATAGAAATGAATCAAGCTCTGGCTCAGGGGGGTCCATAAGGCCTCCCGGATGTGGATAGTGCTAAAATCAAGGAACAGGTATCAAGTAATCGGGGTCCTACGGGACAGAAGTGAGCGTGGAAGAACCAAATAACATCTATTGCCCACCGATGCCTCTGCATTAATTATATCTAGCAATTTAAATAGTTGTATTTAAAGTCATGATCAACTCCACCATTAAGCATCTCCAACATTAACATCTGCCAGCATTCCAACAACTGTGGTACTTGACATATCGAGACCGCACCTGAGCAAGCACTACGACTCGCAAGGCCAGCTATCTACCAAACACAGGTAATAGGAGGTGTCCAAGGCAATATAGAGGCTGCACGGGATATAACTGGGGTACGGAACTAAAGCATCGCGACACGGATAGCAATAGATCAACAGGAGGGAATAAAGACTATAAATGCGAAATAGGTAGAAGGGGGAGAGATGCTCGCCTGGGAACCACTGTCGAAGGATCATATCCGGAGAACTTGTCGATATCGCATCCACTCATCGGGCTAATCCGCGAAGAAGCAAAGCACTAAAAGAAACACCGGATGCAATATTTAATACTACGGCAGAAGATCCGGCATGATTATGATATGATGCACATGCGGTGCAATTAGGAAGTATTAAGCGGAACCGGGGTCCCGACAATTAATTAAACGGTTTGAGTTATTTAGAACCCCTGCAATTTAAATGTTGATTTGTCAATGCAAAGCATGTCATCAGTTTGCTACGCAAATTCAAATGGAGGCGATATGAGACAAGTATAGCCCGCATATAGTCTCCATATTTAATTATGAGGTGAAACGACAATACAACCCGGACCCACAAAATATGTATGCAGGCATGTTCAATTGATATGCAACAATTCATATAGATGTCATTTATAAAAATAAGGGTCTTGGTGAGGGGATCACATTAGGGTTCGGCGAATTTGGTGTTCACCGGGGGTCGGTAGGGTTTGATTCCGGCAGGATCGGTCTTCGGGGTCGGACTCTGGGATCGGGCTTCAGGATCCGAGGACGGAGAACTTGGCGTCCGGGGAGAAGATCTTGGCGTGCCAAGGTCTTCGAGCCTCGGCCATCGGGTTCAGGAAGGAGTGCTTGTCGGGAACCTCCGATTTGGTACGGTCTTCGGTTCCATGACGATGGTCTTGTCTGCGATGGAGAACTTAGGTGTTTGGCCTCGGATGACGACGGAGGACTTGGTTCCAGTGTAGTGATCTTCGGATCAACGGGGCTAGTCTTTGGTCATCGCGTCCGTGTACAAGTCTTGCCACAACCAGAGCGATGGGAGCGACCCAAAGCATATGTTGATCTCGAACGGAACTTGGATCGCGTTGTAGAGACTCACGGCTGGTGACACGCGACGGGAACACTGGAGGTAGGCATATAGAGAGAGGACACGCACAGCTCGAGGACATGGAGGGGAGCAGAGTCGGCGACGCAACATGGCGAGGTCCTGGCGGCGGGGAGGCTCACGACGGGGATCTGGTGGTGGCGGCCCGAGGCGCTCGCAGGAGGGTGCCGCGACGGCGGCGGAAGGAGAGGCCGGCGCCTGGCGTCAGAGGAGACGCGGTGACGGAGCGACGAGGAGGTGCTCACGGGCTTGGGCGGGCCGGCGGAAGGTGGGCTCGCCGGAGGAGACGCGGCGAGGTCGGGCCGGGAAGGCCGCAGGCGGGCCTGGCGGTGGTCGGATTCGAGGAGGGCCGCGGCGGCGCGATGTAGGAGGGCCGCGTCCCTGGCGGCTGGACCGAGAGGGAGGCGGGAGCACCTGGGCGGAGGACGCAGGGAGGCGGCTCGGCGGCAGCGAGACTTGGTGGCGGAGGACGGCGCCGGTGAGGGGAGGAGCGGGGCGAGGTCGCTGGCGGTAGGGAGATGGAGCGGAGGCCAGAGCTCGTCGCGAGGCGGCGGCGGCCTGCGGTTGGTGAGCGGGGCCGACGGGGAGCGGAGGCGGAGACGCGCGGTGGACCGGGGACGCGAGGCGGAGCTCGGTCGGCGGAGGGAAGGGGCGGCCCAGGCGGCGGTTGAGGAAGGGCGAGCGGAGGAGAGGGCAGCGGGGACGACAGCGCGCTTGGTCGCTGACGGCCGGCGACGGGACGGCCGTGCGGCGGCGGGATCTGGCGGCGGAGGACGAGGTGATGGGGAGGAGCGGGGGTGGTAGGTCCAGGGAAGAGAGAAGGGGGAGGGGATCGAGGCCAGGTGCGCCTGTCCGTTTGGGAGGGGCTTACGCGCGGGGAACGCGTGAGGTGGGGTGGACCTGGTGGGATGCGTGCTGGGGGAGTGGGTCAGGCGGGGGGGGGGGGGGCGAGCGGACCAGGGGGTCTCGCGCGGCGTGGGGAGATGGGCAGGTGGCGGCGTGCGTGGGGCCGGGGAACAGGAGTTGTCGCGCGGGGTGGAGAGAGGGGTGGTCAGGCTGGCGGCAGGTGGGAGTGGGCGCGCGTGGTGGTGGACCAGGGCGCGGGCGGGAAAAACGGCGACGGCGTGATCTGGGCAGGGGGCAGCCAGGTGGGATCGGTGGGATGAGGTGGCAGGCTGATTGGTTGGGATTTTGGGCCAGAGGGATGTGGCGAGCCGTGAGTGGCTGTGGTGAGGTGGAGGGGGCTGGGTAGATTAGGTTTGAATAGTTTTAGGAATTTTGCAGGTGGTCGGTCAGGCTTTCAGGCCTGGCGGGCTGCCTCCTAAAAAATAAAAGAAAATATTTTATTATTTAAAACAGAGCTTTTCAAAACCGTTGGTAGACAAAACAAAATATTCCGGAGACCCGGGTTTTAATTTGAATAAAGACGGGGCGTTTAGAAAATAAAAACAGACTTTTCGAAAATAGTTTTATGCAAACAAATGCAAGGTGAC
This sequence comes from Avena eriantha, assembly GCA_910589775.1. NCBI lineage: Eukaryota > Viridiplantae > Streptophyta > Magnoliopsida > Poales > Poaceae > Avena > Avena eriantha. The sequence goes on along the minus strand of OU342745.1, from coordinate 42,098,805 downwards.
ATGACGATGCTCAAATGCAAGGTGGCATGATGACATGAGCATGCGGTCATGGCGATGCGATGCACAAAAGCAACGCGATTTTCTAGTAGTGGTTTTGCGGGGCGCCACACGCGGTCCCGCTCGCCCTCTCCCGAGGCACGCGACTGCTTGGCTCCACCTGCTGATCAGGACCTGAAAGGGCGGTCCCATATCCTACATGTGCGCACTGCCCCTGCGCATGCTGCTCCTGCATGGCTTCAGCGCACTGCACCGAGGCGGGAAGCAACAGTGGGCTCACGATCATCTACACCAGCCGGTGTTGTAGCTCCCTCTGTGCCTGGAGTTTCTACACGCCTACAAAAAGGTATTAGAAATCCCAAAATTTATAAAGATGGTACAATTCAATATGGTATGCTTGCATCTACAGGTGAGCCCCACACCCTGTCTGAGGCTCTTGATACTTTGCACTGGGGCAAGGCAATGGAGGAAGAATATCAGGCATTACTTCAGAATAAAACATGGCATCTTGTTTCTCCAAATTCTCAGAAAAATATTATAGATTACAAATGGGTTTATCGTATTAATAAAAATGCAGATGCAACAATTGACAGGTATAAAGCTAGACTTGTTGCAAAAGGTTTTAAGCAAAGATTTGGTTTAGATTATGAAGATACCTTCAGTCCTGTTGTTAAAGCAGCCATCGTCAGAACTGTTCTAGCTATTTCAGTTTCTCAAGTGTGGAGTTTGCTGCAGCTAGATTTCAAGAACGCGTTTTTACAAGGTGTTTTGGAAGAGGAAGTTTATATGAGGCAGCCTCCAGGTTTTGAAGACCCTGATGCTCCCAATCACATCTACAAACTTGATAAAGCTCTCTATGGCTTGAAACAGGCTCCTCGTGCATGGTTTGCTCGTCTTAGTTCAAAACTACATGATCTTGGTTTTACAACCTCTAAGGCTGATACATCTTTGTTCTTATATCGAAAGTCAGAAATAACTATGTTTGTTTTGGTTTATCTTAATGACATCACGGTAACAAGCTCTTTAGACCAGGCGATTTCTGCTCTACTTCAGGATCTCAATGCCGATTTTGCTATCAAAGACCTTGGTGATCTACACTTCTTCTTAGGGATTGAAGTTAAGAAAACTGATGATGGATTAATTCTGACACAAGCCAAATATGCCTCGGACTTGTTAAAAAAGGTTGGTATGCAATAGTGTAAGCCTGCTCCTACACCTCTATCTTCCAATGAACCTATTTCTCTTGTTGAAGGGGAACCTCTTGGTTCTGAAGATAGCACAAGATATCGTAGTATTGTTGGTGCTTTGTAGTATCTCACTTTGACACGACCACACTTATCGTCCTCTGTTAATAAGGTGTGTCAATTCTTACATGCTCCAACAACTACTCACCAGACTGCAGTTAAAAGAATACTCAGATATGTTAAAGATACTCTCAACATTGGGATAACTTTTCAGTGATCCAGGTCTACCTTGTTGAGTGCATTCTCCGATGCAGATTGGGCTAGATGCCTTGATGATAGACGCTCAACTAGAGGCTTTGCAGTTTTTATTGGTCCAAATCTGGTCTCATGGAGTGCTAGAAAAAAACCTACAGTTTCTCGTTCCAGTACTGAAGCTGAATATAAGTCATTGGCTAATGCTACAACAAAATTAATATGGATTGAAGGACTATTACATGAGCTTGGTGTGGAGTTAGAACAAAGACCATGTCTGTGGTGTCACAACTTAGGAGCACATATCTGTCTGCAAATCCTATTTTCCATACACGTACTAAATACATAGAAATTAAATTTTACTTTGTTCGAGAGCGAGTGACAAATAAGAGATTAGACATCAAGTTTGTTTCTAGCAAAGACCAAATAGCTGATGGTTTTACTAAGGCTCTTCTTGTTAGAAGTCTTCAAGAGTTTAGGCGTAATCTAAACCTTCAGTGAAGTTTAGATTAATGGGGGCTATTCGAGTTTGTAACCTGTTCCTATACGTATTTGGACGGTGTAGTACACCGACCCACCCATTTGTACATGCCACAATGAGGGTATTTGCATCAAAATAACCTAAACTGGAAAGAAATTCACAGACTGAACTTTGGCTGAAAGAATTTTACTAGATCTAACCCTTTTTGCAGCGCCGTATAGAGTGGCGCCGCACTCTATAGTGCAACGCCATGACTCACGGCGTTGCACTGTGTTGTGCAACGCCACGACAGGTGACGCCACATTTTAAAAGTGCAACGCCATGAACGACGGCGCTGCACTGTGTTGTGCAACGCCATGTTGCACTGTAGAGTGCAGCGCCACTCTATACGGCGCTGCAAAAAGGGTTAGATTTAGTAAAATTCTTTCTGCCAAAGTTCAATCTGTGAATTTCTTACGAGTTTAGGTTATTTTGATGCAAATACTCCCACGGTGAGGGCTTTTCTCACCTCTATATAACACGTAACACGAGGCTCTAACGAGCCATTGTTTCCGCCAATACTGCTGATAAGCACGACATAGACCTAATGAATTTGCTGTCATTGCTCATGGTTCAAGAACCGACGTTGTTGTTCTAGCCATTGCTTCCGGCTGCCCAAGAAGTGTCGACGTAGTCGGTGTGCACCTACTCATGCCGGCCACCACTGCTCGTTGTACCTGCGCCAGCCAGCACCGCCTCGGCATGGCCCGCTGGGAGCCACCATGAACTTGAGTGACAAGGACAGGTCCGACACGACGCACAACTTTCTTAAGTATATGGATATATACTCATATAGACAAGTATATATTTAATTGAATCATGCGTTTCTATAGAGCTAAATAACTCAATTATTCGTTAATTACAATTTAATAATTGTTAGAGACCATCATACCCTTAGTAATGAAGAGGTATCGAGCAATCTTAGCCGTTGTTTGTGTTTAAGTTTGAAAAGGGAGGAGCACCTGAGCAGAACCCGTTGGTTTGTTGAACCGCACAAAACCATGTACCTCTAGTTAAATTGTTGTTGTGATCAAGTCGTAATGCACATTAGTTTGTAAGTCAATGGAAGCACCGCCAACTGTCCATTCTTGTTTTTTAAATTGCATTATTGATGTGATAGAAATACTCCAGATCAAACCAAGTCATTAACTCATTGTCATAGGAGATTGATAGTGCGGTAATAGCTAACCAAGTAAGTAACCTTGGTTGATCGAATTACTTAATTATAGGCTATGCTTCTGCTAGCCAATAAGTCTTCATATGGCACCTATATCTGCATAATTCTTATTCCGCTGGCTTGCAGCCAGACCTTCAAGCTTCTGCAAAGGGTCGGAACCCGTGTAGAGTTGCAGCAGACCAAATTTTGTCCATGTCTAGCACCGTGTCTCCGCACTCATGCTGGTTCCATCCCTCCAACACATGAACAATTCCAGCGATGCGCCACGCACTCATCACCCTCCTTGGAAGCCAATTCTGAAATGTTTTTTTAGTTCGTTAGCTTAATTAACAACATCACGTAGTGCAGTTCTTGAAAAGTTGCAGTTCGTTGGGGGCCTTATTACCTCACAAGAATGAACGTTCTGTAGTGTTTTGGGTACGCTCATTGCTGGAGTTGTCGAGTAGGTGCAGCAGTCCCTGCGTACCATTCTTGGTGGGAACTGTGAGTAAGTGACGAACCGTGTTCCTTTCGGTGCCTTAAACTGTAGAGCATCATCTAAACCTTCTCCGATTACCCACACCTGCAAAATTCAATCAGGCAATCCCATTAATTGGTAATACATGATTTCTAATCATAAGATGTCCCGCCTACATACTCGGAAATGAATAATTTTCTTGTTACGTTTGCAATGCCAGTTTTTGATAATAAAAGGTTATCAGCTGCATCTTCTGGTATTTTGGGCTTAAGGAAATGATAGTCTTGCTTGTTGTTCATTATGATCTGCACAAAGAGAAGTTGCTTTTAGTATATAAACATCATCTCTCCATGTGATTAAAATGAAGCACATATGAATATTTAGACCCAACCTTGATGTTTTTCTTGCATAGAGCAGCAGCCACAGCACGGGCCACCTTTGAAATATTTCCTGCAAGAACAACTTGATCTGTGCCTTGGGGAATACTATTGACAACCACCGCAGCAGCAAGGCTGGTGCCATCCACCAGTTTTACCCCGAGTTTTGGGTACTTTTGCAGATAAAGCTCACCACTTCCATTGAGGCTCTGGGCCTGTTGAGTTAAAAATATCACCATAGTGAGTATTATTTTGAACGGTGATATCTGTTACCACTAATGTTGTATCTCTAGGTTTTCACCTACAGAGATGTATAGTTTTATGAGCAGTAGCTATCAGCAGTTGTAAATCATGACCATGTGAATTGATGATGAAGAATAGTTTGAACAGCTGAAGAAATAATATACCTGATTCAGGAGTCCAAGAGTAACAACTTTGGCTCCTTTCTTGTCAGCTTCACGTATCGCCTTTACAATCAGGCTATTAATTGCTTCCTTCTCCTGGTTCAACCCATACTGTTGGGGATCGGAAAGGTTAGTTGATACTATAAACCATGTCATCTCCGGCCGCCTCTCCGGCCATAAAACAGGGGTGTTAAGTTGTGAATTTAACATACTAGTATAACTGGTCTTACATGGAAATTGTATCTTGGTATGGCCCATGACTGGATGGTGAGTTTGTTCATGACATTCCTCTCAACGGTAAACCAAGAGCCATACACCCACGTGAGGACCATGGATAGCCATGAAAGAGGCCACATGATGCGCATGTACCACTTGGAGGCGTACGGCTTGGATGCGTACTCGGCGAGCCCAGGCCTCATGTGGTAGATGGATTGCAGGCTGGTAAGATGGGTAAGGTGAACCACATGTATGGTTTCCTCCTTGTTCTTGAGTGAATTCTGATGCAGCTTGTCCGATGACTTGTCCATGGTGTTGTATATGTAGTCGTAGAAGGGCATAAAAAGAGAGTAGTTTGTCCGGAACTGGGTGTGGTGAAGAGAATGAAACCTAAGATGTTGACAAAAAGTGCTCAGAAGAAGAAGGAGAAGATACATAATGAATCATGCTCGCGATATAATAAGTAGCTTCAATTTTACTCACGATGGCGTGTACATGAGATACTTGAGAGGTGGTAAGCATGTGAAGAGCCATGTGGGCACCAACTCGAAGTTGCAGTGGCCCATGTTGTTCATGAAATCGATGTAGAGCATGTATAGCTCAAAGGTGATGATTGAAGCAGTCCCTGTCAAGGCGCATGCGATGAGCGGGATGGAGAAGAGCAGTTCGTAGGCCACCAGCTCAGCAAATGGATGGATGACGGCTGCACAAACATGCATGCATGGCGAGATGATGATATTGAACATTTCATCATAATACTATAGGAGTAGTATGTATCTGCTGGTTAGACAGTTTCGTCGAAAGCCATGGTAACATCTACTAATGTAAATCTTTTGTTTGCACCGCTAGCTTATGAAAAATCAAACGCAAGAGTGAAGGAAAATTATATTCCTTGCAAGGATCGACAAGCCTCTTCTTAATTAGACGCATCGACGCACGTATGAGTACGCTAGCTTGGCGAAGGTTGTGACCTACTACTACTTGGTTGGTATGGTGTACTATCTAGCTAGCAGGTACGTACTACATGACAGCCAAGTAGCGTACGGCGTTTCATTGTTATTCCGTTTCGTCACAAAGGAAGCATGCAAAATCAGCAACGGATCGGCTCAACTTTTGGGTGGTCCCAGAATATCTCGTACACGTCCTCTATCTCTATGTTTCCTTATTTATTGGACACAAGAAGATATACTCCTTTGTGTGAAAACTGTCTGTTTCCAGAATAAACAGACAGTGATATGGTACCATGCATCTTGAATGGTTGGATACTTACATGTGATGGGCTCGGTGACGATGGATGCGTGGTGGTGGGAGTGGTATCGCGTGTAGAGGAAGTGGTGGTGGAGCGCCCGGTGGAACCAGTAGTAGATGAGCTCCACGGGGCCCGCGTGGAGCAGCGCTATCAGCACCGCGCCGTCCGTCCTCCACAGCGGCAGGTGCTGCCCGCCCGGCAGGTGCAGCGCCCCAAGGTAGAAGAGGATCGCGCTCAGGATGATCTGGTCGTCCCTGCACGCACGCACGCACACCACCATCACTCACGCCGATCTGCTCGATCGAACACGTCGTCCGTCCGTCCGGCCGGGGCAAAGAAATAAAGAAAGCGCTTATACTGTATATATTACCAGTTGCGCTCGCGGTCCACCTGGTCGAACTCGATGCCGCGTTGGACGATCTGCCGCTTGCCGCGCGCGTTCTGGAGGCGGGACACGGTGATCCAGCCCTGGTTGTGGAGCGCCCGGAGAATCATGGACGGCAGGATGACCAGGTAGCCCAGGTCGGCCTCGCGCCAACCTTTGGTCGCCACCACGTGGAGGCCGTGCACCACCCACGGCGCCAGCACCACGTACTGCAAGGGCATGCCGCCGCTGGTAATGGTGTTGCAAGCTCGATAGATACTTGTGCATAGACGACGAACGTACGTACCTTGAAGCTGCCAAGCCTCTTCCATGGCCACTCGGTGAAGAGGCCGGGGTTCGTCGCCATGCCCACTACTCTTCCAAGACTCTTGCTTGCTTAATTCAAGACTCTTCTACAAGCAGGCCATGCTACCACACCTGCTGGGTCTGGCCTCTCTGTGTGGTTGGTTCCGTCAATTTATAGACCCATGCAGCTGGCTGGTGTGGGTGCGACAGTGTGTGCTCCGGGATCAATGCCGTCTAATTAAAACGCAATGTCGTCTGCCGTCTTTTTCTATACCTTACCGACTAATAAAAGGAGGTCGCCCAAAATAACTCCACGTACCGGTTCCGTAAATATAACGTCAGATGATCGATCACGAAACCCTTGTCCTCCTGTTCGGTGACAGGGCAAGCTAGGCCCTCGACCCTTCTAGCTTGCCACAACGAATCTAAGCAGAAGTAACCTGTTTAGCTTTGCTCTTGTGTTGCAGCAGATCGGGGCCGCAACCCAACTGATGCAGTCCGCCGAGTATGAGTGGTGCCCCGCGGAGAAGGTGCTCTTCCTAGCTCTAGCTAGCACACTCTCGCTCACGGACGCCAGACGGGGATTGAAGAAGAAGATAGCACATAATAATTTTTCCAGTGCACAAACGCTCTTTTTCTTCTATTTCAGCTAGCTCATTTCAACCACCCGATCAATGAACACTAGTGCTCCCTCCGTCTCAAAAGAATTTGGATGAATCTATATATTAAATAGTGCCTAGATTCATCTAAATTTTGACAAATTTAAAACATCTGTTTTTAAACGGAAAGAGTTCATGGAATCTATAGCTGGGCTAAACCACGATGCTCATGCACGCACACCTGCCCAGCTCGCGATCTGCTCCGCCCGGTACCACTGGTGAAAAAAGGGCCTCTAATCCCGATTCATAAGGGCCATTGGTCCCGGTTACAGAACCGGGACCAATCACTCGGGACAATGCTGGTTCCGGTTCGGACACGAACCGGGATAAATGGATCTCCGCGTGGGCGGGCGCGCGACGAGGGGGATGGATCATTGGTCCCGGTTCGTGGAACAAACCGGGACCAATGGGTCTTCACGTGGGAGCGTGAGAGACGAGGGGGTGGATCATTGGTCCCGGTTCGTGGCACGAACCGGGATCGTTGGTCTCTGTGCCGCGGCAAGATTTTCGAGCTATTTTTGTGCCGCAGCAGGGTTTTGTGTCGCGGCAGGATTTTCGGGCTATTTTGTGCCGCGACAGGGTTTTATTTTATTTATTTATTTGGTGTTTTGTATTTAATTTAATGGTACTACATATATACAGCAATAATGAAATCACGATATATATATTACACATCATGCATGATCACAAATATATTATACACCGTCTCATCCGTCTTCTTGGTCAAAACATATTATAATTACAAACGGTACTCTCACACGAATTTGATCTAATTTACATCTTCTTTTTTACACTTCACCCTTCCAAATGAGGCAGGTAATAGTATTCTCCTTTCGAATCTATTACTTGTTCTAACAAGAATCCGGCAATTTCCTCTTAAATTGCTTGCACGCGTTCTTGTGATAGAAGACCGTCCCGCATCCGTTCGATCTAATTTAAAGAAGGGGATCAATATATATGAATGAAACTAAACACAATTGGTGGTAATAAAATAAAGTTATGATTATTGTTTATCGTATTTCATTTTTTTTGATGTTTCGGTCTGCACCCTTCTCTTTGGTCGTCTGGCGAATGAACTCGTAGACATAGTATCCACATAAGTTATTCCCGGCTTCCTGCCTCAAGCACTTTACGAGAACGGAGTTCAATCAAAATAATAATCAAGCATGATAATGGTGGTATTGAAACTAGAATCAAAGAGATGCGTGGATCTAGCAAGTAGTACTTACAGTCAATGGTTAAAATGTAAGCTCTGGCTTCCAAACACCCCTAGTTTTGGCGGTGGACCGTTTCCAAGCCTTCTGGAGGCATTCCTGCATGTCCGCCCACTTTTCTAACGGTGTGCGTTTCAAGTCCAGGACTTTCACTACTCTGGTGTCAATAGCAATGATTAACAGAATACAGTGGAAGTTGGACACACTAACAAAATATAACACAAGTCAATTATACGCTTAACATCGAGTAAGCGAAAATAGAATGTGTACAAGACAGTAACACTCACCCAGCGTTGTAAGGAAATAGTATTTCCCTTCTGTTGCTGAAATACGTCAACGCTTGTACCAAGTTATCCTCTGTCTCTTTGGGTTTCTTTTTTAGAGTAACTTCATGAACGAAATTGCAGTCAACAAACCCAAGATCAAAGATTTATCCTTTGTTGCATTCAAGAATCTTCATTTTGCATATATCAGTAGTATAGTGAGTAAGATTATACAAGCAACGAATGAGCTGAGCTAGAAAGAATTAATTACAGAAATTAATAATACTTATAAACAATAGGCACTGACGATAGTTTTGTCGAGAGCGTCTTGTTGGTAAAACTGAAATAATTCTGAAAATTCGATCAGTAGAAAGCCATCTCCATGACCATAATGGTGGTGTTTATATGCAGCATAGATCCAGCTTTTGGATTCAGCATAGGCTTGCGTGTACCAGTTATGCAATCTTCGCATTTTTGTTGGTAGATCTTTGGCTAACTCGGGTTTGACGAGAGGAGTCTCGTACTGGTACACGTATGCTGTTTCTTGGCACCCCTCGAACTCATCCATACGGCTCATGTACTCAGTAATAGACAGTCCATATAATTGGGCCTTTTCTCCGTACAGTCGAACAAACTCCGAATCAATATTCAGATTATGCCGCTCCTAGGCTCTCCACTCATTGGTATCATACACTTTGAGCGGTTCGATCGATTGATTTTTCTGTTGTCCGAGGTGGGAAACTTCTTTCCTGACTCTCCGCTCTTTTGCCTCAGCCGACTTGGTAATAGAGCGATTATAGTCTGATATGAGCGCTATGGATTGGTGAAGCTGAATCTTAAGCACGGTTGCTTTGGCTTTATCTTCTGTGGTGACCGGGAAGAATGGCTCTATCGGCCTTTTCTTGTTAGCCATGTCAATCCTCCACTTTTCATAATGGGCATCTACGGCCGCAGCAGTTTCCTCATCTGTCTTCTCGCAAGGTAGCTTCTTCATATTCTTATGAGGTACTTTTGGGAGGGGTGATAGCTTACGTTTCGATGATCGGAACGTGCTTTTGCTGCTGCTGGTGGTGCTTCCCCTCTTAGTATACATCCGCTTTTGTGTCTGAGGCTCAGGGGACAGAGACGGCTGGCGCGGCGGCGGAGACGGCTGAGGCGGCGATGGAGACGGTTGCGCTGAGTGGTGAGGCGGTGAAGGCGACGGTTGCGCTGGAGAATGGTGAGGTGGCGGCGAAGATGGATTGCTGCTCTGAGGAGTGGTTGGCCTTGGCGGCACATAATTTGGAAGCATGATGCGCTCCTTTGGCTATAGAATAGTCCCCCCTTTAGCTTCTCCTAGTTGAGTCAGCTCCATATCTTCCCTCGCAGGGTGGTCTAGCTTCAGCTCCTCAAAATTTTCCTTCACATCATCCACCGTGACGACATCGTACCCTTTTGGAACCGGTCTGCAATGCCAAGTTGGGTTAGGCGCAATTGGTACGGCCATGCGGACCGCCGCCGTGACCCTTAAGTTCATAACCTGCACCTTTAGCTCACAAGCTGTGCTCTCCGTGATATCATCCACTGGGTAGCGTTTAGGAGGAGATGTCGTCGGTGCATCATCATCAACATCATGGAGCTGTGTGGAAGCGACGCTGCTTTTCTTATTCGATAGGGCGCTGGTACCCTCGAATGCAGCTTCTACCATGTGCCGCTGAGATTGGCCGCTAGTACCTTGCTGGCTAAGTCTGTCGAGTTGATCCTGGTGCTGCTTTAATGCTTCTTCTACATTACGCAGCCGGTCTACAGCGGCCGCTTTCTCAGCTGCCTCCCTTTCCTTTCTCCTCTGATGGCTTTTATCGGGATATCTCTTCATTTCCGTGGGGAAGGCAACCTTCCATGGCTTGGAGCCTAGTGTGCCTCGTGCTCGTCCGTCGTGTTCAGGATTTTTAAGGGCACATCTGAGCTCGTCGTTCCTCTATCGAGAACGAACCGTCCCGCTGCAGCATCATCTACTGCATTTCTAATATAGTCGATGGGCAGTAGGGGATCATCTTTGTGTTTCTGATTATATATTGCCCTCCCTTCTTTGTCCAACGTGTCCCCATGGCCGTAAAACCAGTTTCTCGCCCGTGGTGTCCATGTTGCGGGCTCTGGTGTGATCCCGATAGCAATGTAATTGACCTCAAGTGCATCCCACTTAGGCATGCAACCGGCATAGCCAGCAGGCCCCATGTTATGATGGTACAGTTTCTTAGCAGAGTTCTCCGTATTTATTCTAGACCTTTCCTTAGCTTTCTCCGATGTCTTGTACTTCACAAAATCCTCCCACTAGTGTCTTAACTTAGCATAGCCACCTTGGGTGAAATCCAGAGTCTTCTCTACCTTGACAAAGTTATTGTACAGTTTCTTTTTCCAGTTCTTGAATGCATCGGCCATCTTGATGAGAGCAAACTTCTTGACTCTTTGCACAAGCTCCATTCTTGATCTCTCCTCCTCATCTGGATTCACATCTGGCATCGGCAGGAGGAAATTAATCATGAGGTTCTCAAAAAGCTTATCTTTGGCGTTGTCGCCGACATACGGGACTCCACCGCCGCTTGGATGATTCCATTCTTGAACGGTGATTGGGATGTAGTCCCTCGCAAGAACTCCGCATTGCTTGACAAATTTTCTTGCGACATCGACGGGAGCTTGCGGTTCGCCATCTACACCGACCACTTCGATCCTATACTTCACAGTGTCATCCAACTTTTTGTTGGGCCTCGTTTCGTTCTTACGGAAGAAGTTCTCGATCCGGAGGGCTAAAAGAAGAAAGAGTGTTAATATATGCATGTATATATATAGACAACAGCATTTTAATTACAAAAATACATATATACACCTCGCCGGTGTTTGCGAGATTTAAGGTTCCACCAGAGCCGTCGCCTTCTTCCTCATCGGCTTCTCCCCTGTCCCAGGCTTCGGCTTCTACCTCACCGGAGTCATCTCCTTGGTTGAGAGACTCATCTCCCTGACCGGAATCATTCAGAGACTCATTGGTGACATCGATGTCGATATCTTCATTTTCGTAGATCATTCCGTGGACAATGTTTTCCTGATATTCTGGAATCATAGTATCTTGCTATGTTGGATCCATAGTATCTGCAAATTAAGATTTGCAAGTTACTATAATGCAAATAATGCAAAATACTATGCACTCGATCTTCGATAGTGTTGATCTCGGTCTTCGATCTTGATCTCGATATCGTATTCTACCGGGAAGAAGCAAACACCGGAAAGAAAGGGGGAACAACAATCAACACATGGCATCGATGCAATGGTCAATCAAAGATGATGATATGACAAGTTGATTAGTATTTTAATGAAACCCTATAGCATGCTTGGAAATTTAAGCGGGATCCGAGGGGTCCAAAGCCTAATACAGGAGAGACCCTCGAATCACCTACGGGGTTCATTTGTTCTTCTAATTAAACTTGTGATTAAAGTTGTTGAAAAATGCATGATATTGATGGTAAAGTGTAGATCTCTTTTTTTTGAACATTTTGATATATTATTTGTATTTTTCTGACTTATAAATAATTACTTATTAAGTTTATAAGATTTATCCTTTTTCTGAAATTATTAAAACAATTATTAAACCTTTATTGCGTCAGCATAGGTGAAGGCTGACGTCACCTAGGGCTGGGGAACCTTTTCTCACCAATGCAGTGCCTACCCATAGTGACTGATGAGTGGGGCCAGGGCCACGTCAGGCTGCCACGCTGGAAGAGCTTGCTCGACGCCCACGTTAGGGCCACATGAGCGTCACCTTGGTGCCACATGGGCTCGCTGGAGGGCACATCGGTCGGCGGTGGTTAGCGGCACTAGAGTGCTTGCTGGAACGCGTAGAAGGTCGGGTTCGAACGAGCGCGTCGCGAGGAAGCTAACAGTGGTCGCGCCGCCCCTTATTGGTCATCGGAGCATCGTCTGCGACGATGTCCGACGGCGGTGGACAGTGGCGCTCGGCGACAGAACGAAACGGAGCGAGAGAGAGAGAAAGGAGAGCTCCTGGAGGACCAGCGGCTCACCACGAAGACGATGAACGGGTCGGCGAGGCCGGAGGAGCTCGGAAGCAGCGGTAATGGTGACGGCCGGAGTCGGAGCAGACAGTGACTGTGGCATCGATTTCCAGCGTGCGCAGTCGATTCCTCAGACGGTGGTGGCGCGGCAGCAGCGGGCGTCAACGCCGTGAAGCGGCCGCTCTGGATTTGGGCAGCCTGACGGCGTGATTTTGCTCCCCCGCGAATTTTCCTTAGCCGCGCGTCGATGTGCTCTGTGATTTGGGGGAGTTGGGGAGGAGAAAGGGCCGGGGCTATTAACTGTACAAGCTTTTGGTCCCGGTTCGTCCCACCAACCGGAACCAAAGGATCAACGGTCCCGGTTGGTGGGACAAACCGGGACCAATGGTCTGGGCAGGAGCGTTGTTGTGCAACCATGTGCGCGGGCCTTTGGTCCCGGTTCGTCCCAACAACCGGGACCAAATGGACGAACCGGGACCGAAGGCTTGTTGATAGCAGCGCGCGCATCCAGGATCATCGGTCCCAGTTGGTGGGATGAACTAGGATCGTTGACCCGTTTTTCAGATTTTGGCAAACCTTTTGGTCTTTCCGCCATTTTCAAATTTGTTTTCTTCTTTAATTAATAAGATGTTTCAATTTAAGATGATTATTTATTTGGAATTTCAAAAATCTTTCAACAGAAAAAGTGCTTCAATTTAAATAACAAATCAAAAACCATTTTCTGTTTTCAAATATTTTTATTTGAACTATACAATTTTACTATTTTTAATTAAAATTGCATTAACAAATATTTATTGCATAATTTGGAATTTGAAAAAACTTTCAATAGGAAAAGTGCTTCAATTTAAATAACAAATCAAAAACCATTTTCTGTTTTCAAATATTTTTATTTGAACTATACAATTTTACTATTTTCAATTAAAATTGCATTACTAAATATTTATTGCATAATTTGGAATTTCAAAAAACTTTTAACAGGAAAAGTGCTTCAATTTAAATAACTAATCAAAAACATTTTCTGTTTTCAAATATTTTTATTTGAACTATACAATTTTACTATTTTCAATTAAAATTGCATTAACAAATATTAATTGCATAATTTGGAATTTCAAAAACTTTTAGCAGGAAAAGTTTCGCATTGGTACCAACCCATTTTTCAAAAATACTAGACCACCTTATATGGACAATTTCCCAACCAGTGTATCTAGAACCTTTTTATCCATCGCTCATGAAAAAAAAATCATTTATAGGTTCACAACATGCTATTTCATTAGAGATCCAATTCAAGTTCAGCGAGGCTCAGCCCCGGGCTAGGAATCATCATCCCCGCTGTTTTGAATATGGTTTGAAACGGGCATAAGAAATTCAGAATTGATCCAAACAATGTGAAACCTTCGCGTGGTGTCATATTATGTGTCACAGTTGCAAGGAAAAATACTGAACTTGAAAAATTGCAAACATCATAAAAAATCCTTCACAAAATGACCTATCATGTTCGAGGTTTCATGGCATTTAGGTCAAACCACCAATGTTATGGCTAGAATCAGGGCATAGTTTGTGATAATATGCCCATATTGTGCATACATGTGCATCTTGGGATGGCTTACAATGTTGCAGGAGGAAGTTTTCCTTTTCGACGCACGAAAAAGCCAGCTTCCATTTTTGAGGTGCCGAAATCGGGGTGTTCTGTGAAGCAACCACCAAATTAAAGTTTGGCATTGATACCAACCCATTTTTCAAAAATACTAGACCACCTTATATGGACAATTTCCCAAACGGTGTATCTAGAACCTTTCCGTGCATCCCACATGAAAAAGATAAATTCCTGCCGAATCGGTAGGAGGTTGCCAAGATTTGAACTACAAGTACATGATATAATGCTTATGAATTTTTTTAAAAATCATTTATAGATTCACAACATGCTATTTCATCAGAGATCCACTTCAAGTTCAGCGAGGGTCATCCCCGGGCTAGGAATCTTCATCCCCGCCGTTTTGAATATGGTTTTAAACGGGCATAAGAAATTCAAAAATGATCCAAACAATGTGAAACCTTCGCGTGGTGTCATATTATGTGTCACAGTTGCAACGAAAAATATTGAACTTGAAAAATTGCAAACATCATAAAAAATCCTTCACAAAATGACCTATCATGTTCGAGGTTTCATGGCATTTAGGTCAAACCACCAATGTTATGGGTAGAACCAGGGCATAGTTTGTGATAATGTGCCCATATTGTGCATACATGTGCATCTTGGGACGGCTTACGATGTTGCAGGAGGAAGTTTTCCTTTTCGACACATGAAAAAGCAAATTTCCATTTTTGAGGTGCCGAAATCGGGATGTTCTGTGAAGCAACCACCAAATTAAAGTTTGGCATTGGTACCAACCCATTTTTCAAAAATACTAGACCACCTTATATGGAAAATTTCCCAACCGGTGTATCTAGAACCTTTCCGTGCATCCCTCATGAAAAAGACAAATTCCTGCCGAATCGGTAGGAGGTTGCCAGGATTTGAACTACAAGTACATGATATAATGCTTGTGAATTTTTTTAAAAATCATTTATAGGTTCACAACATGCTATTTCATCAGAGATCGACTTCAAGTTCAGCTAGGCTCAGCCCTGGGCTAGGAATCTTCATCCCCGTCATTTTGAATATGGTTTGAAACGAGCATAAGAAATTAAAAAATTATCCAAACCATTTTCTGTCTCCAACCGGGACTAAAGATAAACCTGTAATCCAGGTTGGAGACACCATCCGAGACTAAATATGGGTGGCGACACTATGTCAGTGAGTGTCGACACTATTTTGTGAGTGTCGACACTATTTCGTGAGTGGCGACACTATTTTAGTGGGTTGCGGCATTATGACTATGGTGAGTGTCGATATTATGTTGTGACTGTCGACACTATATCATGCTGCTTAATCTATAAATAGGCATCCCTGTGAAGTTATCAACTGCAAACACGATGGTGTGTGAGAGCAGGGACAACACTACGGCCAGCTTCAGGGAGATTCCGGAGGATCCAGTCCTCAGGAATCTCTATGAAGCTGGACATAGAGGCACTCCCTAATATGTGAAATTAGTTAGCTCCCCGACATATTGATCTAGCTAGAGAAGTTATGAACTACAATAGTAGGGACAACACTACTGCCAGCTTCAGGGAGATTCCGGAGGATCTAGTCCTCAGGAATCTCTCTGAAGCTGGTCATAGAGACACTCTCTAATATGTGAAATTAGTTAGCTCCCCGACATATTAATCTAGCTAGAGACGTTATGAACTACAAGAGCAGGGACAACACTACGGCCAACTTCAGGGAGATTCCGGAGGATCCAGTCCTCAGGAAACGATATATTTGTCCCGGTTTCCTCACTGGGACTACGGAATCGGGACTAAAGGCCCCCTTTATTCCCGCCGGTCCAGCCACAAACCGGGACTAACACTCAAGACATTTATTATTATTAAAAAACTGGGACTAAGGAATTGGGACTAAAGGCCCCCTCTATTCCCGCCGGTCCAGCCACAAACCGGGACTAATGGAATCGGGATGGCTTATGATGTTGCAGGAGGAAGTTTTCCTTTTGGACGCACGAAAAAGCCAATTTCCATTTTTGAGGTGCCGAAATCGGGGTGTTCTGTGAAGCAACCACAAAATTAAAGTTTGGCATTGGTACCAAAAATCCTTCACAAAATGACCTATCATGTTCGAGGTTCTCATATAAAGTTTTCATACATCACATAAAGTTTCCATACATTACATAGATTTACATAGGGTTTAGGGTATGAATCCTTCGTCACGTATGTTGATCCCTTGCCTATGATCGCTTCTTAGGCCGTAACCATGGAGCATCTTCTTTGCTTAACGGGATGCTTGGGTTAGTTTTCACGGTGAAGGGCGGAATTTCATCAAACTTATCATACTCTGCTAACATGTCTGTCTTGTCCTCGACTCCCCTGATGTTTCTTTTTCCTGAAAGAACTAAGTGACGCCTGGGCTCATTTTCTGATGTATTCGTTTCCTTTTTTTTCATTTTTCGGTCTAGAGGACATGTCCTTCACATAAAAAACCTGAGTCACATCATTGGCTAGGACGAATGGTATGTATCTGTAACCAATATTCTTGAGATCCACTGTTGTCATTCCGTATAGCTGATCTACCTTTACCCCTTCTCCATTCATGTTGACCCAACTGCACCAAAACAAAGGGACCTTAAAAGTAGGTCCATAGTCAAGTTCACATATCTCCTCTATGCAACCATAGTATGTGTCTTTTTTCCCATTCTCGCATGTTGCATCAAAGCGGACACTATTGTTTTGGTTGGTGCTCTTTTTATCTTATGCAATCGTGTAAAATGTATTCCCATTTATCTCGTACCCTTGGAAAGTCGATACAGTCGTAGATGGTGTCGCGGCCAACAAGTAGAGCAGATCTCCAATAGTGGTGTCATTCATGAGATGTAATTGCAACCAAGTGCCGAAAGTCTCCATGTGATTCATCCAGTATTCATCCTTCCCCGGGAACTTGGAGCGTACAACATTCATGTGTTCCTCAATATACGGAGCCACGAAGGTAGAACTTTGTAGAACTATGTAGTATGCTTGATTCAAAGAATGCCCGTCCCTAAATACCATTGCCTTCTTTCCTAGCGTGCCTTTTCCACTCAGTCTCCCCTCATACCGTGATTCAGGAATACCAATCGGCTTAAGGTCAGGAAGAAAGTCTACACAGAACCCAATGACCTCCTCTGTTCCATAGCACTTGGAGATGCTTCCTTCTGGCCTAGCACGGTTACGAACATATTTCTTTAAGACTCCCATGAACCTCTCAAAGGGGAACATATTGTGCAGAAATACAGGACCGAGAATAGAAATATCTTCGACTAGGTGAACTAAGAGATGCGTCATAATATTGAAGAAGGACGGGGGAACACCAACTCAAAACTGACAAGGCATTGGACCACATCCTTCTGTAGCCTTTCCAGACTTTCTCGATCGATTACCTTCTGAGATATTGCATTGAGGAATGCACATAGCTTCACAATCACTAATCGAACATTTTCCGGTAGAAGCCCCCTCAATGCAACCGGAAGCAATTGCGTCATAATCACGTGGTAATCATGAGACTTTAGGTTCTGAAATTTTTTCTCTGCCATATTTATTATTCCCTTTATATTTGACGAGAAGCGAGCTGGGACCTTGATACTATAAAGGACTTCAAAAAGTATTTCCTTCTCTGCTTTGGTAAGAGCGTAGCTGCTTGAGTATCCACGTCCTTTATCAGTATGCTTGTTGTATGGGTCTTTGATATGTTGCTGGTCCTCCCGTGCTTTTGGTGTATCTTTTGTCTTCCCATACACGCCCAGGAAGCCTAGCAGGTTCACGTAAACATTCGTCGTCACGTGCATCTCTAGGTCTTTCCAATACTCAAGCTCTCATAATATAGATTTTCTTTTCCACATGGCCGTGTGTCCGGTAATGGGGTCTTTCGAAACATATTGACCGCCAGGACCCTTTCCAAAGATTACTTCTTGGTCCTTCACCATACCAAATACATCAGCACCTTTAGGGAGCTTAGGCTTCTTCCGGTAATCTGCCTCACCGTTGAAATTCTTGCCTTTCTTTCTTACTTGATGATTGGTCGGAAGAAATTTACGACACCCCAGGTACACAACCTCCTTACATTTATCCAAATATGTACCTTTAGTCTTATCTAAACAATGCGTGCATGCATTGTATCCCTTGTTTGACCGTCCTGAAATGTTACTAAGAGGAGGCCAATCATTGATGGTTACGAACAACAACGTCCGTAGATCAAATGGATCCTGTTTGTGCTTATCCCACACCTTTACACCTGGTTCTGCCCACAACTGCAAAAGTTCATTGACTAATGGCCTTAGGTACACATCAATGTTGTTGTCGGGTTGCTTCGGTCCTTGGATGAGCACTGGCATCATAATGAACTTCCGCTTCATGCACAACCAAGGAGGAAGGTTGTAGATACATAGAGTCACTGGCTAGGTGTTGTGACTGCAGCTCTGCTCCCCAAAAGGATTCATGACGTCTATACTTAGACCAAACCATAAGTTCCTCGCGTCACCTGCAAAGTTCGAGTACTTTCTCTTGATGTTTCTTCACTGTGACCCATCGACGGGGTGCCTCAGTTTCCCGTCTTTCTTACGCTCTTCTTTGTGCCATCGCAACAACCTGGCATGCTCTTTGTTTCTGAACAGATGTTTCAACCGTGGTATTATAGGAGCATACCACATAACCTTAGCAGGAACCCTCTTCCTGGGGGGCTCGTCATCTGTCTCAACATCACCAGGGTCATCTTGTCTGATCTTGTATCGACATGCAGTGCATACCGGGAATTTAGTCATATTTTCGTACTTCTCACCGCGGTACAGGATGCAGTCATTAATGCATGCATGCATCTTCTCCAAATCTAATCCTAGAGGGCAGATAGTCTTCTTTGCTTCGTACGTTGTCTCGGGCAGCTCGTTATCCTTTGGAAGCTTCGGCTTCATTATTTTCAGTAACTTCTCAAATCCCTTGTCAGATAAGCCAGTCTCTGTCTTCCATTTTAGCAGTTCAAGTGTGGTACCGAGCTTTGTGCTGCCATCTTCGCAATTTGGGTACAACAACTTTTTGTGATCCTTTTGCATGGCCTCCAACTTAAGCTTCTCCCTTTCCGTATCGCATTGTTGCTTTGCATCAGAAATGACCCGACCAAGACCATCAGTGGGCTCATCTGATGCTCGTTGTTCTTCTTCATTGCCGCCTCCCTCTTCTTCATTGTCTTCTATTGTAGTATCACTGTATTCTTCAGGGGACATAGGATAGCTGTCATCATCCTCCTCTTCTTCATTTTCTTCCAGCCTAACCCCTCTTTCTCCGTGCATGGCCCAACAATAATATCTGGGCATGAAACCTCTCCGAAGCAGATGGCATTGAAGGACCCTCGGGGCAGAGTGCTCCGCCACGTTCTGACAGTCGACACAGAGACAAGGGATAAAATTATCTACTTTGTTTGCCTTAACCAAATCGATAAATTTATGCAGGCCTGCAATAAAATCGGAATCACGTCGGTCGCCGTACATCCATCGCATCCGCGCATCGATCTGCGTCATAATAATTAACCATGACAATGACATCGTGAATAGTGAAATGACCACCCTACATGGACACATGCCATATTTTTATGACCACCCTACATGAAAAAACCTAGCATCCACCTCCCGCACAAAATTCCAGAAAAAATAAGTGGATAGGCTGGGCTTATATATAGCCAGGGGAGGGTTTTTGGTCCCGGTTAATGCCACGAACCGGGACCAAAGCCCCTCCCGCGCGACACATGGCGGCCCAGCAACGCGTCCCCCACCCAGGTCATTAGTCCCGGTTGATGGCACGACCCGGGACCAATGACCTGGGTGGGGGCGTGTTGCTGGGCCGCCACGTGTCGCGCGAGAGGGCCTTTGGTCCCGATTTGTGGCATTAACTGGGACCAATGCCCACCGTCGCTTCGTCGTCCCCGTGTATAAATATGAGGCCACAGCGTGTCGCTTTCGCCATCGCCTCGCCCTCTGCACCTCTCCACCGCGCCATCGTCTCGCCTCCCCTCCCTCTCCAATCTCCACCGCGCCGCCATCGAGGTGCCCACGATCAACTTCTACGACGCGGCGATTTTTGCGTACTACGGCATCCTTGTGCCGTCGTGCGTGACGGTGCCCGCCGGATGGCGCATCAGCGAGGCGGGTGTGTCGGTGGCTCCGCTCCTCGTCCCCGACGGATACGAGATGGAGAGCGTCATCGCGGAGCCTCCCCGCCAGATGCCTGCGTGGAAGAGGGCGTTAGCCCGGTACGCGGCGGCCAGTGAGTACTGGCCCTGTCTGTTCAAGAAGGAGCGGAAGGCCAAGCTTGGCAACAGCGTCGTGGACGGGTGCAGGGTGCACCCGGATCTCCGCAACCGAGAAGGACGGGAGATGTTCTGGTCCATTCCTGGACGAACCATCTACACCGCCATCGATGCTGCTAGCCGCGCAGAGGAGCTCCGTCTCCCGAACAATGCCGAAATCGTGGAGGTTTCGTCCGACGACGGCGAGGAAGCTGGCGGCTCGGAGGACAGCGGAAGTGAAATTGTCGACTAGGAAAAATTGTAAAATCGCACCTTTGTTTGGAAAGAATTTGTGGTCAAATTAATAAAATGTCTCGATTTAGATCTTTGTCTCGATTAATTTGTGAAAGATTTTTTCAAAAATACTAATCAATTCAATTTCTGCCTCGAATTAATTTCTGCCCCGAATTAATTTAGATTGTCCCGGATTGCGGACCGTCGCGGTGTTTTTGGTCCCGATTCGTGGCATGACCCAGGACCAATGCTCCGCAGAGCGCCACGTGTGTGTCGCGGTGGCATTGGTCCCGGTTCATGCCACGAACTGGGACCAATGCTTAGAGATGAACCAGGACCAATGCCTAGGAGGCATGAACCGGGACCGGTGTCTGGCATTGGTCCCGATTAAGGATACGAACCGGGACCAATGATATTTGGATGCTGGACCAAGGACCATTTTTCTACCAGTGTATGCACACACGACGCGCTCATGCACATGACACGGCTGGTGTCCAACGGCACCACAACGAGCTCCCATTACTCTCACAACGCACACAAGCATGCTTCGGACACACACCGGTTGCGGTTTATTTGGGAATAGATGGCGTCCATGAAGTAGCGCTAGCCTGCAGAACCTTAGGAAGGAGAGGGGTGGGTGGCGATTGGAGTGACCACGTGACGTCGGAGATGTTCCTAAGAGCATCTCCACTCGGGATCCCCATACGGCCTCCGGCGTGGTCATTTTTTGGGTCGTATGGGGGCGCCAGCGTGAAATCAGAAATGGGGGTCGGCCGGCGCCCAACTGTGCACCCCAAACCGGCCATTTTTTTAATTTTCTAAATTATTTCAACACAAGCAATCAATTAAATTGGAACACAAATTCAACACAATTATTCAACAAGTTCAACATAGTACACAAATAAATTATGTTTAACACACCACATAAATTAAACAAGTTTGAATCACAATGACCAACAAACTAGAGAGCTGCTTTTATGTTCCACAAATGCTCGATCATATCATTTTGCAGCTGTTGATGAGTGTTGGAGTCTCGAAGTTCTTGATGCTTGGCCAGGAAAGAGGCAAAGGCGGTAGGCACCTGATGATCAACATCTGCAAGAGGACCCTGGCAATAGTATGGTTGAGTGTTGAACACTGGGTTCTCCCACTCGCTCTCGATGATCATGTTGTGCAAGATGATACAAGCAGCCATGACCTCCCACATCTGATCCTTGGACCATGTAAGCGCAGGGTACCGAACAATGGCAAATCGAGCTTGCAGCACACCAAATGCCCTCTCCACATCTTTCCTGCAAGCCTCCTGGCACTGAGAAAACCAAGCTTTATTCCCTCCAGGCACTCCATTTGATATGATCTTGACAAATGTTGACCACTTTGGATAGATGCCATCAGCTAGATAGTAGCCCTTGTCATATTGGTGGCCATTGATCTCATAAGCCACAGGAGGAGAATTGCCTGAAACAAACTTGGCAAACACATCCGAGCACTGGAGCACATTGATGTCATTGTGAGATCCTGCCATCCCGAAGAAAGCATGCCAAATCCAGAGATCCTTATCAGCCACTGCTCCTTTGTGGCCCTTGTGCATGCCCTGATTTGCAAACGGACAGTTCTTCCATGCCCAGTGCATACAGTCGATGCTTCCAAGCATCCCAGGGAACCCTCTGTCTACATTTGTGCCAGCAGACGAGTAGTGTCGCCTTCATTGGGTGTGCGCAGATATGTGTCGCCAAACACCGCCAGAATTTCCCTACAAAACCTATACATGAAATTAATGGCCGTGGACTCGGCCATGCGCATGTAGTCATCCTGTGTGTCTCCAGTCATTCCATATGCTAGCATCCGAAGGGCAACTGTGCATTTCTGGATAGTGGAGAAGCCAAGCGTACCGACGGAGCTCCTCTTCAGCTTGAAGAAGTCATCGAACTCCCTCAGCTTCTCGACGATCTTGAGGAAGAGCTTCCTGCTCATCCTGAAACGGCGGCGGAATGTGACATCGCTGTGCACTGGATCATCGGTGAAGTAGTATGCATACAACATGCAATACCCTTCCATCCTCTGCCTCGGCTTGCTCTTGCAGCGTCCAGGCGCCGAGCCGCCGCGGACCGGCTTGTCCTTCTCGATGATCATGGACATGAGGGCGAGGAGGATAGACAGGTGCTCGTTGTCCCCGGCCGCCGCTGCATTCATCGCAGCGACCTCCTCATCCATCAGAGCGGCCATGACCTCCTCGTCGTCCGAGTCCATCGCCTTGGAAAATGTTCGAATACCTTGTGTGCGGGGATGAAGTCGGGTGGGAGAAGAGGTTCGCCGGCCGGCGGTTGGACGCAAGGACGGCGGAGGAAGAGGCGGCGTGGGTTTTTTGGCGGTGGGGAGTGCTACTGGAGGTGGGTTCCCGACGGCGGGGTAGGGGTGGTTGCGGTGGCCGCCGGGGGGTCGGGGGGTTCAAAAGGGTAAAGGACAGGTTTTCTGGTCGTTTGGCACCGACAAGGTTGGCCTGCACCATTTTCTCGACGCGCCGGCGCCCCCGCTCGCCTCCCTGTATATTGGGTTTCGCCTGGGACCATCGGCTAAATAATTGGGCCGCGCTGGCGGAAATTCTGAAATGAGGGCCGTGGCTGGGCGCGTTTTTTGGCGCCGATAGCCCTCATAGGCCTTGGGGGGCTTTGAGGACCCCGAGTGGAGATGATCTAAGGCTAGCTGGATGGGTCGTGAAGAACCAACGCGGATTTCCCCAGCTTACATTGGGACCTCGTCACCATCACAACCGTCTATGTGTTGGAGATTCATGCAGAAGTCAACTAGTCATCATCTGAGGTACATTTGTATTTTTCCCATCGTACTATTTGGATATTACACTGCTGCAAGAGAGGATAACCATACAGGCACCCAGCTATCCTGTACCTGCCCCCATACGCGTCGCTCCCAGCCGCCAAGCCCACGTCGCACCCCCCACCTCGCACTCTGGCCATTGAGGCGCCTCCTCCCGTGCTCCCCCTCCCCCGACGTAGCTCCACCGATGAGGGCCTCCTCCGATGTAGGTCCCCTATCCCGATGCGCCTCCCCTCCCCAGGTCTCGATGCGCCTCCCCCGATGCGGCGCCTCCTCCCATGACAGTGGCCGGCGGCGGCTAGTGAGACGTCGCCGAGCACGGCCGTGCCGCCATAGTTGCCGCACATGGGGCTCCGCATCGCCTTCTAGATCGTCATGTTCTCCATGCACAACTTGTCGTTCTCTGTGCGCAGCTTGCCGGAGAGTCAACAGCGACTGCCGGCATGGATCTGACGCGATGGAGCTGGGACGGTGTTCCGTCGCCATGGATCTGCGTTATCCCGTTGGTTCTAGATCTAGGTTACACGAAAATGGGTATGAAACTGCTATGTAGCAAATCTAGAGTTTCTTAGTTATTGATTGAATCTTGTTTGAATCTTTCCATATCCAATTCCGAATCTTGATTAGATCTTTTGTTTGGATCCAGTCCATGATTGAATCTTGTGTGAATCTCGTTTTTTTATGAATCTTTGATGGATCCTCGAAAATTTGTTGTTGAAGAATACATGGAAAAAATCCCTATCCAGTTCGTGTGATTTTGTTCTGAATCATGAGTGATTCTTGTACGAATCTTATAAGAATTCGTATCAATGTCTGCGATGTATAAATCCTATTAAACATGTGAAAAAATTATGTGAAGATTTATACATGTTCTGTGAAAATGTGAAGACTCATACATGTTTTGTGAAGATTCATACATGTTCACAGATATAGATTGAAGAAAAATCTGTGAAACAAATTCCATGAAAAATATTTTATAAAAACTATACTGTAACTAAAAATGGATAATTAATAAAACCAGTGATGAATGAAAACAAAAATTGTTGAATATTTTATCTGAGTTAACAAAAATCAGTGTAAAACCTAGAAATGCTAGGGGCTAAACAACAAAACTATAATAGAAAAAAATGAGGTGGGAGGATTATTTTATAAAACATGTAGCATGAATCTCAAACAAACAGGAGGCAGAGATGGTGCTAGGGGCCCCTCTACGGGGGGATTGCATTTTTGGTGAAGAACGCTCTGCGACTACGAGGACAGGGTTTTCGTTTGCCAAATGGATGGCACGTTGCCATGCATATGATTTTGGTTGCTGCCTGGAAACAAGAAGACATGAAAATGAAAGGTGGCGGTGAAGAGAAGAGATATGAGGTGAGACAACACCAAGTGCACTATTTCTGTACATGATTCAGCCGTACCAATAGGTTAGAGCATCTCCACTCGCATTCTCAGGAGGATGTTTCCAGGGCGATTTTTAAATCCGTACAGTGAAATTTTGCCCAATCGCGTTCCTAGGACATCGAATTGGTTCGGATTTGGTCCAACTTTTCATCCAGCATTCCCAGGCCGAACCCGAGGCACTGGGAACCGACTAGGAACGCCGGACGCAGTGAAAAAACGGGTGTGCCAATCCTGTTGGCGACTCAAGGCCGAGTTCCTGCCTTTCTTCTCCCCATCCCGCCTTTGTACTCCATATCGCGCCTCATCTCCCACCAGTTCCCCGAGCTCCCGCCCACCATGCCGCCCAAGGGTTTAATGAAACCTGATCCGCTGTCGGCGTGCCAAAGGAGAAGAAGCCGAGGAAGCCGAGGAAGCCGGCGCCGAGGCTGGACGGCTACACGGATGCCGAGCGGGTGCAGGAGTGCCGGCGGAAGAAGATCGAAACAGAGAGCCGGAAGGATCGGACGGCGAGGGCGGAGATGAGGGAAAAGTGGGAGGCATCGGAGCGTGCCGCATGCACGGCGATGTACCGCTCGACGCCGTTGTCTGCCTCGCAGTACACCGCTCACCGGGGGAGCCAGCCGAGCGTCGGGTCTCCAGCCTGGTTCTCGCCGATCTCGCCCGCCATGTTCCGGGAGAGCCAGGCGAATCCACGATAGAGGTTCCCGTCCTTCCTCGAGTTCGACGGTGGGTTCAACCCGAATGTGCTCTTTCCCTGCCCCGCACCTCATCCTACGGCCTTCAACATCGACATCAACATCCCCTACGCTAGCTTTCCAGCGTACGGCTCATCGTCGGCCATGCATCAATGTCCTCTTCCATTCACCGGCGACATCTCCTCGCCCAA
Source organism: Avena eriantha (assembly GCA_910589775.1). NCBI lineage: Eukaryota > Viridiplantae > Streptophyta > Magnoliopsida > Poales > Poaceae > Avena > Avena eriantha. Next base: position 42,072,873 of record OU342745.1, on the reverse strand, counting down.
CAACTTCGGCGAAGAGGACGCATACAATGTGTTCATCGGAACAACCGGCGAGGTCTTTATGTCGGACATGATCACCTCTGGTTCCGCAGCGGCCGGCTTCTTCAGCGAAGAGCAGTCACGGGCCGCCGCCAAACATGGCCTCGAGTCCCAGGACTTCGGCGAAGGGGATGGCGCAGACCGGACGCAGGCCGAGGACGATGCCGACTAGACGCAGGTCGAAGAGGTCGCCTTGGCAACGGCGAAAGGCAAGGGCAACATTCTTCTTCTTCCTCTTATTCCGAGGTAAACTCAGATTGCTAAGTTGTGTCAGAACTTGCGGAAAAAACTGTTGTTGCATGTGCGGGAACATCTGTTGGAACTGCTGCGGAGGGATTAACGGTGGAAAAACCTGCCTCGGAAACTACATCGGAGGCTGGAAGAATTGCCCCTATTGTTGTGGCATGTAGGCAGGTGGACCGGGTCGGCGACATGGTGGCTGTAGCGGCTAAACCAGCGACACCATCGCAACAACAAGGCCAATAACCGACCTGCGCGACACCCATAGGCCGACCCAGCGGCATACCGGTAGACGCGACAGGAGCCGCTGCAGGATGTGGATGCCCACCATTCCGGTCCCGACCGATGCCTGTGGCTGGGGAGGCGCACCGTACATGACCAGCTCCGCGAACGACATGCCACTCGTGGGCGGGGACCAGGTAACGGAGGTGGGGATAGGTGCGATTGCGGAGGAGAAAGGCGGCGTGCTTACTCAAGATGTTGAGCTCGTTGGGGAACCCTAAGAGGAAGGTATGATGAGTATAGGAACAAGTTTTCCCTCAGTTATGAAACCATGGTTATCGAACCAGTAGGAGCAAGGAAACACCTCCAAGGTGTTGTTTCCAACTTGGAATCCTGCACAACACAATCACAGAACTTTGCCCCCAACTCAGTGAGGTTGTCAATCTCACCGGTTTTGCTGAAAACAAGGGATTAAACGTATTGTGTGGAAGATAGTAATTGCTTTGCAAAAAGTAAATAGAAAACAGTAAATGGTAGATTGTAGATTGATGGCAAAATAAAGGACCGGGGTCCATAGTTCACTAGTGGTGATTCTCCGTAAGATAGATGGCATGTTGGGTGAACAAGCGGGGCAATGGACAAACATCGAGAAAGCATACATGCATATACTAATCATATTCACTCCTACAAGATTTGATTGGGCATTACAACATTATATATAGACCGTAATCTAACTACATCTATGACTAATAATCCACCTTCAGGTTATCATCCAAACCCCCTCCAGTATTAAGTTGCAAGCAACAGATAATTGCATTAAGCATTGCGTGTAAAGTAAACAATACGATTGTTCTATGAACAACGGATTGTTGTTTTCTCCCTAGTAGCAACAGCACATCTAGTACCTTAGAGATTTATGTCACTTCCCCAGATTCCTAGAGGCATGAACCCACTATCGAGCATAAATACTCCCTCTTGGAGTTGCTAGCATCTACTCGGCCAAGATAACTACTAACAACGGAGAGCATGCAAGATCACAAATAACAAAGACATGATATAATCAATAATCAATCTGAAATAACATCTCAATATCCATCGGATCCTCGCAGACACAACATGTAGGATTACAAATAGATGATCTTGATGATGAACAGAGCTCACAAGATCTAAACATGGTAGCACAAAGGAGAAGAACCAACCATCTAGCTACTACATGGACCCGTAGTCTAGGGATGAACTACTCACGCATCACACCGGAGGCAAGCATGGTGATGAACAAGGCCTCCAGGGTGAATTCTCCCCTCCGGCAGGGTGCCGAGAAGAGCTTCAGATCCCTCCCGATCTAGGGATGGAGATGACGGCGGCTACAGACTCTTTCGTGGAATTTTGATCGGGTACTTAGGGTTTCTGTATCGGAGGCTTCTTATAGGCAAAAGGGGAGGCTGAGGGGGTGCCCGAGGCGGCTGCACCACCCCTAGGCGCGGGCCAGGCCTGGCTGCGCGGCCAGGTGGTGTGGCTGGCCCCTGGCCCCTCTCTGTCTCGTCTTGTGGCTCCGTGTCCCCCTCGGTGAAATATTGACTTGGCTTTTGTCCGGTCCAATTCCGAGAATATATTCATTTTCTTACTTTCCTAGAACCAAAAACAGCAGAAAACTGGTAGCTGGCACTATGGCATCTTGCTAATAGGTTAGTCCAAGAAAGTGTATAAAAATACTCCAAAGTATGGACAAAACATAAGAAAGTAGATATAAAAGAAACATGGAACATAAAAAATTATAGATACCTTAGCAACGTATCAACAACCCCAAGCTTAACTCTTGCTCGTCCTCGAGTAGGTAAGTGATAAAAAGAAAGAATAATTTTTTAGGTGACATGCACCATCATAAACTTGATCAAAGTATTTGTAGAACATTGTAGCTAGGATCATAGTACTTTAACATAGCATGAAAGATATAGTTCTAACAATAAGACATAGCGATTATGTTTCAACATGAAAAGGCACAAACAAAAGATTCATGAATAACAATGCTTTGCAAGACGTTTGTTTGTTTCACATAAAGAAAACATAATGAGAATGGTATTCAGCTTGTCCCTCATAGTGTAGCAAAACATAAATGCATAGGACACATTCAAAGTTCATAAGGGTGACTAGATACAAATAGTTTAAGAACAAGCAATATCAAAGTTATGCATCAATCAACAAGTCTTGTGACAATGCACATTAAACTAAGAATGGCCACTATGCTCTCTCAATAGGTGCATAAAGATAGAAGGTCGAGACTCAACATAAAAGTAAAAGAAAGGCATTCATAGAAGGAAGCAGGGATTCAAGTCTCATAAAGAGCTTCCAAAAATTATGGTACTTATTAGCTTTTAGCTCTCATTGCCCCTATCATAAGAATCTTGAAGTGATTAAGGTTAAAGTGAACAAACTATGGAGTATATACTTGACAAAGTATAAGTTGGCAATCTCATGTCCCTTGAATACGAGGGCCGCTCCTCATGCTACTCAAGTTTAGTTACCGGTAAGTTCTTATCATAGTAAATACGTGTGTATCATAAAGAACCGCCAACGGGGTACCCCTTGCCCGATGATACGGAAGAATCCCCATATCAAAATGATAAGGCAAGCAGACAATAAGCATCTCAGTAATCTTCTTATTTACCATGGGAAAATGGTGCTTTTTTCTCTCTTTCCTCTTTTCTCATCTCTTTTTTTCTTTCTCAATCTCTATCTCTTTTTTATAAGAAGGAATGCTTCATAGATTGCTCATTATAGTTACGCTGCAGGTTTCCACCATGATTAGGCATGGATTAGACCAGCGGCCCATGCGTTTCTCTAATACACATACATAACTCCATGGACTTACAAGCTCCCCTTTCATTTCACACCGACGACATCCATAGGAAAAAGAGCATGATATCAATTGGGTACAATGTACAAGTGCAATGTTGAAAGTGTTCCCCATGACAGCATGGTTCTGCTAATTCCCAACGTATAAGTGCAAGCATATACAACATAGATGACACAATGGTTCAAGTTTATTAGGAGCAAGAAAAGTAAAGTGTGCCATCAAGTTCGTGAGAGCTTTAATCACTAATTTTCTCATAACAAGTTTAATTCGGAAGGTAGATAAAAACATGAATATACTTGGAATAACAAATGCTAATAGGTAGGTATGTTGGACTATTTGGAATAACTTGGTTTTATTTGGAATTGGATGCATGAGTGGAACTCATACTTGGTTATGGAGGCTAGCAAAAGACTGGGAGCAACCAACTAAGAGAGCAATAATGGCCATAATCATGCAAAGCAACAAAACATTATTAATTAAAGTATAAAGTTATATTACAAGTCGAAAACTAAAGGATCATAAAGGCTATGGTGACTTGGGATAGTCTTAACATGGTGTGAGCATGCGCCAAATCAACCCAAATAAAGCATCAAAGGAGAATACCACAATACTATGCTTTAATATGCTAAAACAACGCATGATTCTTTCAAGGCACATTAAGCAATCTCAATTGTTTATAACATGTCATGCTACAGCAAAAATCACTAAGCATAGAGCCAAAAGAATATCAAGCATGACATGACAAAGCATAGGCCACAGTCAAAAACAAGCTCTTTTTACCACTTAAGCATGAACTTTTTGCTACTCTTTTCCAATCCAAACCAATCTTATTTTAAAAACTAATGCATGAATGAGGGGGTCCAACCAATTTATTCAAGAAAACTAAGCAAACGAAGTAAACGAAAACTAAAAACGAAACGAAGACGCTCCAAGAACAACACAACTGTGCATGAAACAATAAAAATGAAGTGTTTGAAAGAACCTGCGATTTTTATTGATGAAGAAGGGGATGCTTTGGGCATCCGCAAGCTTTGACGCTTGTACTTCTTGGATATTTCTTGGGGTGACACGGGTGGCATCCCCAAGCTTGAGCTTTAGTCCATTCTTCATCTCATTACATCATTCTTTCCTTACACCTAAAATTTTTCCTTCATACAAAACTTCACACAATCTTCATTAGCAACATTAGTGTACTTAAAATAATAAGTCTTTTGGTTCAGTTCCAACACAAGTAAAACTTTTATTAAAACACAAGCTACTGTAGCACTTCCTTTAAAAAGTTCAATTCCCCAAAAGGAACCCAAAAAGGAATCAATAAGAAGCAATGCAAATAATGGCAGAAATCTGTCAAAATAGACCAGAAGGTAGAAAACAATTTTTTCGAAGACCTTCGGTTGCTCAAATCGAAAAGTGTTAAACTAACGAAAGTTGGATAACAACCTGTGGCAGAAGAACAAAAAATTACAGCTCAAACCTACGTACGGAGATTTTTTACGAATTTTTATAATGAAGCACAAAAATCTGTTTCGGGACAGTAACTTTCCCAAACATTACTTCTCTCTCATTAGAGGTTACTCTTGGCACAAAAACTACACAAAAATGATAAGGAGAGGTTATTACTGAAGCAATAACTTACAAGACTCAAATAAAACTTTTGGATTATCTCCCAATAAGTACTTTTCTTTAACGCCTTTAAGTTAGGCATAAGAAGCAAGAAAACAATCAAATATTCTCAAATGAAGAAGCATTAAAACCAAATTTCTTGCCCTTACCTATCTTACTTTTATTCTTATACTTGGGGAACGTATGATTGTTCGATGGGAAAGCAAAGTGCATGATGCCCTTTTCCACATCTATTGTTGCTCCAAGGAGTTTAAGTAGGGATCTTCCAAGTGTGATTTGTCCTTTTCCTACACATGTAATAACAAGATAATCAGTAGACACCACTTTCTCTAGAATCTTTGTAAACACTCCTTCGGCTATTCCAATGGGTAATATTGTGGCATTATTGGCAAGAGATATTGCTTCTCCCCCTTCAGAAAAACCCCAAAGATTCATAAATATCTTTAGGCATAAGACAGAATTCAGAAATAATATCACAGCAAGCATGAAAAGTTTCATTATTTATAACAACTTTTACTGTAGGAAGCCATTTTGAGGGTTCAGAATTTATTGAAACATAATCATGATGCTCTCTAAGCATGTTATAGCATTCTTTTAAACTAGCAGTGTGGGTCTCAAGAGTATTCAATCTAGCAAATATGTTTATAAAGGAAGAATTAGATTTGGTAGGCAAGTTATATGTTAAGACCAACTTCTTTATGACATTAAAAGCTTCATCCTCATTGCATTGGAGGAAATCTCCTCCCACTACAGCATCCAAAGCATATCTATAGCAAAGAGTAGTTCCAAAGTAAAAACTGCTAAGAAACAAGCTTTGAGTCATTTTAGGTTCAATTTTTTCATGTAAATCAGAGATTCTAGACCAAGCTTCTTTGAAACTCTCTTCAATTCCTTGTTTGAAAGTAAAAATCATTTCCTCAGGTGACATAGTGATTGGAGCAATGCTAGACATAATGAAAACTTAAGGTAGGAACTAATAATAATTTTTTTGTGTTTTTAATATAGAAAGCAAACTAGTACAACTATTTTTTTGTGTGTTTTTGATAAAGAAACAAGCAAACAAGCATAAATAAACTAAGCAAAACAAAAATAATAAAGTAAAGAGATTGGTTATGAGGGACTCCCCTTGTGAAGATGTCCTTGACTCCCCGGCAACGGCGCCGGAAAAAGTCTTGCTTACTCAAGATGTTGAGCTCGTTGGGAACCCCAAGAGGAAGGTATGATGAGTATAGTAACAAGTTTTCTCTCAGTGATGAAACCAAAGTTATCGAACCGGTAGGAGCAAGGAAACACCTCCAAGGTGTTGTTTCCAACTTGGAATCCCGCACAACACAATCACAGAACTTTGCCCCCAACCTAGTGAGGTTGTCAACTTCACCGGTTTTGCTAAAAACAAAGGATTAAACGTATTGTGTGGAAGATAGTAATTGCTTTGCAGAAAGTAAACAGAAAACAGTAAATAGTAGATTTAGATTGATGGTAAAAGAAAGGACCGGGGTCCATAGTTCACTAGTGGTGATTCTCCTTAAGATCGATGGCATGTTGGGTGAACAAATTACAGCAGGGCAATTGACAAACATCGAGAAATCATACATGCATATACTAATCATCTTGACTCCTATGAGATTTGATTGGGCATTACAACATTATACATAGATCGTAATCCAACTGCATCTATGACTAATAATCCACCTTTAGGTTATCATCGAACCCCGTCCAGTATTAAGTTGCAAGCAATAGATAATTGCATTAAGCATTGTGTGTAAATTAAACAATACGATTGTTCTATGAACAAAGGATTGTTGTTTTCTCCCTAGGAGCAAACAACACATCTAGTACCTTAGAGATTTCTATCACTTCCCTAGATTCCTAGAGGCATGAACCCACTATCGAGCATAAATACTCCCTCTTGGAGTTGCTAGCATCTACTCGGCCAAGATAGCTACTAACAACAGAGAGCATGCAAGATCACAAATAACAAAGACATGATAGAATCAATAATCAATCTGAAATAGCATTTCAATATCCATCGGATCCCCGCAAACACAACATGTAGGATTACAAATAGATGATCTTGATCATGAATGGAGCTCACAAGATCTAAATATGGTATCACAAAGGAGAAGAACCAACCATCTAGCTACTTCATGGACCCGTAGTCCAGGGATAAACTACTCACGCATCACACCGGAGGCAGGCATGGTGATGAAGAAGGCCTCCAGGGTGAATTCTCCCCTCCGGCAGGGTGCCCGGGAAGAGCTTCAAATCCCTCCCGATCTAGGGATGGAGATGACGATGGCTATAAACTCTTTCATGGTATTTTGATCGGGTAATTAGGGTTTCTGTATCGGAGGCTTCTTATAGGCGAAAGGGGAGGCCGAGGGGGTGATCGAGGCGGCTACACCACCCCCAAGCGCGGGCCAAGCCTGGCCACGCGGCCAGGTGGTGTGGCTGTCCCCTGGCCCCTCTCCTTCTCGTCTTCTGGCTCCGTGTCCCCCTCGGTGAAATATTGAGTTTGGCTTTTGTCCTGTCCAATTCCGAGAATATTCATTTTCTGACTTTCCTGGAACCAAGAACAGCAGAAAACAGGCAGCTGGCACTGTGGCATCTTGTTAATAGGTTAGTCCAAGAAAGTATATAAAAATACTCCAAAGTATGGATAAAATATAAGAAAGTAGATATTAAACAAGCATGAAACATCAAAAATTATAGATACGTTAGCAACGTATCATGGCGCAAGGGCAAAGATTGCTCGAGGGTTTGTAGTTGTGGAGGAGAACGAGGAAACTAGGACAAATGATGGGACCACAGGGCGAGTCAATCTCAGTTTAGTCCATTGTCGTAGGGCCTCCAACCTTGACCCCTCATGTGCATCCGCATGCATGTGGGACCCCTCCCCCTGAATCAAGGAACGATCCAGAAACAGTTCCAAGATTAGAGCATGTCCACTCGTTGGGCATTCCCTGGCCTAAATCCGGAGCTATTTAGCACCGGAGGGAGCTAGTTTTTGGCCTGGGAACACCCAGTTTCCCACCCGCATTCCCATGCCGTGTTCCCTGGTCGGCATAATTTCGCCCAAATTCGGCTCAAAATCATCTAGTTTTCGGAATATTTCGGCATAATATGGATACAGTGCAATGTTCGGCATAGTTCTGCATGAAATTAAACATTGTTCGGCATAAAAATAAACATAGTTCGACGAATACAACATATTTCGGCCTAGTTCGGCCAGTTCATGCTAGGTATCTATGTGTTGCCCTTGTGTATCCATAGGTGCTCAACTAGATCATCCTGCAGTTGTTGATGCACTACCGGGTCTCGGATCTCCTGACACATGGCGATGAAGGCAGCCCAGGTTGGCGGCACCTGGTGATCAGGCTGTGCAAGAGGTCTCGGTCTGTAGTATGGCTCGTTCTGCTTGACCAAACTCATTGGGTCCTTCCTCTCATCCTCGATGATCATGTTGCGCAAGGTCACACAACAATTCATCACTTCCCACATTTGATCTTTCAACCAGGTCATAGCATGGAACCGGACAACTGCGAACCTTTGTTGGAGTACACCAAATGTCCGCTCCACATCCTTCCTGCAAGCTTCCTGTTCCTTGGCATACTAAGCATGCTTGGAGAGTATCGGGTTTGAGATAGTCTTCACAAATGTTATCCATCTTGGATAGATGTCATCTGCAAGATAGTATCCCTTGTTGTAGTGGTGGCCATTGATCTCAAAGTCCACGGAGGGAGCATGACCCTCAACAAGCTTGGCAAAGACATTTGAGGAGTTCAGAACGTTGATGTCGTTATTCGATCCTGCCATGCCAAAGGAGTGCCAGATCCAAAGATCATGTGTAGCAACTGCCTCGAGTATCACAGTGCAACCTCCTTTTTGTGGCCTTTGTACATCCCCTGCCATGCAAATGGACAATTCTTCCAGTGCCAATGCATGCAGTCTATGATTCCAAGCATCCTAGGGAATCCTCTACGTTCATTGACTACGAGGATCCGAGCAGTGTCTTCAGCAGTGGGTGTTCTCAAGTACTGTGGCCCAAACATTGCAATCACTGCCCTGTAGAACCTGTACAAGCAATCAATGGTGGTGGACTCAGCCATGCGGAGATAGTCATCAACACTGTCACCCGGCGCTTCGTATGCAAGCAACATCATCGCCACTTTGCAGTTCTACAGTGAGGAAAACCCAACCATGCCGGTGCAGTCTTTCTTGCACACGAAATATGGGTCAAACTCCCGAGCGGCATGCATGATCTCGAGGAAGAGCTTTCGGCTCATCCTGAAACAGCGCCGAAACATGGCCTCTTTCGTGGAGAGGCTCGTCGGAGAAGTAGTCGGCGTACAACATGCAGTAGCCCTCCGTCCTCTGCCTTGCTTTGCACTTCCGACGGCCCTTCGCCGAGCCTCCACGCTTCGGCGGTGCAGTCTGCATGTACAGCCGTGCCAGAGAGGTGAGGATTTGCACGTGCTCTACATCTTCGGAGGCTACAGCGTTCTCTTCCTCCAGCAACACCGTGAATAGCTCCTCATCGTCGGAGTCCATGCCCGAATGAGAAAAAATCCGAACACTTGGCAGGCGAGGTGTTGGGAGCTCAAAGCGTGGCCGAGCTATGGCGAAAGATGGCCTAGGCTGCAGGGGGAGGTTCGGCGGTGGCGGCGGACCTATCTACAGGTGCAACTTCGACTTGATCTGGTGGAGCTTCGTCGGCTCAATCATGGCGACAAGGCAGCTGGGGGGAATCCTTCGCCGCGGGAGAGGCGACTGGTGGTGGGAAATGGGATGTCTTGCCGACAGGGCTGGCCTACCCTCGCGTTCGCTCCATCCGTCGTTCCCAGGCCGTTCCCGGCACCGCGGAATCGGCCTGGGAACGCCAGATGTATTTTGGGCCAAATCCGGACGAAACCGGCGTCCTGGAAACGCGACTAGGCGAAAAATCGCCATCCAGATGAAAAAAAAGCCATGGAAATGGCTTCCTGGAACGCGAGTGGAGATGCTCTTAGCTCCCGATCCAGAGAAGGAGGCATCCCGATGAAACCAGCTCGATCGCAACCCAGGGGAAGAACATACCCAACACCAATGGTGACATGACCCGTCGTCCCGGCAGAGGACCACACCACGTACTTTTAAAATAATAAAATGTATTCCTTAGTTATAAAAATACAAAAAAATCACGAACATGGGTCATAACTATTGGTCAGAAACTTAGTGGCGATTCTCTATGGATGTACATATGGTGTTGATGTGCTACCTCCTTCCCATATTTAGCCTCGCAGAATTGTCTAGATTCATATATATCTACACATTAAAACGCTGGCTAGTAAGATGTAAATCTGTAAATTTTGATTAAACAATAGAACCACACACATGAGTGTGAAAATACATCTGTGCATCTGAACTAGTAAACACAAGTCGTGCATCTGCCTTTTTTGATAAAAAATATACTAACATCAGGGAGATATCAATTACACTCAGCCAATGTAAAAATGAAATACCCTAATGGCATCGTGGATGCACACGACTAAGAAGAAGAAGAAGAAGAAGAAGAAGAAGAAGAAGAAGAAGAAGAAGCTAAAAAGGGAAAAGTCCCACTACATTGTTGCAGTCCTCGCAGCAGCACAACCACCACCAAGACAACACCTGGAGTCTAAGTTCTCCAAAAGCGATGACTCCAAAAAAAATAGTGCACAAGCGCCGTTGTTGTCCCATCGTAGATCTTGAATTTTCAACCTGAAGATAGTTCTCGCTATCAAAACATTGTCTTCAACAAGGCCATTACCAGACACAACCAATTAGGATTAGACTTTGAATTTTCACCCTAAAAGATAAGACTTTTAACTTCATCTGTGTTGTCGCCCCACTTGCATACCATTGCTACGAATCCCAAAACTCCAAGCAAGTTCCTCGTAGTCGTAAAGACTCAAATCATCATTACTAGTCCTCCAATTGGCTTCCATGACATTCTATGCCTCTGACTTCACCATGTCCCATGAAGGCAATAAATAGCAGAGCTTCGTGTCGCTTCCTCCTGAACCAAACGGTCGAAAAAACATGGGTGTGCACGACCAAATCCTACCCGATCAAGCAAACTCCTTGGCATAACGCGCCCATGGGCGTTTGCCGGCAGAGCCTTACGGAACACGACACACCGGCCTAGATCAAGGAGGATTGGCATCAGGCAGATCTTCGTCTCGTTGCAAGAGAAACCTAGGATGTCGCCTTTATTCAGACCGATCCCCCACGCAATCGGCCGTCCCATTCACCCAACCCATCCGAAAGCCGACAGATCGAAGGCGACCCCCACCATGCCCCCAAGGTGACATGCAACACATGGTGGAGGTCGGGCCGACCTCAAGGCAGCCAACGGGCGTAGTAGCCGCGACCCTTCCGGCCCAAACGGGCCTAGACCGCCGTCCGGGCCTAGACCGCCGTCCGAACCGCCGCCACTGCGTTGTTGTGCCGGATCAGGCTCAGCGCCACACCACGATCACCCGACAACATCCGAAGGGCAGCGTTGAGGCCACGCTAGGGTTTGCCTCTCCTGTCGGCTTGAGGGAACGAGAGGAGCCTGTCTTGATTTGATAATATGCTATATATTCATCATGCATCTGTCGAAGCTCTAGTTCTTTTATTGTACTACACAAAATGCACATTATCGTATATTGACACCTAATTTTGAAAATCTGCACGCTATATGAGTAGTGCAGACTAAAAGAATTTCGAAAAAATGAATATAAACGTAAAGTTTTGCTCCACCGAATGGTAAAATTCCGGCACGGCAAGTGGTCCCAGCTCTCTAGCTAAACGAACACTTCCTCCGTCTAAAAATAGATGTCGCAGTTTTTTTAAAATTTAAATTAATCTGTATACTAAATAGTGTTTAAATTTATCCACATTTTGATAAATTCCAGACAACTATTTTAAGACGGAGGGAGTACTAAATGTTGAGATGAGCTAGAGTTATCAACAGTGCATACTGTAAATAAGAAGTCCGCTAATTAGGCTGTGGTTGGCAACAAAATATTTCCTCCGTTTTAAAGTATAAGATGTTTTAGATTCGTAAAAATAATGTATCTTCTTTTAGCGTGTACACGCGGAGTGAACTTCTTCTAACCTACGCACTAAAAAAAGTCATCTCGGTACGTTATAAAACAGAGGGAGTAGATGCTGGATGCCTGCAGGAGGAACGAGGCGAGTTGAATGAAGCGGTGCACTTTTCTTCCGGCGTCCGACACAACAAGGGAACTCCATACTCCAACTCCCAACAACCAGTGCCCGTGTATTGCAATACAGGAGAACTGAAGTGGCCGTGTCGGTCGCTCTATGAGTGAATGTGCACGGCTAGTAGCTGGTAGGTCTGGATATAGGTTAATTATTGGCACTTTGGCAGGCACGGCATTAACTACGTGCTGTCCGGATGCTGAATCATGAATGATTCATTGACGTCTCTTGCTAAAGTACTCCTGTACTAGTACATCTACAGTAAAAGATAGGCCAAAAGCGTGACCGAATGAACGTACGTGGACGTGTGTCGACCTGTCCTTCTTACACTGTTCCCCTATAGCTAGCTTCGTGAAGGAAGCGTATGGCATGTCATTTGTGCCACTGCACCGACTTGATCGGAACGTGCTTGTCAGACGTACGCCCATATTCGCCCCGACCGGCCGGTAAAGGCCAGATCAACCACGCAAGTCGTGACGGGAGATAAAACTGTAATGTACTACAGTACTACTACTATAGAACTTCGGCTCCCTTTAAACTCCCCAGCAGGCCCTCAGTTTTCATCTATCTCCATGCATTCTGCTTAATAGAATAGTACGTACGATCGAGTATATGTAAAATACTAGCATAATGCACACGTGTTGCGCGGCGGAACAGTAAACTTGTTGACCTACCCACAGGACACGCACACCACGCACCTCGACAACGACCACATCACGATCCGGTGGAACACCCTCTTGCCTCGCTCCCCGAGCCCTCACTGCCAAAGGGTATTCATGAGCGAGAGTGCGGCTAGTAGAGCATCGATGAAGAGAGAGAGAGGGAGAGAGAGATGTGAGATCATAGAGCACAATGGATATGGTGTGCTTGAGAATATGGTACTCACTCCGATCTATATTAATTGTCACTGGATTGGATGTATCCAGCACTAAAACATGTCTAGAGATATATCTATTTCTACGAAAATTAATATGGATCGGAGGGAGTAGCATGTTCTGAAGTGTTTGGTGGTTTATTTGAAGCATGTCTATGTGTCCAGAACCATGTATTTAAATTTTCAATATATTACCTTGCCCGGGAGCAAAATCATTGGACGATATATGTATAACAATTTACTTATTTTTCTAAGTTCATTTAAAAAAACTTATTTTCTAAGAAAGCACATTTGCAAATGTCAAATATATAGATGTGAGATGAACCAAATTAAATGTATATATATAACATGTCAATATGAAATTCTGATTTTGCACAAAATTGATCCCTTGCGGACCACCGGTTGATCAAAAGTATAGATCGTTTGAAATAGGATCCTTGATCACAACTTTTCTAGGGACACTTTTCCAAAAACAAGCTGGCAATTTTTACTATGTCCCTTAATCATTTAGGAGAAAATCAAAATTGGAAAAAAATACATGTCATATGAACAGGCTCCATGTTGCAAAGATCCAAGGTCACACCACTATAGTGATCGAGGCGATTTCATTGGTACAACACTATCTCAACTATAATCAATGCATGGTCCCGATAACAAATATACCTAAAATACAAATGTGAGGTGGTTACCTAGCCTCCCAACACCTTAGTACATTATAAGGTAGAGAAGAGCTGGCAGAAATACTGGATCTGGTGTACGTTTTATACTAGCAAAATATTTTGAATCTTCCAAAACAGAAGCGAGAAAGTTAAGATCGTCCGTATTGCTTCTTTCACATAGATTTGGGCTCCGGATCAAATGTTGATATGCTCAACACATTTATTAACAAATTACAACACATATGGGGTTTACGTACTATGGAGCTGCATTATACCAATTTCGAAACATTAAGGGTGTGTTCACTTCGTGAACGAAGTGGGATGGAATGTCATGGTTCCATTCCACTAGAATTGGTTGGTTCCGTTCTTCTGTTTGGTTAGGACAAAAAATGTGTAATGGAATGGTTCCATCCTATGTTCGGTTGGGCCAAAAAAGTGGAATGAAACGGTTTCTATCTTTGTTTGGGTGCATTTAGCAAAAAGGATGGCAAGAGAATAGAGAGAGTGAGAACGTTTGGGTGGCTTTAGCATAGAGGAACGGGGAGATTCCACCAATTTGGTGGAATGAGTGCATTCTGGATCTAGAGGGAATGTTCTCTTTTGAGAAACCACCTCGTTCCGTTTCATTTCTCAACTGAACACTAGACCGGCTCTCAGGTGTGGAACCGTTCCATTCCATTCCACTTGGTGACACCAACCGAACACACCCTAAAGACGATGCCCCACAATGCTAGTTATTTCTAAAAGCATATGAAAAAAGAAATATAAAAATTGAAAAAAAGAAAGGCAGCCATACATGTTTCGTCCACCAGGGCACCAGGCAAGCTGGACTCACACACCGGTGCAACACACATCGCACGCATACCTACCTATAGGACACGCACACGCGACCCACTCACACCACGCAACTCGACATCGACCCCATCATGATCCGGTGGAACACGAGACCTCTCGCCTCGCTCCTCGAGTCCCATCCACTTGACTCCGCCGCCGCCAACGCCTCGTGCCCCTCTTCCCCGCCGGCCCTCTGGTCTCCGGAGCGCCAGCTGCCTCGTGCCCCTCTTCCCCGCGCCTTCGGTCGTGCCTCCGCAGCGCCCGCCACCCCTCTCTCTACATCACGCCACCTCTCGCCTCTGCCATGTGCGACCCCGTCCCTGCCGCCAGCAAGGCCGAGCTCCACGATGCCACATCCTCCCTCGCGCTCCTCTGCGGCAGCCAGCCCCGAACCCGACCCGTCCTCACGAGCAGCGCCGTCCTGCTCCGTGCGCGCGGCTCCGCCCTAGAGCTCCGCCCCAACCGCCTCCTGCAGAGATCGGCCGCCAAGCACAACACTGCACGCCTCCGCGCGACCTCCAGGAGATCTGCCGCCGTTCACCAGGACCCCTCATCCAGGCCCCGAGCGTCTCCCGGTCGCCTGCGCCTCCTTGCCTCCACCCGCCGACCCCGCTCGAGCCCTCCCCCGTCAGGCTCATCTGTAGGACCGGCACCCCGCCATCGACCTCACCCGCTACTCCGAGCTCTGGCCACGCCTCTTCCCCCTCCGCCTAGCCACCCAAGTTCCATTCTATCTCATTGAGCTCCTGTTACTTGGCTTGTTGACAATCAATCGACGAAAGTATATGAATCGGTTGGACTCGATGTGAGTGATCGATGTGGGACTATTCAACACCAATCTATCATACACGTAGTCAAAATCCATTGATTAGAAGGACATAGAGCCCCCGGAAATTCTCTCCGACCGGCCTAGTTTGTTGGATGGGCCTAACGTTTTTCTTTTTTCTAGGCTAAGTACGAACCGGCAGTCCGCTATGGTCGGTAGTACGTTACGGTGGGTAATTGCTTATACGGTGTGGGAGGGTAAAAGGGTCCAAAAAAGTGTTGGACCACAAGACATTTCGTCTTTTATTATTAGGTATTAGGTATTAGGTTTAGAAATAACATAATGCCCGTGCGTTGCTACGAAAAAAAAGCTAGGAATGCCTCCAAATGCGTCCCGGCAAGAAGAACCGTCAAAGAGAAGCAGGTGATGAAACACAATGCAACTAAGAAGGACCTCGGGTTTATAGTAAGTAGGTCTAATAATTTCTATATCGCGCCACTTGTTGGAGTTAAGGTGAAATCTGAAATATACCAAAGAAAGTGAAATCATTGAAGTCATGCAGGTCATGTAACATGTTGGAAATTGATATGCACTAAATCCCACAACAGGAAGGTGTAGGATGGGTCCCCAAAAGTTAGGGGCTGAGCGGGACCCCTCGGCTAACAGGAAAGACGTGAAGGGGTTTCTCCATGCCGATCGCCGCCGAGAAATATAGTGGACACAAACTCTAGCCTCGCTCATCAACAAAGACCTGTCCCGTGAAGATGCTGGCCGGCGGCGGCAAAGAAGAATTGCGGCCATGTGTGCTCAGCTGCTAGAACGCCGCCTCCAAGGAAACCATCACCCTGTCCCAGATAGATGATGAAGAGCATGGCGTTCGCACTTGTGGTGGACCATGGATGGATCTCGCTAGCTAATGACCGCTCGCGGAGATCGAGCTCCACCATCTGCATGTTGCATGTTGTACCTAGAGACCATCGGGACATTGCGCTTTCTCCGGAAGCAGGCGAACACGCGTAGCTCGCTCTCTTCACCTTGTCAGCAGGCGGTGCACACCTCAAGTCATCTCGATGGATGGTTTGGAGGTCAGAGCTGGTCTCTTGGGCCGGCCGCACCCATGGCGAGGAACGGGAAGACCCTAGGACCGAATTAATAAGAACCGTTGATCGCCGTCACGCAAGCTCTACGTAGGTCATCGATTGGGTTCTCACGCTAGGTTGGCAAAGGTTTTAAAGGAGGAAAAAACAATCTCATCGCCACCACGTACTATAGTATATATCAGAGTCCAAGTCTTAATGTCACTCTTTGTTTTTAATACGAGATTGTTTCTCACGGAGTTCCATCGTCGGTTGGTGCTTGGTTTTCTCCCTACTTAGTGTAGTAACTTTTTTGCGGAAGGAAACGTTTTATTTATTTTAACTCACCGGTGGTTTAATTTTTTTTTTGACTTACCGATGTTTTAAGAATAACTAGCTGAATGCCCGTGCGTTGCTACGGGATGATAATAGAAAAACACAAAAATTGATTGGAAATTTGATCTCTTTTATGACATGAGTATTTGACGGTCTCATGGCCTCATGACAAACATATCTTATTTTGTTAAATTAGAAAGAACATGATTGTTTCCTTGGTATAAATGCAAATAAGTTTAGGCACGTTCCCTTTGAAACAAAATATTGTGAGTGGTGCAAATGCATATCATAGTTGAATATTTTGGCAGACGCCTGTGCCCATGTTAAATCAGTAATTGCAAACCATATTAACAAATTATGACTAGAATCACCTGAATTTCCATGTTGATTTCTAAAAAAAGCTTTAATTTAAACCCCCTAAAGACTCACATGAAGAACATCAAACGATTTTGAATGTTAGGACTGCATGAAAGAAAATTGCTAGTCATATGTTGTCACCAAAATCACAAAGAATTTGATGTACCTTAGTTTGATCTTAACACTATTTTAATTCAGTTACCTTGAATACATCAAGACACCTTGATGCTTGACCAAAGAAGAAGGAAGAAACTATGATTGTGAACTTGTAAAAGACAAACATATATGCAATAATTTCTAGATTGGGGTTTTAGCACTCCAGATCAATGCAGGACAAACGTAAAATAAAAAAAAGTAAGTACTTTTAGTAAACGGACAAATACCTTGCATAATTATTTGTAGTTGCATCCGATTAAATAAGTCCATGGTTCAGAAGAACTAACTCTGAAGTATAGATATACATAGATAGACAAATAGATAGATATGCGCTGAGCAAGAGCACCAATCTCCCGAGGCGTCGTTAATTACTAATATAGAGTTGAGTTTGCTGATAAGCAGTGCAGAATCCCCCTAAACAACGACAGGCAAAGTGCAATCGTTCAGGTCTTGCTGTAGAGCAAACTTTACTAACATATGCTTGAGGATTAAATCCTGATGTGCTTTGCTACGGAATCACAATAATAGCACTACAAAACTAATTTAAATATGTCTTTTCAAAATATTTCCTAGATTCATGCTCTAGTAAAGATGGCTAAGAATGGATTATATTTGCAAATGGACTATCTAACTATTTTTTCATGAGTAGCTGACGAACTATTTATAGAGTACATGGTTGCTTTGTTTTAACCTGCATGTTACTAAATAAAGCTAACTTGCACTCACATGCAGTTGATCTGTAGTATTTACATGTTATTATGATTCCTTTCCGCAAGCAGAAAAACTCTACATGCTTGTATACAAGGCACTGAAACAAACTGTACAGTTTTGCCAAACTGCCTGTCAGAATCTACGGACTAGAGTTTTCATTCAGTTTCAAAAAAACAAAAGAAGACATGAACATTTCAGAGTTAATTTTAGTCCTCCCCATGGAGCCTAACGTTGAGCCTCCTAGCCAGATGGAGTGCAGGGTCACGTGGAAGACGTCAAGCTGCCGCGGAGGGCTGATCACCATGAAGGGCCAGCTGCACTATACTCACCCGCCTCTGCATTCGGACATACTGCCGCGAAAAAACTACAGGCAGGATACTGTTCAGGTTTAGGTCCAGTATGTCTGGCACATCCACCTGAACCGAGAACGCTAGCCAGTAAACATGTTAATGAACTGCAGCACGTAGTGATCGCCAATCGCCACCGGCACGCACTCCAGGTATATGGCCTTCAAAAATTCAATGAAATGAAAAAACAGAGTGAAACACTGCACATGTGGAGTGGCGGTCGCATCATTTCAAAAATTCAATGAAAATAAGAACATTTGAAAGAAATGAACAACTAACGACATACATTTTTTATGTTCAGTTTCATAACTTTTTGAAGAAATGAAGAATGAAATACTAAGTAAGAGAATAGAAGATTCATTTTTAAGAGAATTGTCAGATTGCCTTTTTCTTTTAAGAGAAATGTCAACTTGGCTTTGGTAATTGCTGGGACCGACAAAACCATGAAAAATGGTATGACTTATTGATTTGAATTGTTGTCCTGCAGTGTAATATTTATTCTCCATGTTGTAAACAGATTTACTACTTGACATTCAGACGTTTTTTTGATAGAAGACATTCAGGAGTCGGGGCATGCATCACCGTGGAAGAATATGTATAAGTACTGTAATATATTTTTGCTACAATAGAAAAATGGTTGTTTCTATTATAAGCAAGGAAGGTGGTTCTAAGCCTGGAAGAGTTTCTCTGAAATTACAATCGTACCATGGAATTCAATCGACTGGTACAATGGCAAATGATCAACTAATAAATTATGGATCAATATCCCCTATTCTCAAATAAGAAAAATTACAATATATCAACTAAAACTCACAAATTTCTCAATGTTGTGTCAGTTTAATTCTGTCAGAATAAAGCTACAATGTGATCATTGTTTCATACAGTCAAGAGACAATTAATGAATAGAAAAAACGCACATTGCTGCATCTATCCATCTAGCCAAAGGAACAGAAATCTCTAGAGATTTAAAGTGTACAAAAAGTATACATGAAACTCACTAACGGATTCATTTTAGAAACTGAATGAATGAAACAACAACCATATAACATCATGCGAATTAATTAAGTTTGAGAACACAATACGCTGTGATGATATGATATTAAATACCTTCTTCACTTGATGAAATACCAGGAAGATTGCCTCTGCTTGCTGCATCTCGTAGAACGAACTGTACTTTCTATTTGCCTGAAAGATAAAGTAAGATATGAGATGAAATTTAAGCAGACATCCCCAAGACACACCACCATAAAACAAGCTTGAACCTGCAAAATCTAACAAACTAATGAATCGAACCACCACGGACTCAACAAAGGTCCATAAGCAGCTAGATAAAGTTAGCTTCTAATTTACTTCAGTACTGTCGAAGTGAGTAAATGAACTGTATCTGAAAATCTAAATACCAAAAGATCATCTCTGTTCATCAGATCTAAAAGCAAAGAAAAATCTCAAAGCAAGGTTACACTGCTATTTCTAGAGAAGCCATCCATTCCGTGAGTGGCTGGTTGCTTGCACAAGTCTTCAAATCGACTTGCAAAGTTTTGTTCTATTTTCCAAGTTACAATTATCAGGGGCACCACAACACAATAATGGATATGAAGGCAACACAATAGCATACTGAATTTTCATATACCAGAACTATTACCTTAGTCTTAACATGCCTCATTCTTTAGTTGAGCTAGCTATCTAAAATACCTTTTTGTAACTGCGGCAACTAAACTTTCATAATAAATCAACCAGAGGACATGAAGCTAAGGGGGAATTACCTTGTGAAGGATTGGAACCGCCACAGCTTCATATCACGAGTAATGAAAAACCCTCCTCCTGTGTCATTTATTCACCATACCAAGTTTCCATATCCAATATTCACCATACCTCAAAAAAAATTCCATATCCAATATTCGTCAGCTATCATTATCATTAGAAGGATTGTACTTTGGCTGAGAGAACCTTTTATATGTAACCAATATATTATCTAATGATGCTTGCATGCATCTCAATATCTGCGATGACTGAGAGTTGAAACCAGGGACCTACCCTGATTGGAATAATCAAATTCATATGATGTCACTAATGGTCCATCTTCATCTAGGACTGTCTCTTACTATCAAATTCATATGATGACACTAATGGTCTATCTTCATCTAGGACTGTCTCTTACTATGCACATGAGTCGTCAAGGCAAATTTTAGACATCAGAGTGAAGGATGCTTGAATCATACATACCTCATCAGACAAATTTCAGGCAAATTTCAGACATCAGACATCAAAGCACCCCTCTAGCACCGCTCCTCTATTCTCTCTCCCTATATCTTAGGCTAGCGCCGTGCTCTCTTCTCGCCTCGCGCTCTTCCTCTCCTGTGAGAAGATCCCCACCCTGGCTGCTCCCTTCCTCCGGTGAGACCAGCCTAGAACAGGATCTCCGGCCGGCAATCCTCCTCCAATTCCTTCGTGAATCCCCGAAGATTGGAACCCGCGGGTAGCCTCTCTCCCACGGCAGCCGCCTCCTCCTTGCTCCACCATGCCCCGATCAACAGGCCCTAGAGACTGCCGGCCCGTCCTCTTCACGTGACGCTCGCGAAAAAGCGCTCGAGCCTCCTCGACGCCGCCCCTCTGCGCCGCCTTATGCAGGTGCTCGTCCCCGTCCCGTTCCTCCCACCGGAGGAGGGCGGCGGCGCCAGAGCTGGATCGATCGGGTGGGCGGAGAAGAAAGTGCGCTCCAGCCTCCAGGGGAGAAAAAAAGAGGTGGACCGAGCAGTTTGACTCACCAGTGGCAGTGGTGGGTAATACCCCGGAACTTACAGGGGCAAAACGGTCCAAAAAAGTTCGAACGGAAATACCTGTGACGACGAACCTACCTCAAAGAAAATTATAGTATAGATATAGATAGATAGATAGATAGATAGATAGATATATAATTTGATGGACGAACAAGAAACCTTATATACTTTATTATTAGGTATAGATTTAAATAATTCGGTGGCTCCAAAATGTTTGGTTGATTGCAGTACGTACGTGTGAGCTAGCTGGTGATATATCGATATCTCCCGTACTTATTTGGGACCATGCAAGCTCTATCCTGCAGGAGGTGATACGACAACCGTAGGTCATCGGTTGGGTTCTCACGCTAGGTTGGCAAAGGATTTAAGGGAGATTTTAATGAGGTTCTTTTCCAGCACGAGCACCAAGGTGTAAATCTTCGTAATTCTGCGCATATGCAAGCTTTTGGGGACTGCCTCAAAGCTTGTGCTCTCTCTGATCTAGGTTTTAGCGGTTATGAGTTCACATGAAATAACCGGAGAGAGGGAGCGGCCAACGTTCAGTGCAGGTTGGATAGAGCAACAGCGATAGCGCCGTTCCTCGATCTATACCCTCTAACGTCAGTTGAACACATTCTTACTGAAGAGCCTGACCATTCAGCGCTTCTGATCAAGATTTGTGACGTCGCTCCAGCTCCAAGAAACTCCTCTCGAGGATTCCAATATGAGGAGATGTGGCAGAAACACGAGTCTTATGCGGAGTTCTTTGAAAATGCCTGGGAATTCAGAGCTAGGGGAGAGGAAGGCCTGGATGGCCTCTGGAGATAGCTACGAGAGGTCTCAGCAGACTTGCGAACCTGGAGCCGGGAAACCTTCGGCTCAGTTCGTTCCGAGATAAAGAAGCTCCGCTCCCGCCTGGCACTGGCTAGAGAAAATGCTCGAGGAGACGGAATAAATGATGAAGTCCGTGAGATTGAAAAGAAGCTTCACGATGTGTATGAAAAAGAGGAGATAATGTTCAGGCAACGATCTAGGACGGAATGGCTTAAATCAGGAGACAGGAACACCAAATTTTTTCAAAACAGATGTTCTCACAGGAGAAGGAAGAATACCGTCCGCAGTTTACGCCGTCCAGATGGTACCTTGTGCGATACGACAGATGAAATGAGCGCCATGGCGTTGGACTTTTTCAAACATCTGTACAACTCTGAGGGCCCAGCGACGTGGGCCGAATTTTGAACCTTATTGAGCCCATGGTCACTGAGGAGATGAATGCTGGCCTGCTTGAGGCTCTGTTCAGATGGGGCCCACAAAAGCCCCGGGGCCTGATGGGCTTCCAGCTCTTTTTTATCATAGGCACTGGTCTCTTTTAAAAAACCAGGTCTGTAAGGCTGTGCGGGATTTTCTGGCAGGGACTAGTTCTCCGGAGGATTTCAATGACACAATTTTAGTTCTCATACCGAAGGTTAATTTCCCGGAATTGCTCAGCCAATTCAGGCCTATCAGTCTTTGCAATGTTCTGTACAAAATTGCATCCAAGGTGGTGACCAACAGACTCAAGTATATCCTTCCTATCTTGATCTCTGAGGAGCAGAGCGCCTTTTGTCCCGGGTAGACTCATCTCGGACAATGTCTGTGTGGCCTACGAGTGCACTCACGCGATTAGAACTCGGAAGAGGAAGAAACCACTTTGTGCGGTGAAGCTTGACATGATGAAAGCGTACGATCGGGTTGAGTGGTTGTTTCTGGAGAAGATGTTGACGAGAATGGGGTTCGCCCAACAGTGGGTGGACATGATTATGAGATGCCTGAAATCTGTTCGTTTTTCAGTAAAGCTAAACGGGGTGAGCTCAAACCCCTTCACACCCTCACGAGGGCTCCGGCAGGGGGATCCACTGTCCCCGTATTTGTTTCTCTTCTGTGTGGAAGGCTTCTCGGCGCTTCTGAAGAAGGCACAGGCTGAAAAGGACCTGGTTGGTGTCAGTTTTGGCCAAGGGGGACCGACTGTCACACACCTTTTATTCGTAGACGACAGCATTGTCTTCTTGGAAGCTAGCCCGGGAAATCTCCAAGCTCTGAAAAATGTCCTACAAGTGTATGAGGAGAGCTCGGGGCAGCGGGTAAATTTGCAGAAGTCCTCTATCTTTTTCGGCAAGGGGCTAGCTGATCAAGACAGACAGGTTTTGAAGGATATAGTTAATATTCAAAGTGAGGCCTTGTCAGAAAAATACCTAGGCTTATCAACTGTGGTGGGGAGATCTAAAAACGGTGCTTTCAAGCATTTAACTGACCGGTCTCGGAGTAAGGTGGGGGGTTGGAAGGGGCAAGGCTTATCAAAGGCTGGCAAAGAAACTCTGGTAAAGTCGGTGCTCCAGTCCGTGGCCACTTATGCGATGGGATGCTTCCCGCTAAATAAGGGCCAATGTGTTGAGCTCTCATCCATTGCATCCAAGTTTTGGTGGGGAGACACTTTGGGGAAAAGGAAAGTCCATTGGGTGGCATGGCAGCGTATGTGCATCGAAGAAAAGTGGTGGCATGGGCTTTCGAGATTATACAGATTTTAATCAGGCTTTGTTGGCCAAACAATCATGGAGACTGGTCACCAATCCTGAGTCATTATGTGCTAGAGTACTCCGTGCAAGATACTACAAAGATGGGGATTTAGCATGCATCATTTACATGGAAGAGCATTTTGCATGGGAGAGAGCTTTTCAAAGAGGGTATAATGTGGAGGATAGGAGATGGGGAGGAGATTAACATTTGGCAGGATAATTGGATCCTGAGGTCGTCTCTTAAACGTCCGTTGGGGGCTAAACCAGATATCCAGGTGACAAAAGTTAAAGAACTTCTTCTCCCTGATGGACAGGGCTGGAACATGGAGAAACTAAACGAGTGTTTCTTTGAGGCTGATGTGACGGACATCGCGAAACTACCGGTAGGAAGAGCTGGAACAGATGACTTTATAGCTTGGAACAACACCAAAACTGGAGTTTTCAGCGTTCGTTCAGCGTACCACCTCAAGCAACATATCAAGCGCGACTCCAGTGGATCGGCGAGCACCTCGCTGAACCTGTCAGAGCATAAAGGATGGCTGGCACTGTGGGTAGCCCTGGTACCTAACAAAGTGAAAGTGCATTGCTGGAGGTTGGCAAAAAACGGGCTGGCAGTAGGTGCGGAATTACAGAGGAGGAATATAAAGAGGGGCGTCTCGTGCATTGTCTGCAACCGGGATGAGGATCTCATACACCGGTTCTGGACGTGCCCCCACTCGCAACACACATGGGAATGTGTATGTTCTCTCAGTACGCTGATATCGCCGACGCCGCCTCGGGATTGCAGAAACCACCGTGAGCTCCAGTGATGGATCTTGGATTGGTTCGGATCTCTGAAGGAAAAGGAGCTAGCTACAGCTATGATGTCCTTATACCAGTTGTGGCTGGCCAGGAACGATGCGAGAGACGACGTCGAGATCGAAGGCCCCAAAATCATAGCTCGAAGATCTCTGGCTTTGCTAGAGGAATGGAGTGGCATTGCAAAACCGACTGGGCCAAAACTACCCCGGGCAGAGGAGCACTGGCTTCCTCCCAAAGAGGGCTGGCACAAGGTGAACGCGGACGGTGCTTTGGCACCTGAAGGACATGGCGGTGGGGGCGCGGTCATTCGTGACTGCCATGGAACCTTCCTTGCGGGAGCATCCCATTTTTACCCCCACGTGTGTGATCCCAAGAGAGCTGAACTGTTGGCGTGCAGGAGAGCAGTGCAACTCGCGAAGGAAATGGGGATCGTCAAGGTTGCTTTGGAGACGGACTGTGCAGGTGTGGTTACAAAGTTGAATGACAAGGGCAAGGACAGATCGAGTGATGGTCTTTTGGTGGAGGAAATCAAAGCTTTACTGAAGGACTTTGCTGATACTTCTGTTTGCCACGTTCGGCGTTCTGGCAACCATGGTTGCGCACTATTTAGCTAAGGAAGGCTGTAATAATAAAGTAGTGAAAACTTGGCTGGGCTATCCACCAGACTTTGTATTGAACTGGATTTCTGCTGACGTAAAAGGTTGAATAAATACAGCCTTAATCTCAAAAAAAAAATGAGGAAAAAAAAATCTCATCGCCAGCATGTACAGTACTGGTCATATAGCAGAGTCCAAGTCTTAATGTCCCACTTTGTTTTCAATACAGGATTGTTTCTGACGGAGTTCCGGTTGGCGCTTGGTTTTCTCTCTACACAGTGTAGTAACTTTTTCGTGGAACGGAACGCTTTATTTATTCTGACTTACTGGTCATTTGGTGATAATATATAATTTGATGGAAGGTCATATTGGTTCAAAAAAATATTGGACGAACAAGAAACCTTGTGTACTTTATTATTAGATATAGATTAGACAAATGCAATTCAATCAGCACAGCAAAATGAGATGAGGCACCCGAGCTGTTTCTTGGTCATAATGCTCGTGCATACAATATATACTCCACATTCTTACTAAAATATCCGTGGAACTTTACCTGTAGCTTAGCTTGCTTTTCAAGAGCATGAGTTCTCAAGTACACGCCGATACTGTGAGTATGTGTTTCAAAGTTCTGTTGTTGTGCTTATACAAGACTAAAGTGGTATTGAATAGCCCTAGAAGTTGAATAAGGCCAACAGTTTGCTTTCTTCATTTATTCCACCATCAAATATAGATGATACAAGTTATTGTGTTTGGTCCAACATTAGGCTAAATAATACGTGTACAAGATATCAAGCTTCAAAAACGCCCCAGATCATCTGGTTATTTATCTGTACGTTACTCCCATACAGACAGGTAGTTGAGTACAGTTCTTTTTTCTTGAAAATTTTCCTAATTGAACAGAAGATATCGTTTGAGCTCTCTAATTTCACATAGTACAACTCTTGTATCTGCAACTATTCCTCCACACATACATGTATCATTCTTCAAGGTACGTGCTGTCAAAGACAGGATACCCCCAAACGCCTCATAGTCCAACAGCGACTGTACATCTGCCCAGAATTTTTTTTCTCATATGGCCTTCACTGTAAGTGCTATATCTGTAGAAAAAGACTGCAGCATTGTCTTCCTGTGACGCCATATAGTTCAGCTTACATTCATCATCTCTACCTTCAATCTTTTTCTTCATACTTGGACCAATGGTGCTTCCCCATGCAAAATACCCAGCTGCCTCCTGATCAGCTCTAGGTTCTCCTCAACAAAAAGGAAGCTTCAGATTTAGAGCCTGGGAAACAACATTCCTTGCTTCATCCTTCTTCTGAAGGTCTTGCTAACCACGTGGAGATGCCCATCATGCTCCTCATGCTCCATGTATGAAAATTACAGTCATCAAAGAAATATTTATGTTACCAATCAAGTAAATCATGTCTAGAAAAACAACTTCATAATATACTTCACGCTACAGGAGAAATGTATCAGTTCAAAACTTTGTTTCTTCGCAATCATTATTGCAATCTTATTCTCATATGTGATCCTTTTCTTGCAGGGATTCATATGTGACCCTTTATTAGGAGTACCAGCAAATGGTCCTAAAAAATATCGTACTGAAGTTCCTTCACTTTTTACATGCATTAGACACTGAGAATTTTCACTTTAAATGCCTTACCAGTTATCACTCCTTTCTTTCCTCCACTTAGTTTTCTTCAGCATCATATCCAGTGAGAACATAACATATACTAGGGCCTGGTAGGATGGTACTGACACGATTAATTAGAATGGATAACTAGGATGGGTTGATTAATGATTTGCAGAATTAAGTGACAGAACACTTACGTAAATGCAACAAAAAACTAAAAGAGATGACTGTCATATCATCTACATACACCAACCGCTGTTGGCGTTTCATTAGTACTAGTTGTGCCACCGGCTCTGATAAATTTCTCAAACATCAACCTGCTTAATTCATAATGTGATACCACTAATTTATTTCCATTTCGATGATGCTTGCAGTAAGATAAATATGCAGACAATTCAAAGTAGAGTCAGAGCATCACAGCAATCTGCATACAAGAATGCAATCCTGGCTCATCTAATTGGGTGCTCATATCTGTTAGGAAAATATAATTAGTGTGACCACGACACCCAGTAACGCACCTTGCAAGTAAAACGATAAATCGAAGGGGTGCCGTCGAAGTCGGCTCCGTGGTCCGTGCAGGAGAAGGGGTTCGGCGGCGTGCGCAAAGTCCACGGATGAGGCCTCCGATGTAGAGGGGACAAGGAACGCTGCCGAACTGGCGGCGGAGTGCTCGGGTGTTTGGGTCGGTGGCCGCCAAGTGGACAGACCGCCGGCTTGTCCGCCTGGTCCGCTCCATCCGCCCGCGCTAATAGCAGGATTAGCGGCGTCTGCGTCCGTTAATTTAGCTGAACTGCTCGGTCCAACGGGCATAGCGGATGAGCCGCCGCCGCTATGCACTAGTTTTTCCACAGTTTTTCCACAGCAGTTGAGACAGTTTTTCCACGCCATATACATCTATTCTAAATAATTAACTAGATACATATGAATTTAGAAAAAGTTGAGACTATTAATATGAACCGGAGGGAGTACTAGGATGCCATGTTTTCTTAAACTAGACATATCAAAAGGAAGAAAAGTTCTCAACTTGGAAAGTAATCATCTACTGCAGCGAGCTAAGCAGTACATGTGTGAATCGAAGCGGCTAGACTTAGATTAATACAGGTAGTAAAAATAATCATCCGGAATTACATTGAATACGACTGCAACCACCTGAAAAGTGTTGTATGTAAAATGCCAGTACATCATCAGACATTTGAAGGCACATTATGCTCTATTTTCTCGAGTAAATTTAACTGACTTCACCTGTAGAAAGAAACTAATGCCGAATAATTCTCAGCTTAGGGCATAGATCGACAGAGTGCTCAACATTTTTTTTTGAAATGGGGCAAAAAAAACTTTGCCTTATATTGATAAAGGAGGAGCAAACAACGGGATGGCTAGAGCCAAGCAAAAAAAAAAAAGAGGGGATAGAAATCCCCGGGAAAGAGGAAAAGTCAGCCTACAAGCTCTGCCAGGTTCTTAGCACCGGCTAAAATCCAATCCCTACCCTCCTCCCTGATCTTCTGCATGATAACCGAAGGGAGAGAGGATTTATTGTTGAAAACTCTCTCATTCCTTTCTTTCCAGGGCTCCCAAGTAATCAGCACGATGGCGGTACGTAAGCCTTTGGGAGAGGAGGTGGGAGTCCGTGCGATGGCGTGCCAATAGTCCAGCACCACCAAGGCAATGGATAAGATCCGGACAAGAGAGCCAAGAAGCCGTGGCAGTCCATATCCTTTTGGAAAAGCGGCACTTAAAAAGGACATGCCGCGTAGTTTTGGGGGTGCATCTGCACAGCTGGCAAGTAGGTTGGTGTGGCCATCCACGTTTCGCAAGACAGTCGGCGGTCCATAGACGGTTTTGGACAATTAAGCCAAGTGAAGAAATGACATTTGGGAGGGGCCCAAGTCTTCCAGACGATTTTCGCGAAGGAACAAAGCAGGGAGGCCATGAACTGGACCTTGTAGGCAGAGCTAGCCGAGTAGCATCCGTTAGACGTTATAGTCCAGAGAATGGAGTCCGCAGTGCCAGGGGAAAGTTGGATCGCCGAAACAAGGTCCTAGAGACGGACATATTGCTCTAGGTGTTCGAGCGTGAGAGCATCCACATTAATGTCAGCGTGAGTGCTCAACATAAACTTGCTAGAGAAAATGCAGGTATCAATCATTGAATCTTGCATGAAAATCTAGGTAACAGTAGTCTTCTAGTACAAGGTAGCTCGATTTAAATTTGACACTTACAAACTAGCCGTGGTTAAAAGGGCCAGCAAACGAAAAATCAGATGATACTAGTATTTCGAGAACCACGCCGTCAAAATCCACGGCTGCAACGAACATAACCTGCCACTACTGCGACATCTCCTAGCTCCGCAAGAAGACGAACATGCAAGAACCTTAGGAACTATGGAGGGGGAGGGAGGAGGAAGGGACAGTGATTACCTGTGCAAATCCGCCGCAGATGGAGAGGACGCTAGAGGTGTCGGGGATGCCATCGAGCTTGCAGGAAAGTAGCGAATCCGGGTCGATCTCAGGCCGCTCGATTGGAAAGGAGGAGGAAGAGAGAAGCACGCGCATTTGATTAGCTCGATTGTCTGCGCCGCCGCCATCCCTCCTCCCCTCCGCTGTCGTCATCGCTGCCGGCAGCCAATCCAAATCACGCGAGAGAGAAATAAGGTCGGGCCGAGCGAGAAAGATTGGAGGGTGTAGTACCGACTCCGGGGATTCGTTCCACGGGACGAGGGTCGATGCTTTTTTCCGTGCGAAAATGAACGGGGTCAGGGTGGAATAGGGCGGGGTAGAATTTCGGGAGGGCTTAACCGAATAGGCCACAAGAGAAGGCCGGGGTTAAACCACCGCGGGTCTAATCCCGGCTGACCCACCGGGAATTTGCCCCAATCCCCCGGCCGGGTGGGATGAAACGAACCAAGCCTCGGTGGTCTGGCTTGTACATGAAAGTTTCCACTTGGTTCCTAATGCAACATGACTTGTATACTTGATGATTGAGCCTCAATGGACTGATTCTCCGATGCGGTTGATGCAGACTTACACAGTGGGTTAGGAGAACATTTCAACGTTGTTGGGTTTCAGTTAGCACGATAACTGGGATTTTAAGCGGATACACTATGTATATAGACTTTAATAATTCTGAAATGATCTACAAAATGTATTACGTACTGTATATGGTCTTTTGAACTAGTTCGTTCCTTGTCAATATTGACCGCCCCCCCCCCCCCCCTTATTCTCCAACGTAGCTACGATTTGGTTCAAACTTTGGTACTTGTGTACCATATGGGCATGGTATCGGTTCTGACTCGTAAATTGCTTTGAAGAAAACATCCAGTAGTTCTGAATTCCCTCCTTGGGCTGGAAGAAGACCACGTGGACGTCAGGAGCTCAAAGTCAATAGGACACGTTATCAAAGTTGGTGTTATCAACATTAGAGTGGCACTCCAAATGAAAACTTAGAGTGCTAGTTTTTTTTTCCGAATTAAACTTGTATTACTCAAAACTCAGAAATTACAAGATTTTGGCAGATGTTAGATAACCCCTCTGGTACTGAATGCATCCATACTGCCGTACGATTACTAGTCCTAGCATAGAGTGACTACTAGTATTTTAATATCTACTACTGCGAGCAATACAATTTTGGCGAACCTTAAGCAAGGTTTTAATCTCCTCTACAATGGTCATATGAACTGATCTATCCAACAGATCATTCTCAATCATCTTCATCATCTCCAGGCAATCGACCTCAATGAGAAGCGATTGACTGCACTAGTGCAGCGCCAGAGATAGGCCCTCTCTTAATTCACTTAACTCAGATTCTAAAGCATCTCTGCAATTAGATAAATGTCGGCAAGAAGATAACAACATAGCACCCATACGGTCACGCACAACAATTCCAGCACATGCATCCCCTGCCGCGCCGAATGAACCATCTGCATTCAGCTTAACCCAACGGTGAGGGGGAGGTTTCCACTGAGGTTGCGTTCGAGCTGGCACCACTGCCACATGAAATTTATTCTCCTTATGATTCAAAATGAATTTATCCTTCACAATATCTTCAGATGCATGATGCTTGATCTGGATTAAGGATTGTACATAGCTTAGCAGGAATCTCTTGGATACTTCAAGTGGAAGTAGAGGTTTTTCATGGACTATCTCATTGCGAATATGTCATACCCTCCACAAGATCATTAAGACCATGGTAATAACATCACCATATAAATTTCTGATCAGGTTTAATAGCCACTCAGTGCCTGTATGCTGAAGTGATGCAAGTGAGGGGATATCCCACACAGAAGACACAGAAAGCCAAGCCACGACTCTTTTGCAAAGGTGCAGCGCACAAATGGATGAAAATTGTCCTATGCCTGAACACCACAAATGGGGCAAATATTAGTAACCTCCAAGGTTCTTTTAAGTTTATTACGCCATGTAGGCAGGGCATCAGTGACAAGCCTCCATGCAAAATTCTGCACTTTAGGTGGCACATTAGACTTCCAGATTAAATCCCACATCTTCATATTACCATCAAGTGTTGTACTCGAGGACTCCGTAGCAGAGCTCCATTGGCCATTCATTGCAAACCAGTAAGAACTACGTACCGTGAAAATTCCATGCTTATTTAAGGCCCAAGCAAGGTGATCTCCATCCAAGCATCGAGACGGGTTAATCTTCAAAATTTGCGAAACATCAAATGGAACAAAATATTGTCGAAGCAATTCACTCTTCCAATTACCATATTGATCTGTAAGTTCCGACACAAAATGAAGCCTGCATCTTCCCTTCCGTGATATAGCCCTGAATGAGTCCGGCCTAGGGATCCAAGGATCACGCCATATACGGACATTTTGACCATTCCCAATCCGCCATATTAAACCCTTTTTAATAGTTCTAGCCCATACGATATGGCTTGCCAGGTTGTTAGGTTGATGACGCATTACCACTAAAAACAATGTCCTCCAATCGTCCATTAGGGTAGTTCTTAGCTTTTAAAACACGAGCACATAAGCTATCTGGTTTTGTGATCAACCTCCATGCTTGCCGTGCTAACAGAGCTTGATTAAATACACGGAAGTCTTGGAAACCCAATCCACCTTGATTCTTTGGCCTCTGCAATTTCTCCCAGGCTCTCCAATAAGTTTTTCTCTTCCCGTTCCTTCGTTCGCCAAAAGAAATTTCTCATTAATTTTGTCAAATCATCATAGACAGAAAAAGGTAATTAAAAACCTCTTGATACATTGCTGGTAGTGCCTGAGCAACTGCTTTAATAAAAACCTCTTGATACATTGCAAATGTATCCATAATTTTTGATGTTCCATGCTTGGTTTTATCTACTTTCTTATGTTTTGTTTCAACTTTGGAATACTTTTCATATGATATTTTGGACTAACCTATTAACAAGTGTCACAGTGCTAATTGCCTGTTTTCTGCTGTTTTTGGTTCTAGAAAAGTCAGAAAATCAATATTCTCGGAATTGGACCGGACAAAAGCCAAAGTTGATATTTTCCCGGAAGACTCACAGAGCTAGAAGGAGAGTCGGAGAGGGGCCATAGGGTGGCCACACCACCCCATGGCGTGGGTCCCCCCAGGCGGCGCCAGGGCATGGTGTGGCCCCCCTGGCCGCCCACCGACCTTGCCCTCTGGCCTATAAGAAGCCTTCCGACGCAAAAAAAACCATTGAGAGTCAAGCCTCCAGCCACGAAAAGTTCCACAGCGCCGTCGCCACCGAAGGGGAGATTCGGGGGACAGAAAGTCTCTATTCCGGCACCCTTCCGGGACGGGGAAGTGCCCCCGGAGCCATCTCCATCGATCTCCACCACCATCTCCATCGCCATTGCTGATTCCCATGATGAGGAGGGAGTAGTTCTTCCTCGAGGCTAAGGGTTCTACTGGTAGCTATGTGTTCATCTCTCTCTCTCTATGCATGATCTTATTGAGATCATGAGCTTGTAATCTATAGATCTATTCTGCTACTCAAGTGCTTTAATGAATCTCTGCTCTCCCCATGTGTGTGAAAGTGACAACGTGCTCACCATGGTGGTACTTAGGCTAGAGATTACAAATACTTGTTATGAGTTATATTTGAGTTGGATGTCTTTATGAAATTGTGGTGTTTGTTGGACTCATCTAGTACTCAAGGTGATAGTGTGGGGTTTTCTAGATGGGAAAGGCTTACTTTGAGGTGTGTTATTATCGCCCTACCAACGATTAGAGTGTCCAACCGGAGATTAGTACAGCGTAGTATCATAAAGAAGAATATATTTATATGAGAGTGTTCACTAGTGAAAGTATGATCCCTAGGCCTTGTTTCTAAGCATTGAAACACCGTTTGATATAGATCTGTTATATGTTTGCTTGCTTTTATCTTTATTTCAGTTTTACTTTAGTCTTTTCTACGCCATCAAGTTATTTTCTATCACCGTTACCACTTATAATTATCTATACCACTTGTATTTCACTATCTCTTCGCCGAACTAGTGCACCTATACACCTGACAAGTGTATTGGATGTGTTGGGGCAAGAGACTTCTTGTATCTTGATTGCAGGGTTGCTTGAGAGGGAATACCTTTGACCACTTCCTCCCTGAGTTCGATAAACCTTGGGTGATCCACTTAAGGGAAAACTTGCTGCTGATCTACAAACCTCTGCACTTGGAGGCCCAACAACTATCTACAAGAATAAAAGTGCGTAGACATCACCTCTCTGCCAGCCTATGCTAAATTGTCGTCACCCCATAGTAATAAACGTTTTGTCAACTGTGCTTGCAGGCTTTGTAATCTTTCTCTAGACAACCGACCTTCAGGTGTGGGGAGGCCCAAATATTTTTCATCAAACGTTATGGCTGTGAAATAAAAAATGCTTCTGATATTCTCCTGGACAGCCAAGGGGCATGCGTCACCAAATAACAATGAGAATTTAGATGGATTAATTATTTGGCCAGTTGTAGTTGGATAGCTGTCTAAGAGCGACTTAACATAAACCACTTGGTCTTGTGTTGCTTTGAAAAACAACAATCTGTCATCAGCAAATAACAAGTGTGAGACACATGGTGCTCGCCGACATACCTTTATTGGAGATACTAAATTCTCATTGATCCCTCTATTCAGTAGTAAAGATAAACCATCAGCCACAAATAGGAATAAAAATGGGGATAAAGGGTCAGCTTTCCGTAGCCCACGCGACGGTGCAAATGAATCCCAGAGGGTTCCATTAAATTTAACAGTGTATCTCACCGATGTCACACGCGACATAATCCACTCGACAAACCGGTGACGAAAACCCATCTTTTGCATCACTCGCCTCAAGAAGACACGGTCAACCCTATCATATGACTTAGATAGATCAATTTTATAGGCATAAAAGCTTTTTGTTGGATCCTTCTCCTGCTTGATGTGGTGTATACATTCAAATGCTAATAGAGCATTATCCGTAATAAGACTATATTCAAATGCTTGATTGTTAGAGTGCTAGTTTTGCAACCTATATTCCGCTTGGAGTAAAAACTGAACTAGCATCTCAAAAAGAAAAACTGAACCATGAGATAGAAAAGAAACCAGAAGATTGCAGCATCGACTCACCCATTAGGAAAACAAAAACAATGTTAACCTAAAAGTAAAAGTCAAGTGTACCTGTAAATTTAAAGAGCAAATCACTCCATAGGGAAACTCTAAAGGTGCCCCTGTTTCGGACACCAAAAGTGTCCGATCTATCCATTTCCGGTGGCCCGCGGATAGGCCGGATGTCCGTGCAAGACTGGCCACTGCACCGAACGCTCCCCCTTGTCCACGGCTAGGCTTTTTTGTATGCTGAAAATGGTACTCTTTATAGCAAATTAAAGTAGCAATACAAGGTGCATCTTCATGCTCTACTACCTCTACTAATTCAATTAAACCTAACCCTAGATCGGCGGCGCTATTCATCGCTGCCCGAGCGCAGTCGCTCATATGCCAAGGTACCCAAAGGCTACACTATTCATCGTCGCCGGAGCACAAGCCCTCAGATGCCGAGGAAGGGGAAGACAACCTCGTTAAGCGGGTACATCAGTCAAACGAGGCCCCACTCCTCGAGCAAGCGCATGGTTACCTTTTGCCCGTTGAGATCCTCCTGAACTTCTTCGAGGTGGACGCAGGCGAACATGTCGTCGGGGTTCGCTCACACCTCGCGGAGGCGCTCCAAGTGAGCCTTGTCGAGGGCTCGCGAGTGCTTCAACTTCAAAAGGAAGAGTTCATCGAGGACGTCCCAGCCGAAGGGGCGGCCGGTGGTCCAGGAATGGGTCCTTGTTGTGTCGGGTCGGAGCCCCTAGCCTCCTCGTAGTGGGAATGGCTTCGGGATTGGTGAGGGGCACGACGGTGGCGGCGGAGGGCTTGGCCGTGGGGGGCATGGTGCGGATTGGCATGGCATCCATGGATCTAGGGCGGTGGCAGGAGAAGGCGTCTGGGCGAGAGTGCTTGTGCGGCTGCTGGAGGACCGGAGCCGAGGAGCTGCGACCCAGACGCGCGGCATGTCCAAGTCACCGTAAAGCCGAGAATGCGTCAAAAAGACCGATCTATGGGGCGCAGTCCTGTTTGCAGGTTACGGTGGACCTTGTCCCTTGTCCGGTCGGACAGTTCGGACGAACAGTCCGTTTGTGGGAGCCGTTGAAATTACCCAACTAGGCGTTCAGTTTCCAGTGCATGCTTTCTCCACGAAACAACAATTGACAACATGGCGTGACTAACAATCAAAGTACTCGAAATTGATGCCCGGCCTACTGAGACTGATGCTACTAGTAATATGCTGGTCGCTAGGACATTTATCTCTATACCTATGTCCAATGCAAGTATAACCATTTATATAAATGATGGGTCGACGCCTAAAAAAAGCTCTTTACCGAATTAGAGCAAAGAGGGAATTGTGCCTCCCTGCGGACTTCAGTTTTCCACTCTCGTTGATAGTGTCAACTAGGAATGAGTTGCGTCAGGAACGTGAGTTCTAGAGTAACACTCTTGCTTCGGTACCCTCCAAGGGAATCGTTCAGAGAATAACCGGTTTTTCGGTGGTTACATGTTTGTTCCGGATCCGATCAGTTTATTTTAATCCGTATGCGTACTTTGCTGAGTAAAATACGGAGACCGAACGGTCGGTCCACATGAAGGAACCGTCGCCTCAGTCCCCATCCTCTTTCTCGCCCAAATCTTCTCCGATCTACTGCGGCTACACGAGAGGAGGCCACCTCCTGTTCTCCTTTCGTCTATGTCTTAGGGTTTGTTCAGAAGATGCGGTTCGATCAAGATCAGAGGCGCACGACGCAGGCGGTATCGACAACGATCGAGATGCTACGTGGAACGGCACTTGCTTCAGAACCGCACGTGGGAGCGGCAAATCTTTTTTCACTACCCACAACATGTACATAACGCCTTAGATACGTACACCGGTAAAAAAATGGCCTAGACCGGTTCGTAATCTAACCCGAAAACCACCCTCAAATCCCGAAAGTCGGTTTTCCCATCAGATTTTTCCTTGTGGGTGTGGGGGTGGGGGGGGGGGGGGGGGGGGTACCGAAGCAAGCCTCCTAGAGTAATCCTTATATGTGGTTTGTGGTGCAACTTAAAATGTACTACATGGGAAGACAGATCTAGTTGCACGGCGGCGTCCCCGCAAAACGACCAACTAAAAGCCCTAAACTACTCTGGTGCCTCCCCTCCGCCACCTCCGACCGGCATCGCCGCTGGAGGGGCTCGGGATCGGCCCGGGAACTTGGAGACGCTCTCGAGTTACTGTTCACAGGAGAGAGGGGAGAGGAAGAAGTGTCAACTCCGAGGAACTTGAGAAGTATTCTCAAGCTTAGATGTGGTTACTGGTACAACTTAACTACTTGATGTACAACCTAAAGTCGCGTGAAGCACGGACCGGTACGTACGAGCTCTCCAGTAGGCGGCGGCGGCGACAAACCCATCTAGGGTTTTCCTTCCCTCCGCCGGCGACGCCACCGGTCCGTCCCGTCTCCGGCGGCCATAGGGCCTTGGGGGCGTAGCGGACCACGGCCTCTCGCCAGCTGGAGGTTTCAGTATTTTCTTGACTATTTTCAGTGTCTTCTTCAGGAGGTTGAGGCGGCGGCTATGTCCTGGGGTCAGAATAAGGTCATTTCCGCCCTATCCTCGCTCCGGTAGTGCGTCTAGGATTAGCGGAGGACGCGTGAAGTCATGTGTCTGACGGGTTCCTTGGGATCCGGTCGTTTTTCGTATGTGTGGTTTGAGGTTAGTCTCTTCCGATCTACGTTGTTCATCTTCGGCGATGGTTGCTGTTCTGGTGCGCTGGTCCTTTGGGGCCGTAGCACGACGACTTTCCGTCCGTCTACTACAACAAGCTCTACTACGACAAGCTTTGCTCGGCTTCGGTGATGGCTTTCGGCTCGTGTCAGTGTTTGTAATCGTCGCTAGGTGGTCCGATGATCTATTTATAATTTTTATTACTTTTAGAACTCTTTGTACTAATGTTGATGATTATTAATAGATCGATAGAATTTTGCAAAAAAAATGACTGGTCGCCTTAGTGGGCTGATTTTCCGATGCGGATAAATCACAAATTGACATTGGGGTACTTCTATAGTAGTACCCCTTAGTACTGTTTGAGAAAAAAGCAGTACGGTAACTAAATTCGAACTATATATATATATATATGATTCGATTATCCAAAATATTTATAAAATTGTATTTGGTCTTTTGAATAGTTCACTCCTTGTCAATTCTGTCCAACAAGGTCAACTTATTCTCCGTTGTCCTAACTTGGATATAGTACTCAGCCCGTTCATATTTACACTGCATTTTCGTTTTACATTCACTAATTTTGGCCGTCGGTTCGATCAATAATACACTATAATTATATTGTTAAAATATATTGTTAGAAACCTAATCTGAATAGGATTCTGATAAACTAATAGTTAAAGTTTGACCTTGTGATTGTTGGTTGATTAGGTTAACTGTAGCAGAAGGGACAAAGTCAATTAAAGGACATAGTCAATTAACATTAAGTCAAAGAGGCCCATGAACCAATGTTCAGAGTTCGGGATTCCAACGTACGTAACAAAAACATCAACATCCTGATCGGGGCACCCTAAACAACTAATAGTTTTGATCCTCAATGCATACGCATATATAAAGGGAAGGGCCTAGCAACTAGCGATCTAACCTGGTTAGCGCTAGTTCTCGCAACCCTCCTAAATCTCTATTGTATACACCAATCATAGCTTGTGCAGAAGCAACCGGAAGACTCGAGCCATGCCGTGCTGTTAGGACAGTGTCACGGGAGGTCTGAGGGGATTCTCACCTTCACCAGCCCATCTCCATCGACATCATATCAAGTCTGCATTAGCCAAACAACTATTGCATCGTCACCAACTCCTGCCCCCAGTAAAGATCTACTACTTCTCCCTCTGTTTACGAGCTGGATGAGACGCTCAAACTAAGGGGCCACGCCATGGTGTCCTCATGCGGCTCACCGTCTCTCAAGGGAGATCCTAACGTCGCCCGCGTCGTCGTCATCGCCCGTGTCTGTACTACCCTCTTCGACGGCCTCCAGGAAGAGTGGAAGACTGAGGCGTCGCGCTGCATGGCCTGAGTGATGCGGCACGGCGCCGTGTCTCTACTTCGTCCTCTGCGGGTCCTCACTCCGCCAAGAAAAAGGGCGTAGCAGTGACTCACCATTAGAAGAAAAACTATCTTGACCTACAAGTAGCGGTAAAGTTGTACTAACTGTATTCAGGAGAACAGAGAGGGGGAAATAGTTACCAGGAAGATGTTGATTCTTAAGCCTGGAATTCTACCATGATAAAGTGCTACTCTACACAGCAGCGGCGAACACAGACAACATAGCAGCGGAACGCTTTCCTGTCGTCGGGAGACGGTCATGGGCTATGTTGCGGGCCCACACATGGGCGCGCTCGGTCACTGCCAGACGGGCTCATGCAAGGATGCGAGGACACGTGCGTTGTCTGCGTCGCGTTCGGAGTGACGCATTCGCAGTGCGTATTTGAACCAGTAATGGATCTACCCGGACACGCTTGATCGTTTGGGTCATACCGCTCGAGCACCCGCACGGACCGATTCGGACCGTCAGTGGTTGAATCGGTCGGCCCGGTGAAGATATCCTTAAAAAACCACGTGCATGTACAAACAATAAACGAACCTATAGCGTGGGCATGGGCCTGTTCGTCTGCGGTACCAAAGTTCGCAGGCCAGCGCACGGCGGTACCTAAGTTGCCTGAAATTACCGCGTTTCGAAAAGTTGGGCCGCAAACTACTGAGAGGGGCCATTTCGAGGCAAACTCATCTCACCCCTGCCAAATTCAAACATTCCGTTAAACCGCCCCGTGAAGTATACTGTCGGGACCCTCATGTCGGTCATCTGTCCGTGACGCGGGCGCCAACGCGGCAACCTCTTAGGAACATCGAGCAGCTAAGTGGATTGGATGCGTTGACCAATTTCACAAATCCATTCCCAGCTTTCCTCTAGCACCGGCGGCGTCAGAATCTACCCTCCAGGCAAGACGATCTCTTCGGACATTTGACTTCTGGGGCCAAGTTGCTGCGCCCAGTTGCTGTGTCCAGTCGCTGATACCGAGCTCCAATGGCGCATGCCGTAGCCACCGTTGTGAGGCTCTAGCCCGCCTCCGCCGCCGACGAGCCGAGCAGTTCGGAGGATGGCAAATCCTACTATACAGGAAGAAGAAGTTCTGGCTACAAGCGGGTGAGCTACCCTTCTCTTTGCTATTCGCACTAATTATAACTGCTAGCTGGCTACTAAACCTCAAATTGTTTGTTAGCCCAACGCTGACAAACATATTTTATCCACAGTTTTCTGTCAAGTGGGATCTGCGCGTTTCCTCCTTACCTGGTTACAGTAGTCCTCTACAGGTATGACTCTAAGGGCAAGTGGTATGGACACTATTGTTTCACGATGGAAGAAGCGTCTGCGTAGATCTGCACTATATCTGGTATGGTTGCTGCTCTGCTTAATCATGTTGAATTATGGTCAAAGCAGACAACAAAGTTCAGCTTCATAGATGAACGTGGCATCATGGTTCCTATAACGTGTGACAGTCAGCTAATTGGGTTGATGAAAAGGTATGCTTCGGCTGCCATGTTTGAGCTGAAATGTGATGTACTGGATGTGGAGGCTGCTGCAACTGGGAGTCACCCTTCTATTCTTGGACAGGATGGTTGCTCGAACCCAATTAGCTCCTGGTAAGCAAAGGTCGCTTGGGGTTCGCATGTTTGTGCTGAATTGTAATTTTTATTTTATTTATTCTGTAGATATTGGACAGTTATGCAACAGTCTTGTTTTTTTGACAAGAAGCGCCGCAAGGTTAGAAACATGACTGCCGAGTCAGTCATTTTGCTGCCCGAAGAAATTAAGAACGAGTGATGCAGGACACGATTCTGGTGCCCATTGTCCCGGCGATGCAGAGTACGTGAAGCTAAGAAAATTGGCACCGAGTAAGAGGAAGAAGGCAGGAAATGAAGAAGCTAGTGGACGTGAAGGCTTGGCACCCAGGCTGCGGAAGAAGGCTGCTGGCAATGAAGATGCATAGTAATATGTTGAACTTGAACCTATATATGTAATTCTGTTAAATTCTGGAGCTCTGTGTGTGGCACGTTGCTGGGCAAAACAATCTACCCACGTTCTTTGAGTAAAATGTACCGCGACTTAGGGTTTGGAAACGCCCGAGTCAGTAGTTGAATCCGAAATTGTGATTGTACCACTACTATCTGAAAACAAGGATCGACCGGTTCCACGATTGCCGAGGGGCAGGAGGTCTCCAAATATGACGGAATGTAAGTGGCACAGAAATAAATTATTTAAGCTGCCACACTCTACGAAACAGCAACTTATTTCAGATGCTGCACAACGACGTGGCAACATAAACAGCAATGTTCTCACCGATAATGCTCAGATGAGGAGAAAATCGGTACCACTTTCTGGCCTAATCTTGAGCCCGTCTATCTCACCGCCTCTCTGCTCCTGCATCCCCTGCATCTGGCGAAGCTCCCGGATCTCCAGTAACCGGGTGTACGTGCTTCCACTTTATAAATTATGGTTGTGCCATTTGCATGCGGCACAATCCACGTAGATTACGTTTAAACAAACCACCAATGTCAAAATACACTAGTAGAAAAGGCGTCTTTGGTCTACTGTCACGTTCCCAATCCGGGACAGAGATCTAAATCGAGGCAGAAATTGATCTGACTCACAAATTCTTCTACAAATTAATCGAGACAGAGATCTAAATCGAGGCATTTCATTACTTCAACCACAAATTCTTCTAAACAAAGGTGCGATTTCACATCCTACATTAATTCAACCACTAGTCAACAATTTCACTTCCGCTGCCACTGTCCTCTGAGCCGCCGTCTTCCTTGTCGCTGTCGGACGGAACCTCCACGATGTCCGCATTGTTCGCGAGACAGAGCACCTCTTCGTGACGAGCGGCGGCGATGACGGTGTACTTGGTCCGTCTAGGGACGAACCAGAACCTCTCCCGCCCTTCTCGGTTGCGGAGATCCCGGTGCACCACGCGCCCATCAACAATGCGGTTGCCAATCTTGGCCTTCCGCTCCTTCTTGAACAGAGTCGGCCAGTATGGGCTGGCCGCCGCGTACCGGGGCAGCGCCCTCTTCCACACGGGCATCTGGCGGCGGCGCGCCGTGAATTCGCTCTCCATCTCGGCTCGGCCAGGGAGCGGAGCCACCGGCACCCCCGCACAGCTGATGCGCCATCCGTGGGGCACCGTCGCGGCTGGCGGCGCGAGGATGTCAAAGTTCACGAACATCACCGCCTCGTAGAAGTTCAGATCGGGCATCTCCATGGCGGCGCGGTGGAGATTGGAGAGGAAGTGAGGGGATGGACGACGAAGCGACGACGCGGTGGAGATTGGAGAGGACGAGGGGATGGACGACGAAGCGACGCGCTGTGGTGCCTCCTATTTCTACACGAGGACGACGAAGGGACGGGCAGAATATCCAAGGGGCATTGGTCAGACAAAAGAAGTAATGCGGGGTCAGACTAACGGGAGAGCAATTTTTTCCTCCCTGGACTCCAGGACCAATAGTTTAGACCGCTAGGTCAACAAGTACAACTATTACAATTTAAAAAGGCACGAAGCTTAAGCTAAATAGAACTAGTTATCGCACATCTCCTTGATCTTCCTAATCTTAGCCCGATGCGCATCTTCCTGTGAGAGCAAGGATAGAATCGTCTGCTCCTTCCTTTTAGTATCTTCCTTGCACAGCTTCAATTGTTTCTCTGCATTTTTCCTCATGCACTTGTCAATACTCGTAGTTGTGAACTATAGGACTTTGGCCTGGTGGAGATCATTCCTTGCTTGAGTTAGTTCTTGCTCTGCTTTAGCCTTCAGGGCCAACGCCGCGTCCCTCTCCTTATCGACTTTGCTAACCTTGTCTTGCACCCACCTGAGATATCTTTTATGCTTGGTCGTGTCAACTGGTTCCCATAGCTTCATCTCAACACTGCCAGGAAGTGAGCTGAATACGGATTCTTTCAACTCAACAGTCATTTCCCATAGTTTGTCCAGCGTTTTCTGCATAGATTTGGGCCACTTTGGATCTACCCATTTGACAACACCGCAACTTCCGCCTTGCATCATTGCACGATGTCCTTGACACCATAGAAACCTCCTGCCTGCATTTCGTCCTTCGAACGCTACAAATTTAGCAGGCACATATCCATGTTTATGTAGCAGAGGACTGTCTTCATCTGCTAAACTGTGATAGTCAGAGTCATACATCGTCTGGTTGGCCTAACACATCATACGAGCATGAGTAAACATATTAGATCTAGCTCAAAAAATAGATAACTGGCCACAGATGATAGAAATAGAAATAAGACGACCCACATCGAAATAACCGTCCCTGTCGTCACGACGCGTTTCCTCGCCGTCTTCCCTTGAACCCATGGCGAGAGGAGAGGGGGG
Organism: Avena eriantha; assembly: GCA_910589775.1. Classification (NCBI taxonomy): domain Eukaryota; kingdom Viridiplantae; phylum Streptophyta; class Magnoliopsida; order Poales; family Poaceae; genus Avena; species Avena eriantha. The sequence continues at coordinate 42,030,266 of OU342745.1, read as the reverse complement.
TGGCTGCCGGAGAGGGGATTGGGATGGAGGCGCCGTCGGCTTGCGGCTACGGCAGGATGGGAGTGAAGTGGGGAAGTGGCTTCAAGGGGAAGGAAGAGAAGTATGGGGAGGAAGAGAAGTAATGGGGACGTGACACTGGGATGTGGCCCACTAAACTCGTGAGACGTGACACTCGCAACAGGGGAGCGCCCAGTGTTGCCAGTTTGTCCAGAGCAAGCGTGGCCAATCATGCCGTAGAACAACCTACTCGCGGATCACTCTCACGAAGACCATCCCAATCGTCCAAGCGCCCCGATCGAACGGTATGTAACAATCGTCAAGTAGAACAACTGTGTTAGGGCATGCCTTCTAGAAGACTCGGTCTAACGGCCACCCATGCAATGACACTGGTGTATCCATGTGTGGTTTGTGAAAAGAACAGACATGCAATCACACTAGGTGGATCCATATGTGGTTTATGGAAGTAATAGACATGTAATGACTCTAGCTGTGATTCATGAAAAGAACAGACATGCTATGACACTGGTGGATCCGTGTGTGGTTCATGAGAAGAACACATATCCAATGACACAGGTGGACTCTAGTTCTGGTTCATGAAAAGAACAGACATGCAATGACACTGGTGGATCCATATGTTGTTTGTCTAGAGGAAGACACAAGCAATAACATTGGGTGTGGTTCATGAAAAGAACAGACATGCAATGACACTGGTAGATCCATGTGTGGTTTATGTAAGTAACGCACATGCAATGACTCTAGCTGTGAATCATGAAAAGAACAGACATGCAATGACACTGGTGGATCCATGTGTGGTTCATGAGAAGAACACATATCCAATGACATTGGTGGATCCTTATGTGGTTCATGAAAAGAACTGACATGCAATAACACTAGGTGTGGTTCATGAAAAGAAAACACATCCAATGACACTGGTGGATCCTTATGTGGTTCATGAGAAGAACAGACATGCAGTGACACCGGTGGATCCTTATGTGGTTTGTCTAGAGGAACACACATGCAATGACACCGGGTGTGGTTCATGAAAAGAACAGACATGCAATGCCACTGCATGTGGTTTGTGAAAAGAACAGACATGCAATGACACTGGTGGATCCTTATGTGGTTCATGAAAAGAACTGACATGCAATGACACTGGGTGTGGTTCATGAAAATAATAGACAAGCAATGACACCGGGGGTCCATGTGTGGTTTATGGAAGTAACAGACATGCATTGACTCTAGCTGTGATTCATGAAAAGCACAGACATGCAATGACACTGGTGGATTCATGTGTGGTTCATGAGAATAACACACATCCAATGACACTGGTGGATTCTTATGTGGTTCATGAAAAGAACAGACGTGTAGTGATACCAGTGGATCCTTATGTGGTTTGTCTAGAGGAACACACATGTAATGACACTAGGTGTGTTCATGAAAAGAACTGACATGCAATGACTTATGTGGTTTGTCTAGAGGAACACACATGCAATGAAACTGGATGTGGTTCATGAAAAGAACAGACATGCAATGACACTGGTGGATCCTTATGTGGTTTGTGAGAAGAACAGACATGCAATGACACTGGCGGATCCATGTGTGGTTCATGAAAAGAACTGACATGCAATGACAATGGGTGTGGTTCATGAGAAGAACACACATCCAATGACACTGGTGGATCCTTATGTGGTTCATGAAAAGAACATACATGCAGTGCCACCAGTGGATCCTTATGTGGTTTGTCTACAGGAACACACATGCAATGACACCGCGTGTGGTTCATGAAAAGAACAGACATGCAATGACTTATGTGGTTTGTCTAGAGGAACACACATGTAATGAAACTTGGTGTGGTTCATGAAAAGAACATACATGCAATGACACTGGTGGATCCTTATGTGGTTTGTGAGAAGAACAGACATGCAATGACACTGGTGGATCCATGTGTGGTCCATGAAAAGAACTAACATGCAATGAGACTGGGTGTGGTTCATGAGAAGAACACACATCCAATGACACTGGTGGATCCTTATGTGGTTCATGAAAAGAACAGACATGAAGTGACACCGGTGGATCCTTAAGTGGTTTGTCTAGAGGAACACACATGCAATGACACCGGGTGTGGTTCATGAAAAGAACAGACATGAAGTGACACTGCATGTGGTTTGTGAAAAGAACAGATATGCAATGACACTGGTGGATCCTTATGTGGTTTATGAAAAGAACTGACATGCAATGACACTGGGTGTGGTTCATGAAAAGAACAGACATGCAATGACACCGGTGGATCCATGTGTGGTTTACGGAAGTAATAGACATGCAATGACTCTAGCTGTGATTTATGAAAAGAACAGACATGCAATGACACTGGTGGATCCATGTGTGGTTCATGAGAAGAACACACATCCAATGACACCGGTGGATCCTTATGTGGTTCATGAAAAGAACAGACATGCAGTGATAGCGGTGGATCTTTATGTGGTTTGTCTAGAGGTACACACATGCAATGGCACCGGGTGTGGTTCATGAAAAGAATAGACATGCAATGACTTATGTGGTTTGTTTAGAGGAACACACATACAATGACACTGGGTGTGGTTCATGAAAAGAATAGACATGCAATGACACTGGTGGATCCTTATGTGGTTTGTTAGAAGAACATACATGCAATGACACTGGCGAATCCCTGTGTGGTTCATGAAAATAACTGACATGCAATGACATTGGGTGTGGTTCATGAGAAGAACACACATCCAATGACACTGGTGGATCCTTATGTGGTTCATGAAAAGAACAGATATGTAGTGACACCGGTGGATCCTTATGTGGTTTGTCTAGAGGAACACACATGCAATGACACCGGGTGTGGTTCATGAAAAGAACAGACATGCAATGACTTATCTGGTTTGTCTAGAGGAACACACATGCAATGACACTGGGTGTGGTTCATGAAAAGAACAGACATGCAATGACACTGGTGGATCCTTATGTGGTTTGTGAGAAGAACAGACATGCAATGACACTGGTGGATCCATGTGTGGTTCATGAAAAGAACTGACATGCAATGACACTGAGTGTGGTTCATGAGAAGAACACACATCCAATGACACTGGTGGATCCTTATGTGGTTCATGAAAAGAACAGACATTCAGTGACACCGGTGGATCCTTATGTGGTTTGTCTAGAGGAACACACATGCAATGACACCGGGTGTGGTTCATGAAAAGAACAGACATGCAATGACTTATGTGGCTTGTCTAGAGGAACACACATGCAATGACACTGGGTGTGGTTCATGAAAAGAACAGACATGCAATGACACCGGTGGATCCATGTGTGGTTTGTGAGAAGAACACACATCCAATGACACTAGTGGATCCTTATGTGGTTCATGAAAAGAACTGACATGCAATGACACTGGGTGTGGTTCATGAAAATAACACACATCCAATGACACTGGTGGATCCTTATGTGGTTCATGAAAAGAACAGACATGAAGTGACACCGATGGATCCTTATGTGGTTTGTCTAGACGAACACACATGCAATGACACCGGGTGTGGTTCATGAAAAGAATAGACAAGCAATGACACTGCATGTAGTTTGTGAAATGAACAAACATGCAATGACACTGGTGGATCCTTATGTGGTTCGTGAAAAGAACTGACATGCAATGACACTGCGTGTGGGTCATGAAAATAACACACATGCAATGACACCGGTGGATCCATGTGTGGTTTATGGAAGTAACATACGTGCAATGACTCTAGATGTGATCCATGAAAAGAACAGACATGCAATGACACCGGTGGATCCATGTGTGGTTCATGGGAAGAACACACATCCAATGACACTGGTGGATCCTTATGTGGTTCATGAAAAGAATAGACATGCAGTGACACCAGCGGATCCTTATGTGGTTTGTCTAGAGGACCACACATGGAATGACACCGGGTGTGGTTCATGAAAAGAACAGACATGCAATGACTCATGTGGTTTGTCTAGAGGAACACACATGCAATGACACTGGGTGTGGTTCATGAAAAGAACACACATGCAATGACACTGGTGGATCCTTATGAGGTTTGTGAGAAGAATTAGACATGCAATGACACTGGGTGTGGTTCATGAGAAGAACACACATCGAATGACACATGTGGATTCTTATGTGGTTCATGAAAAGAACAGACATGCAGTGACACCGGTGGATCCTTACGTGGTTTGTCTAGAGGAACACACATGCAATGACACCGGGTGTGGTTCATGAAAAGAACAGACATGCAATGACTTATGTGGTTTGTCTAGAGGAACACACATGCAATGACACTGGGTATGGTTCATGAAAAGAACAGACATGCAAGGACACTAGTGGATCCTTATGTGGTTTGTGAGCAGAACACACATCCAATGACACTGGTGGATCCTTATGTGGTTCATGAAAACATCAGACATGCAATGACACTGGGTGTGGTTCATGAGAAGAACACACATCCAATGACACTGGTGGATCCTTATGTGGTTCATGAAAAGAACAGACATCCCGTGACACCGGTGGATCCTTATGTGGTTTGTCTAGAGGAACACACATGCAATGACACCGGGTGTGGTTCATGAAAAGAACAGACATGGAATGACACTGCATGTGGTTTGTGACAAGAATAGACATGCAATGACACCGGGTGTAGTTCATGAAAAGAACATACATGGAATGATACTGCTTGTGGTTTGTGACAAGAACAGACATGCAATGACACCGGTGGATCGATGTGTGGTTCATGAAAAGAACTGACATGCAATGACACTGGGTGTGGTTCATGAAAAGAACAGACGTGCAATGACATCGGTGGATCCATGTGTGGTTTATGGAAGTAACAGACATGCAATGACTCTAGCTGTGATTCATGAAAAGAACAGACATGCAATGACACTGGTGTCACTACATGTCTGTTCTGTTCATGAACCACATAAGGATCCACCGGTGTCCTTGGATGTGTGTTCTTGTCATGAACCACACATGGATCCACCAGTGTCATTGCATGTCTGTTCTTTTCATGAATCACATGGATCCACCAGTGGATCCTTATGTGATTTGTCTAGAGGAACACACATGCAATGACACCGGGTGTGGTTCATGAAAAGAACAGACATGCAATGACTTATGTGGTTTGTTTAGAGAAACACACATGCAATGACATTGTGTGTGGTTCATGAAAAGAAAAGACATGCAATGACACCGGTGGATCCTTATGTGGTTTTGAGAAGAACAAACATGCAATGACAATGGTGGATCCTTATGTGGTTCATGAAAAGAACTGACATGCAATGACACTGGGTGTGGTTCATGAAAAGAACACACATCCAATGACACTGGTGGATCCTTATGTGGTTCATGAAAAGAACAGACATGCATTGACACCGGTGCATCCTTATGTGCTTTGTCTAGAGGAACACACATGCAATGACACCGGGTGTGTGGTTCATGAAAAGAACAAACATGCAATGACACTGCATGTGGTTTGTGAAAAGAATAGACATGCAATGACACTGGTGGATCCTTATGTGGTTCATGAAAAGAACAGACATGCAATGACAGTTGGTGTGGTTCATGAAAAGAACAGACATGAAGTGACACTGGTGGATCCTTATGTGGTTTGTCTAGAGGAACACACATGCAATGACACTGGGTGTGGTTCATGAAAAGAACAGACATGCAAGGACACTAGTGGATCCTTATGTGGTTTGTGAGAAGAACACACATCCAATGACACTGGTGGATCCTTATGTGGTTCATGAAAACAACAGACATGCATTGACACCGGTGCATCCTTATGTGGTTTGTCTAGAGGAACACACATGCAATGACACCGGGTGTGTGGTTCATGAAAAGAACAAACATGCAATGAGACTGGTGGATCCTTATGTGGTTCATGAAAAGAACACACATGCAATGACACTGGGTGTGGTTCATGAAAAGAACAGAGATGAAGTGACACTGGTGGATCCTTATGTGGTTTGTCTAGAGGAACACACATGCAATGACACTGGGTGTGGTTCATGAAAAGAACAGGCATGCAAGGACACTAGTGGATCCTTATGTGGTTTGTGAGAAGAACACACATCCAATGACACTGGTGGATCCTTATGTGGTTCATGAAAACAACAGACATGCAATGACACGGGGTGTGGTTCATGAGAAGAACACACATCCAATGACACTGGTGGATCCTTATGTGGTTCATGAAAAGAACAGACATCCCGTGACACCGGTGGATCCTTATGTGGTTTGTCTAGAGGAACACACATGCAATGACACCGGGTGTGGTTCATGAAAAGAATAGACATGCAATGTCACTGGTGGATCCTTTTGTGGTTTGTGAGAAGAATAGACATGCAATGATACTGGTGGATCCTTATGTGGTTCATCAAAAGAACTGACATGCAATGACACTGGGTGTGGTTCATGAAAAGAACACACATCCAATGACACTGGTGGATCCTTATGTGGTTCATGAAAAGAACAGACATGCAATGACACTGGGTGTGGTTCATGAAAAGAACACACATCCAATGACACTGGTGGATCCTTATGTGGTTCATGAAAAGAACAGACATGCATTGACACCGGTGGATCCTTATGTGGTTTGTCTAGAGGAACACACATGCAATGACACCGGGTGTGGTTCATGAAAAGAATAGACATGCAATGACACTGGTGGATCCTTTTGTGGTTTGTGAGAAGAATAGACATGCAATGATACTGGTGGATCCTTATGTGGTTCATGAAAAGAACTGACATGCAATGACACTGGGTGTGGTTCATGAAAAGAACACACATCCAATGACACTGGTGGATCCTTATGTGGTTCATGAAAAGAACTGACATGCAATGACACTGGGTTTGGTTCATGAAAAGAACAGACATGAAGTGACACTGGTGGATCCTTATGTGGTTTGTCTAGAGGAACACACATGCAATGACACTGGGTGTGGTTCATGAAAAGAACAGACATGCAAGGACACTAGTGGATCCTTATGTGGTTTGTGAGAAGAACACACATCCAATGACACTAGTGGATCCTTATGTGGTTCATGAAAACAACAGACATGCAATGACACTGGGTGTGGTTCATGAGAAGAACACACATCCAATGACACTGGTGGATCCTTATGTGGTTCATGAAAAGAACAGACATCCCGTGACACCGGTGGATCCTTATGTGGTTTGTCTAGAGGAACACACATGCAATGACACCGGGTGTGGTTCATGAAAAGAATAGACATGCAATGACACTGGTGGATCCTTTTGTGGTTTGTGAGAAGAATAGACATGCAATGATACTGGTGGATCCTTATGTGGTTCATGAAAAGAACTGACATGCAATGACACTGGGTGTGGTTCATGAAAAGAACACACATCCAATGACACTGGTGGATCCTTATGTGGTTCATGAAAAGAACAGACATGCAATGACACTGGGTGTGGTTCATGAAAAGAACACACATCCAATGACACTGGTGGATCCTTATGTGGTTCATGAAAAGAACAGACATCCCGTGACACCGGTGGATCCTTATGTGGTTTGTCTAGAGGAACACACATGCAATGACAGTGGGTGTGGTTCATGAAAAGAACAGACATGCATTGACACCGGTGCATCCTTATGTGGTTTTTCTAGAGGAACACACATGCAATGACACCGGGTGTGTGGTTCATGAAAAGAACAAACATGCAATGACACTGCATGTGGTTTGTGAAAAGAATAGACATGCAATGACACTGGTGGATCCTTATGTGGTTCATGAAAAGAACACACATGCAATGACACTGGGTGTGGTTCATGAAAAGAACAGACATGAAGTGACACTGGTGGATCCTTATGTGGTTTGTCTAGAGGAACACACATAACAATGACACTGGGTGTGGTTCATGAAAAGAACATACATGCAAGGACACTAGTGGATCCTTATGTGGTTTGTGAGAAGAACACACATCCAATGACACTAGTGGATCCTTATGTGGTTCATGAAAACAACAGACATGCAATGACACTGGGTGTGGTTCATGAGAAGAACACACATCCAATGACACTGGTGGATCCTTATGTGGTTCATGAAAAGAACAGACATCCCGTGACACCGGTGGATCCTTATGTGGTTTGTCTAGAGGAACACACATGCAATGACACCGGGTATGGTTCATGAAAAGAATAGACATGCAATGACACTGGTGGATCCTTTTGTGGTTTGTGAGAAGAATAGACATGCAATGATACTGGTGGATCCTTATGTGGTTCATGAAAAGAACTGACATGCAATGACACCGGGTGTGGTTCATGAAAAGAACAGACATGCAATGACACCGGTGGATCAATGTGTGGTTTATGGAAGTAACAAACATGCAATGACTCTAACTGTGGTTCATGAAAAGAACAGACATGCAATGACACCGGTGGATCCATGTGTGGTTTATGGAAGTAACAGACATGCAATGACTCTAGCTGTGGTTCATGAAAAGAACAGACATGCAATGACACTGGTGGATCCATGTGTGGTTCATGAGAAGAACACACATCCAATGACACTGGTGGATCCTTATGTGGTTTGTTTAGAGGAACATACATGCAATCACACAGGTGGATCCACGTGTGGTTTATGAGAAGAACACACATCCAGTAAACTCTAGTGGATCTATCTTGGCATAATTTGATGTATTACACGATGTATTTCATTGTACAAGATACTTTCCATTTTTATACTACTCAGTTTTGCCCTTGGTTTTATGTGGTACTACTTAGTTTTGCCCCCCTCTCTCTATCTTTCGTAGGAGCCCAAACCTGTGCTCACCCTGTCTGCTACTCCCTAATTGGTTGTCACAGTTGTCACGCGGATCGTGCGCACCAACCGTTGATTCTGTGCGATCCAACGATGATCGTTGCTCACGTCGTGCCCTTCACAGTATAGCGTGAGACAGCACGGACGTCTCCCTCAGTGAGACTTCTACATGAAGGAACACGATGCCGTCCATGGAAAAAGTCGTCGAGCGGTCATGTCAAGTTTAATCAAGTCTGAAAAGCCTACCACTTCTACTACAACACATGCATAGGGTAACGGGGTCATCGAGTGCACGGCTGTCGACGGGACGCTGCAATTTATTGCCACTTGATTTTAATAAGACATATGCCATTTTTACGCAGCGCTCTCAATCTCACTTCCAACTGGGCCCTACCGCTAGTAACTTCCATGAGTCAAGGGCCCCCCTCGAGTAGATCTAACGTTGCTAAATTGGTTCCACGCCACTTGCATGTAGTGGAATCGAGGTCTGCCATGAGCGTGTTTTCAATGCAGCTCTAAAGTGGAGATCGTTGCTGTTTTAAAAAAAAGGGTGGAGATCGTGGTAGCCCCCTGCCCCCGCCCACCACACGTGTCCACTCGAGGACTACGAACGGTCCGGTGTTTATAACCCCCTCGACCTTCTTCTTCCATGAGCTCGTGTCATTTCCCCTAGTCTGTCTAGTCCCAAGACCCCAATCTACACCTGCCGCGCACGCCGAAGCTCCCTCGTTTGCACTACCTCCACCCCTTGGTGCGCCATGAAGCGTACGCGTGGAGACGAGCCAGAGGTAAAGCCAGTTAAAGGCGCGACAACAGATGGCTCTGTCGTCGCCAAGCAGGCGGAGGCATCTTCTCCGGGCACGAACGCCGCTCGTCACCACGCTGTTGAGGGTGCGAGCTCATCCGTCCAGCCAGTAGCCGTCGCCGCCGAGCAGCAGGTGGTAGTCGTCGCCGCCGAGCAGCAGGTGGTAGCCATCGCCGCTGAGCAGCAGGTAGTAGCCGTCACCACCGAGCAGCGGGTGGCCGACAATGTCTTGGCCGACAACTTCGTGGTGCCAGCGGCAGATCTGGATGGGGGGTAGGTGGCAGGCGGAGGAAATCCGGTGATCTACATCGACGACCCCATCACCGTATAAGAAATCTTCGACGCAATCGCGGAGAATGATGAGTTCGAGGAGGAGGTCCCTGATGAGGAGTCTGGGGTACTACATTGCTAGCTTCTCTAGTCGCAGCAGCAGTTTGCACTATTCATACATAGGATTTGCTCAATCGTGTACATATTCTTTTGCTCTTGAAGTAGGTAGTATACATATGATTCAATCGGTTGATTGATGCATCTGCCATCTAGTCACAAAACCCCAATCTGTCTAGTCACAAAACCCCAATCTTCTCATCTGCCATCTAGTTGAGTGTTGATTTCGATACACAGCAGACCTATAACATTACATTTCTATTCCTTACCGAGCCCAATGATTCAATTTTGCCCCAAAATAATGCAAGGGCATCTGATGGTGTCGTTTTCTTAGGGATGGTGAGTGAACCTGAGGCAGCAATGCACATAAACAATATAGGTTGTGATGTTGGTATTTTGGTTCTCCGAATCCATCGTTGAAAAAATTGAGGCCCTAATTTTTCTCTCATATGGAACCTAAATATATAATCTCTGTATTGTTTCTGATCTATGAATGCGTTGTATGATGCATTTGTATATCCCTGAATATTGTTTTGTATGATTACATTTCAATTTCTTATTGTGGCCAATGATTCAAATTAGCCCCAAAGAGAGGGAGACACATTGGTGTCAGATTTTTTCAGGGATGAGTGAGCGAACCTGGGGCCATGTACAAGATCAATATAAGCTGTGCAATTGTTACTTGGTTTGCTTACTCCATCTCTGTAGAAACTTATGAGGCTGCAATCTTTATTCTACATTCATAGAACTATGATATTTGAATTATCTATTCCATGCATTCATAGTGTATAAGAATTACATTTTAGTTTGTCACCGAGGCCGATGATTGAAATTTGCCCCAGAAGAGCGAGCTCATCCGTCCAGCCAGTAGCCGTCGCCGCCGAGCAGTAGGTGGTAGTCGTCGCCGCCGAGCAGCAGGTGGTAGCCATCGCCGCCGAGCAGCAGGTAGTAGCCGTCGCCACCGAGCAGCAGGTGGCCGACAACGTCTTGGCCGACAACGTCGTGGTGCCAGCGGCAGATCTGGATGGGTGGCAGGCGGTAGACAGAGGCAATCCGGTGATCTACATCGATGACCCCATCACCGTACAAGAAATCTTCGACGCAATCGCGCAGAATGATGAGTTCGAGGAGGAGGTCCCTGATGAGGAGTCTGAGGTACTACATTGCTAGCTTCTCTAGTCGCAGCCGCAGTTTTCACTGTTCATACATTGGATTTGCTCAATCGTGTACATATTCTTTTGCTCTTGAAGTAGGTAGTATATATATGATTCGATCGGTTGATTGATGCATCTGCCATCTAGTCACAAAACCCCAATCCGTCTAGTCACAAAACCCCAATCTTCTCATCTGCCATCTAGTTGAGTGTTGATTTCGATACACAGCAGACCTATAACATTACATTTCTATTCCTTACTGAGCCCAATGATTCAATTTTGCCCCAAAATAATGCAAGGGCATCTGATGGTGTCATTTTCTTAGGGATGGTGAGTGAACCTAAGGCAGCAATGCACATAAACAATATAGGTTGTGCTGTTGGTATTTTGGTTCTCCGAATCCATCGTTGAAAAAATTGAGGCCCTAATTTTTCTCTCATACGGAACCTAAATATATAATCTTTGTATTGTTTCTGATCTATGAATGCGTTGTATGATGCATTTGTATATCCCTGAATTTTGTTTTGTATGATTACATTTCAATTTCTTATTGTGGCCAATGATTCAAATTAGCCCCAAAGAGAGGGAGACACATTGGTGTCAGATTTTTTCAGGGATGAGTGAGCGAACCTGGGGCCATGTACAGGATCAATATAAGCTGTGCAATTGTTACTTGGTTTGCTTACTCCATCTCTGTAGAAACTTATGAGGCTGCAATCTTTATTCTACATTCATAGAACTATGATATTTGAATTATCTATTCCATGCATTCATAGTGTATAAGAATTACATTTTAGTTTGTCACCGAGGCCGATGATTGAAATTTGCCCCAGAAGAGCGAGCTCATCCGTCCAGCCAGTAGCCGTCGCCGCCGAGCAGTAGGTGGTAGCCATCGCCGCCGAGCAGCAGGTAGTAGCCGTCGCCACCGAGCAGCAGGTGGCCGACAACGTCTTGGCCGACAACGTCGTGGTGCCAGCGGCATATCTGGATGGGTGGCAGGCGGTAGACAGAGGCAATCCGGTGATCTACATCGATGACCCCATCACCGTACAAGAAATCTTCGACGCAATCGCGCAGAATGATGAGTTCGAGGAGGAGGTCCCTGATGAGGAGTCCGAGGTACTACATTGCTAGCTTCTCTAGTCGCAGCCGCAGTTTTCACTGTTCATACATTGGATTTGCTCAATCGTGTACATATTCTTTTGCTCTTGAAGTAGGTAGTATATATATGATTCGATCGGTTGATTGATGCATCTGCCATCTAGTCACAAAACCCCAATCCGTCTTGATATGGGGTGGCCCGATCTTCTCAGTAAGCAGATGGCGGTGATGATGGTAGATGGTAGATAACTAGCCTGTAGCTATGAACTCTCCCGCTCGATCCCTGACGCCAATGCAACAGCTCTCGAACCTTGTAGGATATTCACAACACCACGCTTTTGCGCACGTAGCTGTGACCACGAACGGTAGTATGCAATCTACTAATTCCCAATGGAACAACAAATCACACTCAATTATAGTTGGTAGATTCAAACACAGGGTAATTCCAGAGGTTCTATGAAAGAAACAACTCCAAAATAGTTTTAACGTGGTCTAAACCCTAACTAGGGGTCGTCCCAGGGCTTATAAGGGCAGCTGGGCGGCCAGAAACTAAAACTAAACGCAAACGACTCAAATTGATACAAACCGACTCGGACCAAATTCGGTCGGCGGGTGGACATTCCGGTCGAAATCGGCCGGACAATCCGGTCAGGCCGGACACTCTCGGTGGAGTGTGCCGGACAATCCGGTCTGGCCGGAAACTTTGAAGTTCCCGGTGATGTCCGGGTAGTATCCGAACTGGTAGACAGAATGTCCACGCCAGCTCGCCTCTCGACCTGGCCGAACAGTCCGGGTGGATCTGGCCGGACACTCCGGGCGTGGCAGATCCTTTTGCCTCTGTCTTGATGATCTTCTCTTGCGCCCTCCTCCCGCTCCTCCCTCGCGCATCCTTGGGCGATCATCATGTTGGGCTTCTCTTGTAGCCTTTCTCCTTCTGGCGCCATGCTTGTTTCTCCAATGAACCTGATCATACATAAATGCATCGACTTAGGCAGTATAAAGTTCTCATCAATCCAAGTACCAGATTCGTTTAGGAGTAAATTCACCCGTTGTTCTAGTAGCTTAGCACGAGCTCTTGTAATAGGTCCAATTCTAATCTCATTGGACTGATCCTTTCTTGCAACAGTTGTAGCATCTTCAGTAGTCATTGGGGTAGGTGTAATTGTAGGGATGTCCTCATCATCTCCCCCCCTTCAAAAGGCATCGACCTCGACGCTCCAAGGTCTTCTCCAGCATATGGTGACAAATCAGCAACGTTGAAACTGTTGCTAACTCCCCCAAACTCCTCAATAGGTATATCAACCGAGTAGGCGTTATCATTAATCTTGGCTAATACCTTGTAAGGACCAGCACCACGTGGCTTCAATTTTGACTTTCGAAGTAGTGGAAACCTATCCTTACGTAGATGCACCCAAACCATATCTCTAGGCTTGAACAACACTTCTTTCCTTGCTTGATTCCTTGCAGCAGCAATGTTCTTGCCTTTCTTCTCAATAGCCTCTTGAGTCTTCTCATGTATTTTCTTCACATAATCAGCACGTTTTGATGCCTCCATATCAACTCTCTCATGTAATGGCAGAGGCAACATATCAAGTGGTGTCAATGGCTTGAAACCATACACCACCTCAAAAGGACAAAGCTGAGTAGTTGAATGCACAACCCTGTTGTAAGCAAACTCAACATGTGGCAAACACTCTTCCCACTCCCGCAGATTCTTTTAATAATGGTCCTTAGCAGCTGTGACAATGTTCGATTCACCACCTCCGTTTGACCATCTGTTTGGGGATGACATGTAGTACTGAACAACAACTTCGTTCCTAGATCCCCCCATAAGGTCTTCCAAAAGTAGCTCATGAACTTCACATCACGGTCAGAAACAATCGTCTTTGGTACTCCATGTAATCTCACGATGTCCCTGAAAAACAGGTTAGCAACATGCGACGCATCGTCGCTTTTGTGGCAGGCAATAAAATGAGCCATCTTAGAGAACCTATCCACTACCACAAATATAGAATCATGACCTCTCTTGGTTTTAGGTAGACCTAGCACAAAATCCATACTAATGTCTTCCCATGCAGTAGTCGGTGCAGAGAGAGGTGTATACAAACCGCGAGGCTTCATCTTAGATTTCGACTTGTGGCATGTAATACATCGGCTCACAAATCTGTACACATCACGCCTCATCTTGGGCCAATAAAAGTGATCAGCAAGCATGAGCAACGTCTTCTCACGCCCAAAGTGACCCATCAAACCACCAGCATGTGATTCCTGCACTAAGAACAAACGCAACGACGATTCTGGAATACATAGTTTGTTAGCTCGAAACAAATATCCATCATGTATATGATACTTATCCCATGCGTTTCTAAGAGCACACAAACGATATGGTTCAGCAAAATCATGGTCAGTTGCATAAAGTGCACAAATAGCTTCTAATCCAGGAATTTTAACATCAAGATTGGTTAATAGCATGTTCTTCCTAGATAGAGCATCAGCAACAACGTTCTCTTTTCCCTTCTTATAGTTAATGATGTAAGGAAAAGACTCAATGAACTCAACCCATTTAGCTAATCTTCTATGCAAGTTTGATTGAGCTTTCAAGTATTTCGAAGCTTCATGATCAGAATGTATGATGAATTCCTTTGGCCACAAATAATGTTGCCAAACCTCAAGTACTCTAACAAGTGCATACAATTCTTTATCATAGATAGAATAATTCAAATGAGCACCAGTCAATTTCTCCGAAAAATAAGCTATAGGCCGACCCTCTTGCATCAAAACGCCACCTATGCCTATACCACTAGCATCACATTCAACTTCAAATTGCTTCGAAAAATCAGGTAAAGCAAGCAATGGTGCAGAAGTAAGCAAACATTTCAATGTATCAAATGCAATGTCTTGGGCCGCGCCCCATACAAAAGGAACACCTTTCTTTGTCAAATCATTTAATGGTGCAGCAATGGTGCTAAAATCTTTCACAAAGCGCCTATAGAAACCAGCGAGACCGTGGAAACTACGCACTTGACTAACATTCATTGGAGTAGGCCAATTCTGAATTGATTCAATTTTAGATTGATCTACCTCTACTCCATGCTTAGAAACAACAAATCCTAGGAATATCACCTTATCTTTTGCAAATGTACACTTCTCAAGATTAGCATACAGTTTATTATCACGTAACACTTGCAAAACTTGTCTAATATGAGTGCAATGTTCAGATTTGGGGTGGCTGTATATGAGTATATCATCAAAGTAAACAACCACGAAACGACCAATAAACTCTCTCAAAACATGATTCATCAAACGCATGAAAGTACTAGGTGCATTAGTAAGACCAAACGGCATAACTAACCACTCATACAAACCGAATTTAGTTTTGAAAGCAGTTTTCCATTCATCCCCTTCTTTCATCCTAATTTGATGATAACCACTACGCAAGTCAATTTTAGAGAAAACAGCAGCACCACTCAATTCATCTAGCATATCCTCTAAGCGTGGAATAGGATGACGATATTGAATAGTGATGTTATTAATCGCTCTACAATCAACACACATGCGCCATGTACCATCTTTCGTAGGAACTAGAATAACAGGAACAGCACAAGGGCTAAGAGAGACACGAATGTACCCTTTATCCAGCAACGCTTGTACTTGCTTCTGAATTTCCTTAGTTTCTTCGGGATTAGTCCTGTAAGGGGCACGGTTGGGAAGTGTGGTGCCAGGAATCAGGTCCACTTGATGTTCTATACCACGCAATGGAGGCAAACCTGCGGGTACGTCTTCTGGAAACACATCCCCAAAGTCCTGCAAAACAGAAGAGACACCAAGAGAAATAGGGGTCATGTCGTTAGAAACCAATACCTCGCCCTTGTACATGAGCACAAGTGGCATGGCTGTAGGATCCTCACGAAACTCTCTCATATCCTCCTTGGTGGCTAGTATCAATAACCCAGGCATTCTCTCACTTTTCGTTATATCACTCAATTTAGGCTCAATTACATCAGGAACAGCTGTCAACAGTCTCGCTGATTGGTAGTATCTTCCTTCAAATTCACCTCTATCTTCTGGCGAGAATCATCCACAATTTCTTGTGGTGTCATTGGCTGCATAGTAATCTTCTTTCCTTTGAATTCCAAGTGATATGTATTGGCTCGGCCATTGTGTTGCACATGGCGATCATAGAGCCAAGGCCAACCCAATAGTAGGTGACAAACAGTCATAGGAACCACATCAAAATCAATAGAATCTTTGTATGGCCCTATTTGAAAATTCACACGTACCATATGATTTACCTTCATCTCACCATTGTTGCTCAACCATTGTATGTAGTATGGCTTGGGATGAGGTAAGTATGTCAAATTCAGTTTGGCACATAGTTCCTTACTTGCAAGATTTTTGCAGCTACCTCCATCAATAATTACCTTGCAAGCTTTGTTTGGTCCAACTAGAGCTTTTGTTTGGAACAAGTTGCAACGCTGAGATTCCTTAACCGGTTGCACACTAAGTACACGTGAAGATACAACAATAGTGGGTGCACGCTCAACATATGCATCAACACCAACCTCGCCGTCATCAATATCATCATCAGAAGCTTCATCTCCACTTTCTACTTCACCTTGTTCATTAACAAACATAACCTTGCTGTTTGGACAATATTTCTTGTAGTGACCTCTACCTCCAAAAGTATGGCACACCACATCACGAGTACGTGCAGTAGACATGTTGGAACCCGAGCTAGCAGCAGGAGCAGCGGGTTTCCGAGCATTAGAACCAAACGAAGGTGTACTTGCTGGTTTGGCCGATAGTGTAAACGGAACAACAGCTGGTGGCGCGGCTGTAGGAGTAGTAGGTCTGGCTGAAAATCTGCTGGAGGATGGAAAACGAGCGCGTGACTTCGCCTCTTCTGCCAACTGGGATTCGGCCTCTCTAGCATGGTGCAATAGCTCATTCATGGTCTCATACTTGTGATGACGAATAATGCTCTTGATCGGTAACTTCAAATTGTTTAGGAATCGCTGCATGGTCATCTCAACGGACTCACGAACTCGAGCACGCTACATAAGCATCTCCATCTCCGTGTAGTACTCATCAACTGTTATGGTACCTTGCTTCAGTTGCGTCAATTTATCAAAAACTGATCGCAAGTAGTTGGTTGGTACGAAACGAGCTTTCATGGTTTGCTTCATCTCGCGCCAATCGATCACAGGAAGTTCATTGTCCTCCCTCCTATGTTGCACAAGGGCATCCCACCAACGTAAAGCATAACCATCAAATTCAGATGCTGCAAGCTTGACCTTCTTGTCTTCTAGATAGTCAAATAAGCACCAGAGTTTCTCGACCTTCAACTCCCATGTGAGGTAGTCTTCAGGATCAATGGAACCATCGAACTTAGGAATTAAGAATTTTGGCTTGCCCAAACCGTCATCAGCAGCTTGGTTGGGCACACGTGGACCACGCCCAAGATGGGAAAACCCACAACCATGAGCAGGTGCATGGACAGGGGGAATAGCACGTCCCCTGCCAACATGTGGAGCAACATTCACAGCGCTACCCTCATCGAAATCATCAAAGGCATCATCATGTTGAGGATCTTCCCTTCTATGTAAGGCGGCTGCCAAACCCTAAATGGACTGCTGCAAAGCGGTGACATTGACATTGAGCGTAGCCACTTGTGTTTGGATAGTATCAACCATCCCAACATGCTGATCCAATCTCATATTCATATCTTGGAGATTCTTGTCAATGGCATCTGTCGTGTTAGTAAACACACGTGTCAAGTGGGATTTCAAAGCCTCATATTCACGCCAATTGACGAGCTCCTCATCCTTCTTTTTCTGCAACACAACATCATCATCACTAGTAGACATGATTAGTAGGTTAGTGCAAAAATCAAAATTTGTATGGTGGAAACTCTCACAACTCACTCACAACTAATAAGAAAGGAGATCTTACTGTTCCAAAGTGAATAGAGATGCTCTACCAAACGAAATCAAAGACTGATGCACTTGATGTGATGAAGTGAATATCAAAGGTATAGAGAACGACCGCAGGGCACATAGGTTATGTAAGGTGGAGCTATAGGTATGGTACACTATCTACACCGCAAGCAAGTCCTAGTGCTGATCGTACAAAAACCCAAGAAACACACAAAGTGGAGATAAACGTGGCAAAGCAACTTATGAAAAGGAATATTGCAATGCACAAGAGAGACGCTAGTAATAGCTCAAATAGAACAGGTACAAGATTGCTCAATCTACTAGTGCTATACACAACAAGGCCTCCAATATTGAACACTTCTATATCTCTTTTTGTCCGGCTTGTAGCTCTTTTCTCTTTTTTTATACTGAGTCTCTTTTCTTTTCTCTTTTTTTGATTGTTCAACTATATTACTCAATGCAAACGAGTACAGCAACGTAAAACAGAACTGGGCCGGATAGTCCGGTTGATATGCGCCGGAGACTCCGGTTGGGCCGGATAGTCCGGTGTGATTCGGCCGGATAGTCCGGTTTTGCCTGTCGAAAATTTCTACACTCCAAAAACCCTAATGAGTAGCCTGTCGGAGCAAAGAAACTAGTCTCGTGGGTACGTTCCTAGGCACAGATGTTGTAGATAGGCTGTGTCTATGGTATGCAAACAAAGGTACGCTATGTGGACTCGGACAAATGAGGAAAAACTTGCGGAAACGGTAACGGTGGGAACAGCGGAAAGCAAGATCAAACCCTAAACCTAGACACAAACGGAAACTAGACTCCTACGAGGAAAACCTGCAAATCAGATCTACGAGAAGATACAATCAGCAACTAAAACTCGAAAACGATGCAATCTAGTCTATGGCAAATCTTTTTGTAAGGCTTTTTCTATATAGGACGAAAAACACTCTCTAATCTATGGATGGATTTATGGATGCTTACCGAGGCAACACTGGAAATCTGATACCAAGATGATATGGGGTGGCCCGATCTTCTCAGTAAGCGGATGGCGGTGATGATGGTAGATAACTAGCCTGTAGCTATGAACTCTCCCGCTCGATCCCTGATGCCAATGCAAGAGCTCTCGAACCTTGTAGGATATTCACAACACCACGCTCTTGCGTACCCAGCCGTGACCACGAACGGTAGTATCCAATCTACTAATTCCCAATGGAACAACAGATCACACTCAATTATAGTTGGTAGATTCGAACACAGGGTAATTCCAGAGGTTCTATGAAAGAAATAACTCCACAATAGTTTTAATGTGGTCTAAACCCTAACTAGGGGTCGTCCCAGGGCTTATAAGGGCAGATGGGGTGGCTAGAAACCGAAACTAAACACAAACGACTCAAACTGATACAAACTGACTCGGACCAGATTCGGTCTGCGGGCGGACACTCTGGTCGAAATCGGCCGGACAGTCCGGTCAGGCCGGACACTCCGGGTGGAGTGCGCCAGACAATCCGGTCTGGCTAGAAACTTTAAAGTTTCCAGGTGATGTCCAGGTAGTATCCGAACTGGTAGACATAATGTCCACACCAGCTAGCCTCTCGACCAGGCCGGACAGTCCGGGTGGATCCGGCCGGACACTCCGGTCGTGGCAGATCCTTTTGCCTCCGTCTTGATGATCTTCTCTTGCGCCTTCCTCCTGCTCCTCCCTCGCACATCCTTGGGCGATCATCATGTTGGGCTTCTCTTGTAGACTTTCTCCTTCTCGCGCCATGCTTGTTTCTCCAACGTACCCGATCATACATAAATGCATAGACTTAGGCAGTATAAAGTTCTCATCAATCCAAGTACCAGATTTGTTTAGGAGTAAATTCACCTGTTGTTCCAGTAGCTTAGCACGAGCTCTTGTAATAGGTCCAATTCTAATCTCATTGGACTGATCCTTTCTTGCAACAGTTGTAGCATCTTCAGTAGTCATTGGGGTAGGTGTAATTGTAGGGATGTCCTCATCACGTCTAGTCACAAAACCCCAATCTTCTCATCAGCCATCTAGTTGAGTGTTGATTTCGATACACAGCAGACCTATACCATTACATTTCTATTCCTTACTGAGCCCAATGATTCAATTTTGCCCCAAAATAGTGCAAGGGCATCTGATGGTGTCGTTTTCTTAGGGATGGTGAGTGAACCTGAGGCAGCAATGCACATAACAATATAGGTTGTGCTGTTGGTATTTTGGTTCTCCGAATCCATCGCTGAAAAAAATGAGGCCCTAATTTTTCTCTCATATGGAACCTAAATATATAATCTTTGTATTGTTTCTGATCTATGAATGCATTGTATGATGCATTTGTATATCCCTGAATATTGTTTTGTATGATTACATTTCAATTTCTTATTGTGGCCAATGATTCAACTTTTCCCCAAAGAGAGGCAGACACATTGGTGTCAGATTTTTTCAGGGATGAGTGAGCGAACCTAGGGCCATGTACAAGATCAATATAAGCTGTGCAATTGTTACTTGGTTTTCTTACGCCATCTCTGTAGAAACTTATGAGGCTGCAATCTTCATTCTACATTCATAGAACTATGATATTTGAATTATCTATTCCATGCATTCATAGTGTATAAGAATTACATTTTAGTTTGTCACCGAGGCCGATGATTGGAATTTGCCCCAAAAGAGTTCAAGGGGAGACACGTATGACGGTGTCGTGTTTTAGGGATGGGTTGGTGAGCCTGAGGCAGCAATGCACACAAACAATATAGGTTGTGTTGTTGGTACTTTGGTTCTCCAAATCCATCTCTGAAACAAATTATGAGGCCCTTGATTTATTCTCATATGGAACTACATATATAATCCTTAAATTGTTTCCGATCTTTTAATGATTGGTATGGTGCATATGTATATGAATGGTTTTGATCATAAGTATTTTTAACATGTACCTGAAGATTGATTGTTTGGTTTTTTAATTATATTTACAATATGTAGGCTTGTTTTTGTACCTGACTATGTATATCCCTGAATATTGTTTTGTACGATTACATTTCAATTTCTTATTGTGGCCCATGATTCAAATTTGCCCCAAAGAGAGGCAGACACATTGGTGTCAGATTTTTTCAGGGATGAGTGAGCGAACTTGGGACCATGTACAAGAACAATATAAGTTGTGCAATTGTTACTTGGTTCGCTCACACCATCCTTGAATAAACTTATGATGCTGCAATCTTTATTCTACATTCATAGAACTATGATATTCGAATTATCTATTACATGCATTCATAGTGTATAAGAATTACATTTTAGTTTGTCACCGAGGCCGATGATTGAAATTTGCCCTAAAAGAATTCAAGGGGAGACACGTATGATGGTGTCAT
Source organism: Avena eriantha (assembly GCA_910589775.1). Lineage (NCBI taxonomy): Eukaryota > Viridiplantae > Streptophyta > Magnoliopsida > Poales > Poaceae > Avena > Avena eriantha. Next base: position 42,008,688 of record OU342745.1, on the reverse strand, counting down.
GTTTTAGGGATGGGTTGGTGAACCTGAGGCAGCAATACACATAAAAATATAGGTTGTGCTGTTGGTACTTTGGTTCTCCAACTCCATCTCTGAAACAAATTATGAGGCCCTTGATTTATTCTCATATGGAACTACATATATGATCCTTGAATTGTTTCTGATCTTTTAATGATTGGTATGATGCATATGTATATGAATGGTTTTGATCATAAGTATTTTTAACATGTACCTGAAGATTAATTGTTTGGTTTTTTATTTATAATTACAATATTTAGGCTTGTTTTTGTACCTGACTATGTATATCCCTGAATAATGTTTTGTACGATTACATTTCAATTTCTTATTGTGGCCAATGATTCAAATTTTCCCCAAAAGAGAGGCAGACACATTGGTGTCAGATTTTTTTAGGGACGAGTTAGTGAACCTGGGGCGATGTATAAGAACAATATAGGTTGTGCAATTTTTACTTGGTTCACTTATGCCGTCCCTATAGAAACTTATGTGGCCTTAATCTTTATTCTACATTCATAGAACTTTGATATTCGAATTATCTATTCCATGCATTCAGTGTATAAGAATTACATTTTAGTTTGTCACCGAGGCCGATGATTGAAATTTGCCCCAAAAGAGTTCAAGGGGAGACACATATGACGGTGTCGTGTTTTAGGGATGGGTTGGTGAACCTGAGGCAGCAATGCACACAAACAATATAGGTTGTGTTTTTGGTACTTTGGTTCGCCAACTCCATCTCTGAAACAAATTATGAGGCCCTAGATTTATTCTCATATGGAACTACATATATGATCCTTGAATTGTTTCTGATCTTTTAATGATTGGTATGATGCATATGTATATGAATGGTTTTGATCATAAGTATTTTTAACATGTACCTGAAGATTAATTGTTTGCTTTTTTATTTATAACTACAATATTTAGGCTTGTTTTTGTACCTGACTATGTATATCCCTAAATAATGTTTTGTACGATTACATTTCAATTTCTTATTATGGCCAATGGTTCAAATTTGTCCCAAAAGAGAGGCAGACACATTGGTGTCAGATTTTTTCAGGGATGAGTTAGTGAACCTGGGGTGATGTAAAACCACATTACAGGTTGTGCAATTGTTACTTAGTTCACCTACTCCATCCCCGAAGAAACTTATGAGGCCCCTAGATTTATCCTACATTCACTATGATGCAATTAATTTGTCATTGTGTTGAGATGAAATGATATATGAACCGATCAAACTATTGCTGAGATGCTTTATCTTTGATATCCACGGATATATTGTCTTACATATACATGTTGTCAATTCTTGAGTTGTAATACAATTCAATCATATGTATGAGTTTTAAATTATGTTCTTAAAAATCAACAGGAGGATGATGATGAATTGGACGATAGCAAGGTATCCAGGGACAAAAAGAGCCGCTACGTGCTGAGGCGATTACGGTGTGGGCTAATCCGTTTCCACTGTAGGGGGAAACTGTTTTGCCCATTCTGTGGCAGAGCAATCAACGTGGACCTCAACAGCATGATCCAGCACACGGAGGGTGTTGGCAGAGGCGGAGACAGAAGCTATAGGCCGATTACCTTGGCGCGGCACGCAGCTTACGGCAAATTCCTCTAGGAGTATGTCAGGACTGCCTGTATCCAATCGACTAGGCTGTCGCTGCCTCCTGCTGATAAACCCCAGCCCTGCTAGGCGTCTCCGTGTCCCGGCCTCCTACTGCAGCCCCTGCTTTTATTTTGTTCTAGTTAATTATTACTTGTGTGTGGCATGTAAGACAATATATCCGTGGTGTCTCTGGTGAACCTTCTATATTAATCTACTCCTTTATATGGAGTGCCTTAAAGTTTCTAGTGTTCAATTATATTTACTGATCATGCTCATGCACACTACAAAATATTTGTAGTGCTCGATTATATTATAATTGTCAAGAAATACATGAACAAGTTAAATTGGTCGAAATTTTGTATTGAAGTAACTAAATGTATCAAACACATAATAAACTAGAAACTAAAATCTAGTTCAAACACATAATGTATCACCATCACTTGTTGTCGTCCTTGACTTGCTTCCCCTTCAACCGCTTGATGTCGCCACCGTCCCAAGATCCCTGCTCGTCCTGAAACCGCTTTCTGTCCTCCTCGCGCTTCTTCTCCTGGGCTAGCTTGCAACCAGGGCATAGCTCTCTCGCGAAAAACCCCGCCTTAACCATCCCTTCTTTCATGGTAATGAGCTTACTTTACAACTCGTACGCCATGTAGGCGTCTCTGGCTGCATACTCCAGGCGCACCTGGTTCATCGGCTTCCACTCCCAGTAGTCATGATCGAGTCGCTTCAATTTCTTCAGTTTTTTATAGCATTTATCGATGATTTCCGCTGCCAGATCACCCATGCCATCCTTCGTTGGGTATGGTTTGATCTTGTACAGATTTTGGATGTCGATGTGGTGCCCATGTGGGATTTTTATCAATGCACGAGAAAGCATAATTGTGTCATTTGTGATATCCACGCTAGTGAAAGTTATCCCTTTCCTACACAAGAACTCGACCAGAGCTGGACAATGCATCTTAGTTGGTTTACTCCTGCACTTAGATGGTTCTAGGGATGTAAGGGAACAAGGGATGCAGAAGTGGTGATCCCAAATTTAAATTTCACATACCTGCAGAAGTGGTAAACGAGGACCTCCTCATGTATGGCGATTTGCATGACAACGATCTCTTGTGGAGGATTTTTTCGCTTATTTGCAAAGGTGTACTCCAAGTCTAGCCCCACAAACTTGTGCTTCTCTTTCTCACGCAATTACTCAAACCTGGCGAGAGTTGTTTCCACAGTCGCTTCATCATTTGTGTACACCACTGTCAAAGTCGTGGTGCCATGGGCAGGGACCAAGTGGGTCTCTGTTGTGCTTTCCCATCGTCCATGCCTGCAAGGAAATGGGTGAAAGGAAATGCCTGCAAGGAACTGCCTGCGAGAGGAAGAAGAAGATGAACCGACGGTTCTAGAACAGAGGAAGAAGAAGCTCCCAGGAAAAACTGCAGAGGAATGACTGAGGAAGAGGAATGACTGAAGAAGAAACGTGGTAACTGCAACTTTCAGTTTGAGAACTCACCGTGGTTATGTGGAGATCATGGCAGTGCCGCCGGTTCAACAAGTGGGGCCAGTTCCTACGAGAATATGAAATTAGCTATGCATTTTTCTATGCGAGAAATTGAGAGAAATCATTTATATTTTGTCTTTCATAATTAAACGCAATGAAGTTGGTACAACCCAAGAGATTTGAACAAAAGAGATTTGCTAGTTTAACATACAACAACACTTACAGGCCCAACATGGCAGAACTTGGAGAGCCCCAGAACTTGAGCTACCACAGAGACCTCGGCAGAGGTGGCAGAATTGGTGCGGGTGCAACCACGGCGACGGCGAGCTCGGATTCTAGAGGTGGAAAACAGAACCGAGCATGGTAGACAAGGTGATAAATCTCACTAGGAACCAATTCTCGTCCCCGCACTGTGTCATGGGTGCGTCCACGGTGAGCGCGAGCTCCGACTCGGGATGGGGAGGAGAGCGGGGCCGAGCAGCTTCGTCACGTCTTAGCTCTGCGCCATGGCCGCGACCACAGGTTGCCGCTCCGAGAAAGAAGACGCATAATGGATGCAGACGCCAACGCTGCAAGCCTACATGGAGAAGAGCTGGGCCGAGCAGGTTTGTCCACGTCCCAGCTCCGTGCCATGGCTGCGACGCTCCACAGATTGTCACTTCGGGGAAGAAGAAGGCGCGTAATGGATGCAGGCGCTAACGCTGCAAGTCTAGTTGACACCTAAGCGACGGGAGCGACATAACGGCGAGAACTGACAGGGGGGGCCAACTTGACGGTCGTTAGCCTGATTTTTTGTATTGAAACGTAAAGTTGAATTCATACCAAAAAAGTCCCTGTGAGTATTTGGCACACCAACTGTAGTCATCCCGGCTGATTTTAGGGAAGTTGGGTACCGCGTTGCCTGGACACCCCAACTTTCGGGCCGCAAAATGACATTCTTCGTTGGCATGTAGCATATGATATGTGTCATCCGCCCCCGTACAGGTCCATCGATCCATCTGCTGCCTCGAGTCGATCTCCGCGTCCAGCCATCTGACACCCTAATGTTTTTTTTGACAAAAAGCAAATATTAATATCACCGAGATACTAATTACACTCAGTCACAACGCATGCCCTAGCAGCCTTACGGATGTACGCAACCAAAAAAAAAATTACAATCCGCTTCAGTGAACGGCTCCTCGTAGCAACGACACTAACACCACCAGAACAACACCAGTAGTCCAACCACTCCAATAGCGACACTTTCAAGAAGGAAATAGTGCACAAACGTCTTCATCGTCCGATCAAGGATCATAGATTTTCACCCTCGAGAAGGTCATCGCTCACAAAACAATGCCTTCAACAAGGCTATTATCAGCACAACCACTTAAGGAAGACCTTGGATTTTCACCCTGAAAGGTAAGGCTGTGAACTCCTCTCGTGTTGTCGCCACGACAAAATAGCGACAACTGCGAATCACAGACGCAGCCAGTTCCTCGTCGCCACAAATACTCAAATCACCATCGTTGCCCTCATGTTCCTGCTTTCCTGACATTCTCCAGATCTGACTTCACCATGGATCATCGAAGACATGACACATGATGGTAACAGAAAGCAGAGCTTCAGGGCTTCGCAATGCTCCTACTAAAACCAAACGACCAACAAAAAAAGGTACACACGAACGAATACCTTCCGATTCAGCATTCTCCAGGTATAATACGCCCATGGGAGTTCGCCGGCGGAGTCTTTTGGAACTTGCCTCTCTAGGCCAGATCAACGAGGGAAGACATCAAGAAGATCTTCGTCTTCGCCTGGAAGAAATCATAGGACCACCTCCTTTATTTATGTCAATGTAGTTGTCCCCAAACTGTCGGTCGGCGATGGGAAGCAATAGACTGCAAGATTAGGGCCGAGAGAGATCAGAGAAGCAGCGTCGCCGCCTAGGGCACGCACGCCACCGCCTCAGATCTGCACCAGCGCCACCTGCAGCTGCTCCTCCGCTGCCTCCCAAACACATGCCGACCTGTGCCACTTCGCGAGTGCCACCGGCCACCGCACGTACCACCACCGCCTCCTATGTTGTTGCCCCACCCCCCGCGCGAAGGGAACTCAGTGAGGCACACGAGACCCGACTACCATCTTCGACGGCCAAGGCGTAGCCGCCACCGCCGGTGTGTGCAACGGCAGCGACCGGTGGGGGATAGAGTGGCGACGACTACTAGGGATGGGAGGAGGCGCCCCGGGGTTGCCTCGCGTGAGCGAGCCATATGAGGTCTCTGTGCTTTTTTGTTTTGAGAACTTGCTGTAGGACTTGAGTCCCACAGTATTTTATTTATTAAAACCATAACCAAGACTTGAGTCCCATAGTATCCCGCGGGCGTCATCCCGCGCCGCGTCCAGCCTCGCGCCGGGGTTCCACGCCACCACCCGCGTGCCCGTGCTCCTCCGTGCCCTCGACCCCGCGTCCGTGCTCCTCCGCGCCCGTGCACCCTCGACCACGCGTCCGTGCTCCTCCGTGCCCTTGACACCTCGACCCCGCGTATGTGCTCCTCCGCGGCCGCGCACCCTCCACCCCGCGTCCGTGCTCCTCTGCGCCCGCCCGCCGCAGCGCCAGCAGTCGTCGCGCTCCTCCCCCTCTGTTCTTTGTTTTTTTTCTATTTTTTTACCTATTTGCCCAATGTGGATTTTGCTAGATCTATGTATGAATCTTGTATGATGTGAATGTTGAGTATGAATCTTGTGTGTGTCAAGATTTTTTTCTACTTCTCTATATCTTGTTCATTAGTTCCAGATCTTGAGGTATATTGAAGTTGTATGAATCTTGTATGTTACAAATTCGGTATTGTACTGATTGAATCTGTGATGGTAATGAACTGAGGCCCCTCTTTTCCTTTCCATTTTTTTCAAGATTTTGTCTTTTCAAGGCCAGTTTATTTATATTGATCTTTGTATGAGACATTTTTCAATTTTTTTGTATGGATCTATGTATGAAACGTTCTTGGTATTAATCTTAGTCAATGTAGGTTACAGAAAAAAAATTCTATATTATTGAAAAATCTTAAATGTTGGGATTCTAGTATGTATCCTATATGAATATTTTTGACTATGAATCTTGAATGAATCTGTGTTGGAAGGTTTCGAATATTTGGCGAATATCCATACTTTCATACAAATAATCCAAGAATATTCAACATTGTTGGTATTAATCTTGCTTAATGTAGTTTATAGAAAAAAAATCAATGAAAACAAATATTGTTGAATATTTTATCTGAGTTCACAAATCAGTGATGAAATATGTATAAAACCTAAAAACACTAGGGGTTGAATAACAAAACTACAATAGACAAAAAAGTGAGGTGGGAGGTAAAAGTGCATGTGTGCCCCCATGTGTGGTTTTGGTAATTACTGACAATCTTTATGGACTTATGTTTGCATTGAGTTTTACTTGTAGGATTTGTCCATAGGCAATGCTTGAACCATATGTTGGCTTCAAGGTTGGGAGAAGAAGAATGTAGAGAAGATCAAGTGTTGACCAAGGTTTCAATGAGTGATTCGGAGATTGGTCAAGTAAGGTTGGGCCTATAGCAAGTGTGTCTTGAAGAACAAAGTTGGAGTGATATCTCTTATGTACCTTCAAGACACCAACATAATGAAAAAAGAAGAAATGATGTGCAAGTTCAAGGTGAGTCATCTCGAAGAGATCATTTGCTTGAAGCTTGCCATCCTATGGTGATCATGGATATGGGAAGATGATATGCCCAAAAGAGAAGCTCTACTGGAGTATGGGGAGCAACTTGCAAGTCTTCCCCAAGCTAGCGCAACCAATCAAGAAAGGTGTTCCATCTTGAGGTGGAGAAGATCGTCATCATCAAGCTCAAGTGGAATATGCGCAAGGCAAAGGTATGGTCTTGATAGGGTTTCCTTCTTACCGGTCTCGTGGTGCTAGTTGGAGAGACCGGTTTGTAGGATAGATAACCGTTCTATCAAGAGAGGCTCTCGAGTGAGTAACTTGATCATATCCTTCGGAGAGAGAGATCTCAAACCTTTGCATTCCTGGCATCATCTTTCTTGGTTGTTATTTGGATCTTATCCATGTGAGGTCCTAGAGCTTGTGGTAATATTCATAACAAGCTCTAGTTCATCAAAAACGGATTTCCCCTTATACCTTATTGCGTTTTTGATCTTGGAGGTTTTTCCGGTTTCTTACCAAGAGAGGTATCTCACATCATAATACATGAAATGTTCTCTCTTGGTGGTATCCAATTTTTTGTTGGGTAGCTCTTGTCACCCCCTTTCCAACAAAATTGGTTTCGGGTCAATCGGAGTCCGGATGCAAATGTTATGATCGTTACAGTTTTGTTGTTTCCATCAGTTTTGTCTCTGACAGGTTTTCCAGACCGGAGTCTCCGGTGTGCAGACACCGGAGTCTCCGGTGTGGTCTGGAGTTTCCCCACAAGTCTCCGGAGTGGATCAAAGTTGAAGACCTGGGCCAGCCAAATTGGTGGTCCGGAGCAAGGTCCGGAGTCTCCGGTGTGGTTGGACCGGAGTCTCCGGTCCACTTGGCCCATAGAAGGGCTGGGTCATTCTGTTTGGTGGTCCGGAGGCTGGTCCGGAGATGGGCCGGAATCTCCGGTGTAGACCGGAGTCTCCGGTGTGCAGGCCGGAGTCTCTGGTCTGACTCTTCTCCAACTGTCAGAAAACGGTCAGAAATCAGTGGGCCTATAAATAGACGACCCCTTCAAGCTCGAGTTGCTCGTTCCAGAAACTGAAGAACACCATTTTAGAGCCACCAAAACTCCAAGATCTCTTCATCTAGCCACCCAAACTTGCTGATCTTTGGGGAATCGGAGGAGGAGGCCTTGATCTACAGCTTCACCAAGAGAGATCTTCATTACCCCCTCATTCACTTGAGGGCCCCTTGCTCTAGGGTTTCATTGGAAACCCTAAGCCTTGTTTTGGTTCGAATCAATTCTTACAAGCTTGTCTTTGATTGTTTGACAACTTGCTTCTATTCGGGAGCCTCCAATTAAGTTGTGGATGTGTGCCTCGAACTTGTTGTAAAGGTGTCGGCTACCACCTCGAAGGTTGTCGATAGTGGAAGGGTGGATCAATCCCATTGGAGTGAGATTCATCGGAGAATAAGGGAGGCCTTTTGTGGCGTTGGTGGTTTGATACCACCCCCTCTCCAAACGAGACGTACTCCATTGTTGGGAGGAACTCGGTAATAATCGTCGTCTCCGCGTGCCAAGTTATCTCTATACCCGAGCTCTTACTTATGCTTCTTACTTTGTGATAGCCTTTGTGCTTGAAGTCTATATCTTGCTATCACATAGTTGGTTGTCTTGCTTAGCATAAGTCGTTGGTGCACATAGGTGAACCCTAGTTGTTCTAGGTTTCGTGCTTGACAAAGTAAACGCTAGTTTAATTCCGCCTTTGTTAAGCCCATCTAGGAAAAGTTTTAAACCGCCTATTCACCCCCCTCTAGGCGACATCTGTGTCCTTTTAGGAGGGTTATTTTGTAAAATGCGTAGAATGAATCTCCAACAAAAAAGAGGGCAGAGATGGTGCCGGGGCCCCTCCTACGGGGGGATTGCATTGGCTTGTTGTAGTTCTATTTCAAGCACAACCAATTCCTGAAAGGCTTGCGCAGACATCTGCAAATAGAACAAAGTAGTTCTGTCATCAGACTCAAGAAAATGTTGCACAGATAAATTAGTATCAATGCCAAAAGAGAACAACCTAGGAAACTTAGGGCATCTCTAACCGATCCCCTAAAAATCGGTTAGAGGAGTAAATTTACGCAACGGCGGCACCTAACCGAACTCCTAAACGCTTAGGGGAGTATATTTTTACTCATCGGAGGAGTAAAAGTGGCGATCGACTCCTAAATTTACTCCTCCGAAACCAAATCCTAGAAAACCCCCGCCGCTCAACCGGGCGCACCCTTTTTCGCCGGCATCGCCGCCGGTGACCCCCAACCCCCGCTGCCCCCATCCTGGTCCCTCTGCTGCTCTCCATCCCACCTTTTCCCTCGCTCGCCGCCTCTCGCTGTCGCCGGAATCAACGGGGCTAGGTCGTTTTCGCCAGCCTCCGCCCCGATTTGCTCCAAATCGGGCTCCGTCACCGTCGATTCGTTGCAAGCCAGAGCCGGCGTGGCCTCCGGTGACCCGTCGGAAGTCGGAGTTGCCTCCTAGGAGGCCGACCACCAATGATGCATCACGGCTCGCCCCCTCCTCCTACCCTATCCCAGATCCTGCGCGACTGGTGTTCGGCCTCGCCTCCCCTGCCGCCCCCGACGGGTTTCGTGTGCGCGAGGGACCTCTGGCCGGAGTTGGAGGATGCAGGGCCGTCGTCAGTCGATGGAACGCTGGCTGCTGCCATCGATGGATCGCCGACACCGCCGGCCGCAACCACCAAAAGAGGGAAAAGGTGAATTTTCCCCCTCTTTTCCGTCTTGTAAAATCTAGAGCACAAGTGGCTTATTTGATTCTTGTTACAATGAAGTACAAGGACTTCTACATAGACCGAGGACGACGATGAGTTGTATTTTGCATGGCACCATCAAACTCTAGTAGATGGCGCAATATTCGAAGCGAGTGGTGTTCGTCCGCCGTTTCAACTGTTTTGGGAGAAAATTCATATGAATTTCAACGAAAAGACAACCGGGAATGGTAGATCGCTTTTATCGATGTTAAATAGATGGCACATTGTTGTTATGCGTTCTAATACTAACAAGAACACTTGAGTTTGTGCCGGATTCTGTCAAGATGTATCGGTATCTATGGGAAGGATTATGTACTCTCTATGTATCAATTGTATCGAGTTGTACCGAATTCGTATCGGGTTGTATCGGTATCATAACCTATAATAATATATGTGTTTGTATCAACCTTATATTGCAAATGATGAAAAATATTTTTATTCCTCTAAAAAATAAGAGTTCAGTTAGATGCCGAACAACTTTAGAGAAGTACTTTTACTCCTCTAAAGTTTACTCATCGGTTTAGAATCAGTTAGAGATGCCCTTAGATCGTAAAACAGTTTCGTGCCGAAGAGTCCATCCAGAAGAGAGCAGTATCCCCAGCTCCAATTTGAGGTCTCTGTGCCTTGATGTAGATTAGAAATTCATTTTTTGACAGGAAAGAAAGTTTTATTTAGATAATGGTATCGTTACAATCTGCAGAAATGATTAGAAATTCTTGACTTGTCAGTGTCAGTCTGCAGTTATTTAACTCAACATCTCTATGCAGATCTGACTTCAAATTTAGGTCCCACTCCCACGTGCTGTATGGAGCAAGCCCCGTCCACGAATTTCTAATCCGCTATCGTATCTTCAATCAATCATTTTTTTTTGACAATAATCAATCAATCACTATATATCTTCCATCACTCAGAGCTTTTTTCCTTCATCAGCACCAGCCGCGGTTGAGTTGAGCAAAAATGGGCTTCACCACGCTCGTACTCTTGCTCTTCCTCTTCTCTGTCCTGCTCAAGCTGATCATCGGTCGCTACACATCGCCAACACGCGCGCTCCGGCTGCCTCCCGGCCCATGGCAGCTGCCGCTCGTCGGCAGCCTGCACCACCTCCTGCTGTCGCGCTTCAGCGACCTGCCCCACCAGGCCATGCGCGAGCTCTCCCGCACGCACGGCCCGCTGATGCTCCTCCGGCTCGGCGCCGTGCCCACGCTCGTGGTGTCCTCGGCCGAGGCCGCGAGGGAGGTCATGAAGACCCACGACGCCACCTTCGCCGGCCGCCACCTGAGCGCCACGCTCGACATCATCAGCTGCGGCGGGCAGGGCATCCTCTTCTCCCCCTACAACGACCGCTGGCGCGAGCTCCGCAAGGTGAGTGTCCTGGAGCTCTTCAACCAGCGCCGCGTGCTCTCCTTCCGCCCCTCCCGGGAGGACGAGGTGGCGCGGCTCCTCCGCTCCGTGGCCGCCGAGTGCCGCGACGGCCGCGCCGCCGTCAACCTCAGCGAGAAGGTCTGCCGCATGATGAACGACGTCGTGGTGCGCGCGGCCATCGGCGGGAGGTGCGACCACCGCGACGAGTTCTTGCACGAGCTCGACGAGGCGGTGCGGCTGACCGGCGGCTTCAACCTCGCCGACCTGTACCCGTCGTCGCTGCTGGTGCGCCGCTTCAGCGCCGCCGCGCGGGACATGGGGAGGTGCCAGAGGAACATCTTCCGCATCGTGCAGAGCATCATACGAGAGCGCGCCGGCGCGCCGGAGAGAGACGAGGATCTGCTCGGCGTCCTCCTCAAGCTTCAAAAGGACGGCGGCCTCCAGTTTGAACTCACCACCGAGATCATCAGCACCGTCATTTTCGTAGGATCCAATCCTCCCAGCCATCCTGACACTGCTTAATTATATTTTTACAAGTACATATATACGTTCAACTGGATTTAACACCTCGTCGTGGCAAGTAACTGCAGGACATTTTTTCTGCTGGAAGCGAGACATCATCGACGACGATAGAGTGGGCAATGTCGGAGCTGATGAAGAACCCACGGATCTTGCACAAGGCCCAGTCGGAGGTGAGGGAGGCCTTCAAGGGGCAGGACAAGCTGACCGAGGACGATATCGTGAGGGTGAGGCTGGGCTACCTGCATCTGGTGATCAAAGAGGCGCTGAGGCTGCACCCACCGGCGGCGCTCCTGCTGCCCCGGGAGTGCGGAGAGACGTGCCGGGTGATGGGCTACGACGTGCCCAAGGGTGCCAAGGTGTTCGTGAACGTGTGGGCGATCGGGAGGGATGACAGGTACTGGGGCGACGCCGAAGCGTTCAGGCCGGAGAGGTTCGAGAACAGCGCCGTCGACTTCAAGGGCGCCGACTTCGAGTTCCTCCCGTTCGGGGCTGGCCGGAGGATGTGCCCCGGCATGTCGCTCGGGATAGCCAACATGGAGCTGGCACTCGCTAGTCTCCTTTTCCACTTCGACTGGGAGTTGCCCTGCGGTGTCAGGCCTGAAGATCTGGACATGACAGAGACCTTCGGGATTACTGTGAGAAGGAAGAACAAGCTCTGGGTGCACCCAAAACCCAGAATTCCATGTGCAAATTGATATGTTATGTGGAGGAACACGAAATTATGTCAGCGAATGGCAAGGTACCTTAGCCTCGTCGGGCCAATACAAATCTCGCGCCGCTCTTGTTCTGGTATAGTTTATGTTGTCGATACCTTTGTTTGTTTGTCCGAAACTTTGCCGCCTATCGGTAGATAAATGGAGGTAGACGCCAAATATTCTGATCCAACGGTGGGAAGTCTTCCGTGCGTGCACGCAACCAGTGTCGCACACCAGCCATTTTCTATGCCGAGGGGTCTTAATTTGCGGCCGACCTGTTTTTGGACGTCCCGGCCTGGCAATGCCAAGGTGAGCATGGCCACACGACAACGCGGCTGGGCTCAATTTCTACAGCCCATTGGTTACCTGGGGTCGCAAAAATTGGACCAAATGTACAATCTGTTTGGTTACCTGATTTTTTCAGTATATATGCAACCAATGATTGTTCGGTTGTCTCCGACTTCTCTTTTATTGCACGCACAAGCACAGTTTGGCAGAATCCGACGGATGATATACTGGAGACAAGCTCATGTTTGGCGGGAGGCACGAGGTGAATCAAAGGAAACGTGAGCTAGACGTGTTGCTCCGCTACATAGGACTCCACTTCTTGAGAATGAGGACAAAATCTCATAGGATTTGTACTAGTGGTTATCTATATATAGTGTACCTTTTCCTTTAGCTTTGATGTGCTCTACCGAACACTGCTCGTCTGAACTTTCCTATGAATTTTCAATCCAGAGTTTTACGAGTACATTCCTAACGTATTGCTCCGTTTTCTAGCTTCTTACAGTTTTCTACACCTTTGTCCCAAATTAAACGGACCCTTAGTGGAGGAAGGCGAGATTATGTCAGATCCGACGGGGACCTCCATCTCGGGCTAGTACAAATATCACGCAGCTGTTGTCCCGTTACAATTTATTATGTTGTCTCTTTGTTTGTTTGTCTCCAAGTTTGCCACATATGTAGTCCCGCCGTTCTAAAATACTCTACCGCTCTAGTCTCTAAATTTATTCCGAATAATCTACATTCTAGCTTTTTAGACTAGTCTATACGATATCATCTCTATAATGCATAATATCATGAAGTAGTATCTTAGTTTTAATGTATTTATAGTTTTGTAGAATCTTATGGTAAAATTATGTAAACCATTTATTTAAGATTATTTTTTCTAGTTTCACGTGCTATGATACCGTGTCTACCTATGATACCAACACAATCTCTTTCATCACTAATTGCAGTGTTACATAAGGCTGGTCAAAGTGATAGTATCATACTACTAGTATCATGCATACGATACTAGTGTATGATACTATCTCGATAGTGCATGGTATCATATGCTAATATCATAGTAGTACTATATTTAATGATTTATAAAATCTTAAGGTAAACTGGCGTATAAGATTTATTTGTATTAGGATTTCTAGTTTTACGTGTTATGATACGGTATCTACCTATGAGGCTGATCATAGTGGGAGTACCATATTACTAGTATCATGCATATGATACTAGTGTATGATACCACCTCTCTAGTGGTTAGTATCATCTAGTAGTATCATAGTATCATTGTATTTAATTTTTTCTACAATCTCAATGCAATTGTGTGTATGAGATGTATTGGTCATTAAATTACCTAGTTTCACGAGCGATGATACGGTATCATATTATGATACTACTAACACCTCTCTCTTCATTAATTGTGGTGCCACATCAGATTTTTGCCAAGGTGCATACTCCTTATGATACTCCCACGAGGGCTAGCCTGATGCTCTAACCATCTATTTTTTTTATTAATTGTTGTGACAAACCACATTTTTGGCAACATGACATGCATGATACTAGTTATGATACTTCCACTATGACCAGCCTAAGCATTTTATATGCATACAATACATGATACCACCTATGATATCCTCATTGGGCTAGTCTTAGTCAACAAGAATACAGAAAACGAAATAGTTTTGCTCTCTCTATTGGATGTCATCATTTTCAATGCAACTTGGATTTGTTGTTCATATATTTAAATAGTACTAATAAATGAAATACTAATTTATCTAATTTTTTAAAATATATATTAAATCAGAATGGAGGGAGTATATATATCCGTCGATAACTGGAGGTAGCAGACGCCAATTACAATGGGAGAAGTGTCAACACCCGAATTTTTAATCCCAGATGCCCGTTATGCCAAACCTCGCAATCCCAGGATTACTATTTTTGCGAGACATAACGTATTGGATATCATAGTACATCATCCATTACAAACCATACATAAGGTCTTACATAAATAAGGATCTCATGATCCAGTCTTAATACAACAGGCTGCGGAAATAAAAGATAAGCGTAGCGGTGGGGTCCATCTTCAGGGGCACATGCAATGCTGACGAAGGCAGATAGTCCTAGTTATCATAGCCGTCCTGCTGGCCATCATCTTGATAGTCTCCTTCATAGTCTGGCCATGAGAATAGCCAGGGACAAAAGCTACGAGTACTCTTTAAGTACTCGCAAACTACCTCTAACAAGTAATATAGTTCTAAGTTAAAGTGATAAATCCAAGTTTAACTATAAAGTTAAGTTTGAAACCTAAGCTGAGTTCTGAAGCAAAGAAGGATAAAATAAAGTTCTAAAATCACTTAAGTTGGGAAGCTATTGTCATAAACACAACCCTGTTGTGGTCAAGTAAAGATTCATCCTTCATTTCATAAGTTGTTTGGAAAACATCTGACAATGAAACAGTATGGCCATTCCAACTGTCCATAACCGCGGACGCGGCTATTCGAATAGTTTGACACTCTGCAGAGGTGGTACACTTTCACCACAAGATTCGATACATCTGTCAGGGATAACCCTGAATCATCATACTTAGTATGCAGATAATCAAACATAACCTTTCCTTTACACACCCTAGTATAAGCACCTCTCCTATGAGCATGGCCTCCCAACCATGACCATCTGTCATCTTGGGCACTGCATAGGTGGACCACATTGAGAGGTAACCTCAGCTCAAACCTCTCCCACGAGGGAACTAATACTAATGCATATAAACTTTCGGCTAAGCCTTACCCAATTCAGGTAGTGTGGTTGTACGGTAAATTTGGAATGGTATCGCATCCGAATCCAACCATCAGTTTTATAAAAGGGTTAAGGCTCATGCCTCAACATTTTCACCATCATAAACCATTTGTGTTTCTCAACACATGTCAAAACATCTCATTAGAATGACTCATCATTCTAAGATTTTCATAAATCATTTTCACCAAGTGTTCCCATCTAAAGTGACTCAGGTTTTTGATCTACTCTAAACTACTAAGTTACAAGTGTTCACTAAGGTTGAAAAGATAGGTTCAATCTCATGCCATAGAATGACATCTAAAGGGTTTCTAAATAGGTCAAGTTTTATATTCTTTATGCTACCTTCAAAACAAGTAAAGAACTTTGTGTAAAGTAAAGGAAGTAAAGCTTGTAAATAAGACTTGGGTGTCTAATAGTCAAAGTAGTGTGACCAAAGCATGCCTAAAGCACCTTTGCTAAACCATCTAGTTTAATCCTAGCTTGCTAAGCATTATACTTGCAAGTGTTAGCTTGCATTGTTCATGGTGGCTTGCCTTGTGAAGTGCAGTGGTTGAAGTTTTCTTCTTCTTCTTCTTGGTAGAACTCCTCCTCCTCGAAAGCTTGGTCGGTACTATTTTCTATAAATACATACAGAGTACACAATCACCAAACAATACTTAACTAGTCTAATTAGCATTCTACAACACACATTTGATGATATATTATCATCTCAAGCATCACAAGTTGAATTTAATAGTTTCACTCCTTTTAATTTAGAAAAGTAATTTCTACTCATGGAAAAATTACTAAAATTTAATATTCACCACTTAAAATATGGGATCATGTGGACACATGTCATCACCACATATTCTAGCATGTGAGAATGTGATTTAAGGGTTGGATCATAATTACTTTGGTTTAAGTTCAATATTTAATGATTTAAAGTGACTAGAAATGCCTATATAGCATTATTTTGGTACTAGTCCAAAGTCACTGTATGTAAACCTTAATATTATTACATATTCATATAGATATGATAAAATGTGAATTTCGAGAGTTGGAATCAACTCCAACTCTATCTTAGTTGATTTTATAAAAATGTTGCAAGGTGCAAATGCTTCTGTTTTATTATTTTTATTAGGAGAGATCTATAACTCTAATTGAATTAAACCCAACGGGCTTGGATAGATCATGTCAACACCTTTCAGGAAAAATTAGTTTCATGCAAATTGGATTTATCAAACTCCCAGAATTGATTTTTAAACTAGAGGACAGAAACTAGATTAACTCTAAATGGAAAAAGCTAAATTTGAATTTCTAACTCGCGTGGGAACTAACTGGACCGGACCAGCTACGCATAGTGAGCGCAGCGGGCTGCCTGACATGCGGGCTCCACTAGTCAGGGGCACAGACACACCGAAACGGTATCGGGCATTCTGGGCCACACGATCTAAAGATGATCTAACAGTGGAGAGTCATCGTCGACGACGTATTACTCCGGCGAGAGTCTGACCTAGACGCGGTGGTAGGGGTCGATTGGGGGCATACCAGGGCTCCCGCAAGGTCGGTGAGGCGGGCAAACGGGCTGGTAGACGACGGCGAGGTGAGGCGCGGTTGCGGCGGAGCTTGGGGTTCCCTAATTCGCAGGCGCCCTTCTCCTCCTGCTGCGGCGGCTTCGGCTCCAATTCCAGCGAGGCAGAGCTCGAGCGGCGTCGATGAGAAGTGGGTGAGGTTCAGTGAGAGGTGGGGTGTGAGTGAGTGTGGAGAAAAGAGGCTAGGGGCCGCTTTATATAGGGTCGACGAGAGGGCAGAGCGAGCTCCAGTGAGGTCATCGGTGACGATGGTGCGGGGCTCTCTCGGCATGGGCGAGGGCGGCGATGGATTCTATGTCCCTCGGTGATCCTCTGAGGCTTAAAGGCGCGGCAAGGCGAGGTCTAAGCTGGTTGGGAGCATGCGGTGCACTGAGCGAGGGCATCGGTGTTCGACGCGGTTCCTCTGGGCTGCTGGTCGCGAGGCGGCGAACGAGGATGTCTGGGCAGTTGTTGGGCCTGCTGCGGGTGCTGCCACGCAAGGCTAGGGCTTGGCAAGGCCGGTGCTGCTCTGGCGGGCGCGGCGCTCCAGGGTGATCGGCATGGCAGACAGAGGCATGGGCGCGAGCAAATGAGGCTAGTCCTCCGCTCGATTTTGGTCGGGGGCTGGTCGAGGCGGTGCGGTGTGATGGCGCCTGTCTGCCAACGAGCGAAGGGGAGCGCGGGACGGGCTGGCGCGAGCTGTCCATGGTCGACCTGGCGCATGGCGTCGGGCGTCTTGGCACTGGAGCAGATAGGGGAGATGGAGAGAGAGCTAGGGCCGGGGTTTTAGCTGGGGGGACAAGGGGACCGATTTAGGCCCAAATGGTGACCAAAACCACTGCTCACTATAGTGTTTTGGAAATTTCCAGATTTGTATCTACCACCTGTTTGATGAAATGGCCGCAAGAGCTCAAAGTTTGAATTTTGGTTTCAAAATTTTTGTGTGATCTCCACTGATGCTAGGTAGTCTCTGGTTGCAAGGGTTTTGAAAGTGGATCTCAAATTGATGGTTTTTTGAAATAGGGGTGATCTAGAGATATGCATTGAATTCAATTTTCACATGCCATTTAAAATAAGTATTTGAATGTTTTTAGCAGATCAAAAAGTAGGCCTTGGTACCTCATTATGTGTACTAGCAAGGGGTGTAAAGATCCAGAATTATTTCTGTTGAGAAATGAGTGCTAGGAACACTCAAATAGTGTAGTGGATTAAAATGATCAAAATGACCATTCCTCCTTTTTAATTGTTTTTTATTGGATTTTCTTTGGGATTTGCTTGGGAAAGATTTAGATGATGTTTAATTTACCAAAGAAACATTTTACAAGCAATGAATCACAGAACCATGGCAATTCAAATCAATTCCTAAATTAAATGCACATACACCGGAATGCTTTTATTTTTAATTTGGAAAAGTTTTTATTATCCCTAATTTTGATGATTTGGATCTTGGTAAGCTTGGATTAATGTTTTGGGATGTTACAAACCTTCCCCCCTTATACAAAATCTCGTCCCAAGATTTACAAGGAAAACTAGGAACTAAAGAGATCTGGGAACTCTGTCCTAATGTAATCTTCGCGATCCCAAGTGGCTTCCTCCTCGGTATGGTTGCTCCACTAAATCTTGAGAAAGTTGATGCTCCTGGTCCTGGTGGTTCGGTAAGCTTCTTCTAAGATACGGATGGGCACTTCCCGATAAGTCAGGTCATTGTTGATTTCCATAGCTCTGTGATCAATGTTCTTGAAAACTTCAGTCTTCTCGGGCACTCCCAGGCATTTGCGAAGTAACGAGATATGGAACACATTATGGATGGCTGACATCTCTTCAGGCAGTTCCAGTTGATACGATACTTCTCCTCGATGGTTCAGAATCTTGAAGGGCCCGATATATCTAGGGGCTAACTTTCCTTTCAGACTAAAGCGTTGAGTTCCTTTCAATGGCGAAACTTTGAGATACACAAAATCTCCGACATTGAAAGTCAGGTCTCTCCTTCTTTTGTCAGCATAACTTTTCTGTCTGGATTGGGCGGTCTTGAGGTGCTCACGGACCTTGTGAACTTTCTCTTCAGCTTCTCGGAGAATATCGGGTCCAAAGATCTGACTCTCTCCTACTTGCGACCAATTCAAAGGGGTACGACACTTTCTTCCGTATAGGAATTCAAATGGTGCCATCTGCAAACTAGCTTGATAACTATTGTTATATGAGAATTCTGTGAAAGGCAGGCAGTCTTCCCATTTTGATCCGTATTCCAACACACAAGCTCTAAGCATATTCTCTAGGATCTGGTTGACTCTCTCAGTCTGTCCATCAGTTTGCGGGTGATAAGCGATACTGAAGTTCAACTTGGTTCCTAATCCTTCTTGGACTTTCTGCCAAAATCTCGAGGTAAACTGGGTTCCTCGATCTGATACGATGGTCTTGGGGGTTCCATGCAGACTAACAATTCTACCGATGTACAGTTCTGCTAGCTTCGCACTCTGGTAGGTATTCTTGACAGGTATAAAGTGGGCTACCTTGGACAATCTATCAACTATGACCCAGATTGAGTCATTTCCCCTACTAGAAGTAGGCAAACCGGTGATAAAGTACATTCCGACGGAATCCCATTTCCATTCCGGAATCTGCAATGGTTGCAACAGTCATGCAGGTCTCTGATGCTCTGCTTTGACTCTTTGACAAATATCACATTTGGCGATGTAGCTTCTGATTTCTCTCTTCATCTTGTGCCACCAAAATTGCTTTTTCAAATCCTGATACATCTTTGTTCCTACGGGGTGGATAGAATAAAGAGTATCATGAGCTTCCTTCATTATAACCTGCTTCAGCTCCGAATCTGCTGGCACACAGATACGTCCTTTGTACCACAGTACTCCTTCTTCGTCTTCAGTGAATCCAGGTACCTTTCATGTACCAATACGACGTTTGATTCCGTCTATACTTTCATTCCCCTTCGGGGCTTCCTTGATTTGGCTAATCAAAGTGGGTTGAAGTTCAATGCTAGCTAAGAATCCTTTGCTAACTAATTCAGTCCTGAACTGCTCCAACTCCTCATACAAGCTTGTCTGCCTTTCTTTGATCGTGGTGTTTAGCCTACACGGCAATCTGCTAAGAGCATCCGCTACCACATTGGCCTTGCCGGGGTGATAGTGAATGTCAAGGTCATAATCCTTGATTAACTCTATCCATCTCCTTTGCCTCATATTCAGCTCTTTCTGAGTGAAGATATATTTTAAACTCTTGTGATCTGAGTAATTCTCACAGCGATTACCCATCAAATAATGACGACATGTATTCAATGCTAGAACCACAAGTTCTAGCTCAAGATCATGGGTCGGATAGTTGTGCTCATGCTGCTTCAGTTGTCGAGACAGATACGCGATGACTTTTCCTTCTTGCATCAATACACATCCTAGACCAATCTTGGATGCATCACAATACACATCAAACGGCTTCTTGATGTCTGGCATGATTCTTGGGGCTGATATCAATCTCTTCTTCAACTCCTGAAAACTGGCTTCACATTTGTCTGTCCATTCAAACTTCTTGTCCTTCTTCAACAATTGGGTCATTGGTCGGGCTATGCTCGAGAATCCTTCTACGAACTTGTGGTAATATCTCGCTAATCTGAGAAATGCACGGACTTGGGTTTGAGTGGTTGGGGCTTCCCATTCTTCGACATCTTTGATCTTGGCGGGATCAACAGAGATTCCTCTGGCAGACACAATATGTCCTAGGAATCCTACTTTTTTCAGCCAAAACTCACACTTGCTGAACTTGGCATATAACTGATGCTCTCTCAGGGTTTGTAGGATTAGTCTCAGATATTGCTCATGCTCTTCTTCTGACTTGGAGTAGATAAGGATGTCGTCGATAAACACAACTACAAACTTATCTAGGCAATTCATAAAAATCTTATTCATGAGGTTCATGAAATAAGCAGGGGCATTGGTTAATCCAAAAGACATAACCGTATACTCGTATAAACCATAGCGAGTAGTAAAGGCGGTCTTCGGAATATCCGTTGCACGAATCTTAAGTTGGTGATAACCAGTCCTATGATCAATCTTTGAGAATACCTGGGCTCTAGTCAACTAATCAAATAGATCCTCTATCTTTGGCAAAGGGTACTTGTTCTTGATGGTGACATCATTCAACTTTCTGTAATCTGTGCACAAACGATTGCCTCCATATTTCTTGTCTATGAATAATACTGGTGATCTCCATGGCGATGCGCTTGGTTGAATCAAGCCTTTCTCTAACATGGCATCCAACTGCTTCTTTAGTTCCACTAACTCTGAGGGGTTCATGCTATAGGGTCTCTGGGCTATAGGTCCGGTTCCGGGGATTAGTTCGATAATGAACTCAATATCCCTATCCAGGGGCATACCTGGCAATTCATCTGGGAATACGTCGGGGTATTCACAGACTACTCTGACTTGGTCTATGGTGGGTAGGGCTACACTCTTGTTGCACTTGAATTGACGGGGTAAAGTTTCAGAGATATGCTCTATTGTTACTCCAGAACTACTGGTCATGGTGATGGCTTTCTTAGCACAGTCTATCAGTCCTTTATGCCTTGACATCCATTCCATACCTAGTACTACTTCCAATCCTTTGGTTCCAAGTACAATTAGGTTGGCCTAAAAATCTATCCCATGTATCCTGATAGGCACAGCTTTGCAAATTTTCTAGCTTTGGTTGTTGAACCGGGGATTTGAACTATCATGACATGCTTCAAGTTGGTTGGGTGAATCTTACTAGTGCATGCAAATTCTTTAGTGATAAATGAGTGCGATGCTCCAGAATCAAACAATTCTCTTGCTAAAACTGAGTTGACAGAAAACATACCCAATACTACATCTGGCGCTTCCTGGGCTTATTCTGCGTTCATGTGGAAGAGACGGCCGTTGCGGTTGTGAGGGTTCCCTGGGGCAAATCTTCTTCCTGGTTGAACACGACGCTGCTGCTGAGCTGGGGCATTCACATTGGCATTGGCTGCAGTCTTCTTGGGACACTCATTGGAATAGTGACCGTTCACCCCACACTCGAAAGAAGTGATCTAGGACTTGTCCTTGACTGCGACAGGCACAACATCGCTGCCAGTTTTGGGTGCAGTGTTGTTGTTGTTGTTGGCCTTGGGAGGTGCACGGTTGAAATTGTTGGCATTGCCAGAGTTGTGATTGTTTCCTCCGGACTTCCCATTGCCTCCGCTACGGTTGGGGTAGCTGGGGCGAGACGTTGGGGGTCGGTTGTTCCTTGGTGCATATCCCGATGAAGGGTTGGGACGGTACTTCTAGTGACTGCTGGATCTAGACTGCTGCATCATACGACGCTTGCGGTTGTCGTTTGCCTGGTTAATCTTCCCTTCCATCTGAATGGTAGAGTCGACTAGCTCTTCGAGATCCTCGAAACGGATGTTGACGAGGACAGTCTGCATCTCATCATGCAGTCCGTTCAGGAATCTCTCCTTCTTCTTGGCCTCCGTGTTGATCTCATCAGGTGCATATCTGGCAAGTGACAGGAATCTATCACGATACTCCACCACAGTCATTCTCCCTTGCTTCAATTCGCGGAATTCATCTCTCATTCTGTTGACTAGACCTTGCGGCACGTGGGTGCGGCTGAACTTGACTTTGAATGCTTCCCATGTCATCACTTGACCATGGTTCATCAAGCGGATACTATTCCACCAAGCCCTTGCATCTTCTGCCAGATAGTGGGTGGCGAAGAGAACTTTCTCATTTTCATCAACTCTTGCAACTTCTAAGTTGTCTTCCATGGTCTGTAACCAGTCATCATGTTGAGGGCAAACCTCTAGGGTGGCCCGATCTTTCACGATTCCCTTTCAAATCGAGGGTGGTGTGCGGGGGAAGGAGGGAAGGATGAACACGACGAACACACGCAGGAAGAACGTGATGAACACACACACGCAAAACCACGATAAACACCAATAGCTCACGCCGGTGGTGACCGGTCCGGCGCAATCCTAGGATCGGCGTCGGGCGGAGGACTCTCTCTCGAACCGGCATGACGAGATGTGAGACTTGGTGAGATCTTGACGTCTAGGCAAAGGGACACCAATGCCTAGGCCTTGTACATCGCGGAGGCACGATGCAAACTCAAACAAGGTTTGGGGATATTGGTGCTCCTTAGTCAAGGAGCATGAGGCAAGAATTAGATAGATCCACAAAGGGGTTTCCACTAATTCCAATATCAAGCCTAGGGTTTACAATGGAGGTGGGGGGCTATATATAGGCCAACCACAAGTTTAGGGGTAATTCAGGCATTAAAGTAGAGTTCTGGGCGAAGTAGAGGGGTACATGGGTCATAGGGTCCAGCTAGGCTCGCAGGCCCATCACTTGGGCCGGACACTCCGGGTCGAGTGGGCCGGATAGTCTGGGGTGGCCGGACACTCCGGGTAGTGTCCGAGTAGAGTCCGATGTAGCACACTGAATGTCCGTGCCAGGTTCGGGCTCGGGCAGGCCGGACACTCCGGCTGAGTCGCGCCGGACACTCCGGCTGGATTTGGACGGACACTCTGGCTCAGGCAGCTTCAGCTCAGGTGCAGCTTCAGGGCTCGTGGGTCGATGCGGCGGGGGTTCGTACCTGATGATGCACAGAGTAGAGGTATGAAGTAGCACGCCATCCAAGGAGGTATCAAATTGGCACGAGGAGAGGAGTGAGTTCACCTTAGCTTGTAGGAGTTTGGCTCGGGCACGAGTCATGGGTCCATTTGGGGGACTTGCTGGTGTAGATGTAGAAGCGTTCGTAGGACGGGCTGCATCAGCTCCCCCCTTGGGAAAGAGTCGTCCTCGACTCTTCATGGATATCATCTTGAACATCTCCATGGTAGGGTGAGAGATCCTTGACATTGAATGTATTGCTTGCAAGGTACTTGGAGGTCGGTATGTTAATGATGTAGGCGTTGTTGTTGATTGTTTTGAGGACCTTGAAGGGACCATCTCCTCTTGGCTTGAGCTTGGAGTCACGTTCCTTGGGGAAGCGGTCCTTGCTTAGGTGTATCCACACAAGGTCACCTTCTTAACATATCATCTCCTTCTTGTCCTTGTTTAACCTTGAAACTTGGCAAAGGGCTTGTTGTTCGATAGTAGCTCTTGTTTCTTCATGAAGCTTCTTTATAGCTTGTGCGCGCTTCTTGACGTCCATGTTCGTGCGCTCATGGAGAGGTAGTGGTAGGATGTCGAGTGCGGTGAGGGGCTCGAAACCATAGACGATCATGAATGGACTCATCTTGGTTGTTGAGTGCTTGGCTCGATTGTAGGCGAACTCGTCGTGTGGAATGCATTCCTCCCAATCCTTCAGGTTTTTCTTGATCAACACACGAACGAGAGTTCCGAGGCTTCGGTTAACAACTTCGGTTTGGCCATCAGTTTGAGGATGTGATGCGGATGAGAAGAGGAGCTTGACGCCAAGCTTGGCCATGAGGGTCTTCCACAAGTAGCTCATGAATTTGACGTCGCGGTCGGAGACGATTGTCCTTGGCACACCGTGAAGACGGACGATTTCCCTGAAAAACAGATTTGCAACATGTGAAGCATCGTCTGTCATATGGCACGGTATGAAGTGTGCCATTTTGGAAAAACGATCCACAACAACAAATATAGAATCATGACCATGCTTAGATCTAGGCAATCCTAACACAAAATCCATGCTAATGTCGGACCAAGGTGTATGAGGAATAGGCAATGGCATATAAAGACCATAGGGATTAGCTTGCGACTTAGCTTGAACACATGTCGTGCATCGTTGAACGTAGCGCTCCACGTCACGCTTCATCTTGGGCGAAAAGTAGTGATTGGAGAGCATGTCCAATGTCTTGTCGTGACCAAAGTGACCCATAAGGCCTCCACCATGAGATTCTTGGAGAAGCAAAAGTTGAAGCGATGACTTCAGGATACATAGCTTGTTTTTTAAATAGAAATCCCTTATGCAAATAGAAATCATCAACTCCTTTGTCATTGGAGCACTTTGCGAAAATTGGTTCAAAGAACGGATCGGAAGCATACAAAGATTTTATTTCCTCAAGACCCAACACGTTGATTTCAAGTCTTGTAAGAAGGCTTGTATGTTTGCGAGACAATGCGTCCGCAACTACATTATCTTTGCCCTTCTTATACTTGACAATGTACAGAAAAGACTCCATGAACTCAACCCACTTAGCGTGTCTCTTGCTCAAGTTAGCTTGGCCTTTGAGATATTTCAACGACCTGTGGTCGGAATGTATGATAAATTCCTTCGGCCAAAGGTAGTGTTGCCAAACTTGAAGGACACGAACTAAGGCAAAAAGCTCTTTGTCATAAATCGGATAGTTAAGGCGAGCACCATCAAGTTTCTCGCTATGGTAGGCTATAGGACGTCCTTTTTGCATAAGGACTCCTCCAATGCCAATACCACTAGCATCACACTCTATTTCAAAAGTTTTTGTGAAATCTGATAAAGCAATAAGAGGTGCTTCGGTGAGCCTCTTTTTAAGTTCATCAAAAGCTTTTTGTTGTGCTTTGCCCCACACGAAGGTGACATTCTTTTTGGTCAATTCATTAAGGGGACAAGCAATGGTTGAAAAGTCTTTCACAAAGCGACGATAGAAACCGGCCAACCCATGAAAACTTCGGAGTTCACTCACATTTGTTGGTATGGGCCAATCTCGTATGTCCTTTACCTTGGAAACATCAACTTCATTCCCTTCGAAGAAACGACAAATCCAAGAAAAATCAACTTGTCTTTAGCAAAAGTGCACTTGGGAAGATTAGCATAAAGCTTTTCATGTCGAAGGATTTGCAAAACTTCCTTGACATGTGTTACATGATCCTCAAGTGATTTGCTATAAACAAGAATATCATCGAAATAGACAACAACACTTTTTCCAATGAGGGAACGCAAGATGTTATTCATCAGGTGCATGAAGGTGGATGGGGCATTTGATAAACCAAAAGGCATAACCAACCATTCATAGCGACCAAGTTTGGTCTTGAAGGCGGTTTTCCACTCATCACCTTCAGCCATGCGTATTTGATGGTAACCACTATGAAGATCAATTTTAGAAAAATAGTGGCTCCACACAACTCATCAAGCATGTCATCGAGACGTGGTATGGGATGTCGATAACGCACGGTGATAGCATTGATTGGACAGCAGTCCATGCATAACCGTAACGTATCATCCGTCTTTGGAACAAGAATCATGGGTACGACACTTGGACTAGTGCTAACTTGGATCAAACCTTTGGAGATGAGTTGGTTGATTTGACGTTCGATCTCCTTCGTCTCCTCCGGGTTCGTGCGGTAAGCGGCGCGGTTGGGAAGTGGTGCACCGGGGATGAGGTCAATTTGATGTTTGATGCCGCGAAGAGGAGGTAGTCCATGTGGAAGCTCTTCGGGGAACACATCCTTGAATTCCTGCAAAACATTCATCAAAGATGGAGGAACATTGGTTAATTCATTAGTTCCTTGCGCTAGTCCCTTGCAAAGGAGGACATAGTGCAAGATGGATGGGTTGTTTCGAACATCCCTCATCTCACTTTTGGTGGCAAGGAGAACACTCTTAGTTTTTCCACTCGAATTTGGCTTGTGGCTCTCACTCACTATGAGGTGGTTCTCTCTCTCACCGCTCTTCTCACAAGTAGGTGTTGTGGTTTGCGCCCTCGCTAAAGCCTTTGCATTGTCCGCAATTATTTGGCTAGGAGTCATCGGTTGCACAACACATGTTTTGTTGAGCCATTTGAAGGTGTATATATTGGTGCGACCATCATGTTGAGAAGTCTTGTCAAATTGCCATGGTCGACCAAGAAGCATGTGGCAAACTGTCATAGGAACCACATCACACTACACCGTATCTTTGTAAGGACCAATGGCGAAGGAGACCGATACGGTATACTTGATATTCACGGACCCTTGGTCACTTAGCCATTGCACGTGGTAGGGTGCTTGTGTGGATGGAGGGTGAGGTTGAGCTTCTCACACAACTCGGTGCTAGCAAGGTTGTGACAACTCCCTCTGTCAATGATCACCTTGATAGATTTGTCGTTGATGCCGGCTCGTGTTTGGAAGATATTGGAGCGTTGGACTTCATGCTCTTATGCTTGAGTGGTCAAGATCCTTGTGACGACAAGTGATGGACTTGCTTCATGCTCACACATGAGGAGTTCTTGATCATCTTCCACTCGTTGCCTTACCATTGCTTCCTTGACACGGGCATCAAACTCATCTTCACTCAAGTACTCTTCATCACCATTGTCATGGATGAACAAGAATTTCTTGTTTCCACATTCGGCCGACTTGTGTCCTTTACCTCCACACTTGTAGCATTCACCGTTGAAAGGTGTATCACTCTTTGCTTGCTTGCCACTTGGGGGCAGTTTTCCTTGAGGAAGTGTGGGCTTGAAGGAAGGCTTGGAGGTACTTGAGGAGCTACCATTGAAAGTTGTTGGTGTAGGGGTTGACGCTTGCTTGTAGGTGAAGTACGTCTTACGCTTGTTGTACTTGATGTCCTCTTGCACTTGACGTTCAGCCTTTGTTGCGATGTGCACAAGCTCAACCATGGTGTTGTATGTTTGGAACTCGACGATGCGCTTGATTGGGCGATTCAAGCCAATAAGGAAACGCGCCATTGTTTGCTCCATGCGCTCATCAATGTTGGCGCGAATCAAGTTGAGTTCCATTTCCTTGAAGTATTCTTCCACGGTATTTGTCCCTTGACGAAGAGCTTGAAGGTTGTTGAAGAGGTCACGCGTGTAGTGCGCGGGGACAAACCGGGATCTCATGTGAGCCTTCATGTCATGCCAAGTTGTGATTGGCGGCTCTTGTCTTGCATCACGAGCAACATGAACTTGTTCCCCCCAGGTTGGCGTAATCATCAAACTCTAGCGAAGCCATGGCGACCATCTTCTCGTTGCTATAGTTGTGCATGCGAAAGATCTTGTTGACTTTGAGTGCCCACGAGAGGTATTCTTCGGGGTCATTGGATCCGGTGAACTTGGGCATTGTGAACTTGAGCTTGCCAAAAGTTTCTTCATCGTTGTGGTCATTGCGACGAGCTTGGTGACCTTGTTGATGATCTTGTAGTTGGGGAGGTGGAACTTGGTTCTCTCGTCCTTGTTGCGGAGCTTCCTCTTGATATTGTTGTTGGGGAGGAGCTTGCTCTTGCTCTTGGCGTGGTTGTTGACGTGGTTGAGGCACTTGAGCCTCATGGTGGTGATGGTGTGGAGCCTCTTGACGTGGTTGATGACGAAGAGGAGGCTTGTTCCTCGGTTGGTGATGTTGGTTAGGCACATGGGCCTCACGGCGAAGAACATGGTCATGAGCCTCTTGACGTGGTGGGCGTCGCTCAACTTGTATCACTTGACGCTCCAAGTTTTGTTGATGTGGAGGAGGCGTCGCGTGATGACCATGGTGTCGTTGTTGACGTTCATGATGTTGATGACAAGGAGGAGGATCTTGGAGTTCTTCACGTCGATGACAAGCTTGATTCTCCAAATTGGAGTCATCACTTTTTGTGTCAAGTATGTGTCGCGGTCGATGGTGGTAGACTTGCGGTTGTACTTGCGCTTGCGCTTGCGGTTCCTCTTGTGGTTGCTCTTGTTGGAACACTAGTGCCCTTGCGTGATGATGGTGTGCTTCTTGCTTTCCTCGTGGCCTTGAAGAGAGGTCACCATCATAGCTTGACGTTGCGGCGTGCCGTGGGGAAGGTACATAGTTAAAAGAGGTTCCATCTTCAACCACGGGGGCATCATTGCGTCTTTGAGCACTTTGACGTAGATCTTGTGGAAGAGGTGCATGACGATGCGAAGAACTTGAAGAGCTTGATGCGCGTGAACGTGGTCTTGCCATGCCGTCGATGAGGCGTCGAAGATTGTCATTTGTTTTGGCGACGGAGCGTTGGAGCGCTTCATTTTGGTGGCCAAAGTTGTGATGCATTTCATGCATTTGTCATTCGAGGCCGTCGAAGCGGTTGTCGATGTTCTTGAACTCGGCTTGCGTCTTGCCAAATTGTTCATCCTGTCACGTCTCAAGGGCTTGGCAACGTTCACGGAACTCTTGTAGAACGATGAAGTGACTTGCGCGTGTCATGTACGGACCTTGATCTTCTTCTTGGGGAGGTGGTTGGCTCGTCTCACCGTGCCTATCCATCATGCAAAACACACAAGTATTGTCTATGGAAGTGGAATATGGTGGTGTTAGCCTTGTACCTCACCTTGGGGATTGCACCAAACTAGAAACCACAAGTGAGAGCTATAAGCGTGCAAAGTGGAAATGCAAAGAAAACTCACACTAAAGAAAGAACTAACTCTCCAAAAGCTTGTTGGCGGTAGGTTAGGATTGTGGAAAGCCAAAGAACCAACCAAAAGAAAAGGGATAGTCAAAAGTGGGTAAAATCCAACAAAACTCAAGTCAAAGGTGAAGGTCAACAACTCAAAAGGGTGACGGGAACCTAGGACTATATACACACACGTGGAGAAAGTTGGGATTGACACGACTATGAAAATGAGCAAACAAAATATCCTAACGAAGACTAAGCTCGTTGTCGTGCCAATGCAAGGAGATACCGTGGCTCGTTTGCAAAGAGGAAAAGTGAGCAACAGATTTGTGCACTTGCCTTGGGCGCTCTTCTTTCTCTCTTGCTCACAAGCTTTGAGACTCTCTTTGGCAAAGGGAGACTATGTTTCTTTTGCTTTTCCTTTGTATCTTTTTCTATTTTTTTTGCTCTCCCTTGATGCTACCTAGTCACACTTGATATTGCTCTTGCACTCTCACTATCCAAGGAAAAATGCATAATGCTCAAGCAAACACAAGATGAACCACTCTCATGGGATAGGTACACACAAAGGAAGATGGGGGTTAACAAGGTGACGGAAGTTATACCTTCTTTGATGATGAACTTGGCATCGGTGGTGCGGGATGATGTTCGTGGTCCGTGGTGTCGATGAGCGCGGAAGCTGATGATGCGGAAGCTTGCTGGTAGTTGCTGACACGCACACGGGACACTAGCAAACAAAGGAGATTAGCCAATGCGAAAAATGAGGCAAAACTGTCAAAACTGGCGTTACAGCCGGACACTCCGGTTTGTCTAGGCCGGATACTCCGGTCTGGCCGGACACTCCGGTCTGTTTCGGCCGGACACTCCGGTCGGTACGAGCCAGGCACTCTGGCGCGGGTTTCCTGCTCGTGTTCTTGAGCGGAAATCCTCGCCTTCGGGCCTCAAATCCACGAAAAACTGGCCAAATCGGGCTGGGGAAACGCAGGATAAAGCTGGACCAACTCCTAGACAAGGTTTCGTCGGATCAAAACCACAAATAACACTCCAAATCAAGTGATCGATCCAAAGGCAAATATGGGCTGTTTTTTTTTGGGGATTTTCGAATTTTTGGTGGATAGAAGAAAAATTTGTGGGGGAAATCGTGAGCATCGAAGCTCTAGATACCAATATGTTGGGGGCAAACCTCTAGGGTGGCCCGATCTTTCACGAATCCCTTTCAAATCGAGGGTGGAGTGCGGGGGAAGGAGGGAAGGATGAACACGACGAACACACGCACGAAGAATGCGATGAACACACACACGCAAAACCACGATAAACACCAATAGCTCACGTCGGCGGTGACCAGTCCGGCGCAATCCCTAGGATTGGTGTCGGGCGGAGGACTCTCTCTCGAACCGGCACGGCGAGATGGGAGACTTAGTGAGATCTTCACGTCTAGGCAAAGGGACACCGATCCCTAGGCCTTGTAAAACGCAGAGGCACGATGCAAACTCCAACGAGGTTTGGGGATATTGGTGCTCCTTAGTCAAGGAGCATGAGGCAAGAATTAGATAGATCCACAAAGGGGTTTCCACTAATTCCAATATCAAGCCTAGGGTTTACAATGGAGGTGGGGGGCTATATATAGGCCAACCACAAGTTCAGGGGTAATTCAGGCATTAAAGTAGAGTTCTGGGCGAAGTAGAGGGGTACATGGGCCATAGGGCCCAGCTAGGCTCGCAGGCCCATCGCTTGGGCTGGACACTCCGGGTCGAGTGGGCCGGACAGTCCGGGGTGGCCGGACACTCCGGGTAGTGTCCGGTAGAGTCCGATGTAGCACACAGAATGTCTGCGCCAGGTTTGGGCTCGGGCAGGCCGGACACTCCGGCTGAGTCGCGCCGGACACTCCGACTGGATTCGGGCGGACACTCTGGCTCAGGCAGCTTCAGCTCAGGTGCAGCTTCAGGGCTCGTGGGTCGACGCAGCGGGGGGTCGTACCTGATGATGCATAGAGTAGAGGTATGAAGTAGAACGCCATCCAAGGAGGTATCAAATTGGCACGAGGAGAGGAGTGAGTTCACCTTAGCTTGTAGGAGTTTGGCTCGGGCACGAGTCATGGGTCCACTTGGGGGACTTGCTGGTGTAGATGTAGACGCGTTCGTAGGATGGGCTGCATCATATCAGCATCTAATGGGTTTTCTGACGTGCTAAAGATTGGGGGATTGGTATTCTGGAAGTTCTTCAGCTTGGATCCTTGGTGATCCTGATTTCCATGACCCTGGTTGTTGAGAGCCATCTGGGTGATCTGCTGAAGTGTTGCTAAGTTGGCTTGGCGTTCTACCCTGCTTGCTTCATGGTCTGCGATGAGATTCTACAAGATCTGCAGCATTGGGTCTTGCGACGAGCTGCTCCCTCCTTGGTTTCCACGAGTCATCCGAAGATTGAGATGGATATAGGGGTAAGAGGGAAATTCTAAGGTTCATGGTTTTGGGGTTTTCAAATCTAAAACTTTGAGTTAGACTCAGGTTTTTCAACTAACTTCATTTCATTCATGCAAACAAGCACATGATACAACACACACCACAATAATCAAAGGGAAAACAGATGGTTTGAAGAACCATTCTGCAAACTATGATACATTGGGACCGGTACATCTCATGCTACGACAGTGCTCTAGTGCATCTACTCATCGTCGATGAAGTCGGAGTCATCATCGTCAGTGTAGAAGTCCACGGCATCCTCCGCCAGAAACTCATCATCGTTGCTGAGGTAAGAATCCATGTCTCCCTGGATGTCTTCACCCTCATTTTCTTCTTCCTTTGCTGCAAGCTGAACTTCCTGCTCCTTGATGGTCTTCTCGAGATCGGCCACCTTCTTGCGAAGACGGGCGATGGTGCGATCCTTATTTGCACGCTAGTGGCGAAGAGACTGGCGATCCTGGATGAGCAGTGCGAAAGTTTGGGCCTTCTGGTCGGCAATGGCACGGTTCTGGTTGGCTAATTCTCTGGCATTGTCCAGATCCTTCTGACGGTCATACAATAGGAAGTCAAGGTTCTCCACTTGGCGCTTCAGTGCTAGATGACTTGGCATCTCCATCGACATTCCCATGAAGTCACGTCTTGCATAGTGGGCAAACGGGTTCCTTGGATTTGGTTGACGCTGAGGGCACATAGACGTGCGAGAGCTTCATGCATTTCCCTGGCTAATCCATCTAGCCAGTTGTTCTCTCTCACGGAGAACTGAATTCTTCCAGAAGTTGGTGCTTCGATGCTCCCTCTAAGATCCGCGATGACTAGCCACTGTAGGTCTCCTCGGTCCTGGAAGTTGAGCTCCAAGAAACTCCGGATGTGGGCGTCCCAGTAACTCCGACAGTGAATCCAAATGACCTTCGTTTCCCAACTGGTAAAACTTGCTGAACTGAGACTCCATCTACAAGAATTTAGGATGAGGAAGTTAGTGAAGTTATCAAGGGTGTCAAATTTTAAGTAGTAATGTAAGAATTATGGGGAGCATGAATTTTTGATAGAGAATGAATCCACAAGGATAAGAGAGGAGATAGTTTTTCATAAATATTCACTTTGGTTTTGAAACTAAGTTTTTGTTTTGACGTCCATTCTAACTAGGGTCTCCTATGGTCAGGATGGCTCTGATACCAACTAGTCAACACCCGGATTTTTAATCCCAGATGCCCGTTATGCCATACCTCGCAATCCCAGGATTACCATTTTTGTGAGACATAACGGATTGGATATCACAGTACATCATCCATTACAAATAAGGATCTCATGATCCAGTCTTAATACAACAAGCAACGGAAATAAAAGATAAGTGTAGCGGTGGGGTCCATCTTCAGGGGCACAGGCAATGCTGATGAAGGCAGATAGTCCTAGTTATCATAGCTGTCCTACTGGCCATCATCTTGATAGTCTCCTTCATAGTCTGGCCATGAGAATAGCCAGGGACAAAAGCCATGAGTACTCTTTAAGTACTCGCAAACTACCTCCAACAAGTAATATAGTTCTAAGTTAAAGTGATAAATCTAAGTTTAACTATAAAGTTAAGTTTGAAACCTAAGCTGAGTTCTGAAGCAAAGAAGGATAAAATAAAGTTCTAAAATCACTTAAGTTGGGAAGCTATTGTCATAAACACAACCCTGTTGTGGTCAAGTAAAGATTCATCCTTCATTTCATAAGTTGTTTGGAAAACATCTGAACGAAACAGTATGGCCATTCCAACTGTCCATAACCGCGGACGCGGCTATTCAAATAGTTTGACACTCTGCAGAGGTGGTACACTTTCACCACAAGATTCGATACATCTGTCAGGGATAACCCTGAATCATCATATTTAGTATGCAGATAATCAAACATAACCTTCCCTTTTCACACCCTAGTATAAGAACCTCTCCTATGAGCATGGCCTCCCAACCATGACCATCTGTCATCTTGGGCACTGCATAGGTGGACCACATTGAGAGGTAGCCTCAGCTCAAACCTCTCCCGCGAGGGAACTAATACAAATGCATATAAACTTCCGGCTAAGCCTTTCCCAATTCAGGTAGTGTGGTTGTACGGTAAATTTGGAATGGTATCGCATCCGAATCCAACCATCAGTTTTATAAAAGGGTTAAGGCTCATGCCTCAACATTTTCACCATCATAAACCATTTGTGTTTCTCAACACATGTCAAAACATCTCATTAGAATGACTCATCATTCCAAGGTTTTCATAAATCATTTTCACCAAGTGTTCCCATCTAAAGTGACTCAGGTTTTTGATCTACTCTAAACTACTAAGTTACGAGTGTTCACTAAGGTTGAAAAGATGGGTTCAATCTCATGCCATAGAATGACATCTAAAGGGTTTCTAAATAGTTCAAGTTTTATACTCTTTATGCTACCTTCAAAACAAGTAAAGAACTTATTGTAAAGTAAAGGAAGTAAAGCTTGTAAATACGACTTGGGTGTCTAATAGTCAAAGTAGTGTGACCAAAGCATGCCTAAAGCACCTTTGATAAACCATCTAGTTTAATCCTAGCTTGCTAAGCATTATACTTGCAAGTGTTAGCTTGCATTGTTCATGGTGGCTTACCTTGCGAAGTGCAGTAGTTGAAGTTTTCTTATTCTTCTTCTTGGTAGAACTCCTCCTCCTCGAAAGCTTGGTCGGTACTATCGTCTATAAATACATACGGAGTACACAATCACCAAACAATACTTAACTAGTCTAATTAGCATTCTACAACACACATTTGATGATCTATTATCATCTCAAGCATCACAAGTTGAATTTAATAGTTTCACTCCTTTTAATTTAGAAAAGTAATTTCTACTCATGGAAAAATTACTAAAATTTAATATTCACCACTTAAAATATGGGATCATGTGGACACATGTCATCACCACATATTCTAACATGTGAGAATGTGATTTAAGGGTTGGATCATAATTACTTTGGTTTAAGTTCAATATTTAATGATTTAAAGTGACTAGAAATGCCTATATAGCATTATTTTGGTATTAGTCCAAAGTCACTGTATGTAAACCTTAATATTGTTACATATTCATATAGATATGATAAAATGTGAATTTTGAGAGTTGGAATCAACTCCAACTATATCTTAGTTGATTTTATAAAAATGTTGCAAGGTGCAAATGCTTCTGTTTTGTTATTTTTATTAGGAGAGATATATAACTCTAATTGAATTAACCCCAACGGGCTTGGATAGATCATGTCAAAAACTTTCAGGCAAAATTAGTTTCATGCAAATTGGATTTGTCAAACTCCCAGAATTGATTTTTAAACTAGAGGACATAAACTAGATTAACTCTAAATGGAAAAAGCTAAATTTGAATTTCTAACTTGTGCGGGAACTAACTGGGCTGGCCCAGCTACGCACAGTGAGCGCAGCGGGCTGCCTGACATGCTGGCTCCACTAGTCAGCGGCACAGACACACCGAAACGGTATCGGGCATTCTGGGCCACACGATCTAAAGAGGATCTAAGTGTGGAGAGTCATCGTCGACGACAGATTACTCCGGCGAGAGTCTGACCTAGAAGCGGTGGTGGGGGTCGATTTGGGGCATACCAGGGCTCCAGCAAGGTCGGTGAGGCGGGTAAACAGGCTGGTAGACGACGGCGAGGTGAGGCGCGGTTGCGACGGAGCTTGGGGTGCCCTAATTCGCAGACGCCTTTCTCCTCCTACTCCGGCGGCTTCGGCTCCAATTCCGGCGAGGCAGAGATCGAGCGGCATCGGCGAGAGGTGGGTGAGGTTCAGTGAGAGGTGGGATGTGAGTGAGTGTGGAGAAAAGAGGCTGGGGTGGCCGCTTTATATAGGGTCGACAAGAGGGCAAAGCGAGCTCCAGTGAGGTCATCGGTGACGATGGTGCGGGGCTCTCTCGGCATGGGCGAGGGCGGCGATGGATTCTCTGTCCCTCGGTGATCCTCTGAGGCTTAAAGGCGCGACAAGGCGAGGTCTAAGCTGGTCGGGAGCGTGCGGTGCACTGAGTGAGGGCGGCGGTGTTTGACGCGGTTCCTCCGGGCTGCTGGTCGCGAGGGTGGCGAACGAGGATGTCTGGGCGGTTGCTAGGCCTGCTGCGGGTGCTGGCGCGAGCTGTCCATGGTTGACCTGGCGCATGGCGTCGGGCGTCTTGGCACTGGAGCAGATAGGGGAGAGGGAGAGAGAGCTAGGGTCGGGGTTTTAGCTAGGGGGACAAGGGCACCGAGTTAGGCCCAAATGGTGACCAAAACCACTGCTCACTATAGTGTTTTCGAAATTGCCAGATTTGTGTCTGCCACTTGTTTGATGAAATGGCCGCAAGAGCTCAAAGTTTGAATTTTGGTTTCAAATTTTTTGAGTGATCTCCACTGATGCTAGGTAGTCTCTGGTTGCAAGGGTTTTGAAAGTGGAGCTCAAATTGATGGTTTTTGAAATAGGGGTGATCTAGACATATGCATTGAATTCAATTTTCACATGCCATTTAAAATAAGTATTTGAATGTTTTTAGCAGATCAAAAAGTAGGCCTTGGTACCTCATTATGTGTACTAGCAAGGGGTGTAAAGATCCATAATTATTTCTATTGAGAAATGAGTGCTAGGAACACTCAAAGTAGTGTAGTGGATTAAAATGATCAAAATGACCATTCCTCCTTTTTAATTGTTTTTGATTGGATTTTCTTTGGGATTTGCTTGGGAAAGATTTAGATGATGTTTAATTTACCAAAGAAATATTTTATAAGCAATGAATCACAGAACCATGGCAATTCAAATCAATTCCTAAATTAAATGCACATACACCGGAATGCTTTTATTTTTAATTTGGAAAAGTTTTTGTTAACCCTAATTTTGAGGATTTGGATCTTGATAAGCTTGGATTAATGTTTTGGGATGTTACAAGAAGTCTTTCCAACCAGTGTCTTTTTTTTGAACAGGCGAAGGGACCCGAAGGTTCTAGAAACTGGCATTAATAGACAAAAATATTACAACACTGCAGGAAGGACCTGAAAGAACAGAAAATTACAACCATGTTCATCTGATTTGCAAAAGGGACCCCAGAACATAATCCAAAACGCAATCAGGTCCTCAAGCAAATTTCGATCCCGCCGGCGATGCTATTGCCACCATCGTCAGCCGCGTCCTCGCCGTCGATGGGCAAGGTGAAGAGGGCCTCCCGCCTGAGGTTGAATACACACGATCGAATAGTGGGTAACTCTAGATGTACTCGCATCGATCGGGCCCCAATTGTTATTTAGCTATAGACCCAGTACTCAGGCCCTTGTGTTTGGTATCTAGACCGTTTTTGTGTTTGGCATGGAGCCTTGTGCAGTTGTGCCTGTTTGGCTCGCAACTTTGATTTTTTTTTGATCGAGATTGGGGCATGCCCTATTCAGCACCAATCCGGTGAATGTGGCAACGATCACCGACCATTACTCTGGCCACTCATCAATCCTAAAGGCCGATGAGCTCGCGTAAAGGGTGGCTCAGTGGCACCGTAATTTGAATGATGAGACTGCCGGAGAACGGTCTCTAGGAGAGGAAGATACCATTAGCTCCAATACAGCCTCTTTCCTTTCCTCCAACCTCTTCACTCTTGGCGATGAATAAGGAGACTCCATTGTTGACGAGCAAGAGCGGTATTCCTTGCCGAGGCGAAGGGAAGGTGACAACGGATAGTCATCTTCACTCTCCAGCGACCGACGCCTGAACTTACCCTTGCGTGCGATCGGGGCATTTCCTTACGCCGCCCATCTCTCGTATGTGTATTATTTGACAAATCTGCCCAGATTCGATAATTTTGGGTCTGACCCATGCAAGAAAGTAATTCGGAATTCGGAATTTGATCCCTAGGTTCGACGCCATTTTAAATGGATTCGAAGTTATACAGGTCGGCACTAGCACAACAAAAACACAGAACCGAAGGAAGGTTAGCTCCATGTAAAACGGCACCGAAGGAGGTCAGAATTAGATTCTTATGTATTTAGATACCCATGTTGGCGCTGACCTAGAAAAAAAGAATTACAAAAATGAAGAGTCTCGAGAACGATTCCTCGAAGCAACCACACTAACACCACCAAAACAACACCACTAGTCCAACAACTCCAATAACGACGCCTTCATGTATCTATCTACATACTAAAATGCATCTAGATACACACTAGTAGAAAAAGGCTTATACCAGTCATTTTTTTAGTGGCATCTAAAACAAAATGGGCGCCACTACTGCAAGGAAAACAAGTCGCGGCGTTCATAAAAAGACGAATGCCGCCACTATAACTTAGTCATGGCGTTCAAGAGACAGTTAACGCCGGCACTAAGTGAGTACCACGATGCGAGCCGAGACCAATGTAGCCCATACAATCAGATAATTTAAACATCGCAACTATTTTGTAGTGGTGGCATCCCAAGAGTTGTAGACGCCACCACTGTTACATCCAAAATTTCTCTAATAACTTAACAAGGGCCGCCCGCGCCCTTCCCTCTCTCTCATTCCAACTCCCGCATGCTCATTCCCCATCCCCAAATCATCCCACGCCGCCCTGCCCCGACCCAACCTCGTGCCGCCTTGCCCCGACCGCGCGCCTCCCAGCCTCGACCCGACCTCGCCCAGCCCCGCGTCGCGCCTCTCTGACCCGCCTCCCCCGACGACCCTCATCGTCACGCCTCCCACGACCCACGCATCCACCGACCTCGTGCCGACGCGCCTCCACCAACCCGCGCTTCCCCCGGCCTCTCCGACTGCGCCGACGCTGCGCCTCCCCAGCTGCAGGTAGACTCCCCCACCTCTCTCTGAATTACTGTATTTAGTTTTGTGTAGAAAATGTAGATGATTTTAGAGATTTTTGTTTAGTGTAAAAAAACTACATGATTTTAGAGGTAGATCTAGCAAATGTAAATGATTTTAGGGGTAGATGTAGCAAATGTACATGATTTTAGGGGTAGAAAATCTAGATAATTTTAAAGATAGATGTAGCAAATGTACATGATTTTTGGAATAGAAAATTTAGATAATTTTAGCAGTAGATGTAGCAAATGTACATAATTTTAGGGGTAAAAAATCTAGATAATTTTAGGGATAGATGTAGCAAATGTACTTTATTTTAGGGATAGAAAATATAGATAATTTTAGGGATAGATGTAGCAAATGTACATTATTTTAGGGATAGAAAATCTAGATAATTTTAGGGATAGATGTAGCAAATGTACAGGATTTTAGGGGTAGAAAATCTAAATAATTTTAGGCATAGATGTAGCAAATGTATATATATATATATTTATTATATGTTGTCTAATAGTTGTATGAAATATTATTATTTAACTAGTTAATTAGTATCATGTCGGATCCGGAGCTAAAGTTTCATGGTGTTCAGCGAAAACATACGAGAACCCCGACTTGGCTAGCTCAGATCTAAGTGGATAACAAGAATATCGAGTTAGGTACTTTCAGGTGCCCGTGGCAGGCAGCCCGTGCCTAGGACTGTGCTGCGATCCAGCACTTAGGATGACCCTTTGGTCAGCGATCTCCTACTTCATCCTCGGGTAATGACGGTCCAGTATGAGGTCCTTAGCGAGTCCGGCAGCAGGGCGAGGCCGGCCCCTCTGGCACGCAGCAGCAGGGTCAGCCTGCCCCCTCCGACATGCAACAGGGTTCTTGCAGCCTGTCATTCTCTTTCTGGGATTGCTCAGATGACGACGACATCACTAACATTTGGTCTCCTCGAGTTTAAGATGTTCTCATGTGACTGTCGTATATATGCTATCTATCATTCTACTTATATAGATTTATCATGTGACTGTCGTGTGCTACTATTGTACTACTTATATATGATGCTAGCTAATCTTACTTATGTGTTATGTTGTTATATTGTGCTACTTCTGATACTAATTAAGTTAAAATGATCTATATAACTAAGTTTGCATTATCATATATAGGTATATAATGAATAATGATCGGCGTGAGCATTTTGGTTACCAACAGTGCAAGGACAAGAAGGTTGTCATAATGCCCACATATGATTGCAAAGTTAGTATGATGTGGCATCCCGCTAAAACCACTACTAGAAAATAGCTATGTTTTTCGTGCATTGCATCATCATGACCGCATGCTCATGTCATCATGCATATGTTTGTCTAAAACTATTTTCTAAAAGCCTACCTTTGTTTTCTAAATGTCCTCCATCTTTATTTCACATTAAAACCCCGGTCTTTTTCAAATCTCTAGTTTGTCTAAAAACTATTTGCAAATATCCCTTAAAATAAAATAAATAAAAATGTTTTGTCCGGGGAGGCAGTTTAGCCGGTCAGGCCAGAGGCCCAACTGGCCAAACCGCCTACCACCCGGCCCAAAAGAAAATTCTAGCTAAACATACCCTAACCCAGCTCTCTCCCAGCCACCTAACCCCCTCACCAGCTCCCTCCATCCCACGCACGCACAGCCGCCGCCCCTCCTCTCTCCATCTCCCACCCCTCCACCTCACCCACCCAATCAATGCTCGCCACCTCCGCCGCCTGGCCCGCTCCCCTCACACCCCGCCGCCACCTGGGCGCAGCTCCCCAGCTCTCTCCCGCCCACCAGCCTCCACACCGTCACCCTGGCCAACCCCCACCCTCGCCTGACCGACCAACCCACTCGCTTGGCCCACACCCTGCCGACCACCTCCCTATCTCCTGGACCCACCCCCTGGGCCTCCCGCACATTCCCCCACCCGCTCCCTCTCTCTCCTTCCTCGGGCTAGCCCCGCATCACCGCGACCTCGTGTAGAGCCGCCGCTGACCGCGCTCCCTCTGCCTCCCGGCCAGCACCGTGGCCTCCTCCGCTAGTCCGGCGACCCCCACAGCCGTTTCTTCTTCTCCCGCGCGTTCCTCTCCGGTGGCCGGACCCGACCTCCCGCCGCCTTGCGCCCTTTCCCGCTTCCCTCCGGCCGCGGCCTCGCCTCCGCCGGCGCGGTCCCCCGCCTCTGCCACCGCAGCCCAAGCTCCTCCACCGCGGCGCCCCCCTCTCCTTCTAGGCCAGCGCCGCACCGTTGCCCTGGCCGCTCCCGGGCTACCCTTCCCCGCCGCCAGGTCCCGCCTCAAGCGCCTCCTCGCCACCGTCCTCTCCCCTCTGCAGTGGTGCCCCTGTGGGCATCATCCCCTACACTGGTCGCGCCTTCCCGCGAGCGCCGCCACCTCCGGCCGTGCTTCCTCCATCCCGTCGTCCCTTGCGCCCCCCTGCTACGGCCCTCCGTCGATGCCAGCATTTGCCGCAGCACGCGCGTCCCAGGCAGCGTCACCGACCATCTCCGTGCCGTGTTCTTGGTGTTCGATATTCAGGCCTATCTGCATACTCTGTTTCCTGTTTTGTATATATCCCTGGTG
This sequence comes from Avena eriantha, assembly GCA_910589775.1. Lineage (NCBI taxonomy): Eukaryota > Viridiplantae > Streptophyta > Magnoliopsida > Poales > Poaceae > Avena > Avena eriantha. The sequence goes on along the minus strand of OU342745.1, from coordinate 41,967,822 downwards.
CTGCCCAAAACCGAGTCGAGGAGACATGTTTCGGTACACACACCAAGCCCCAAGATCTCCATGCTGCGTGCAGTGCCGAGGACACAGGGGCGACCATGCGAAGTTGGTGTGGTGATGTCAAGTAATGCGAGTAGCAACCCCGTTAAGCAAGATCGACATCGGCACCAAACAAGTCACCCTCGACCGCCGATGCCGAACCAAGTTCTCCTTCCCGGAACATCAAGAACTTCCGATGGCCGAGACCCTGAAGACCCTGTTCCCAGATCCTAACCCCGAAGACTGATCCCGGAGTTCGAAGACCGATCCCGCCGAAGACCGAACCCTGGCACGCCAAGTTCTTCAACCCCGAGGACCAATCCACCGGAATGCCAAGACCTCCTTTCCGAACCCCAGTTCTTCGTCACCGGTGTCAAGATCTCCTACACGGACGCCAAGACCCGAATCCTAAGACCGCCAAGATCGCCATCAGAACGCCAAGTTCTTCATCCCGAACGCCAAGACCGTCCCGATATGCGGACCCGACAAGATCTTCGCGACGACAAGATCAACACCGACCAAGGCGAATCCGATGCGCCCCCTGACGCCAAACCAAGTCCTTCTTCCCAGAACGCCAAGCTCTCCTTCCGTTGTTGAGAACGATCCCATCGACCCCGTTCCCTCGTCGAACCTTGAGACCCAGACCCGAAACCCCGGAACCCAAGATCTTCCGAACCCAGATGTGTGCCCCTAAACCCCTATTTTTATAATATGACATATACCTGTCGCATAATTAAATCATCATGCTTGCATACATGTCATCTGGTGGGTTGGGTTAAATAGTCGATTCACGTAAATTAAATATGGAGTCTATATGCGGGATATCTTTGTGTTATTCCAGACTCCATTTAAATTTGTGTAGCGAACCGATGCCCTGTTCGCCTTGTTAATTCAACATTTAATCTGCGGGGTAGATAAATAACTTGAACATGTTAATTAATCGTCGGGACCCTAGTTCCACTTCATATTGCCTAATTGCACCGCATCGTTGCCATGCCATGCATCATATCATAAGCATGCCGGATCTTCTGCCGTAGTATTAAATATTGCATCCGGTGTTTCTTCTAGTGTTTCTTCTAGTGTTTGCTTCTTCGCGGATTAGGCCGATGAGTTGATGCGAGTATCGACAAGTTCTCTAGATATGAACCTTCGGCAGTGTTTTTCCTAGGCGAGCATCTCTTCCCCTTCTACCTTTTTTGCATTTATAGTCTTTATTTCCTCCTATTGATCTATTGCTATCTGTGTCACGATGCTTTAGTTTCCGTGCACCAGTTATATCCCGTGCAACCCCTATATTGCCATGGACACCTCCTAATACCTGTTGTTTGGTAGATAGCTGGCCTTGCGAGTCGTAGTTGCTTGCTCAGGTGCGATCTCGTGTTGTCGAGTGCCACAGCGTTGGAATGCTGGTAGATGGTTGTGGTGGAGATGATCATGTCTTTAATTACAACTATTAAATTGCTAGATATAATTAATGCAGAGGCATCGGTGGGCAATAGATGTTATTTGGTTCTTCCACGCTCACTTGTGTCCCGTAGGACCCCGAGTATTTGATACCCGTTCCTTGACTATTCGCACTATCCACATCCGGGAGACCCTATGGGATCCCCCTGAGCTAGAGCTTGATTCATTTCTATTTCTTGGGGCCACAAAGTAGTTTGGGGCTTTATTACTATCCTATACTTATGCCATGTTTTACTGCTTTATTTAAGATTGTGCGTGGAGCACCTGTACTGTTTAGGATTGCGGAGATTTTTCGCGGTATCGACAAGCCCAGTCACACTTTCGGGTTCCCAGTCGTTTACAGCCATTGGCGCAAACCTTGGGTCCGTCTTGGAGCCGGCCAACTTCGTTGCGGGAAGCTTAATGGGGTGCCCCCCCTGAAATATTTATGAATCCTGTGATTGCTTTGTCGTGCAAGCCTCGTTGGGTTTTGAGTTGGTTTTTCCGAGGTTGATCGAGTGTGTGTTGCTATTTGTGCACCCCTGCAGGGGAAAACTTTCTGAAAGCCGTGTCCGAGGTTATGGACGACTTGGAGCACATTATCTCGATCATAGACAAGCATAACTAAAGTAGAGCTATGAATTTGACTTAATATGTGACTAGTAATCAGCTTTACTACAATGGAATGGATAATAAAAATGCCAACAACTGGTGGATCTGTGGTGATCTGTGTCATACTATACCTGCCTAGTAAGTATTGGAACTCCAATGGAATGTGATAAAAGTGCCAACAACTGCTGGGTTTTGGGATTCCTCAGGACAATTATATCTGACTAATAAATGTCCAACTACAACAGAATGTTAACTAAAACTGCCCACTACTTATGCTATCAGGATGAATCATGCTATATATCTAACTAGTAAATGCTGCAACTATAATGGAATGAGTAAAACTGCCAACTGTGTGAGTTCCTGGGTCCGATGTAGCATCCCATCTGTCTAAAATATGTAATGCTACATGGGCTAGTAATATAATTGCTACTTCCTACATATAATTGTTGCACCATAATTATATCATGCTCATGTCATCATGCCACCTTGCATTTGAGCATCATATAAAACCCTTTTCATTTGGTTCTTCTCTCATATGCATTAGTAATTGTATTTGGCTCTTGATATATTGTATTTGGTTCTTGATAAATGCTTGATGCCCAAGTTGAGTTGGGGGCATATCTTTTATTCCACTCCACCACCTTTTCCTTGTCACCACCTTATAATTACACCATCCTAATTATCCATGAGCTTTTACATTTTTCCTTTGGCATTTAAATCTAGCTCATGTGGGTTGGGATGGATCCACTTCTATTTTCCACATGCCCTCACACTAGCATCATGTTGTTTCACATTATTGATATGTGGAGCCACCTTTGCATGCCTTGTGAGTGGTACCCCTTTTCTAGCTTCCATATGGATTGGTTTGAATGTATGCTCATGTTGGGATATTTTTTTAGGCTATTATTCATTTAGTGGAACATACACACTAGCAAGGCCAAATTATATCTAAATATGAGCATCATCCATCTACTCCCCATGGAACCTCCTTTTATTTTTCTTTTGCTTGGCCTTTACTCCACATTTTGGGAATGCATGTGAATAATGCCATGATACCTTACTATTGTTTTCACAAGATTAAAGCATGGCATTTAATGCTTTTGCATGGGCCATGCAACAACCACCACCATCTTGTCTTCCTTGTTTTTTCTTGAATTTTTGAGTGGATCATCTCTTTGAGCTCTCTCTTTTCCCTCTCAAACCCTTCTCACCTTGATCTTGTTCCGTTGCATGTGCATCAAGCTCTCTACCCTCATCCACCCCCACATGTGCATGCTCCCATACATGATCATGTGAGATCATCCCATATCCATCTTTCCCCTTATACTTGATCATGCACATGATCATGCATCACCCAAAAACCTACCTCTCCATCTTACCATCCCTTTACACCTTTTGCTTGATCTTGCATTTGGTCATGTCAAAACCCCTTAACACATCTCCCTCTCTCTCCCTTAAAGCCCTAACCCTAACCACCCTACCTCACCTTAACTATCTACCCTCACCCTACCATTCCTCTCTAACCCGAGCCATCACCACCACCTCATGATCTACCCCATCTACCCTTACACCAACCCTAACCCGAGCCCTCCAACCCTAGCTCCATGCCACACCCTCTCTCTCTCTCTCTACCTGCCAGGACGACCCCACCCAAGCCAGCCTCCTTGGCCTCGCCCTGACCCCACCTGCAGCCCCTGCACCCCCTGCTCGAGCCGGTCGAGCACGTGAGCGTGGAGAGGAAGGAAAAGGTGACCGAGCCACCTTTTTCCCACCCCGAGCCCCACGCAGTCCCCTCTCCACTTCCGTCCTTATCTCCAAACCCTTTTCGTCTCTGCCGGGCCCCAGATCCCCTGGCCTCGCACCGCAGCCCCAACCCCTCCCCTCCATCCACTTCTCCATCGCCGGCCACCGTGGGTGTCGACCACCGTCTCCTTGTTACACGGCGGTGGGCGCGGTGTTTGGGTGTCAAGGAAGACCGTGAGGCCCCCTGCGTCGCCATCGTACACCACAGCGAGGAGGAGGAGTCCCTCTACACGCTGCATGCTGACGCACGCCGACGGAAACCCTAGCTCCGGCCGTCTGCTTCACCGCCGATCCGCTGCTTCTCCGGCCGATCCGTCAGCACCGTTCTCTCCGCGGTGAGCCCTTTTTCCTCTCTGACATCCTCTGCCTCGCCGTAACCTTCTGGCCTCGCCGGACGTTGCGCCGAGCACCCTCGGTGCAGCGGCAGGCGCTGGCGTATGCCCGTCTCCGCGCCGCATCACGCCTTACCTAGCCGCCCGGCCTCCTCCTGTCAACATCCCCTCACCCACCGCACTGGTTCCACCTCTCAGCGCGGGCGCCGTTGGTCGCGGGTTCGACCCCCCGCGCCGCGCTCTGTCCGCTGTCGAGCACATTTCTCTCGTCAGTTAATTTAGGAAGAGAAACAGTGGGTATGTGGTCATCTTGCATAAAACCTCCTTTTTATTTCTTCTTCAACCCGCGGTACACCAGGCCCACCAGTCAGCCCCTTCAGCCTTTTTACAGAAAAGCACCCCAGGTTCCAAAAACCTCAAGCCGCTGTCCCCATTCGAGCCACGTGGCTGTGCCCCGTTCGCCCGCCCCGTTTGTCAGCGGCTGTGGCTGGTTGAACCTGCGGTATAAAATGTTTCCGCCGCGTAGCTTCGCCCAGTCAACCTAGGTCCCACATGTCTGTGACTGTGGCTAAGTTTTGCTGGGTATAAAAAGTCTGGCAGTTTTCTGTTTTAATTAAAACATTTTCAGAAATGATTTAAATATGATTTCAAATCTGTTTTTAATAACTTTTGAATTATAATTCCAAATAATACAAATGATATATGTTTTTGAATCATAAAAATGTGAGGAATTCAAATATGCTATTCAAAATGTTGTTTGATCACTTTAAATTTTCGAGATGGTTAAAATTACAATAAAATGCCCTTTTCCTTAATTAAATAATAACTTTAGTTTTATAACTCCAAATTCGACAAATAATATGTCTAAATCGATCAACGCGACAAGCCTGTTCTAACTATGCATTCCATGTTATGAATTGAAGCAGGCATCATGTCATCATTAAAAATCAGAACTGTTTATAACAATAAAACTTGACCACATAAATACTAAAATGCTTTATTCTTGTACCCCACACCTCACGATACCATGCTACATTATTGCCATGTAAATTGTGCATCATTCGTCATGGCATGCTTGTTTGCTTGTCGCATTTTTAATTCGTAAGATTGTGCACTTTATTTATGTTGGCCCTTGTTTGTTTGGTTCTTCTTCGAATAGACGTCCAGCAGGAGAATTATCAAGAATCACAGGAGTTCTACCCAGATCCATCTCTCGCTTCAACTGAGCTACCAGGCAAGCACTACCACATGCTTGCATACATATAGTACCTATTGCTTCTATCTTATTCCTGCATCATTGAGTCGCGATTGCATTAAATTGAATCCCAAGTACTGCATAACCTTTACTTTTAAACCCCACCGAAGCTTGTTCCTCCATCCCATGAGCCATTACTACAGGAGTAGTTTGAGCCATGCGAGTCGTAGAATAGCATGTGTAGGGTATGTGAGTGTCTGATGGATAACGAGGTACCTAAACAACTTAACCTGAGTAGTAATGGGATAACTAATGAAAGAGGCACCGGTGAGCAATATCTGCTATTTGGTTTTTCATGCTCACTTGTGTCCCGTAGGACCCCGAGTACTTGATTCCTGTTCCTTGACTATTCGCACTATCCACATCCGGGAGGCCTTATGGACCCCCCTGAGCCAGAGCTTGATTCATTTCTATTTCTTGGGGCCACAAAGTAGTTTGCGGATTTGTTACTACTCTGTACTTATGCCATGCTTACTGTTTTATTTAAGATTGTGCGTGGAGCACCTGTACTGTTTTGGATCGCGCCAGGTTTTCGCGGTATCGACAAGACCAGTCATATTTTCGGGTTCCCAGTCGTTTACAGCCGTCATCGCAAACCCTGGGTCCGTTCCGGAGCCGGCCAACTTCATTGCGGGTAGCTTAGTGGGGTGGCCCCCTGAAATATTATATGAATCCTGTGATCATTTTGTCGTGAATGCCTCGTTGGGTTTTGAGTTGGTTTTTCCGAGGTTGATCGAGTGTGTGTTGCTATTTGTGCACCCCTACAGGGTAAATCTTTCTGAAAGCCGTGTTCGCGGTTATGGACGACTTGGAGCACAGTTTCTCGATCATAGACAAGTATAACTAAAGTACCGCTGTTAATTTGACTAAGAACTTGACTAGTAAATAGTGCAATACTCATGGAATGGTTAATGAAACTGCCAACGGATGGGTTGTTCGTCCGCCTTCTCGTTGGTAAGCGAGAAGGAGGATGGATCTGTTAATTATACGGTTATAACTGTTGCTACTAATTAACGGACATCCATCTTTTATTGGTTAGGCAGATGGTTAGCGAGTATCTATAGGCTTGTTAGTTATTATCTTTTGCTGCAATTGCGTCACCCCAGGTATATGTCCCCTTTAGAGGCATAAAGACTTGCTGAGTACCCCTAGGGTCTCACACGATAAATTGTTTGATTTAGATGAACAGGTGTACTCACAAGATGGATACTGGGTGGAGGAGACAAATGATGTTGGCAACGATCACTCGGTGTAGAGATTCCGGGGATGGGGATCCGCGAGATCTGTGGGCGGGATGTGTTTATTTATGTGGCATCTTATGCCGATTTGCTTCTTATCCGTACTCGGATCTTGTTTCCGCTTTCGCCTGATACTCTGATGTTTGATGGGGAGCTATCCTAAACTATTATCTCTATCTAGGATATTTGGATCTTGCTGTATGGCGTTGCAATATTTCTATTTCTTTTAGATGGAATCTCTTTGTGAACAGTTGTATGGTGGCTTGCATACATACTCACTTGTGTATGTAGTTGATCCCTTTGCCTACCGACTACGCCGCTCGTTCTTGTCTCGATGTTCTGAAAGTGGTTAGGACGGCCGACGGGTCTACCTGTGGGTGGCCCCTGGGCCCCCACCGTACTATTTTAACCACTTTCGCTCATCCAGGCATGCAACTAAGAGCGTAGTTTACCGAGGTAGTTACATCTGACTTCCTCGTTGGTCTCGAGAGGGAAATACCAGGATGGGTATGTTTGGTGTTTGTATCAGGTAGGATCCGAATAGGTCTTTCTTACCCCTCTCTAATAGCCGCCAGTGATATCGAGTCTCTATAGGTTGTTTAGTGCATGCTGCGCTGCCGCTTCAGTCCACCATACCTATGTAGGCGAGAGCCGCCGAATTCTAGCCTCACCGTGTACTGTCCTCAGTACTGACGCTCCTATTTTTCCTTTGCCCTTTGTTGGCACCCCTTTTGTTTTAGCAGGTTTGAGATCGACGTCGTTAGCAGGGTTACCCTTCTGTCTTGGCCTTGGCAGGGTTATGGATGCCATTGGATATTCTTCAGGGCTCTTAGCCCCATTTGCATCTTGTCCGTAGTCGGACGCTCTATCGGTTTCAAGGTGATTTGGATCTTTGTATATTATATCTGTATTCTTGACTCATGGAGTTGTTTTTGTATATATATGTTCTGTGGGTTCCATCATGGACTAATGTGTAATGGTATTACTTTGTTTTCCACCCGCACGAAAGTGCCTGGTGGGCGTCCTTGAATCGTTTCTATGCGGGTTTGGCGGAAAGCGCTAAAACTTGCATAGGGCCGATTCGAGGGTGTTACAGAGTGATATCAGAGCTCAGCAGTTGCGATACCCCACTGGTCCAGCCTGTAGGATAACCTAGCTAACGGCCGAAGTAGAGTGTCAAAACTATTTTGCAAAATCGGTTGGATAGATCTGATTAGGTCTGCTTTTACTCCTTACCCCTATGTTATTCTCCTCTTACCTCTGCGTGTTTTGAATCTGCTCTCTTCCCTTTCTTCGAGTCCAGGAATTCTCGTGGTTGGGTTTCCGTCGTACCTTCAGGGTTTCGCTTCCTCCTTTGGTAACGGTGCTTCTACATCCAGTCTACATGCTATCTGAGGAATCCTTCATCTGTTGGACTTCTCTTTGTTCCTTCTTGTGCCGTCTAGTGTTTTCCAACACGATGACATCATCTACATCAGATCCGATGAAGCCCTGCATCACTCCTTTGTTTCCGAACCTCGCTTGTTGAGATCTTCAGTCTAATTTCGAGAGTTGATTGCATATTTCAACTATTCATGTACAGAGTAATGTTTTTAGTGCGGGATGGAGTCATGACCATACCACTACTCTTATCATTCACTTTTGTATATTGAATCGATGGATCCAGCAATTTTACTCCGTCCACGGAAGCTAGAGGTGGCTTTATTTGTTGATACCCCTACCTTCGCCCTTTGTTCCCGGAGTGTTCTATCGATGATCACGGACAACGACCTCTTGTTAGTGGTGTCGTGAGGATCTACACGAAGCAAGAAGAATCAGATCGCCGGCTTTCTTCCCAGTACCATGAGGCGGATCTCGAGGGCGAGATCCATTGTTAGTGGCGTCGAATTGTGGCATCCTGCTAAATCCACTACTAGAAAATCCCTGTGTTTTTCGTGCATTGCATCATCATGACCGCATGCTCATGTCATCATGCATATGTTTGTCTAAAACTATTTTCTAAAAGCCTACCTTTGTTTTCTAAATGTCCTCCGTCTTTATTTCACATTAAAACCCCGGTCTTTTTTAGATCTCTAGTTTGCCTAAAAACTATTTGCAAATATCCCTTAAAATAAAATAAAATAAATATTTTGTCCGGGGAGGCAGTTTAGCCGGTCAGGCCAGAGGCCCAACTGGCCAAACCGCCTACCACCCGGCCCAAAAGAAAACCCTAGCTAAACCTACCCTAACCCAGCTCTCTCCCAACCACCTAACCCCCTCACCAGCACCCTCCATCCCACGCACGCACAGCCGCCGCCCCTCCTCTCTCCATCTCCCACCCCTCCACCTCACCCCACCCAATCAATGCTCGCCACCTCCACCGCTGGCCCGCTCCCCTCACACCCCGCCGCCACCTGGGCGCAGCTCCCCAGCTCTCTCCCGCCCACCAGCCTCCACACCGTCACCCTGGCCAACCCCCACCCTCGCCTGACCGACCAACCCACCCGCTTGGCCCACACCCTGCCGACCACCTCCCTATCTCCTGGCCCCACCCCCTGGGCCTCCCGCACGTTCCCCCACCCGCTCCCTCTCTCTCCTTCCTCGGGCTAGCCCCGTATCGCTGTGACCTCGTGCAGAGCCGCCACCGACCACGCTCCCTCTGCCTCCCGGCCAACACCGCGGCCTCCTCCGCCAGTCCGGCGACCCCCGCAGCCATTTCTGCTCCTCCCTCGTGTTCCTCTCTGGTGGCCGGACCCGACCTCCCGCCGCCTTGCGCCCTTCCCCGCTTCCCTCCATCCGCGGCCTCGCCTCCGCCGGCGCGGTCCCCCCGCCTCTACCATCGCCGCCCAAGCTCCTCCACCGCGGCGCCCCTCTCCTTCCAGGCTAGCGCCGTGCCGTCACCCCGGCCGATCCGGGGCTACCCTTCTCCGCTGCCAGGTCCGGCCTCGAGCGCCTCCTCGCCACCTCCTCTCCCCTCTGCAGCGATGCCCCTGTGGGCATCATCCCCTACACCGGTCGCGCCTTCCCGCGAGCGCCGTCACCTCTGGCCGCGCTTCCTCCATCCCGTCGTCCCTTGCGCCCTGCCCTGCTACGGCCCTCCGCCGATGCCAGCATCTGCCGCAGCACGCGCGTCCCCGCAGCGTCACCGACCTACTCCGTGCCATGTTCTTGGTGTCTGATATTCAGGCCTATCTGCATACTCTGTTTCTTGTTTTTATATATCCCCAGTGCTGCCAAAAACCGAGTCGAGGAGACATGTTTCGGTACACACACCAAGCCCCAAGATCTCCATGCTGCGTGCAGTGCCGAGAACACAGGGGCGACCATGCGAAGTTGGTGTGGTGATGTCAAGTAATGCGATTAGCAACCCCGTTAAGCAAGATCGACACCGGCACCGAACAAGTCACCCTCGACCGCCGATGCCGAACCAAGTTCTCCTTCCCGGAACATCAAGAACATCCGATGGCCGAGACCCTAAAGACCCTGTTCCTAGATCCGAACCCCGAAGACTGATCCCGGAGTTCAAAGACCGATCCCGCCGAAGACCGAACCCTGGCGCGCCAAGTTCTTCAACCGCGAAGACCGATCCACCGGAACGCCAAGACCTCCTTTCCGAACACAAGTTCCTCGTCACCGGCGTCAAGATCTCCTACACGGACGCCAAGACCCGGATCCGAAGACCGCCAAGATCGCCACCGGAACACCAAGTTCTTCATCTCGAACGCCAAGACCGTCCTGATACGCAGACCCGACAAGATCTTCGCGACGACAAGATCAACACCGACCAGGGCGAATCCGATGCGCCCCCTGACGCCAAACCAAGTCCTTCTTCCTAGAACACCAAGCTCTCCTTCTGTTGTTGAGAACGATCCCGTCGACCCCGTTCCCCCGTCGAACCCTGAGACCCAGACCCGAAACCCCGGAACCCAAGATCTTCCGAACCCAGATGTGTGCCCCTAAGCCCCTATTTTTATAATATGACATATACCTGTCGCATAATTAAATCATCATGCTTGCATACATGTCATCTGGTGGGTTGGGTTAAATAGTTGATTCACCTAAATTAAATATGGAGTCTATATGCGGGATATGTTTGTCTTATTCCGGACTCCATTTAAATTTGTGTAGCGAACCGATGCCCTGTTCACCTTGTTAATTCAACATTTAATCTGCGGGGTAGATAAATAACTTGAACCTGTTAATTCATCGTCGAGACCCTGGTTCCACTTCATATTGCCTAATTGCACCTCATCGTTGCCATGCCATGCATCATATCATAAGCATACCGAATCTTCTGACGTAGTATTAAATATTGCATCCGGTGTTTCTTCTAGTGTTTGCTTCTTCGCGGATTAGGCCGATGAGTTGATGCGAGTATCGACAAGTTCTCCGGATATGAACCTTCAGCAGTGTTTTTCCCAGGCGAGCATCTCTCCCCCTTCTACCTATTTTGCATTTATAGTCTTTATTTCCTCCTGTTGATCTATTGCTATCCGTGTCGCGATGCTTTAGTTTCCGTGCACCAGTTATATCCTGTGCAGCCCCTATATTGCCATGGACACCTCCTAATACCTGTCGTTTGGTAGATAGCTGGCCTTGCGAGTCGTAGTTGCTTGCTCAGGTGCGATCTCGTGTTGTCGAGTGCCACAGTGTTGGAATGCTGGCAGATGGTTGTGGTGGAGATGATCATGTCTTTAATTACAACTATTAAATTGCTAGATATAATTAATGCAGAGACATCGGTGGGCAATAGATGTTATTTGGTTCTTCCACGCTCACTTGTGTCCCGTAGGACCCCGAGTATTTGATACATGTTCCTTGACTATTCGCACTATCCACATCCGGGAGACCCTATGGGATCCCCCTGAGCTAGAGCTTGATTCATTTCTATGTCTTGGGGCCACAAAGTAGTTTGGGGCTTTACTACTATCCTGTACTTATGCCATGTTTTACTGCTTTATTTAAGATTGTGCGTGGAGCACCTATACTGTTTAGGATTGCGGAGTGTTTTCGCGGTGTCGACAAGCCCAATCACACTTTCGGGTTCCCGTGGCAGGCAGCCCGTGCCTAGGACTGTGCTGCGATCCAGCACTTAGGATGACCCTTTGGTCAGCGATCTCCTACTTGATCGTCGGGTAATGACGGTCCAGTATGAGGTCCTTAGCGAGATCCGGCAGCAGGGCGAGGCCGGCCCCTCTGGCACGCAGCAGCAGGGTCAGCCCGCCCCCTCCGACATGCAGCAGGGTTCTTGCAGCCTGTCTTTCTCTTTCTGGGATTGCTCAGATGACGACGACATCACTAACATTTGGTCTACTCGAGTTTAAGATGTTCTCATGTGACTGTCGTATATATGCTACCTATCATTCTACTTATATAGATTTATCATGTGACTGTCGTGTGCTACTATTGTACTACTTATATATGATGCTAGCTAATCTTACTTATGTGTTATGTTGATATATTGTGCTACTTCTGATACTAATTAAGTTAAAATGATCTATATAACTAAGTTTGCATTATCATATATAGGTATATAATGAATAATGATCGGCGTGAGCATTTTGGTTACCAACAGTGCAAGGACAAGAAGGTTGTCATAATGCCCACATATGATTGCAAAGTTAGTATGATGTGGCATCCCGCTAAAACCACTACTAGAAAATCGCTATGTTTTTCGTGCATTGCATCATCATGACCGCATGCTCATGTCATCATGCATATGTTTGTCTAAAACTATTTTCTAAAAGCCTACCTTTGTTTTCTAAATGTCCTCCATCTTTATTTCACATTAAAACCCCGGTATTTTTCAAATGTCTAGTTTGTCTAAAAACTATTTGCAAATATCCCTTAAAATAAAATAAATAAAAATGTTTTGTCCGGGGAGGCAGTTTAGCCGGTCAGGCCAGAGGCCCAACTGGCCAAACCGCCTACCACCCGACCCAAAAGAAAACTCTAGCTAAACATACCCTAACCCAGCTCTCTCCCAGCCACCTAACCCCCTCACCAGCTCCCTCCATCCCACGCACGCACAACCGCCGCCTCTCCTCTCTCCATCTCCCACCCCTCCACCTCACCCACCCAATCAATGCTCGCCACCTCCGCCGCCTGGCCCGCTCCCCTCACACCCCGCCGCCACCTGGGCGCAGCTCCCCAGCTCTCTCCCGCCCACCAGCCTCCACACCGTCACCCTGGCTAACCCCCACCCTCGCCTGACCGACCAACCCACTCGCTTGGCCCACACCCTGCCGACCACCTCCCTATCTCCTGGCCCCACCCCCTGGGCCTCCCGCACATTCCCCCACCCGCTCCCTCTCTCTCCTTCCTCAGGCTAGCCCCGCATCGCCGCGACCTCGTGCAGAGCCGCCGCTGACCGTGCTCCCTCTTCCTCCCGGCCAGCACCGCGGCCTCCTCTGCCAGTCCGGCGACCCCCACAGCCGTTTCTGCTTCTCCCGCGCGTTCCTCTCTGGTGGCCGGACCCGACCTCCCGCCGCCTTGCGCCCTTTCCCGCTTCCCTCCGGCCGCGGCCTCGCCTCCGCCGGCGCGGTCCCCCGCCTCTGCCACTGCTGCCCAAGCTCCTCCACCGCGGCGCCCCCTCTCCTTCCAGGCCAGCGCCGCGCCGTTGCCCCGGCCGCTCCCGGGCTACCCTTCCCCGCCACCAGGTCCCGCCTCAAGCGCCTCCTCGCCACCGTCCTCTCCCCTCTGCAGCGGTGCCCCTTTGGGCATCATCCCCTACACTGGTCGCGCCTTCCCGCGAACACCGCCACCTCCGGCCGCGCTTCCTCCATCCCGTCGTCCCTTGCGCCCCTCCTGCTACGGCCCTCCGTCGACGCCAGCATCTGCCGCAGCACGCGCGTCCCCGCAGCGTCACCGACCATCTCCGTGCCGTGTTCTTGGTGTTCGATATTCGGGCCTATCTGCATACTCTGTTTCCTGTTTTGTATATATCCCTGGTGCTGCCCAAAACCGAGTCGAGGAGACATGTTTCGGTACACACACCAAGCCCCAAGATCTCCATGCTGCGTGCAGTGCCGAGGACACAGGGGCGACCATGCGAAGTTGGTGTGGTGATGTCAAGTAATGCGAGTAGCAACCCCGTTAAGCAAGATCGACACCGGCACTAAACAAGTCACCCTCGACCGCCGATGCCGAACCAAGTTCTCCTTCCCGGAACATCAAGAACTTCCGATGGCCGAGACCCTAAAGACCCTGTTCCCAGATCCAAACCCCGAAGACTGATCCCGGAGTTCGAAGACCGATCCCGCCGAAGACCGAACCCTGGCACGCCAAGTTCTTCAACCCCGAGGACCGATCCACCGGAATGCCAAGACCTCCTTTCCGAACCCCAGTTCTTCGTCACCGGCGTCAAGATCTCCTACACGGACGCCAAGACCCGAATCCTAAGACCGCCAAGATCGCCATCGGAACGCCAAGTTCTTCATCCCGAACGCCAAGACCGTCCCGATATGCGGACCCGACAAGATCTTCGCGACGACAAGATCAACACCGACCAAGGCGAATCCGATGCACCCCCTGACGCCAAACCAAGTCCTTCTTCCCAGAACGCCAAGCTCTCCTTCCGTTGTTGAGAACGATCCCATCGACCCCGTTCCCCTGTCGAACCCTAAGACCCAGACCCGAAACCCCGGAACCCAAGATCTTCCGAACCCAGATGTGTGCCCCTAAACCCCTATTTTTATAATATGACATATACCTGTCGCATAATTAAATCATCATGCTTGCATACATGTCATCTGGTGGGTTGGGTTAAATAGTCGATTCACGTAAATTAAATATGGAGTCTATATGCGGGATATCTTTGTGTTATTCCGGACTCCATTTAAATTTGTGTAGCGAACCGATGCCCTGTTCGCCTTGTTAATTCAACATTTAATCTGCGGGGTAGATAAATAACTTGAACATGTTAATTAATCGTCGGGACCCTAGTTCCACTTCATATTGCCTAATTGCACCGCATCGTTTCCATGCCATGCATCATATCATAAGCATGCCGGATCTTCTGCCGTAGTATTAAATATTGCATCCGGTGTTTCTTCTAGTGTTTGCTTCTTCGCGGATTAGGCCGATGAGTTGATGCGAGTATCGACAAGTTCTCTGGATATGAACCTTCGGCAGTGTTTTTCCTAGGCGAGCATCTCTTCCCCTTCTACCTATTTTGCATTTATAGTCTTTATTTCCTCCTGTTGATCTATTGCTATCTGTGTCATGATGCTTTAGTTTCCGTGCACCAGTTATATCCCGTGCAACCCCTATATTGCCATGGACACCTCCTAATACCTGTTGTTTGGTAGATAGCTGGCCTTGCGAGTCGTAGTTGCTTGCTCAGGTGCGATCTCGTGTTGTCGAGTGCCACAGTGTTGGAATGCTGGCAGATGGTTGTGGTGGAGATGATCATGTCTTTAATTACAACTATTAAATTGCTAGATATAATTAATGCAGAGGCATCGGTGGGCAATAGATGTTATTTGGTTCTTCCATGCTCACTTGTGTCCCGTAGGACCCCGAGTATTTGATACCTGTTCCTTGACTATTCGCACTATCCACATCCGGGAGACCCTATGGGATCCCCCTGAGCTAGAGCTTGATTCATTTCTATTTCTTGGGGCCACAAAGTAGTTTGGGGCTTTATTACTATCCTATACTTATGCCATGTTATACTGCTTTATTTAAGATTGTGCATGGAGCACCTGTACTGTTTAGGATTGCGGAGATTTTTCGCGGTATCGACAAGCCCAGTCACACTTTCGGGTTCCCAGTCGTTTACAGCCATTGGCGCAAACCTTGGGTCCGTCTTGGAGCCAGCCAACTTCGTTGCGGGAAGCTTAATGGGGTGCCCCCCTGAAATATTTATGAATCCTATGATTGCTTTGTCGTGCAAGCCTCGTTGGGTTTTGAGTTGGTTTTTCCGAGGTTGATCGAGTGTGTGTTGCTATTTGTGCACCCCTGCAGGGGAAAACTTTCTGAAAGCCGTGTCCGAGGTTATGGACGACTTGGAGAGGCAAGGCCTCAGTAGAAAGGGTTGGTCTTACAGCATTTAAAGCAGTAGCTAGCGGATACAGCTCGAGGAGCACTTGTAGTTCGAGTATTCCACATAGTCAGATCCGGCAGGAGTAGGGGCTTTACCTCACCACGAGGGCCCCGAACATGGGTACTTCTTGCGTCTCTCTACGCTCACTCGTATCCAATCCCGCCTGCGGACGCCGTTGATAGCTTCCCTGCTAGTCCCCACACCTCTATCTAACCTCCTCAGGTACTGCAGTTCCCAATACAACGACAGTTGGCGCCCACCGTGGGGCAAGATGGCTTCGACTGGAGTCATGTTCCGCACGGGACCCCGCACTTCAGCCGGTGAGCGCGTGGCCTCCGGCCTAGTGCTCACGCTCGGCAAGTTCGACTGCGTCATCGACAACGCTTCCTGCTTCGCCGGAACCTCCTTCCCGGCGAACGGCACCGTCCTGCTATTCGGCGACCTCCCCGTTTACGTCGCCACCGTCTCGGAGCGTTTCCCTAGGGAAATCGTCTCCGTCGCGGAGCTGCCATGCTCAGGCGGCAGCGCCTCCGCCACGCCTCGTGGCGTAGAGGTCGTGATGGCCGGTTCCAGCTCCCATCCCCGCCAGCCGCGGGAACGAGGCACGGACGAGGTCGGAACTTCCGCTCCCCCGCAGCCTCGGAACCCGGTGGAGGATGCCATTGATCGGCTCCTGACGCCGGTTAATCTCGGGGATAACCCGGAGGAGGCGGAGGCCAACTCAGCATGGAGAGACAGATCCTCCTCCATGAGGCCATGGAGATAGCGGCAGCTCGCAAGCAGCTCGAGATCACCCGGCGCGAGTACGACATGTGCACGGCCTCACTCCGGCTACCGCGGAGCCGAGCCGGCGTGGCCACGTACGACGTCGAGGCGGCGAGTAGGCGGTAGGCTAGAAAAGGACGGGGAGCCGGATCCCATGCCTGCCCTCACACGGCCCACCTACAGCACGCCCATCAAGAACTTGTGCGCAGCGCGAGCCGCGGTAGAGGAACTACCCAGCCTGGAGGGCGAGGAGCGAGCCCGCTAGCACGCTCGCGTGCAGGAGCTCCTCGCGTCGCGGACGAGTAGGCTGGTGCCAACCGGCAGACGCAAGAAGACCTTAGCTACTCCAGGGGAGCAGGCTACCTGCCAACAGCAGGGGAACGCCGCGCAACACCCAGCAGGCGTCCTCCCCTCAACCGCCCAGGGCCCGCAGTAGGCGTCGCAGCTCTGGCAACAGGGGCCAGCCGCTCCAGGAGCAGACGGTGAACAGCAACCCGCCACCTTCCCCTCCGCCAGCCGGAGCGCCCAGACCAGCCGGTTCCCGTCTCTCGGGCCGGGTGGGAGCGCCCAACCCGGACTGTCCGGATGCCCGTGACCGCATCGAGCTCCTCGCTCAAGCGCGTGTCATGGAGGAGGAAGATTCTACCGGTCCGGTTTGTTTCGGACCCCGCATCCGGAACGAGCCATTTCCGGATAAATTCTCCCTGCCCAGGGACACCCCCAAGTACGATAGTAGCATGAAACCAGAAGACTGGCTGACCGACTACGCTACGGCAGTCGGGATCGCCCACGAGAACAAGCACACCGCCGTGCGCTACGTCCCCCTCATGCTAACCGGGTCGGCGAGGACATGGCTCAATAGCCTCGCCCCCAACAGCATTAACGCCTGGCCTGACTTCGAGAAGGTGTTTGTATGCAACTTCAACGACACGTAAAAGCGCCCAGGGCGCCCGCGCGACCTGGCCTTGTGCGTCCAGGGCGACCACGAGACTGACCGCGAGTACCTCGCCAAGTGGACGGAGCTGCACAACACCTGCGAGGGCATCCTAGAGAGCCAAGCCATCGGTTTCTTCATCGAGGGTTGCCAAGAGGGCACCATGCTTCGCCACCGGCTACTGTGTGACGAGCCGAAAACCATGGCAGAGCTCATGACGGTTGCGGACCAGTACGCCATGGCAGATGCCACCATGAAGAAGCCCCTCTGAGTAAACGCGGACGGCCGTCCGACTCCCACGAAGCCGGCTCGCGATCGACCCAGCAATCCGGCTGGAGAAGCCAGATCCTCCAGGCGCCATGGCAATGACAATCGGTTCCATGGGGACCACCAGGCAGGACAGCAAAAGCCTCGCTACCAAGCGTGGCAGGTCAATGCTGTGGAGGGCGCGCCCGACGCGCCGGCTAATGAGGCAAGGAGGCAGAAGCCACGACTCACCTTTGACCAGATGTTCGATGGCCCGTGCAAGTGGCATAGCGGTCCCTTCAAGCCGGCTACGCACACCACCCGGAACTGCAGCTGGACCCGCCAGCTAAAGGACTAGGGCAACCAGCCTCGTCCCCCACCTCCCCCACCGGGTGGACCTCCACCACCGGCTAGGGGAGCCGGCAATGATGGTAACGGCGGCAACGGCGGCAACAACAACAATGGCTACCCCCAGCTGCACGCCGCCTACCACATCTTCGAGACGGAGCAGGACGACAAGCACAGCCGTAGGCGATGCTCCAAGGAGGTCAATACCATCGCCTCTTCGGCCCCCAGTACCTGAGCTGGTCGGAAACCCCCATCACCTGGAGCCGGACGGATCAGCCTGAGCATCATCCGACTCCCGGGGGCTACACCATGGTGCTCGACCCCCTCATCGTCTCCAACGCGCGCACTTGCCGATTCTCGCGTGTCCTCATCGACGGAGGCAGCAGCCTCAACCTCCTCTACCAGTCCTCGCTGGAGAAGCTGGGCATTCACGAAAAAGCGACCTGCGCCTGACTACCACGACGTTCCATGGCGTACTGCCGGGGCCAGCCTGCGCCCCGCTAGGGAAAATCCAGCTGGATGTCATCTTCGGAACCGAGGAGAACTTCCGCCACGAACCAATCTGGTTCGAGGTGGTAAATTTGACGAGCTCCTACCACGCTCTCCTGGGGCGCCCCGCCCTCGCCAAGTTCATGGCCATCCCTGACTACGCCTACCTCAAGACGAAGATGTCGGGACCCCACAGCGTGATCACCGTCGCCGGCTGCTTCAGGCAGCCGATGGAGTTCGCTTCAGCCGGTTCCAAGCTGGCAGAGGCCCTCATCATAGCCGAGGACAAGCGCGAGATCATGCGCAATGTGGCCATGGCCCAGCAGGACATTCCGGCTAGCAGCAAGCCGGCTGGAGAAGGAGCCTTCCAACCGGCAAAGGAGACGAAGAGGATCCTGCTCGACCCCTCTGATCCGACCAAGTTCGTCACCATTGGCGCCGGCTTGGACAACAAATAGGAAGGCGCGCTCGTCGACTTCCTCCGTGAGAATCGGGACATCTTCGCGTGGTCCCCCAAGGACATGCCGGGTGTGCCGAGGGAGTTCGCCGAGCACTCACTTCACGTGCGTCCGGATGCCAAGCCGGTCAAGCAACCTCTGCCCCGGTTCGCAGAGGAGAAAAGAAAGATAATCGGTGACGAGATCACCCAGCTCCTTGCAGTCGGGTTCATCATGGAAGTGTACCACCCGGACTGGTTGGCGAACCCAGTCCTGGTACTGAAGAAGAACAAGACATGGCGCATGTGTATCGACTACACCAGCCTGAACAAGGCGTGCCCGAAAGACCCCTTCGCCTTACCCCATATCGATCAAGTCATCGATTCCACGGCCGACTGTGATTTGTTGTCTTTTTTAGATTGTTATTCCGGGTACAATTAGATCCAGCTGACCATATTAAGACATCATTTATCGCCCCCTATGGGGCTTTCTGCTATGTAACCATGCCTTTCGGCCTAAAGAACGCACGCGCCACCTATCAGCGATGTATGCAGAAATGCTTGCACTCGCAGATAGGCCGAAACGTGCACGCTTACGTGGATGACGTGGTCATCAAGACCAAAGAGAAGCGCACCCTCCTCGAGGATCTAGGAGAAACGTTTGGCAACCTGCGCCAATACCAGATGAAGCTGAACCCAGAGAAGTGCGTCTTCGGAGTGCCGTCCGGCCAGCTACTCGGTTTCCTCGTTTCACAGCGAGGCACTGAGGCGAATCCGGAGAAGATCGTGGCCATCGAGAGGATGCAGCCGCCCAGGAACCTGCTTGGAGTCCAGAAGTTCACCGGATGCCTGGCCTCCCTCAGTCGCTTCGTCAGCCGGCTGGGGGAGAAGGCACTCCCGTTGTACCAACTGATGAAGAAGACGGACAAGTTCTCCTGGACTTCGCAAGCCGACACCGCGTTTCATGACCTCAAGCGCATGCTATCCACAGCACCGATTCTAGCCACGCCGGCTAGTAAGGAACCAATGTTTCTCTATATAGCAGCCATCAGCCGGGTCGTCAGCGTCGTCCTGGTGGTGGAGCGCCCCGAGGAAGGCAAGGCTCACCTGGTTCAGAGACCCGTCTACTACCTCAGCGAGGTTCTCTCCCTCTCCAAGCAGAACTACCCCTACTACCAGAAGATGTTCTACGGCGTGTACCTGGCATGCAAGAAGCTCAAGCACTACTTCCAGGAGCACCCGATTAAGGTTGTGTGCACTACACCCCTTTCAGAAATCATCGGCAACAAGGACGCCACCGGCCGAGTCGCCAAGTGGGCCATCGAGCTTGCCGCCTACTCCATCAAGTACGAGCCCCGGCTCACGATCAAGTCGCAGGCGTTGGCGGACTTCCTCGTCGACTAGGCCGAGACCCAGTATCTCCCACCGGTTCCGGATTCGGACCGTTGGCGGAGGCACTTCGACGGGTCGAAGATGCTCGGGGGCTTGGGAGCCGGCATCGTGCTCACCTCGCCCAAGGGAGACCGGCTGGAGTACGTGCTGCAGATCCACTTCAAAGCCTCCAACAACGTAGTCGAATACGAGGCACTGGCGCACGGGCTCCGGCTGGCCAAGGAGATCAGTGTCAACCGGATCCTGTGCTTCGGTGATTCGGACTTGGTGGTGCAGTAGGTATCTGGAGAATGGGACGCCAGAGATGCAAACATGGCTCTCTACCGGTTCCACATCCAGAAGCTCAGCGCCTCCTTCGACGGGTGCGAATTTCACCACATCCCCCGCGTCAACAACGAGGCAGCCGATGGGCTCTCCAAGATCAGCTCCACCAGGCAGGCCATCCCACCAGGGGTCTCCTTGGAGCACCTGCGCAAGCCATCCATCAACCCGTCGCTAGAATCGGACTCCATCGTCTGGGCAGGAACCGTTCCAGCTGACGGAACGGCGGAGGCGGAGCCGGCAGAACCACCAAAGAAGAAGACCCGCACCAATTCCAGCCAGGCAGCGCCTTCCGGCTCGCAAGACCCGGGGGCTGCCGGCTCGCCTAGCGGCTCGGGGGCTGCCATTCCGGATACGCCATCTAGACGACCCCCCGACATCCGTCAGCTGGAGGACATGAACATCCTCGTCATCCGGAAAGTGCCATCCTGGGCACAACCCTTCATGAGCTACATCGCCGATGGAGAACTTCCGGACGACGAGGTGGAGGCCAGGCAAATCCGGCGCCGTGCACACACATACACCATCATAAACGGTGAGCTGTACAAGCGCAGTGTATCCGGTATCTTCCAAAGATGTGTTGATGTGGACACGGGCTACCGGCTACTCAAAGATATCCACCAAGGCGAGTGCGGGCACCACGCTTCGTCAAGGGCGATAGTCGCCAAGGCATTCCGCCATGGTTTCTATTGGCCCACCGCCCTCGACGATGCTGAGCAGCTGGTCCGCGCATGCAACGGGTGCCAGCGCTTCGGGCAGCTCAGGCACATGCCAGCTTCGGTACTCAAGACCATACCGATCACCTGGCCTTTCGCGGTTTGGGGCCTTGACATGGTCGGTCCCTTCAAGCGAGCCCGTGCAGGCATGACCCACCTGCTGGTGGCGGTGGACAAGTTCACAAAGTGGATCGAGGCCAAGCCTATCCGGAAGCTGGACGGGGCGACGGTTGTCACCTTCTTCACCGACATCATCAACCGTTTCGGCTACCCCAACAGCATCATCACCGACAACGGCACGAACTTCGCCAAGGGGGCCTTCGCCCGGTTCTGCAGTAACAAGGGAATCAAGCCAATGGGCAAGTCAAAAGAGCAAACGGCTTGGTGCTAGCCGGCATCAAGCCACGCCTCATTGAGCCGTTAGAGCGGTCACCCGGATGTTGGATCGAAGAACTTCTGGTTGTGCTGTGGAGCCTCTGCACCACGCCGAATAGGTCAACCGGCTACACGCCATTCTTCCTGGTCTACGGATCGGAAGCCGTCCTCTCCGTCGACATCGAGTTCGACTCCCCTCGCAAGCTCATCTACAACGAAAATTCCAACCAGGAGGACGGAGTGGACCTTCTGGAGGAGGCCTGCGAGCTGGCCTTGTCCAGATCAGCCCTGTACCAGCAGCGACTACGTCGCTACCATTCAAGCCAGATCCGCCCAGTCGCATTCCGCGAGGGCGACCTAGTTCTCCGGCTGGTGCAAGACACGAAGGGCATGCACAAGCTATCGCCACCCTGGGAGGGCCCCTTCATCATCAGCCGGGCGCTGCCTAACGACTCCTACTACCTCATCGACGCGCAGCAGCCACGCAGGAACAAGATGGACAAATCGGACGAGGAAACTGAGCGTCCCTGGAACGCGACCCTGCTACGCCCGTTTTACACCTAGTCGCCAGGTAGTGTATGTATCCCGAAAACCCTATGAATGAAAATGCTGACCCCCACGAGAATCTCGGGGGCTCCTTGCTAGAAATGTGTATGCATCCGTTTTCCGGTTATTATTTTCTGGCTCCGGCAACCCCTACCCGGGGGCTCGCCGGCTGGCCCGGCCTGCTAAGTCAACAAACCGGCTGAGTACTGTGCGACGGTGTCAGAGGCCCACTCTTCATCTCAGCTACAGACAGCAACCCGGCTATCTGGCTAGCAAGAGCAAAAGCCCGAGGCATCCCACACATAAAACGGGGAGGAGCCGCGACAGATCGGGTGTCCCGGCCCTGCAACTAGCTCGAACCAATCTAGCTGCTAAGCCATTAGTACCGTGTGCAATGTACTGTCAGCTTCCTTCGATTCCGGCTGCAGACCGCAACCCGGCTATCCGGCAAGGACGCAGCGAAAATAGCAGAGCGCACGGGAAAGCGACTAAGTGTCTTGAAAGGGACAAGCCAGTTTTCAAAAAAACAAGCCGTTTTCCGGCCACAATTTGGCAGACTAACCTACTACCTAGAGTCGGAATTCAGGAGAAGGAAATAAGATTCGAAGTCCTTGCCTTCATCAAGCGCTCCGAATCTCGGGGGCTACACCCACTGGGTGCGCTCGCGCGCCACCAGTGGAATCTTGTGGTTCCCGACCGGCTAAAGGCGTTTAGCCGGCCGATCAGAGCCCAGGTGAGGGCAAGGGCAGGAGCAAGAGAAGACAAGGGAGATTCGAAGCACCTGGCTACGCCAGCTACTCTGAATCTCGGGGGCTACACCCAGTGGGTGCGCTCGCGTGCCCCCACTGGAATGTTAGTTCCCCCGGCTAAAGGTGTTCAGCCGGTGAAAGCAACCGACTGAGACGAGTCTAGTCGGATAAAAATAGAAGAATTGGGAAAGAAGGAAGATCCGAAGCACCTGGCTATGCTAGCTACTGCGAATCTCGGGGGCTACACCCAGTGGGTGCGCTCGCGTGCCCCCACTGGAGGTGCGGTTCCCCCGACTAAAAGTGTGTAGCCGGCGAAGTATGGAAAGAAAATTCGAAGCACACAAGTCAAGGGAAACTCAAGAATTTCAACAGTGACAAACAAAAGAGAGACGAAGCTCCCATAAGTTACCCGGCGTCAAAGACAGCCGACACAAACAAACAAGGTTCATTGGTATGTAGCACAAGACAAATACACCCGGCATCCCGGGGCGATAACTAAACGGCAGGACCCTTGCCGCGAGGGAGATCTTGGCCAGCAGAAGCCTCGGGCGGCGGAGGGGGCGTGGAGCTTGATCCGGTTCCGGTGCTGGCTGGCGGCGACATCGGGACCTCCACATCAGGAGTACCGATGGACTCCGAGTCGGTGAGCACCTCGTCGGGATCCACGTAATTGGCGATCTTGATGGCGGATCCGCGGAGCTCTGGATGGGCCTGACGGATGGCAGCAAGATCGGCTCTGGCGCGGAAGCCACCCTCGTTCTTCTCGACGCGGGCATCCTTGTACCAGGAGAGCATGAGGGCCAAGGCCATCTCCGCTCCGGCCCGCGCCGCCAAGTCTCGCAGCCGGTCCACCGCAGCCGGCACATCTCCCACCTTCGCAGCTAGCTGCGCCATCGTCTCCGGAACTAGAGCCTCCGGCCACACGAAGGAGAAGACGTCCCGCGCCGCCTGACGAAGCTTGGCCGCTTCCTCGCCAAGGAGAACGACGAGCTCCTGGGCTGTCGGCTGCGCTCCCGGCCAGTTCTCCTGCAGCCGGTTGTAGGCCAGCAGATCTATGCCGGGGTAAAAGGCTGTCAGAAAAGAGAAGTCAGATCCGGCTACCGGATCCAGAAAGAAAGGAAGACGGGAAAGGACTCACCCTTGGCAGTGTGGCCGACCTACATCAGCTCCTCCACCAGCGCCTTCTCCTTGGCCGCTAGCCGTTGGATCTCCTTCTCTTGGTCCTTGTTCTAGGCCTCGAGAAGGGAGAAGGCTTCGGTCCGGCTAGCGAGCGAGGCGTCGCGCTCCTTGATGGTGGCCTCCAGACCGTCCACCCTCGCGTGCCAATCCTTGTTCTGCTGCCGCAGAGTAGAATTGGACTTACTCAGCCGGTCGTTCGCTTTCTTCAAGCGATCGATCTCGCGCTGAGCGCACACGAGGATGGCTGCAACAAAACTGGCTGTCAGCAAAAAAAACAAAAACAAAAAACAAAAAAAGCAAACCGGGTGAAGCGAACTTACTCTGGGAGGTCCCGTTGGCGGCAGCAAGCTTCTGCTCCAACGTCCGGTTCCCGCCGACTGTGGCCTCCAGCAGCCGGATCTCCTTCACCGCCAGCTCAAGCGTGGCGGCAAGGTCCGACAGCGAGGCGGTGGAGGAAGCGTCGTCATCCACGGCAATGACGGCCAAGGACTCCTTCGCCGCGACCACCGCCGTCTGCCATTCCTCCCCAGGCTCCTCGTCGGAGTTGTCGTCGCCAACAACGACAAGCTCCTTACCAGCAGCCCCCCGCGCGCCCGCGGAGGAGCCTTCGGGCTGGGAGGACCCCGCCTCTGGCTGGGGGACTTCCGGCTGGGCGGAGGCAGTCGGCTCAGCCCGAGGGGGAGGCGAAGGCTGCGCCTCACAAGAAGGAGGGGCGCTAGTCGGCGCAGTCGGGGCACGGGGCGACGACCTGGCTGGCGCGCGTGCTGGGCTCGCGGCTCCGAAGGAAACCAGTGTGCTAAAGAGAAAAAGGAGAAGGCAAAGGCAAAACAAAACAAAGTCAGAAAAAGAAGAAAAAGGGCAAATAGGCAGAGGGCGCCAAAATAAAAAGTGGAGGGGGGAAGCAGCATACCCCGGCACAACAGGAGGCGGCCCTTTCTTCCAGCCGAGACGGCTTGGCGGCAGGGCGCCGGACCGACTCCTCTTGGGCGCCGGCTCCTCCGTCGTAGGGCGGCGGGAGCCGGAACGGCTGGAGCCGCTCCCACCCGCTTCCCCATCCCTCGCGGAGCGCGTCGCCGGCTCCGTGGTCGGTGCGGCCTCCTCCTTGTGCACCTCCGCGTGCCGGTCGGCGGCCGGCTCATCATTCCGGCTAGGGAAGGCGTCGCCGTCCCCATCCGACTCCTCGCCGGACCGCCGAGCGCGCGGCTCGGGCAGGTCGGGCGTGAATTCCTCGAGGGCCGCCGCGCCCTCCTCGCGGATGATGCAAGGGAACATCTGCCAAATACAAGAGATCAGCTAGACGAAAACAAAGAACAAGTACAAGAAACACCAAAAATGCATCCGGTTATAAGAGCTTACCCAAGGCGCGCGGTGCTCCCGAGTATAAGGTGCCAGACTAAACTTCCAGTTCTCCGGCAGCCGCTCCTTGGTGATCGTCCACACCCACTCCTTGGTGATCGTCCACACCCACTCCTTTAGGTTGTGGTAGCGGGGATCGCGGCGCGACAGCCGGGTCGGGTCCAGCCAGCCGAAGTAGTAGCACATCTTGTGTGCTCGCTGCTGCAACGACATCATCAGCCGGGACATCCAGTTGAGAGTGACGTCCAGGCCGGTCAGCCGGCAGTGGACGAGCGAGCGCATGCGCTTCAGCAGCTCATCCGTCTTTGCCTTGTCGCCGTGGAACTTCAAGTCCCAGTTCCGCCGGCTGGAGTCGATGTCCTGGAAGGCCGGCAGATTGATCCGGTCGACGTTGGTGAGGTTCTTCACGTAGAAGTACGACTGCTGCCACAGTCGTACCGTATCATGAAGAAGGAATTTGGGGTAGCCGGTCTGCGAGCGGGAATAGATGGAGGCGCCGCCGCAGACGACTAGGGGCCCCTGGGTAAATTGCACCTGCGGCCAGACTCGGAAGAGCCGGTAGAAGAGCCCGAGATCCGGCTGGATCCCGAGGTAGCTCTCGCAGAAAGCCACGAAGTGTGCCAACGTTCCGATTGCGTTGGCACCGAGGTGGTGGAGGCGAAGATCGAAGAAAGAAAGGAAGGTCAAGAGGAACGGGTTCACCGGAAGGGCGAACCCGCGTGCCAAGTGGGAAAGGAAAATGATGCGCTCTCCCTCCACCGGATGCGGCGGCACCTCCCCGGCCGGCGCCAGCGGCACCACCACCTCCTCCGCCGGCGAGAGGACGCGGGTGGCGCGGTATTCGCGATTTGGTCCTCGGTGACGGCGGAGCCGCACTAGGCCCCGTGGTCGGTGGCCATTTCCGGTTGACGAGGGGGAGCGGCGACGGAAGATTGACGGTGGCCCGTAGCGTCGACGACGGCAAGCGGGCGGCGCAAAGGGCAAGGGCGCAGGAGCAGAAGCGGCGAGAGAGAAGGAAACTGCAGCGGGGGAGCGAAGGAAAGAAATTGCCTCCCCCGCGGCGTCTCTTTAAAGGACCAGAAGGGCAACCGTCGACGGGGCACGTGGCGCGCATCCGGGCAACCCACACCCCAACCGCCGCCTAGATCCTGATGGGTTCGTAGCATGGAAAACAAAAAATTTCTACCGCAAGAACGAACAAAACCCAGATCTAATCTAGATAAAAGCCAAGATCTAATCTATTAGACATGAGCAACGAGATAGAAAGGAAGTAACCCTCGTAGATCCGAAAGCGTTAACGAGATTAGATCTCGTGGTTGATGTAGTCGATCACTTGCCGATCTCAAGATCGAGTGGACGATCCTTCCGGCGTCGCGTTCTAGCAGCGCTCCCGCAGTCGGTCAAGTTCACGGTCCTTCCGGCGCCGCGTTTCGGCAGCGCTTCCGCGGTCGATCACACGTGCGGAGTCGAAGCAAACCTTCCTCTCCCCGTTCCAGCGAGCAGCGGAGGTAGTAGATCTTCTCCACGGAATCCCAGCAGCACGACGGCGTGGTGGTGGTGGTGGAGTAGAGAATTCTACAGGGCTTCGCCTATGCCTGTGCAGAAGAAAGGTGGAGGAGAGAGGCGGCAGAGATTGGGAGTTATGGGAGCAGGGGTGGAGGGGGCGCCCCTGCCCCTCTATTTAAGGGGGGTGAGGCGCCATGGGAGGGGGAGTCCTTGTAGGACTCCCCTTCCTCTAGGCCGGCGGATTGGGGAGTGGGGGGAGGAGTCCTCCTCCCCCACGACTCCTAGTCTTGACCCACCAGGACTCCTTGATCCCTTCCTTGGTTTTCAAGCAAACTCCAAGAAACCTTCCAGAACATCCCGGAACATTCCGAAACATTCTAGAACCCTCATACAAATACTCCGGAACATTTCCTAACTCAGAAAATGATCTCCAATATATGAATCTTATTCTCCGGACCATTCCGGATCTCCTCGTGATGTCCCGAATCCAATCCGAGACTCCGAACAACATTCGGTCTCCAACGCATATTCCATATCTACTTAAAACAACTTCGAACCTTAAGTGTGTCACCCTACGGTTCGTGAATATGTAGACATGACAGAGACACATCTCCTATCAATAACCATCAGCGGGATCTGGAGATCCATAATGGCTCCCACATACTCAACGATGACTTCGTGATCGATTGAACCATTTACATACGAAACCAATTCCCTTTGTCTCACGATATTATACTTATCTGAGGTTTGATCGTCGGTATCTCCATACCTAGTTCTACCTCGTTACTGATAAGTACTCTTTACTCGTTCCGTGATATGTCATCCCTTGTGACCTAGTCACATGCTTGCAAGCTAACTAGATGACATTCCACCGAGAGGGCCCAGGGCATATCTATCCGTCATATGGATGGACAAATCCCAATCTTGGTTCATGCGCTTCAACACATACTTTCAGAATACCCAATGACACCTTTATGACCACCTAGTTACGAAGCGGTGTTTGATGTCATCAAAGTATCCATCCGGTGATGGTGATTAACATAACCTCATGGTCGAAGGATTAGGTTACTATGTATTTTAAAGCTTATAGCAAACAAACTTAATGACTTGATCTTATGCTATGCTTACTACGGGTGTGTGTCCATCACATCATTCTCCTAATGATATGATCTTGTTATTAACGATATCCAATATCCATGATCAGGAAACCATGATCATCCATTAATCAACAAGCTAGTTTAACAAGAGGCTTACTAGGGACTCTTTTATGTTTACAAAACACACATGTATTAGTATTTCCTAATAATACAATTATAGCATGGGATGTAAACATTTATCATAAACATAAAGATATAATAATAACCACTTTATTATTGCCTCTTGGGCATATCTCCAACAGATCCTGTGTGCCAGTGCAGGATGCGCAGAAGATCCGGGAGCGAGAACCGAAGCGCCGGACAACAATTTCCCGAGGCGACGTGCGACGGGACGTTACGCTGCCCGCCGCAGAGTAATGATGGCGCGTGCGCGTGTGGCCGGCGTCAGCACTGACGTCACGAGTAGCGCAACCGCCAAGCTCAGCCGGACACAAATTCAAAAGCAAGAGGAAGCGCGCGCACATTGCGCCTAAGGGCGGAATCCACACGCGCTCGGGGGCTAGTGTCAGGGGGATGATCCCCAGGTACCCCAACCGAATAAGAAACAAGACAGTCGGATCATGTCCGGCTGACCAGATACAGCCGGACAGGGCAAGACAGGCCGGCTAAAGGCCGGTAGCCGGATCAGCAGGAGGCAGCCAGATACGTCGACGTAGCCGGACTCAATCAATGGGACAGGGCGACGTGTGTATCAGTGCACGGTACGCCCTGTACGGTGACAAGACTGGCAACTACCCGGCCATACCGAAGACTTTGCGTGGGCGACGCAGGAATAGTGGCCGATGCTGACGACAGGCTCGCACGGCGTCCACTGTGCCTACGACAGCCATACCGCTCATACTTCGATGAGACAAGCCATATCAGACACTGTAGATGACTAGTCGGCTGGGACCCGCCTGTGGGGCCCGCCAGTCGGACTGGTCAGAGAGACCTTTGCCTCTCTGCCTATATAAGGAGAGGCAATGCCTCAGTAGAAAGGGTTGGTCTTACAGCATTTAAGGCAGTAGCTAGCGTATACAGCTCGAGGAGCACTTGTAGTTCGAGTATTCCACATAGTCAGATCCGGCAGGAGTAGGGGCTTTACCTCACCACGAGGGCCCCGAACCTGGGTACTTCTTGCGTCTCGCTACGCTCGCTCGTATCCAATCCCGCCTGCGGACGCCATCGATAGCTTCCCTGCTAGTCCCCACACCTCTATCTAACCTCCTCAGGTACTGCCGTTCCCAATACAACGACAAGCACATTATCTCGATCATAGACAAGCATAACTAAAGTAGAGCTATGAATTTGACTAAATATGTGACTAGTAATCAGCTTTACTACAATGGAATGGATAATAAAAATGCCAACAACTGGTGGATCTATGGTGATCTGTGTCATAGTATACCTGCCTAGTAAGTATTGCAACTCCAATGGAATGTGATAAAAGTGCCAACAACTGCTGGGTTTTGGGATTCCTCGGGACAATTATATCTGACTAATAAATGTCCAACTACAGCAGAATGTTAACTAAAACTGCCCACTACTTATGCTATCAGGATGACTCATGCTATATATCTGACTAGTAAATGCTGCAACTATAATGGAATGAGTAAAACTGCCAACTGTGTGAGTTCCTGGGTCCGACTTCCTTGTTGGTCTCGAGGGGGAAATACCAGGATAGGTATGTTTGGTGTTAGTATCAGGTAGGATCCGAATAGGTCTTTCTTACCCCTCTCTAATAGCCGCCAGTGATATCGAGTCTCTATAGGTTGTTTAGTGCATGCTGCGCTGCCGCTTCAGTCCACCATACCTACGTAGGCGAGAGCCGCCGAATTCTAGCCTCGTCGTGTACTGGCCTCAGTATTAACGCTCCTCTTTTTCCTTTGCCCTTTGTCGGCACCCCTTTTGTTTTAGCAGGTTTGAGATCGACGTCGTTAGCAGGGTTACCCTTCCGGCTTGGCCTGGGCAGGGTTATGGATGCCATTGGATATTCTTCAGGGCTCTTAGCCCCATTTGCATTTTATCCGTAGTCGGACGCTCTATCGTTTTCAAGGTGATTTGGATCTTTGTATATTATATCTGTATTATTGTCTCATGGAGTCGTTGTTGTATATATATGTTCTGTGGGTTCCATCGTGGACTAATGTGTAATGGTATTACTTCGTTTTCCACCCGCACGAAAGTGCCTGGTGGGCGTCCTTGAATCGTTTCTATGCGGGTTTGGCGGAAAGCGCTAAAACTTGCATAGGGCCGATTCGAGGGTGTTACATATGATATTTTCATTCACAAGCAATCAACCTATATATATCATTGAACTGAATTACATGCTAATTGTTGCTTTCTTATGATTCTGTATGTAGAACATACCCTGCAAGTTTAGACTTGATTTTCTGGACCATTTTGATTGGTTGTTGTGGCAGAAGGGACAAATACATGTCAATATACTGCCTCTGAAGAAACCTGCACCAATCTACACGGTCCGAGTCACGAACGAGGCGAACTGCACCTTTTTCAGTGGTTCGAGGTGGACTGAGATGGTCGATGCCTATGTGATGGACGGCTAGGAGAAGTTGGTCTTCCATCTCTGTGAACATCGCATGACCTACTTCTACTACCGAGGCCCTAAAGCATCGACAGACTCTGACATTTCTTCAGATGACGATATTCCTACTGCTGCCATTAGGTATGCCACGGACGTTGCTGATAATCCTTTTAAGGACTACTCCCTCCGTTTCAAAATATAAGATGTTTTAGCTAGCTAGTTTAATTATATGTAGTTGACTGTAATCCTTTTGATAACTAGTAGTTAGTGCTACCATTTCTATGAATATATCTTGCTGCGCTGTGAATATTCAATTGGATGCACCAGATTTTATTAATTTTCGAAAACTCACTTTGTGCCGTTAAAAAAAAACGAACGCCACTATTATGATATGTAATGGTGACGCTTACTGTACACACCACCACTAGAAATCCTACTAGTGGCATCCGATGGAGACGCCACCACTGGGACCTACCAGTGGCGCGAGATTAGTGGCGTTCAGTTTAAACGCCACGAACCCCTTTTTTGAACACTGTTACTAGGCCTTTTCCTACTAGTGACATAAGAATCTAGACAAATCCAATTCACTGATTTTTGAAGAAAAAGTTAAATCTCTTTTCAACAAACTCTTACAATATTATCTTGGATACCAAATCATGAATCGTGATAGCACAGAATAAACATTTTGTTATTATATTGTTTCGTGGGCATATACCCAAACCCTAAGAAGCAACGGTTCGCCTCGCCCGTGCGAGCGTGTGGCAAGCGGGGGCATATTCAGTAGGGGTGTCATGAGTGCCATGACATCGCCTAGCAAATGCATATTGTTTGATCTTGTAGCAATTAGTCTAATTCTACTTATACATGATATTAAATCTATGATAATTAAGCATGGCATCCCTCCGATTTAATCCTACGTCCGCCGCTTACTCTGAAAATCCTCATTGGTGCCTACTCTGAAAATAACGCATCGACGGACGACGACGGCCCTGGATCAGTGGAGGAGATATCGACCAGGAAGTCTAGCTCTAGTCCGTTGCACGTGCTGGCGTACGTGCTAGCTGCTACTGTCGTCGACACCGACGGTGTGCTTGAGGACGAACGCGGGGCCGACAACTTGGAGGAAGTAGAAGCTCTTGCTGCCATATGGCGGTAGAAGCGAGCGGCATACCGGAGTTCCAGCGGTGCGCCGAGACGGCGGTGGCGGAGCCAGAAGTGCCTTCTTGTGAGAGGAGTTTCCGGAAGCGCTTCGAGAGCACGGCGCAGTGGGCCGGCAGACGGGCGAGGATCTCGTCGGCCACGAAGTCGTCTCCGAAGACGGCGCTCCTGTCTGCCTTGAAGCCCATTGCTGACTCCCGTGGCTGGCTTTGCGTTTACGGAATATATATCCTGAGTCGGCAATATAATCAACTCTGGGCTTTCTTTCCGCTAAGGAAATATAAACGGACACGGACACAAAAAGAGAACAACTCGGAGTCCCAGCAAGTTGGAGGCTTGGAGCGACTATTGCGACTATACATCTATTGCGGCTAGGACTCTCGATCTGTCGGACACGAGTAGTCGTGCGGCTGTAATTTGTTTCAGCTAAGACTTGGATCAGCAGAACAAAACGAGTTTGGAGATGCATATGGACGTCCGAACCAGCTCCGCTAATGTTGTTCTGGACTCGACCAAGACGGATGCAAGCAAACTATTGTCACAAGTGCCAAAAGGATAAATGAGCCAGGAGACAGAAAAGAAAGAGAAGGTCGTAACACTGAGTCGCTCATTAGAAAAAAAAGGTAGTACTTATGTTAACATAAGAGTGCCAGTTAACTGTGCCTGTAAATTTCAAGAGTAATCAAGTGTTAATGTGTTCCCTACCCAAGACTCATCAACCAGTTGCCGGTGCATCTGATCTCCGCGAAAAAACGACTAACAATTGAAGTACTACGCCCGAGATCGATGCCCGGTCTACCAAGAGTGAAGCTAATAATGTGTTGGGCGCCAGGTCATTTATCTCCATACCTATATATATCCAGCGAAGTATAACCAGTATATATATGATGGGCCGACGCCTAAAGGAAAAACAGTCGATACTTAAGTTCTTCACCGAACTTTGAGCAAAGAGGAAATTGTGTGTCCGTGCAGACTTCAGTTTTTCACTCTCGTTGATAGTGTCAACTAGGAATGAGTTGCATCAGGAACTTGATCTGTACTATGATGTTCTTGGGAACTTCGTGCTGCAACTTGAGATGTACACTGGACAACTGCTTTAGTGGACTGATTTTTCCATGCGGATGAATCATGTTTAGACATTGGGCTAGGAGGATAGGTTTTGGGTTTAGCACTTTTATGGTGTACCTCATAAGTCTTACTACTGCTGGAGACATGAGTAGTACGATAACTAAGATAAATGCTAACTATCTTTTTACCCGGTTGCTACTATATATAGACTTCGATCATCCAAAATAGTTTGTATATTGTATTTAGTCTGTTGAACTAGTTCATCCTTTGTCAATTCTGTCAACTTATTCTCGGCTGAACCTAGATAGTACTCACTCAGTTCATATTTACACAGCGTTCTTGTTATATATATGTGTACTAGTTTTGACCATCAATTAGGTCAATAGTACAGAATAATTATGTTATCAAAATGTTGTTATAAATTTTGTGTACATAGGATTCTGAAAACTTAATACCCCTCCGTCCCAAAATAGATGTCACAAATTAGATACATCCAAATTTAGAAATATATCCGACATCTATTTTAAGATGGAGGAGGTAGTTAAGTTGGAGCTCGTGACGTGTGTGTCATGTAAACGTGGATGTAGTTAATAATGTTTATCTCTAATTCTGGATCAATGGGTTCACGTCCAGGCCACTACACTCTTGCAAGAAACCAACTCCTTCAAATTTCACAACCCGTAAAATAATACTCCCTTCATCTCGAAAAGGGATGTCTCATATTTGTCTAGATACACATGTATCTAGAGTGGTTTAGTGTGTATAGATATGTGTAAATCTAGTCAAATTTGTGACATCTTTCGAGATAGAGGGATTAGAAGTAGGTACCCCCTCCGATCTATAATTTGTGTCGGGTTTTAGTTTAATTTTTGTAGAATTGTTCAAAAATCAACATCCTGTGCTGCGGCCTCCTCACTCGCAAAGAAGTTGCTACAGCAAAACGTGGATCACCATAGACCTGGTGGTACATGGAACCAACAACCATGGCTTCCGGCCCCGGAGACAGTTGCTCTTGTGTTAATTCATCTTACGTGGACATCTTCACGCGACCAACAACCATTCCCGCGAGAAACACACTGCCGAGCAGCTCCATGACCAACGAGCCTTTGTCCCAAAACAGAAACGCACTGCCGAGCAGCTTCATGAGGTGATTTCGTCAGTGGTACAAAATTGTTTCGCCGAAACACAATCAAGACTATTTAGTTTTGTGTTCCCAGCCTATATTATGCTTGGGCTGATGAACTCAGTCAGTACGATCGGATGTCAAATTAAGTGGTATATAAATGTTAGAGTAGAAATTTTGCAACCCATTCCACTTGAGGTTTATGGACAGAACCAGGTGACAGAAAGAAAAGAGAATGACACAACACTGAATCGCCATTTAAAAAACTGTCTTATACTATGAGATATCAGAGATGGATGCTTGGTCTACCAAGAGTGAAGCTAATAATGTGCTAGGACCATGTCTTTTATTTGCAACCATAACCTATGCAAATATAGCCATATATAATGGGTCGGCATCCAGTAAAACACTCACAGTTTAGTTGCTTGGCGGAAACTAGAGCAAAGAGGGCACTGTGCATGTGTGTGCGACCTTCGGTTTTTCCACTCTCGGTAATATCAAGTACTACCTCCGTTCTGAAATATAAGCCTTTTTAAAAAGCTAATTTAGCTATCTAAAAAAAGGTTACATTTTGTTGGAACGGAGGTAGTAGGAATGAGTTGCATCGGGAACTTGTGTTGTACATGAAAACCTCCTATTGGTTCCTTAGGCAACATGAGTTGTACTGGTATATTTCCTGAAGCTGATCCTCAATGGACTGACTCTGCGAGGTGGTTATATTAGGTTAGATGGATTTAATGGTATACCTTATAGCGCCATTGGGTGTGAAGTGCTGCGATAAGACAAATCGAACTGGCCTTTTAACCTGTATGTAAATAGACTTTCATCATTTTGAAATGACCGACCCCAGCTTATTCTCTGATGTAGCTATGGTTCCGTTCAAACTCAACAGGACAAGCTATTAAAGTTGGTGGTATCGACTTTAGAGTGTCGAGCTAAAAACAACTATACAGTGCAAGTTTTGCATCTAAAAAACAAAAACTGAACTAGGAGACAAAAGAAACAGAAAGTTGCAACACTAACTGTCCCATTAGAAAAAAAAACTATGTTAACCTAAAAGTAACAGTAATCTGTACCTGTAAATTCAAGAACTATGACCCTAACCCAGCTAGGCATTAACGCCTTGTGTACCGAAGACTTACCAAGTGGAATAGACAACATAAAATAACTAACAATTAAAGTACATGAGATTGATGCTCGGTCTACCGAGGGTGATGCTAATAATGTGTTGGACACCATGTCATTTATATCCAATGGAAGTATAACCATATATATATGATGGGTCAATGCATAACAAAAAACAGTCCCTACTTAGTTCTTCACTGAAATTAGAGCAAAGATGGAACTGTGCGTCCGTGCAGACTTGAGTTTTCCACCCACGTTGATAGTGTCAACTAGAAATGAGTTGCATCAGGAACTTGAGTTGTAATCTGAAGCTTAAATGTGGTTTGTCGTGCAACTTGACATGTACACTGGATAACTGAACGAGTTGCATGAGGAACTTGAGTTGTACACTAAAGCCTAGACGTGGTTCGTAATGCCACTTGACTACTTGAGATGTACTACTACACTGGATGATTGATCGCCTTAGTGGGATGATTTTCCGATGCGGATAAATCACTATTAGACGTCGGGTTAGGGGTACTTTTATAGTACCTCTCACCTCCGCAAGAGATGCCAGCTGTACGGTAACTAAAATCGAACTATTCTTTTGCCCAGCTGCTACTATATTTGGACTTTCTATCATCCAAAATAGTTTATAAATTGTATGTAGTCTTTTGAACTAGTTCATTCGTTGTCAATTTTGAACTAGTTTATAACTGTCACTGATTTAGTACAATATTAAATCAGCGACACCTGTTACGGATCGGTGGGAGTACAAGATTCGTGATCGATGCCTAGTCTACTAAGAGTTAAGCTAATAATTTGCTCAGCCCATGTCATTTATTTGCAACCCAGCTCATGTCATTTATTTGCAACTCATAGCCTATATGCAAGTATAGCTAGTATGTAGAACGTGGCGACGCCTAGAAAAACAACTGAAAGAATATTGTTGTCTCCTTATGTTTTTGGTGATGATGACAACTTCACTTATGGTTTAACTATATGTCCAAGTTGTAGGATTTATCTACGGACGTGCTTGTTGGTGAACTTTTCTCTAGAAGAAGCTTAAAGACGGTGGCGCTTAGGTACACTTTCTCTTGCTTTTGTGTTTTAGGCTACCGTACTATCAAGAGGGGGTCCACCTTGGAAGGTTGTGGGAAATCATCACTTCATGCACATACCATATATGCACTTCCATAGCCATCCTAGTTTTCCTGTGAGAGAGAGTTCCCTGCAGTGTTTGAGGGTTTTCTGTCCTGACCGGTAGTACCGGCCAGGCAGCGGTAGTACAGCCCAAGGGGTTTCTCAAGGCTGATCGAGCGGAACTTCCGACCGAAATTCCGGTCCTGATCCCGACAAACTATCTTTTGGTTCAGTAAAACTTCTATGTCGTTTTGCCTATTTGTCGGGATTAGCACCGGAACTTGGCTCGATTGTACCGGCCTGATCTTGCGTTGTCCGGCGCCTGGCCCCTTGAGCGGTAGTACCGCCCCCCTGACCGGTAGTTCCAGCCACCTTCTGGCGCATAGTAGTTCTGGCCCCAGTTCCGGACCTAGTTCCGGCAACTGGCTGTGAGGGTCAGATAAGTTTCTGCCTCGCATTGCCTATTTACCGGTAGTTGGACCGGAAATAGGACCGGTACTTCCGGCTAGCTCATGAGGGCCCGTTGACTGGTCAACCTGACCGTTACGTGGCCTTCTTTGAGCCATTGGTGGTCCGCTCACCGGTACTACCGGCACCAGTAGTACCGATGGTGTCGGGACGGGGCAGAATATGCCCGTTTGGAGGTTGCCTATTTAAGGCCCCCTTCTTCCTCCTCTTGCCTTATCTCTTTGTTTTCTCTCTCCTCCATTAATACAAGAGCTTGACTTGCCTAGATCTCTCTCCCTACCCACTCAAATCTCTTGATCTTTTTAGGATTGAGAGAGGTGACCTAGATCTACACTTCCACCAAAGGAATCGTGATTTCCCCCACTCATCCTTCGTGGCTCTTGTTACTCTTGGGTTCTTGGAACCCTAGACGGTGTAGGGCATCCTCGGAGCTGGGGCATTTGTTGTGAAGTTTCGTGGTGTCGTTGAGGGTCTCCAATTGAGTTGTGGAGTCTCCCCTCAACCTCATTGTAAAGGTTTCGGTTGGCGCCTTCAAGGTCACCGGTTAGTGGATTGTGAGGCCGCCTTTGTGGTGGTGCTCACCGGAGAAGAAGGTGAGGCCTTTGTGGTGCTTGGGTGACCTTGTGTGGCCCCGAAACCTATCCAAGACGTAGCTTCCTTGGAAGTGAACTATGGGAATTACATCTCCGTGTCCCCTCGCCGGTTCCACTCCTTTACTTCTTGCAATTACTGTCTTGTTTTACTTGTTGCTTTGTTTACCATATAGGATATTCATCTAGTTGCATCTCTAGTGAAATTTACTTTGTGCAAAGCTTAAAATTGCAAGAAAAGGTTAAAAAAATTTAGTCTCCTATTCACCCCCTCTAGTCGACAAAAGTTGGGCCTTTCAATTGGTATCAGATCCTCGGCTCTTACTTCGGGCTTAACCGCCTAAGAGACAATGGCCGACAAATATGGGAGTGTGGGTGCAAGCACCAAGAACTTGGCCTCCATGGATGACCTCAATCGATTGGAGACATCCATGATGACCAAGTTTGAGGAAATGATGACCCTTTTGCAGTCCCTTAAGCCTACCCCCATGCTAGAAACCCCTCATGATGCATCTCTTGCCGCCGAAGCCCCTTCCGCTCCCGTGCAAGTGGTCTCCCCCGGGGTGAATCTCGCGGCTACCCTAAAACACTTGGGCATAGTCTTTGTGGCTCAAACCACCAAGCCCCGAGGCGAGAGCACCGATGGGCTAGGTGACTCCTCCTCCAAAGAGGGAGACGGGGGAAAGGATTACTCGGCGGTACCACCACCGTTCAAGTACGCTCCGGACCCACCTATTCCCATGCCGCACATCATACCTCAAGGAGCACCTCCTATGCTAGAGACTTCTAACTTCACCAATTGGCAATATCTAATGCAATCTCACATTTCTAGCTCTTCTATTGAATTGACGAGGATTATAGAAGAAGGATTTTCCCTATATGATGCAAAGAAGTTGACTCGTGCCGAGGTCGTGGACAAGTAGCTCAATGCCACCTCTTTGGGCATGATCCAAAAGGCATTGACCCCCAAGGACTTTGCTCACATTCGCCAATTCTCCACCGCCAAAGAAGCTTGGGATCAACTCACCGAGTTGTATATTGGGAATGATAGCATTCAAAGCTCCAAGTTTGATGAAGTCAACAATGAGTCCGATGGCTTTGCAATGCAAGATGATGAGACACCCGAAGACATGTATCGTCGTCTCAAGGATCTTTGTTGCACTATGAGGGACATTGGACCTACCTATGTTGATGACAAGTTCATGAAGAGGAAGTTTGTTCAAGCCCTTCTTCCCTTTGAGGAGCAAAAACTCAACTCCATCAAGGGGAGAAGCAACTACCACATCATGTCCTCTCAAGATGTGTTGAGTGAAGTCATTGCCATGACCATTGCCAAGAAGAATGCGGAGTCCGCTCGTGCTCGTGCTTATGGGTCTCAAAAGTTGAACCGTGCCTTGAAGACTCAAGTGGTGGAAGTTGATGAAGACGATAACTCTAGCGAGTGGTCTCAAGAGGACATCAAATATGCTTTCAATGAGCACTTGGCTCTTGCATCAAGAGCTTTTTGGAACAAACCGGGCATGAATACAAGGTCAAGGGACAACCCAAGATTCAACTAAACCATGGAGGCTCCAAAGGCAAGATCTTGCTACAATTGCAATGAAAAGAGTCACTTTGTAGCTCAATGCCCTTGATAATAGAGAATACAACGGGGACCGTCTCATTCGCAAGAGCAAGCCAAGACCTCCTCAACCCTTGAACAAGAACTTCCACAACAAGAACCTTCCTAACAAGGAAAGGGCGATGGTGGTCCATGAAGAGTACTTCTCGGGCGCAGATGATGATGATGAAAGTGAAGGTCAAGGTGGAGAGATCGTGGGAGTTGCCACTATTGCTACTTCATCTACCCCACGAGTGTCTCTCTTTGACTCTCCAAATGAGAACATCAGCAACCGCAACCAAAAGTGTATCATGGCTAAGGCCACTAAGGTAACTCCGTCTTCCAAGTCTCCCACAAATGAACTTCCTTTGCATGATCTAGATGGTCTAGAGGTTAAGAAAGAGATGGTGAGCATGTGTGAATCCATGAAGCATCTAGATGATCATACTAGAATGTGCTTTGAAACTCTTGTAAACCAACTTGACCATGCTAGGGAAATGCTAGATGAGAAAGAAGAAGATATCGACATGCTAGGTAAAAATGAGAGAGAGGCCACCGATGAGATTGCCTCTCTATCTCAATCCCTTGAAGATGAACATAACATGAGAATAACTTTTGAGGAAAGTGTGGCTAAACTTGTTGATGACCATAATGCCTTCATAACACAACTTGTTAAAGAACAAGATCATGCTATTGCTTCGTTGAATGTCCTTAAAAATGAAAAGGTTGAGTTTGGTGTTGGTCATGAATGCCTTACGAACTTTGAGAAACTCAAGGAGGAACATCGTGCCTTGGAGAGTAAATTCTCAAGTCTCTTTGAGGCTCATGAGTGACTTCAAACTCAATCGAACAATGAACATTCAAAGTCTTCCGCTATGCCTATTGTACATTTGCCTTGTTCTTCTAACCCTTGTTGCAAGCATGAGAATCTTGTTGAAGAGAACAAGATGTTGAAATATCAACTTGCAAAAGGGCAAGTTGCCAACAAAAAGAAGAACAAGAGGAGTAACAAGAAAAGGAAGAAGAGCAAGAGCGTTTCTCAAGTATCCTCACTTGATTCTACCTTTGTGCAAAGTGATAACTTTGCCGAGAAGAACAATCCTCTTACATTCTTTGCAAATATTTTGATGGTCATGTTTATGCTAAGTACATTGGCACATCTTACATTATCATTGGACCATTTGGGTACCTAAGACCCTTGTGACTAACAAAAGGGGACCCATTGCAAAATGGGTACCTAAAACCAAAGCTTGATTTTCTTAGGACTTTGCTTTCGGTGGTGCAAAATGGGTGCTTGATAGTGGAGCTACAAGCCATATGACCGGAAGCAAGTCTATCATGTCGGAGATTAGGCATAATTTTTCCAATACTATGGTCTCCTATGGTGATATAACAAGCTCTCAGGTATTGGGTTTTGGTAAGGTGGTAGTAACCCCGGATGTATCCTTGGTTAATGTCATGCTTGTCAAAACCCTTGGTTACAATCTCCTTTCCGTTCGTGCTCTTGCTATCATGGGTCTTTCGTACTTCTTTAATGAGCACTCTGTGGTCCTCATGTGGAGCAAGTCCCTCATGGTGGCTTTCGTTGGATACGTATAGCATGACTTATATGTAGTGGATTTCTCCGGAAATCCATCTACACATGCTATATGTCTCTATGCGAAAGCCGACGTGGGCTGGTTGTGGCATCGCCGCCTAGCCCATGTAAACATGAAGGCTTTGCAAAGTCTCTACACGGGGGGGGGGGGGGGGGCACATCCTTGGACTAAAAGACATTTCCTTTTCCAAAGATCATGTGTGCAGGGCTTGTATTGAAGGGAAGATGCATGAGAAGCCTCACAAGATCCTTAATCAAATCACCACTAAACGGTTCTTGGAGCTTCTCCACATGGATCTCTTTGGGCCTCCCTCTCATGATAGCCTTAGCGGGAAGAAGTATTGTTTGGTAATTGTTGACGGCTTCTCAAGATACACTTGGGTCTACTTCTTCAAGTTCAAGAGCGAGACTCAACAAACCATCATCGAATTTTCCAATCAAGTGCAACGGAAACACAATGCTACCATCCTCGCCATTAGAAGTGACAATGGCACCAAATTCAAGAACTACACGTTGTATGAGTTTCTTAGTGATGAGGGGATCAAACATCAATATTCAACTCCTTACACCCCTCAACAAAATGGTGTTGCCGAAAGGAAGAACTGTACTTTGATGGACGCGGCCCGGACCATGTTGGCGGAATTCAAGTCACCATATAACTTTTGGGCCAAAGCCATCTCGACCGCTTTCCATGCAACCAATCGCCTCTACCTACGCAAGAAGAAGAACATGACTCCATATGAACTTCTTACCGGATGCAAGCCAAATGTCAAGTACTTCTGGGTGTTTGGTTGTAGATGTTTCCTCCTCAAGAAAGGTGTCCGCTTGTCAAAGTTTGAGTCTAGGGCTCAAGAAGGGATTTTTGTTGGGTACTCAAATCAATCCCATGCCTATAGAGTCTACAACAAAGCAACGGGAAGGGTTGAAGAATCTAGCAATGTCGAGTATGATGAAGATCATGAGTCTCTTGTGAGGCAAGATGGTGTTGGTGATCCAAGTGATGAAATTCCTCCCAAGCCATAAGAAGAATGGGTCTGGGTTTGATGGGGATATGCCAAAGGGGGTATGCCCAGCAGGACGTTTCGATTGGGCCAAAGGGTCGTGCACCTGGAGGATGGCGACTGGACTACAACGGAAGGAGAGGCCTGGTGACTGGCGACTGGAGGCCCAGGAGCGTAACAGAAGCCCAGTCGGATTAGGACAAAACCTCCGAATCCTTATATTGTTCGGTGGTAGCTTGTAAACCCTAGCGAGGTGCCTCATATATAAACCTCCCTAGGGTATCCTAGACAGACACGTTCCATCATACACCCCCTCAAGCGACTCGCTGCATAGCCGCTGAGCTCGCCACCCCTGTAACTCGCTCTCCAATAATCTAATATAGCAGGAGTAGGTCTTTACCCTCCGGGGGGGCGAACCTGGGTAAACCCATGTGCATCCGCCCCCATCTTGCACCGCAGATGGACGCCAACTCTTCCTCATGAAATACTCAATCGCTGCCAGTGGCAGCGACTGCCGTGGCCATTTCTATGACATTGGCGCCCACCGTGGGGCATATCGGGACTGGCCTGAGTTCTATGGAGAGACCCTACTCGCCGATCGATCGGCCGCTCGCCACCGGTCGCATGATCGCCATGGGCGGGATCTTACAGATCCTGCCCAGCAGCTACATCCCGGTGTCACGCCCGGGCACTCACGGCGCGGTGATGCCGGTCGGCTCCAGCAACCTCTTCGTCGGCTTCACCGACGTGGTCGACCCAGCTGCAATGGTGATCGTCGGTGAATCGCCACCGCACCGCGATCTGCTTTTGGAAGAGCAGGTCCGCTCCATCAGGAGCCTCGTCACCGAGTACGACTCGGCCGCCAGCGATGCGGTCGAGACTAACGTCGCCACCAACGACGATGCCCTGAACGACGACCCGACTCCACGACCCCTGTCTCGGTCGACGGATCCATCACCGCCGCATCATGGGAGGACTCCATCACACGAGTCTCCAACCCCGAGGACTTCGAGGACTCCTCCATCCTAGGGATCTTCGACTCCGATTCGGGCTTGGAGTCCCCCGAGGATTTTTGCGCCAGATCCAATCGCTTCAACGCGATCTACATGGCGGGCAGCACGGCCACCCTGCCAGATCCGTTCGCCACACCGATCCCGCCAACTGCGACGGCCACGGAGGTGGAGCAAGCCCGCCTGCGGCTCGCGGTGGCGCAACGCAACGAACTCGCCGAGCGCGAGAAATACCGCCTCGAACAAGGGACGGTGCGGGAGCTGTCGCTCTATCACCAGCGCCGCATCAGGACCCGCCTGAACTCCAACGTCCAGGGCCGCGTCCTGAACTTCAACGACGAGAGCGACCCCGCACGCGCCGCCGAGCGTGAATACTGCGAGAACGCGCTGCCAGGCGGAAGCAACCCCGCGAGACCACCGCCTGGTGCACCAGCAACCAGAGCCCCTCCACCACCCATGGGTCGCGCGCCCCCGCCGGACCAACCGCGGATCATCATCTCGCCTCAAGCCCGCGATGCCAACGGGCTACCACTATACTCCACCCCGATGGACAACGTCGTCGCGGCCGACGCCGCGATTGCCAACCTCGACGTCCAAGGCGACGACGCGCTACAGATCTAGTACGCCAAGGCCCTAGTCGTCAGGGCCGTCGAGCAACAAGCCGCGGGAGTCGACCCGTGGGGGCGGATGTACTCCCGCTCATCAGCAAGCAGGGCGGCATCAAGCGGCCACCCCACCATGGCCAACGTATTAATTTTCCCACCACCCCAGCCCCTGGCGAACCAACCATGGGCCGCCAATCCCGCGCTGTCAACCAACGAGCCGCGACCGGCAAATAACACGGTCGCCGCCAACAGGCAGCCCCGCGACGCCCGAACAAACATCATCAACAACCAGGCATGGTGGTCGCGCCAGCCTAACGACCTGAGACACACCCTCACCAACCGCGGCGACCCGGAACCAAGAGGCTCGCTCAGTCGAGTCGGGACGCAATGCTTCGGGCCCATGATTCGCGGGGAAAAATACCCCGCCAACTTCAAGGCCCCCAAGGAGATCGAAAAGTACAACCCGACGTACGATCCCGCTGTCTGGCTGGACACATACCTCATGGCAATGGGAATCGCAGGCCACACTGACCTGCTCGTCGCTCACTACCTCCCCCTGATGATGGAGGGTGCGATCCGGCAATGGATCAACATGCTCCCCGCCGACAGCATTGATTCCTGGGATGAAATGTGGGACACCTTTGTCAGGCACTTCAAGGGCTCTTACACCCGCGCCACCACCATAGAGGACCTAGAGCGATGCATCTAGGGACAACGCGAGTCGACTCGCCACTGGATCCAAAGATGGCAAGAACTGTGGATCAATGCCTCCGGCATCCACCCAGACACAGCGATACATTGCTTCAAGAATGCGTGCCGGTACGAACCCCTGGTCGCTAAGATCAAGAGGGTCTACCGGACGCTCGACAACATCCCCGACCTCCTCGAGATCGCCAAATGCTACGCATAGGAGGACCCCAACCAAGACTCCGACGACGAGTCAGGAGGAAGACGCCGCACGAGCATCCACGACAATGGGTGCCTACGGGACATGCGCTACAGCAACACCTGCATCACCGGCAAGCGCCGCATGGACGGGCGAGTCGACTTCGTCGCCAACGCCAGCTACGGCCAGCGTGACTCCAAGAACTACTGCCGCGATGGAGGAAACTACCGCGACAGTGGCAACTACCGCTCCAACAACACAGCGAGGCCGAAATTCGACCCCGCTGCCCTGCTCAATCAGCCCTGCATCTACCATAGCAGGGAGGGAAAACCCGCCACCCACACCACCGCTGATTGCCACTCTCTCAAAGAGATTGAGAAGGCGAGGCGAGCAAGGGAGGACCCCAATAACAACCCACCTCGGGACAACGGGAACGGCGACGGCTTCGGCACCGCCGTTGGCTCGCTACACACCTTCACCGGACTCGGCACCAAACGCGAGAAGAAGGTGCTCGCCCGCGCGGTTGCTGTCAACACGGTGACACAAGTCGACATCCCTCGCTTCCTCAACTGGTCCGAGCAGAGTATCACCTGGAGCCGCCAGGACCACGCGCCAAGGATCGAATACCCAGGGCGAGTCGCCCTGGTAGTCAGGCCCAAGGTGGCCGAATACTGGCTGCCCAAGAAACTAATGGACGGTGGGAG
Organism: Avena eriantha; assembly: GCA_910589775.1. NCBI lineage: Eukaryota > Viridiplantae > Streptophyta > Magnoliopsida > Poales > Poaceae > Avena > Avena eriantha. Next base: position 41,922,982 of record OU342745.1, on the reverse strand, counting down.
TTCCATTAACATCCTGTACCTGGACACGTTCAATAGGCTCCAGCTCCCAGAAACAGCCATTGAGCCAACCCTAACGACCTTCCACAGCATTGTCCCCGGTCAGAAGGTGACACTGCCAGTCACCTTTGGCACTCTGGCAAACTACCGCACGGAGAGGATCGTATTCGAGCTGGTGAACTTCCGTAGCCCCTACCATTGCATCCTGGGTCGGTAGGCATTTGCAAAATTCATGGCGACCCCACACTACACCTACAACATGATGAAGCTCCCTGGGCCAAGCGGCATCATCACCATGCACGGCGACCCCGACATGGCCGTGGAATGCGAAGACAAAGGTGCCGAGCTTGCAGACGCCGTCATCGCCGTGGAAACCGACCACGCGGAGGAGCTCGCGAAATATGCGGGCAACATTAACAAGGACGACCCCACCATCCTGAAGAAACCAACCGCCGCGAACTCCACGTTCGAGGCAACCACACACACCCGCACCGTCGAGCTCGTCCCATGCGACTCTAGCCATACGGTCACCATTGCGGTGCACATGAGCCCCGCATAGGAAAGCGCGCTCATCGGGTTCCTCCGTGAGAACCGCGACATCTTCGCATGGAAGCCATCTGATATGCCAGGTGTCCCGAGGGAACTCGCTGAGCACAAACTCAACGCCGACCCCAAAGTGCGACCAGTAAAGCAGTCGCTATGGCCCTTCAATGAAGAGCGCCGTCGAGCAATCGCCGAAGAAGTTCAGCGCCTGCTAGCCACAGGCTTCATCCGGCCAATCAAATACTCCAACTGGCTGGCAAACCCAATCCTAGTTCTAAAAAAGAACAACACATGGAGAATGTGCATCGACTACACCAACCTCATCAGCGCCTGCCCGAAGGAGGAGTTCGTCCTACCGCGCATCGATCAGATCATCAACTCGACCGTGGGATCAGAGTCGCTGTGCTTCCTTGACGCTTACTTTGGTTATAACCAGATCAAGATGGCGGTCTAGGACGAGGAGAAGACGGCGTTCATTACGCCATTCGGCGCCTTCTGCTACACGGCCATGACGTTCGGCCTCAAGAACGCAGGCGCCACATACCAGAGGTGCATGCAGGAGTGTCTAGCGAGCCAAATTGGCCGTAGCATTCACGTCTACATCGATGACGTGGTGGTAAAATCCACCTGCCAGGACGATCTGCTCGCCGACCTAGCCGAAACCTTCGCAAACCTGCGGAGGTACAACATCAAGCTAAACCCCGGAAAATGCACCTTCGGCGTCCCTACCGGACAACTCCTGGGATATGTAGTCTCCAAGCGAGGCATCAAAGCCAACCCCACCAAGATCGACACCATCACGCGACTCGGGAAACCCGAGTGCCTGCGCGACGTCCAGAAGTTGGCAGGGCGAGTCGCGGCCCTCAGTCGCTTCATCCCCCGACTAGGCGAGAAGGCAATGCCCCTCTACCGCCTGATGCGCAAGAACCCCACGTTCCAATGGGACGCGGAGGCCGACGGCGCACTCAAAGCGCTCAAAGAAGTGCTACGCGTGGCCCCACTACTCGCTGCTCCACTCGACAAAGAGCCAATGCTCGTTTACGTCGCGGCCTCTACTCGAGTCGTCAGCGCCGTGATGGTCGTCGAACGACTGGAAGAGGGCAAGGAGCGTCCCATACAGCGCCCCGTCTACTACATCAGCGAAGTCCTAACGGAATCACGACAGCGCTACCCGTAATACCTAAAACTGGTGTACGCGGTATTCTAAGCACAGTGGTGACTCCCACACTACTTCCAGGAGCACCCAATCACGGTGGTCTCCTCCGCGCCCCTGCAAGACATCATACGCAATCGCGAGGCGACCAGGTGAGTCGCCAAGTGGGCCGTCGAAATCGGCGTCCACAACATCAAATACGAGCCCCGCAAAGCGATCAAGTCACAAGCCCTGGCTGATTTCCTTGCAGACTGGGAAGAAGCACAGCAGCCAGAGAAGCTCCCGTACCTCCACTACTGGTCGCTCCATTTTGACGGCTCCAAGAATGCCGACGGCGCAGGGGCTAGGGTCAACTTCAAGCCCTGCACCAACAACATGGCAGAATATGAGGCCCTCCTTCATGGCATGAGAGCCGCTAAGGAGATGAACGTCAACCGCCTACGATGCTATGGCGACTCCGACCTAGTCGCCGGCCAAGTCGCCGAGACGTGCGATGCCGTCTTCCCAACAATGATCGCGTACCGCCAAGCTATCAACCAGTTGGGAGGACACTTCGACGGCTACTCCGTCGAGTGGATGGACAGGCGCAAAAACGAGGAGGCAGACGCCCTCTCCCGCATCGGATCGACCCGACAAGCGCCACCAGTAGGCGTCTTCCTCGACATCATCCACAAACCGTCGGTCATCCCACCAAAAGAGATCAACATCGGGATCCCACTACAACCAGAACCGGCCTTAGTCGCCATGGTTGTGGAACCTAGCGACTGGACATCACCATACGTCGCCTTCTTGGAACACAAACTCCTACCAAGCAATGAGACGGAGGCGCGGATGATCGTGCGCCGCTGTAAATCCTTTGTCATCATCAATGGCGAGCTCCACAGACGCAGCGTGACCGGCGTGTTCCAGCGCTGCGTACATCCAGAAGAAGGCCGGAAGATCCTCTAGGACATTCATGCCGGCGACCGTGGCCATCACGCTGACGCCAAGTCGCTAGTCGCCAAGGCCATGCGGCACGGTTTCTACTGGCTCACCGCACACGCCGACGCCACCAACATCGTCCAATGATGCGTCGGGTGCCAGAAGTACGCCCACCAGACGCACCTCCTTGGCTCGGCACTCAAGACCATCGCCATCACGTGGCCATTCGCCGTATGGGGCATGGACATGGTAGGCCCGTTCAAGAAGGCTCCGTCTGGCTTCACTCACCTCCTGGTCGCAGTCGACAAGTTCACCAAATGGGTCGAGGCCAAGCTAGTAAAAAAGTGCGACGGCAAGACGGCCACCAAGTTCCTACGCGAGCTCATCTACCGGTACGACTACCCGCACAGCATCATAACAGACAATGGCACCAACTTCGCCAAGGGGGCCATGGCGGAATTCTGTGAAGAACATGGCATACGACTCAACCTCGCATCAGTCGCCCACCCAGAGTCAAATGGCCAAGCAGAACACGCCAACCAGAGCGTCCTCCACGGGCTCAAGCCGTGACTCTAGGTGCCCCTCGAGCGCACCCCAGGATGTTGGGTCGACGAGCTCCCCTCTGTGATATGGGGGATTCGCACCTCCGTCAATCGCTGCACCGGGTTCAAGCCCTTCTTCATGGTGTATGGCGTTGAGGCCGTAATGCCAACTGACCAGGAGCACGACTCACCTCGAGTCACCAACTACATCGAGGCGGCCAATGAGGTTGCCCGCCAAGACAGCATCGATCAACTCGACGAGGCACGCGACCTGGCTCGCTCCCGTACCACCATATACCAGCAAGGACTCCGCCGCTACCACAGCCGCCGAGTGCGAACTCGCACCTTCCAGGAAGGCGACCTGGTCCTACGACTGGCCCAAGACAAGAAGGGCATGCACAAACTCTCCCCCCATGGGAGGGGTCGTTCGCCATAGGCCGAGTCCTTGGCAATGATCCCTACTACCTCATCGACATACGGGGTGACGGCCAGCTGGAGGTCGGGAGGCCATGGAATGTAAACCTCCTTAGAAAGTTCTATACTTAGAACCTCACATTGTACTCCGCTGGCATATATAATGAAATTCATCCGGATCGCACAAATTGTGTCCACTTGCCATATTCTTGTGCCACTCGTACTCGTACATATTAGCAATACGCTACTTACGGAAGTCAACCTCTGGTCGAGCGACCGACACGGCTAAGTAGTGCGGCACAAGGGCACCAGAAATATTTGGGCCTTGGGTCATCCACGAAAACGACAACCTAGAGCCGCCATTGGAGTCGCCTAGCCTGAGTAGCTCACCGGGCCAAGACAACCGGTACACGCTTCTCACAACGACATGTCCCTCCCATCCTCGTGCAAAGCGACTTGAACGGTTAAGTACCACGCACGGGGACTCTGCAAAACGGGAACCACCACGCGGCTCGGGAACACACCAAGTAAGAGAGCTGCCTAGGACTTGCCAAGCGACTGGCTCTCTGGGCCAGGGGAGGAGACGCGTTACAAACAACGCATTCACAACCTGCAACAGGAACATGACCAATGTGGTCGGGCACCACGCTCGGGGACTCGCTTACAAGTCAGTCCTACTCGCGCTCGGGGACTCGCCACTCAGAAGACGCGAGAGATAAAAATAATGCATAACCAAAAAAATACACAAAAGTATACAATCGAGTTATACCCCATTAAAGGGCGAACGCGCTCGGGTACTCGCTCAACCAAAAACAAACACACCACACAATCCTAGTCGCAATACGAGTCGATTGACTCCCCTTGGCATATATTGCAAAATACTTTACAGCAGTCGCCACTTGGCATACATCACAAATTGGACAATTACATTGTTTATTCCACAGGCCCTAATAAAGAAGCAGCGCCACCCCCTTGACACGAACAAAAGGCTGCCGCGGGTTTGTTGGGTACGATGTCAGCGACTTCGACAACGACGATCGGAAGGGCTGCTCCGACTTCATATCGTGATGCTCCGGCTCGGGGTCGCCAGGCGCCAACACTGTCTCCTGGTACGGCAGCAGATCCCCATAGCTAAGACCCGATCGGCGTAAGGGGAAGCCTTCGCGGTCAGCTTCCGCACCTCTGACATCTCCACCGTGCCAGTCGCCGATGGGTAGCCAGTCATCACGTCGTCAAGGTCGAAGTCGTCGGGGAAGTGGGCGAGACCTAAGCTCAACGATGTGGTGGCCCCGCGCCTGAACGCTGAGCGCGTCATCCACTCCACGACGGCAGGCACCTCCTCCAGATAGCCACACCTCCGTAAGCCCCCCAGGAATAACTTCGGTGGGGGACATGCCCTAAAGAGCCGCTTGGACGCACAATGCCGAGGCCGTGGCCGTGTTCACCACGGCAGTCACGCACTGCGAGGCATTGTAGGTCTGCACCACTGGATCGCTTTGGCCTACCACATCTGCAAAGTCAGGTGTCCGTGAAACTATGAAACCCTCAAATCAGGGACTCGACAAACGGGTCAGGCAAAGACGGAGACTCACCAAGGAGTTTGCGGCAGTTCTCCATGACGTGCTTCTCCAAGGCGGTTTGCTCGTTGTGCAGCCCCACGATGATGGAATCCGTGGCTTTGCATTCTTCCTCAGCCGCAGCAACGACAGCCTTCGCTCGCTCCTCCGAAGAAACTGAGGCCGCTTTCGCCTCCTCCAAGTCCTGGACCAGGGAGGCTATTCGTCCATATACCGTGTCCAGCTCGGCGACTGGAACAGAACCCTCACGGGCCTTGGAAATCACAGTCGAGAAACCATCTGCAAGAGAAACCATCAGCATGTTGTACACCACTAGTTCACACCCGACAGAGGAAAAGAAAGACAAACAGATACTCACCAATAGTTTCCTGAAGCCGCTGGTTTGCCTCTTGTGCTTCGCGCAAGTCACGCTCCAAGCGCTCTCTCGCGGCCTGCCGATTGGCCGACTCCCTTTGCAATCCCTGCAAACAAACAACACACCTCAGCATTTGACAAAACAAAAACCCAGTTCCCAGCCGCTGAAATTCAGCGACCAGGAACCCGGGGACTGGAGAAGGAGAAAGAAACTCAATTCCTAGCCGCCGAAATTCAGCGACTAGGAATTCGGGGACTGGAGAAGGAGAAAGAAACTCAATTCCTAGCCGCCGAAATTCAGCGACTAGGAATTCGGGGACTGGAGAGGAGCAAGAAGTTCAGTTCCCAGCCGCTAAAATTCAGCGACTAGAAACTCGGGGACTGGACATACTTGGTTAGCATCACCGAGCATCCTGTGAAGTTCTCCGACGTCAGTCGACGGGATCGTGAAGGAAGTGCGCCCGCGATGGGACCCAATGTCTGCATCCATGATCTGTGGACTCTGCGGAGATTGGGTGTCCGCCACACCTGGAAACCCCCTTGCCATGAAGCGCAGGAACGTCGCCGACGCTCTGGCGGGGGCACTAGTTGTCGGGGTCGACGCTTCCGGCACGGATGCAGCCAAGACTGGTTCCGATCGCGCCGCCACCACCTCTTCAACGACTGACGCAGCATCTGGCTACACGGCGCTGTCCTTGGCTGCAGTGTCGTCGGCACCCCCTTCTGCTTCTTCGCGACTTCCGCAGTCGCCACATCTCCGGCGGCCTTTCTCTTCTTGGGGACATCGCCCTCTCCCGTGGGGGTGGCCGCTGGAATCTTAGCCACCAAAGGACGGCCAATCTTCTTGGCCCCTGACCTGCACGAGTTCCCACAATCAATATAACGACAATACAAAAAGAGCGAGCCGAATCGGGATGAAGGAGCGGTACTCACTTAGCGACCGGGAGGACGCGAAGCCCGGTGCTGATGTGGGCGGGCTTGTCCAACTCGGGACCCAACTTGCGGGTGAGCCCCCTCTCGAAGACATCTGAAGCCCACAAAACCGCGGGCTTCCTCGACAATGAAGCCGCAGTCGCTGGGATCTCCGGCTCCGACGCGGTCGCCCTTGACGGCTGCGGCGACTTGGACGTCATCGCCTCAGCCGCTTCTTGGCTTGGAACCCCCGAGGCCGTCGGCGCAATCGCTGCCAGGGGAACCTCTACCACTACCTCTGTGTCCTCGCCCTCCAACCCCTTTGTCAGGATTGCATCCTTTGGGGCCTTGTGCGAGACTTCGAGGGAACCTTCATCATCGGAATCGTCATCCGACTCGAACACCACCGCCGATTTGGACGGTGACGTGGTCCTCTTCGCTGGCGACTTGGGCTTACGTGCGGGCTTCGGCAGCGTAGTAGTATGCCGGGATGTGTGCTCCTACGCGACCTCGTCGCCTCCGTCGTGTTCGTCCAGGCTGCGGCTCGCCTCGAACTCACGTTGTTTCTGCATGCAGGTCTTGTGAGCCACAGGCGCTGGGGGAGGAACATCTTCCTCCTCCCCGTCGCTGTCAGAAGAGTCTCCCTTGGAGTCTTCCTCCAGTTCCTGGGGAACCTCTTCATCAAGCGGAGGGAGCCAGCCCTCCAACACCTGAAAAAGCTGAGAACCACCATGAGTAAAACACCAAACACGGAGACTGAGAACTGAGGTACGAACATAGCGAATGGGAAGAGAACTTACTGTGGGGGCTTCATTCTTCACATGAGTGTACGGGGCGAGCCCAACCGCCACGCTGGTGAACTCTGCGTCGGTGATCTTCTTTAGGGCGGCCTTGTAGTCCTCGTCCTCCCATGATTCCTTGCTGGTTCAGGATGGGTCATGCTTCTCGCTGTATTCATACATTCAGTGCGGCCGAGCCGCTAGCGGAACCAGGCGCCGCCCGAGCCAGCAGTTGTAGAGGTTGATCGGAATCAACCCCTGGTCCTTCAGCTTCTGGATCTGGTCCATCATTTCCGCGACGACCATCCGCTGGTCTTCGAGAAGCTTCTTCGGCGCCAACCGGTGAGGCTCGCTCCTCTCGGCGACGAACTCGGGAAGCGCCACCTCGCCGGAGGGAGTGGATTCTTTTACGTAGAACCAGCTCTCTTCCACTCGCTGGCGGCCTTCTTCGGCAGGAGGAGCTTGACGAAATTGGCCTTCGGCTTCAGTTGGAATGTGACGCCACCTGCGGCCAACATCAAACCACCGGACGCCTCGCGCCCAATGCGGCCGTGGAAGAGCTCCAACCACAGCGGGAAGTATGGCCTGCAGCCAAGATAGCATTCGTAGAAGGCGATGAAGATCGCCAGCTGCTCGATGCTGTGCGGACCGAGATCCGATGGCTTGATCGCGTAATACGCGCAGAAGCAGCGGAAAAAGAGTGAAGTGGGGAATCCTAGACCCCTCTCGAGATGGCTGGGGAAGCAGATGAATTCGCCGGGTCGCGGCTTTGGCTCGGCCTCGGAGGAGGGGGAACCCGCCAGTTCCCCTTGCGGAGGACTCCGGCGTCCTCAAAGGATTTAAGCTAGGCTGTGATACACTTGGATTTTCCCCATGAGCATTTGGGAGGCGCCATCGGGTAGGATGTGGAATCGCACGATGCGGAAAAGACAAGTCGGAAGGATGTAGGCAGGGAGATTGGAGACAGGAAGAACGAATGAGGAAGAATGAAGAATGCGGAGAAGGTATGCAGAACCATCACTCCCCTTATATGGGAACGCCACCCGCCAAAATCAGGATAGCCGTTGCTCACGGTAATTGCGCCGAAGTTACCGTTGGAAATTCCAACGGATAGTTTGACCGGATTTGACAGTCCAACTCCTTTATTTCACCCGCTACCCGCCAAGCTTTTCCACCCGCCAGAACGATGACTTGGCAGCAGTAACATTCATTGGGGTGGCGAATGGAAACATGGGGAAATTCTCCTTGCTTCTGATGGAGTCCATCGCCGGCTCGACTGGACGCCCAAATTGGGCTCGCCTACTCCGAACGCCAAAGGGACGCCTGCGCCTGCATCAACGATGGCCTCGGGGACTACTGATGGGGATATGCCAAAGGGGGTATGCCCAGCAGGACGTTCCGATTGGGCCGAAGGGCCTATGAGTGCATCTGGAGGATGGCGACTGGACTACAACAGAAGGAGATGCCTGGCGACTGGCGACTGCAGGCATAGGAGCGTAACAGAAGCCCAGTCGGATTAGGTCAAAACCTCCGAATCCTTATCTTGTTCGGTGGTAGCTTGTAAACCCTAGTGAGGTGCCTCATATATAAACCTCCCAAGGGTATCCTAGACAGACACGTTCCATCATACACCTCAAGCGACTCGCTGGATAGCCGCCGAGCTCACCACCCCTGTAACTCGCTCTCCAATAATCTAATCTAGCAGGAGTAGGTCTTTACCCTCCGGGGGGCCGAAACTGGGTAAACCCATGTGCATCTGCCCCCATCTCCCACCGCAGATGGCCGCCAACTCTTCCTCACGAAACACTCAATCGCTGCCAGTGGCAGCGATTGCCATGGCCATTTCCACGACAGGGTTTCTTCCACCCCATTGAGGATCCCCTTATGGCCGAAGGAGAAGGACCAAGCTCCACTCAAGCGGAGCCTTCACTCTCACAAGACCATCTTGCATCTCAAGGTCAACCTATTGCTTCTCAAGGTTCTCCAAACACTTCTCAAGATCTTCATGTCCATGACTCGCCAAGATCAAGTGTACCTCAAGTCGATCAAGCCCTATCTTACCAAGATTGTGAAGCTCCTCAAGTCAATGATGCACAAGGTCGAGGTGAAGAAGGCCGAGCTAGCAATGACCAAGACCAAGCTAATGTCTCTCCACCAAACGATGATGTCTCTCCTACGGTTGATGTTGATGAAGATTGTGATAAGTTCGTGCTTATAGTCAAGGCCGGGACTAAACTGTGGTGATGACCAAGTGGTTTCTCAAGAATCTCGTCTTGAGACCCAAGCTCACCGTCAAGCATACTGTCTCGCCAAGCTCATCAAGGATGGCCATATCCTTGATAATGTTTATGGAGATTTCAATAGGGGCTCCACTACTTGGAGACAACTAACCTCTTTTAGTTCTCATCATGTGTTTATTTCTCATGTTGAGCTCCAAAAGGTCTTCGAAGCTCTTGAAGATGATGATTGGCTTGATGCTATGAATGAAGAACTCCACAACTTCAAGAGGAACAAGGTGTGTTCACTTGTGAAGAGACCCAAAGATTGTCAAAATGTGATTGGGACCAAGTGGATCTTCAAGAACAAGAGGAATGCAAATGGTACAGTCGTCCGCAACAAAGCAAGGTTAGTTACCCAAGGATACTATCAAGTTGAGGGAATAGACTATGGTGAACCTTATGCTCCCGTTGCTCGACTAGAATCCATTTGCATGCTTCTTGCTTATGCTACCCATCATAACTTTAAATTACAACAAATGGATGTTAAGAGTGCTTTTCTTAATGGTCCCTTAAAAGAATTGGTGCATGTCAAGAAACCTCCGGGCTTTGAGGATCCCCTCTTTCCGGACCATGTCTACAAACTCGACAAGGCACTATATGGCCTCAAACAAGCCCCACGTGCGTGGTATGAGTGCCTTAGAGAGCTTTTGTTAGACCGTGGTTTCGAAGTAGGCCTCATTGATCCCACTCTTTTTACTAATAAAGTTGGAGGAAACTTGTTCATTTGCCAAATCTATGTTGATGATATTATCTTTGGGTCTACTAACAAAGCTTTTAATGAGGATTTTGCTAAGCTCATGACCGACCGCTTTGAGATGTCTATCATGGGGGAGTTGGAATTCTTTGTTGGCTTCAAAGTAAAACAATTGAGGAAAGGAACCTTCATCAACCAAGCTAAATATGTCCAAGATATGCTCAAGAAGTTCAACCTTGATCAAGTAAATGGAGTCAAAACTCCCATGCCCACAAAGGTTAATCTTGATCTCGATCCCATGGGTAAGGATGTGGATCAAAAGCTTTATCGCTCGATGATTGGTTCTTTGCTCTATCTTTGTGCATCTCGACCGGATATTATGTTGAGTGTGGGTATGTGTGCAAGATTCCAAGCCGCACCAAAGGAAAGCCACATGGCGACGGTCAAGAGAATCTTTCGATATTTGGTTCATACCCCTAACTTTGGGTTGTGGTACCCCAGGGGAGCCAGCTTTGACCTCATTGGATACACGAACTCGGATTGGGAAGGAGACAAAGTGGAAAGGAAGTCAACCTCCGGTGCTTGTCAATTTTTTGGAAGATCGTTGGTGTGTTGGTCCTTGAAGAAGCAAAACTGTGTGTCTATGTCCACTGCCGAAGCTGAGTACATCTCCGCCGCAAGTTGTTGTGCTCAATTACTATGGATGAAGCAAACCTTGAAGGATCTTGGACTCTCTCTCAACAAGGTGCCACTTCTTTGTGACAATGAGAGTGCCATTGTTATTGCTCACAACCCGGTGTAACACAACAAGGCCAAGCACATTGAGATTCGTCATCATTTCATTCGGGATCATGTTGCAAGAGGAGACATTTCTTTGGAGTATGTTCCTACCAAGACCAATCTTGCGGATCTTTTCACGAAGCCACTTGATGAAGCAAGGTTACGAGAGTTGAGGCATGAACTAAATATCATTGATTCAAGCAACATGGCTTGAGTATCTTGCACACCTACCCGGGTCTCAAAGAATATCATGTTTGGATGTATGCATGGTTTTAGGGGGAGTGTAGTTCCTCATATGAACCACCACTCTCTCTATTATGCACACATTAATGTATTCATTCTCTATGGTCTCTCAAGGAGACAAAATGAGCTTAAATGATGAGTTTTGGTAATGAACCCAAGATACATCTTCGCGGTGTCAAGCCAAATATACTCATATATGGTGGCCTAGGACACCGACATTGTTTTGTTTGATTCCCCTTTGTATTCTATGATTTTGGGTGTTTTTTTCGTTGTTGGATCTTATTTTGTTGTTCTTCTTAGTTTGTGCCTCCTATCCCAAGCCTTTTCTCCTCCCCTTAACCCTCTTTTTCCTGCACAAGGTCACTCTCTTGCCAGTCAAAATCTAGAGAGTTTTTCATAGGTATCACCGGTAGTTCCGGCCATAGCCGGTACTACCGGCCATGGCCTAATTTCCCGGAAATTATGCTCAGACCGGTAATACCGCTCCGTCCTGAACTACCCATGTCGTCGGAAGTTCCGGCCCCTGGCCGGTACTACCGGTCGAGCGAGGCCCCATTAATCTACGGGCCAGGAGGGGCCACGGGGTCTTCTTCCCCACTTTCCCCTGACCCTAACTTCACACCTCGCGTCTCCCAGGAAGCTCCCCGTGGTGTTGCCACCGGCTAAAACGATTCCAGCCGTCCCTCTTCAGATCTGCTCCGTGGGATTCTTCCCCACCTCGATCTCCCGCCATAGACCCTGGTATTTTCTCCTCTCATACTCCATTCATGGAGATCTGGCCACTTCTTGTGCTTGAGTAGGACATGCCATGTCTAGGCCCTTCTTTGGCTAGAACTGCTTTGGGAGGTTTTGGTAGGGCTAGGATTCGGTTGTAGACCAGATTGCCCCAGTACATTGTCTAGATTCCAACCATTGGTGCATCTAGTTTCTTAGATCTATGATTTCTAGTCAAACTTCCCTGCTCGTGCCCTGATCGGTACTATCGATGAGGCTCGGCCGGTACTACTGGCAGGGTCCTCTCCACCGGTACTACCGCTGGGAGCATGACCGGTACTTTCGGTGCGCCTTGTGCCACCGGTAGTTCTGGCCGCCAGGCGGAACTTCCGATGCACCTCTGTTTGATTTCTGCCTGTGTACTCTGTCAATCTAGTCTAGCCTGGTTGTTTTTATTTTCCTTTGACCTTGTGCACTTATCCTCTATTCCCTTCCTACTATTTTCTTTCTTCTCAGGGCAAGGTGGTTCCCGTGGCAAATCCAAGCGGTCTCATGCTCCTTCTCGTGGGCCTTCTCACATTGATGAAGATGATCTTGAGGTCTTGTGCCCTCCTAGTCAGACCGCTTGTCAGAGGGCTGCTGCTGAGCGCCGTTCTACTGCTGCTGAAGGTAAAAGACCTATTCTGGCCAGTCAAAAGAAGACCACCTCTAGGCCTGATTCGAGCAGGAAGAAGATCTCCTCCTAGCCTCAGCTTGTGTATGAGGAGTTTCGCAAGATTGATCCCTACATTGTTCCTCGTGACCGTCTGGCTCAGGATCCTATCTTCCACACCAAGCGTCAAGAAGAGATCTATTCTAAGGTTTATGCTTCCAAGAAGAAGAATGTTGTTGCCCCCTAAAAGCACATCAACATTGCCAAGATGGAGAGCAACCCTGAGTACTTTGGTGAAGCTCTCGATATGTGCAGGCGGTTTGGGCTCATCAAGATTATGCAACACCGTGAGAACTATGATGAGAGGGCCATTGCTCAGTTCTACTCCACCCTCTACTTTGATACTGATCCTGATGATAGAACCATGAAGTGGATGACTCAAAATAGGTATCTGGCTACTAAATGGTCTGAGTTTGTTGCTCTTCTTGGCTACCCTATTCTAGATGGCCATCGTGCCAATGGGTGGTGCATTCATAGGGGGAGGCCTCCAAGCTAGAAGTTCTTGAGCCCTTATACATTGAGGGCTGGGGAGTCAATGGAAATGTTGCCCATCTTCTTCCCACCTATGACATCATGCGCAAGGTCTATCAGAACACTATTGCTCCCAAGGCAGGTAACTCCGATCAGCTTCATGCATTCCAGATTGATCTCATGTATCAGACTTACCGCCATAGAGACTCTTATGATCACATTGATGTTATGGATTATCTGTTTGAAGAAATTTGGTCTACTTTGATTGAGAAGAGGTCATGTCCCTATGCTCCTTACATTCATACCCTCATCAATTCCAAATGGCATCAGGCAACAGGTTCTCTCTACCCTCAGGATGCTCTCACTATTCATGAGGAGAAGACCCTCCGCGTGATGAAGCACAAGCAACCTCACTCTCAGGCTGAAAAGGAAGCTGCTGTTGCAAGGGTTGCTAGGGATGCTGCCGTCACGTCAGGCCATGCTAGTGATGGGGACCGTGCTGAGGCTTCTCCTCCACCCCAACTTGTGAGACAACCCTCTTGGGCCAAGAAGCTACTGAAGAAGGTTAAGAAGAATTTATGTTTCATTCAGGATCGTGAGTATTAGTCTTATGTTGCTCAGAGGCACAGTGTTTGGAGGGAGAAGGCCATCATGAGGAAGCTTGATATTGAGGTATCTCCTGAGTCTAGCTTCGTCACCGCACCCAAGGATCAATGGGTCAACACTCATTGCGGGTGGAATGATAGTGATGACGAGCCTGAGGTCTCCGGTCTGTATCTGCCCGCTTGGAACGATGCCTCTTGGGACCGAGAGCCTCCTCCTCTGTTCGTTGGTGCCTGGGGCACGTAGATCGTCTACTTTGTCCCTTTTTTGCGTCTTGATGCCAAAGGGGGAGAAAGTGTTCCGTTAGGACTTCAGGATTTGCATGGGTTGTGTCACGAGCTCTCTCTTTCGTTGATCTTTTTATGCTCGTGCACACTTTATTCCATTATGTATGCTTGTGGACCTCCGTTATTGTCTTTGGACCTCTTGTATGGCTGCTACTATGTTGGTGAGACTATGTGTTAAGATATCTTTGTGGTGTTCATATGAGTGGTTGTGGTGGGCTAAGTTCTCTCACGAAGATACATTCACTATATTCTCTTATTCAAACTTTTTCTCACCACAATGGTATTGGTGCAAGGTATGAGTCCCCCTTTCTTTCTCATTTACTTCCTTGCACCCTTGTTGGTTCATCTAGTGAGGGGGAGCTCTCTCCTTTGTATGCTTGATGTTTCTAGAAACTCTTGTTCCTAAGCCTTGCATACATCCAGGGGGAGCTTCTCTCTTCATTTATTCCCTTCAGCTTTTACTATTTGTTATCCTCTATGCAAATCTTGTAGGGTTGTCATCAAGCACCAAAAAGGGGGAGATTGAAAGGATATTGTTGTCTCCTTATGTTTTTGGTGCTGATGACAACTTCACTTGTGGTTTAACTATATGTCCAAGTTGCAGGGCTTATCTACGGACGTGCTTGTTGGTGGACTTTTCTCTAGAAGAAGCTTGAAGACGGTGGCACTTATTTACACTTTCTCTTGCTTTTGTGTTTTAGGATACCATACTATCAAGAGGGGGTCCACCTTGGAAGGTTGTGGGAAATCACCATTTCATGCACAGACCATATATGCACTTCCACAGCCATCCCAGTTTTCCTATGAGAGAGAGTTCCCTGTAGTGTTTGAGGGTTTTCTTCCATGACCGGTAGTACCGGCCAGGCGGTGGTAGTACCGCCCAAGGGGTTTCTCAGGGTTGATCGAGCGGAACTTCCGATCGAAGTTCCGGTCCTGATTCCGGCAAACTATCTTTTGGTTTAGTAAAACTTCTGTGTCGTTTTGCCTATTTGTTGGAATTCGCATCGGAACTTCGCTCGATTGTACCGGCCTGATCTTGTGTTGTCCAGTGCCTGGCCCCTTGAGCGGTAGTACCACCCCCTGACCGGTAGTTCCGGCCACCTTCTTCTGGCCCCAGTTTCGGCAACTGGTTGTGAGGGTCAGATAAGTTTCTGCCTCGCATTTCCTATTTGCTGGTAGTTGGACGGGAAATAGGACCGGTACTTCCGGCTAGCTCATAAGGGCCCGTTGACTGGTCAACCTGACCGTTGCGTGGCCTTCTTTGAGCCATTGGTGGTCCGCTCACCGGTACTACGGGCACCATTAGTACCGATGGTGTCAGGACGGGGTAGAATATGCCCGTTTGGAGGTGGCATATTTAAGGCCCCCTTCTTCCTCTCTTGCCTTATCTCTTTGTTTTCTCTCTCCTCCATTAATACAAGAGCTTGACTTGCCTAGATCTCTCTCCGTACCCACTCAAATCTCTTGATCTTTTGAGGATTGGGAGAGGTGACCTAGATCTACACTTCCACCAAAGGAATCATGATTTCCCCCACTTATCCTTCGTGGATCTTGTTACTCTTGGGTGCTTGGAACCCTAGACGCTGTAGGGCATCCTCGGAGCTGGGGCATTTGTTGTGAAGCTTCGTGGTGTCATTGAGGGTCTCCAATTGAGTTGTGGAGTCTCCCCTCAACCTAGTTATAAAGGTTTCGGTTGGCGCCTTCAAGGTCACCGGTTAGTGGATTATGAGGCCACCTTTGTGGTGGTGCTCCCAGAGAAGAAGGTGAGGCCTTTGTAGCGCTCGGGTGACCTTGCGTGGCCTCGACACCTCTCCAACATAGCTTTTTTGGAAGTGAACTATGGGAATTACATCTCCGTGTCCCCTCGCCGGTTCTTTCTTTCCACTCCTTTACTTCTTGCAATTACTGTCTTGTTTTACTTGTTGCTTTGTTTACCATATAGGATATTCATCTAGTTGCGTCTCTAGTGAACTTTGTGCAAAGCTTAAATTGCAAGAAAAGATTAAAAATTGGTAGTCTCCTATTCACCCCCCTCTAGTCGACCAAAGTTGGGCCTTTCAACAACTCACAGTTTAGGTGCTTCACTGAATATAGAGCAAAGAGAGAATTGTGCATGTGTGTGTGGCCTTCAGTTGTTCCATTCTTGGTGAAATCAGGTGGGAATGAGTTGCATCAGGAACCATGGACAGAGCCAGCTGCTGGCGACCCTAGGTGGCTACCCGGGCTTGTCAGGCAACTCTCCCCTGGGAATTAGCATAAACACAGTGTTATTAGGGGGCAAACGTTGGTTTCCTTTGCCCAGGCTCCCTCAGTGGTCTGGCTTGTACATGAAAGTTTCCACTTGCTTCCTAATGCAACATGACTTGTACACTTGATGATTAAGCCTCAATGGACCGATTCTCCTATGCGGATGATGCAAACTTACACAGTGGGTTAGGAGAACATTTCAACGATGTTGGGTTTCAGTTAGCATGATAACCCAAATCGAACTAGGCTTTTAAGCGGGTACACTATGTATATAGACTTTAATAATTCTATATATTTCTATGATCTACAAAATGTATTACTCTGTCCGATCCATAGTAAGTGTCGTCCACTTGGTACAAAGTTTGTACTAGTTTAGTACAAAATGAGTGATACTTATTATGGACGGAGGGAGTACTCTATATAGTCTTTTGAACTAGTTCAAAACCTTGTCAATATTGACCGACCCCAGCTTATTCTCCAACGTAGCTACGATCTGGTTCAAACTTTGGTACTTGTGTACCATATGGGCATGGTAGCAAAAATAAGAAATATCGGTCCTGAGCCGAAAATTGCTCTAGTCTCGGTTCGTATTACGAACCGGGACTAAAGGTCACACCTTTAGTTCCGGTTGGTGATATGAACCAGGACTAAAGGGGTTGGCACCGGCCGCAGTCTGCCGCAACCCCTTTAGTTTCGATTGGTGTCTTCCTCAGTGGTCCAACCATAATCGGGACTAATGCTCTGAACTGAGGTGGACGAAATGCTCTTTTTCTAATAGTGCTCCCTCAGTGGTCTGGCTTGTACATGAAAGTTTCCACTTGGTTCCTAATGCAACATGACTTGTACACTTGATGATTGAGCCTCAGTGGACCGATTCTTCGATGTGGATGATGTAGACTTACACAGTGGGTTAGGAGAACATTTCAACGATGTTGGGTTTCACTTAGCACCATAACCCAGATCGAAATGGGCTTTTAAGCGGGTACACTATGTATATAGACTTTAATAATTCTGAAATGATCTACAAAATGTATTATGTAACTTTTTTTAGAAAAGAGTATATATTAATATCACGGGGATACCAATTACACCCAGCCTCTGCAACAACGCATGCCCTAGCGGCCTTACGGATGGACACAGTCCAGAAAAAAGAAAGAAGAATTACAAAAAAGAAAAGTACCACTATAGAGAACTATTTCTCAAAACAACGACACTGACACCACCAGAACAACACCAGTAGTCCTCCACTCCAATAACAACGTCTTCAAGAAGGAAACAGTGCACAAGCGCTGTCGTTGCCTGATCAAAGATCATAGGTTTTCACCCTGGAGAAAGTCCTCACTCGAAAAACAATGCCTTCAACAAGGCCATTGCCATGCACAACCTGTTAAGGCTAGACCTTAAATTTCCACCCTGCAAGGTAAGACTGAGAACTCCTCTTGTGTTGTCTCCCCCCCACAAACAGTCGCTGCTGTGAGTCACAGATCACGCAGCCAGTTCGCAGTCGCCACAAAGACTCAAATTATCATCGTTGCCCTCATATTTCTGCTTTCCTGGCATTCTCCGTATCTGACTTCACCATGGCTCGTTGAATGACACTTGGTGGGAACAAACAGCAGAGCTTCGCAACGCTCCTGCTGAAACCAAACGGCTAGAAAAACAAGGTACACACGATCGAATACCTTTTGATCCAGCAATCTACAGGCCTAATGCGTCCATGGGAGTTCACTGGCGGAGCCTTCTGGAACTCGCTTCTCCAGGCCAGATCAACGAGTGCAAGCAACAAGCACATCTTTGTCTTCGCGCTGAATGAACCCTAGGACCTCCCACCATTATTGGACAGAACAACAGGCCCCCACGCCGCCGTTCGCCGTCCGCCCCCTCCGGCGAAAGAGGAGACAAGCCTGCAATAACCACGCGCCCCTGTCGGTCCGTCGGCCCGAACAAGAAACATCATGCCGCCTTCCCACGCACCTTCAGGCAACCAAAAGGCCACGCCGATGGCGGATCTAGGTGGAAGCCTAGACCTACGACCACAACCACCACAACTTGCGCCGATACCCGATGGGTAAGCCACCGCCCTAGCATGATCCGGACACCGGCCCAGCCACCACAATCATCCGACCCCCACGATCGGATCTCACGCCCAGGGAGCAGCCGCCACCGCCACACAACCAGGGGCGCCGCCCTGGCCGCTGCGTGCAGCTGAAGAACCAACGCCGACCCCGGCCGCCACCAGTGAATAGCCGTCGCGATCTGCTCTCCCGGGCCCCTTCGGTGCTGGGCCCGCCGCCACCACGGCCAACGCCAGCGGCACTGGTGGAGGGGTGGTAGATCGGGGTGGGGAGGGTTTGGCGGTAGGATCGGGGACCCCCGCGACACCCTGGGGTGCGCCACGGGAGGGGAGGGTTACGCTTTGGATCAGTCCTTCGGCACCTTAGGCAAGTTTTATGTTTTATTGAAACTTGCTTTTTTGGTGTGCGGAAAAATGGAGGGAGGATTTCACTTCCCCGGTCTCTGCACCAACTAGGGATGCACACAATCATTAAGCATGAGTACCAGGATCTTTAAACGTGGTTAATCACCAAGCCTAGTCCTCAAGGTAAATTGCATGAGTATCAGGAAAGCCTGATCCTCAAGTATAAATAGGAACCTTAATTCGCTTCAATGAGAATTTAAACTCAGATGTTGGGTTTGTACATCCACTCCTCCAACCAGTTGAGCTAGGCTCAATCCTCCAACCAGTAAAGCATGTGTATTACGTAATGTATATAGTCTTTTGAACTTGTTCGTTCCTTGTCAATATTGACCGACCCCAGCTTATTCTCCAACGTAGCTACGATCTGGTTCGAACTTTGGTACTTGTGTACCCTATGGGCATGGTAGCAAAAGTAAGAAATATTGGTTCTGAGTCGAAAATTGCTTTGAAGAACACATCCGATAGTTCAATCCAGGATGAAATGGGAGGGTGGGCTCAAAGTAGCAACTAAGCCAGAGCAAGAGGCACTTAGCAAACACTGTCATTTTCGTTACAAAACAGAAACCAAAAAAATCAATGAGCTAATTTGTAATAAACATTATACACTAATGTAGCCCACAATGACAAGATTTCGAGTCCCGTCGAGACCGAATTTATGGAATTCTCACCAAGGAGCGCTGCTACCTTAGCTTAATTAAAATTCGGCAAGACTCTTTTCCTCAGATACTTGTTTTATAGGTTGTCTGATAGTTGTAATGTAGCAAAATAAAAGTAAGG
This sequence comes from Avena eriantha, assembly GCA_910589775.1. Lineage (NCBI taxonomy): Eukaryota > Viridiplantae > Streptophyta > Magnoliopsida > Poales > Poaceae > Avena > Avena eriantha. The sequence continues at coordinate 41,903,504 of OU342745.1, read as the reverse complement.
AAAGCTGACCTATTTTAGTATACACGATCAAAAACTAGGAGAAAATATTTTTTAGGAATGAAATACTACTAATAGAGGAGAACGGAGAGTTATACTCTCAAGGGACAGACCTAACGTTAGAGTGATAATCATATCGGGTCCATGCTTTATTCATGTACTCTAATTGAGCCACAAAATCATGGGTTTTCCTCTTTTTTTTGGCTTGTTTTCCTCCTTCTCTACCATCAGACAATTGATTGCTTAGTACGAAATACTAATGGATTATTAATGGACCTAGAGTCATTACCTTTAAATATAATTACTTTCGCTTTAGGTAAAGGCCCACGAGGCCACCACCAAGGCCCATGTGAAGCGACCAATCATCCTCTTCAACTGAAGAAGAAAACCTACAGAACATAGTTCTAATGGCGCCGCCAACGAGATAACGGGAGGAAGACTAACTAGCTAATGAACTTCCGGTAAAATTAGAGGGTAGGCTCGAGCCTATCGACGCCTACCCGGTAGATTCACCCTTCTTGGGCTGGAAGAAGACCATGTGGACGTCAGGAGACACGTTATCAAAGTTGGTGTTATCAACTTTAGAGTGGCACACCAAATGACAACTAGTGCTAGTTTTGCCGAGGCGGCAATTCGGCGGCTTCCGGGTGAAAAAAATTAAAAACAAAATTCTACATATATATTCAAATATTTTATGTTGATTTACAAGTTTTCGGGATGAAAAAATATTTTATGTGTTGAGTATAAAAAGATAAAATATGTCACGTGAATAGTCGTATTACTATGACCTATTTTGTCTTTTTATACACAACACATAGAATGTTCTTTCATCCCAAAAAATTGTGAACCAACATAAAATGTGTGAATGTATATATGGAATTTTTTTCCGAATTTTTTGATATTTCAAAAAATATTTTCTCACAATAAGTGCATTTGCACCTGCGAGCCGAAGTAAATATCCGTAGTTTTGCAACCTATATTCCGCTTGGATTAAAAACTGAACTAGCATCTTAAAAGAAAAAACTGAACCATGAGACAGAAAAAAACCAGAAGATTGCAGCACCCACTCGCCTATTAGGAAAACAAAAACTATGTTAACCTAAAAGCAACAGTCAAGTGTACCTGTAAATTTGAAGAGCAAATCACTAAGGGAAAATCCAATGCTGCTCCTGTTTCGGACATCAAAAGTGTTTCATCTATCCATTTTCGGTGGCCCGCGGACAGGCCGGATGTCCGCGCAGGACTGGCCACTGCACCCAACGCTGCCCCCCCTCCCCCCCCCCCTTTGTCCATGGGTGGGCTTTTTTGTGTGCTGAAAATAGTACTCTTTATAGTAATTTAAAGTAGCAATACAAGGTGCATCTTCATGCTCTACTACTTCTACTAATTCAACTAAACCTAACCCAAGATCAGCGGAGCTATTGATCGCCGCCCAAGCGAAGTCGCTCATATGCCGAGGTACCCGAAGGCTGCGCTATTCATCATCGCCGGAGCACAAGCCCTTAGATGCCGAGGAAGGGAAAGACAACCTCGTTAAGCAAGTACGACAGTCGAATGAGGCCCCACTCCTCGAGCGAGCGCATGGTTGCCTTTAGCCCGTTGAGCTCCTCCTGAACTTCTTCAAGGTGGACTCAGGTGGACACGTCGTCGGGGTTTGCTCGCATCTCGCGGAGGCGCTCCAAGTGAGCCTCGTCGTGGGCTCACGGGTGCTTCAACTTCAAAAGGAAGAGTTCATCAAGGACGTCCCAGCCGAAGGGGTGGCCGGTGGTCCGGGAATGGGTCCTTGTTGTTGTGTCAGGTCGGAGCCCCTAGCCTCCTCGTCGTGGGAATGGCTTCGGGGTTGGCAGGGGCACGACGGTGGCAGCGGAGGGCTTCACCGTGGGAGTCATGTTGGGGATTTGCGTGGCGTCCATGGATCTAGGGCAGTGGCAGGAGGGGCTAAAGACCCACAAGTATAGGGGGTGTATCGACGTGTCATGTAGTCGACGTTCACATGACACCACTAGAAGAAGTACACCACAACTTAAATATCAAACTATTGAATCTTTCTCAACACAACTCCACTACTAACAACATGACTTCTCCCATGTCCTCAAGGACAAAACGAACTACTCACAAGACATCATATGGATCATGATCAAAGATGGAATAATGATGTATAACAATCTGAACATAAACAATAATTCAATGGTTCACTCAATAGCATCAACTACAAAGAGTAATCTACACCGAGAAAGTTTCCTGTAAGAACTATGCAAGATTCAACCCAATTGTTACAGCGAGATGATGGTGGTGATGATGGTGGTGATGGAGATGATGGTGGTGATGATGATGATCCCGATGAAGTCCATCTTGATGGTGGTGTTGATGGCGATGATCTCCCCTCTCCGGGAAGGAATTCCCCTGACAGAATTCTGTCTGCCGGAGAGATCTTTCTCTCTCGGTGTTTTCCGCCCCATAGAGGCGACGGAATCTTTCTGTGGTCACTCCCCAAGTCTTAGGGTTTCGGGGGGATAAGGCTAGAGGGGAGAGGCTAGAGTGGGCCAGGGCAGCCACACCACCCTGTGGCGCGGCCTAGGGCTGCCCGCGCCAGGGGGTGGTGTGGGCCCCCTATGGCCCATCTCCACTCCTCCTTCTAGCAATCTTCGTTTTCTGGAAAAATAGGATTTTCCATGTATTTTCCCGGATTTTCTGATCTTCGCGAATTTCGCCTCCAAACAACCCCCTTTCCATCAAAATCCTGACTGCAGCGGTCCATGCTCCAAAAGTCATTAACCGTGCAAAAACAGATGAAATAACATAAGTATCATCTCTTAATATGAAATATATCAATGAATAACAGTAAATTATGATATAGAATAGTGATGAAAAATGGACGTATCAACTCCCCCAAGCTTAGACTTCGCTTGTCCCCAAGCGAAACTGAGCTCAATAAACATGACCTTAGGTTTATGGAGTGAAGAGTCGATAAAAGAATACGGACAAGAAGCATCACATTCATCAATACATAAATCATAATAGAAGACAAGTCACTATTATACAACTTAACTTGCAATAAGTAAAGGAAACACAATAAAGATACATAAAGTAAATCATAATTGGTAATGGCAAACTTAGCTCTTGGTCGAAGAATAGTTGACAATTTGCAAGAGTTCACAAATAACTAGTTTTCAAAGATAACTTTCAAAGTAATACTAAGATAAGAGCAAAGTGCAAAACAAGGAACATAAGAAACATGATTGAATAAATCATCATATGAATGAATGAAACACAACAACTCAAATACTTGCTGAGATAGAAGGGAATACGTTGACTGACTCAACTAAAAAGTAAAAGAAAGGCCCTTCGTAGAGGGAAGCAGGGATTTCAAGTTTCAAAAAGAGCTTCCAAAAATTATGATACTTATTAGCTTTCAGCTCTCATTGCCCCTATCATAGGCATCTTTTGGTGATTAAGGTTAAAGTGACACAACTAAGAGGATATGCTTGACAAGTTATAAATTGAAGCCTTATGCCCCTGACTTACGAAGACCGAACCTCATGCTACTCAACTTCAGTCACAAGTAAGCTCTTGTCATTGTAAGTACATATGTATCATAGAGAACCGCCAACGGGTACCCCTTGCACATGACACAGGAGCTATCCCATAATCAAAATGACAAGGCAAGCAGACAATGAGCATCTCAGTGATCCTTTTATTTGCTATTTGCATAGGTTTTTATTTAGGATGCTTCATAGAATGCTCATTAGGTTAATACGTTTCTCTAGCACATATACGAACTCCATGATCTTACAAGTTCCCCTTTTATTTCACACCACCGGGATCCATAAGCAAAAGAACATGATATCAACTAGGTACAAAGTACCAATGCAGTGTTGAAAGCGTTCCCCATGCATGATACATGGTTCTGCTAACTTCAACTCATAAAGCGCAAGCATATACCCAACAAAGAAGGGCCCAATGGTTCAAGTTTATTAACTGCAAGAAAGTAAAGTGTGCCATCAAGTTCGTGAGAGCTTTAATCACTAATATTCACATAACAAGTTTAATTTGAAAGGTAGATAAAAACATGAATTTACTTGGAATAACAATAATGCTAATAGGTGGGTATGGTGGACACTAATGGCATAGGTTTGGTTTAAGGATTGGATGCACGAGAAGAATTCCCTCTCAGTACAGGTTTTTGGCTAGCAAGGTTGGGTAGGAAGTATAAGAGTTGAAGGAAACAAACAAACATACAAACGATAAAAACAAACATGCAATCTTCCTTGGAAGCACAAAAGTCTTAACTAGAGAATACTAAGCTTATGAGCAAATCAAGAAAGAAAGATGATGAAATTATATTTCTTTAGAGTACTTTTATCTTTTTCATTCAACTCTCAAAAATAGTGTTACTACTGACCGAGCCAGGTTTGCCAAAACCCACTAAATTAACTCAATGATCCCAAAGTGATACCAATACTAACAACAAGATCAATCATATAACCATGAATTGAAAACTAATATAAGATATGCAAAAGAGTAAATGATAGAACTTCTCATTAATATTCCATAATGACAAATCAGACCAAGGGGTACATATCTAACGAGAGAGGGGACACTTCATAATGCAAAAATTCTACATGATAACTTCTCTATTCATGATATGACCCTACTAAAAAGGTAAAAAGATAGGAGATAGTGATATGATACCGCGGCACTCCCCCAAGCTTGGAACGAACCAAGGGGATGCCAAAACTTGATGACGAATTATTCCTTCGGTGGTGGTGGTGTTCTCTCGATGAGCTTTTTGATCAATTTCCCCAAGTCCTCAATCTCGAAGGTGAGAGTACGAATCTACTCCGAGTTGTGCTCGATGCAGTGCATGATCATGTTAGGTTGTGAATCCCAGCTCTTTAGATTTTTTCCCCACTCTACCTCCTTGAAGTCTTCTTTTCCTGCATGGCTAGAACAAGGCAAATCCAAATTGGAGGGTAATTTCTCCTTGGGAATATTCTGGTATTGATGCTCATGGATAAGGGTATGGAAAGGATTCTTGGTGCGTGGAGCAAGTGACCATGGATCTGAACAGTGACAAGGAGGCTTCCCTCCAATTGACATAATCTTGGCAGGGTTTGCCACCACTCTAATGCTTACAATGGTAGTGTCGGTGTGCAGATGTTGACTTTGCTTTGTCTTCTCTTCACCTCCACATTTGATCTCCTTCTCCTGCCCGGGGTCTTGGAGATCTTCCTCCATAGGCGCCTTTCCCTTATCCTTGGTGGACACCATTGTGCTTCTAAGCTTTCAAGAATAGTTCCTGGCAAAAACAGATCAAAACGAAAACACGATGAGAACACGATATACAAACCTCGAGGGATCTTGGGGATTATATATTACGAAGTTTTACAACAAAAGGAAGGTACCGGGAGAAAACGGGTTGGAGACGGAGTTCGAGGTGGCCTCACCACCTGGTGGCGCGACCAGGGGTGGGCCTGCGCCACAGGGTGGTGTGAGCCACCCAGGCTCCGTTTCCATCCCTCTTATGCTTCGTAGCTTTCCTTGTTGGATAAAAACTGCAAAAATATAACTAGACAGATCTTTCGTGGAACTTTTCTTACCAGAACTGTTACCTATTTGAAAACAGATTCTGTAGGTCTCTGAACTTGGTATTTAGTAGATTCTTCCGGATTCACCACTTGAATAACATCAATATCTTCATCTTCATACACATATTGCTTGAATCATGAAACCTTTCTCTTTCTTATGACACCATTTTCTCCACTTGAAATTTCTTTCACACAAAACTTCACACAGTTCTCATTATCAACATTAGTGCATACGAGGTAATATCCCTTTTAAGTTCAATTTTAACTGAAATCCATCAAATCGTAAGCTACCGAAACAACTCCTTCTGAAAACCCAAAAAGAATCCAAAAAGGAAATCGTTTTAAGAAGCAAATGCAACAATGGCAAAATCTGTCAAAACAGACCAGCAGGTAAAGATCAATTTTTTCGAAAATCTTTTGTTGCTCAAATCAAAAAGTTCAGAACTAACGAAAGTTAAATAACAATCTGGGGCAGAATAACAAACAATTACAGCTCAAACCGACATACAGATATCTCTCACGAATGTTTACGGTGAAGCACAAAAATCTGTTTCGGGACAGCAACTTCCCCAAATATTACTTCTCTCATTAGGGGTTGATCTTGACACAAAAACCAAACAAAAAAGGATAAGGAGAGGTCATTACCGAAGTAATAACTTCCAAGACTCAAACAAACAAAACCAAACTGTGTCTCCCAAAAAGCTCTTTCTTTATAGCCATTAAGATGGGTATATGATAATTTTGATGATGCTCACATAAGAATATGAATTAAAGTAAAAGAGAGCATTAAGAAGCAAAAATACACATGTTTAAGTCTAACCCACTTCCTATGCAAGGGAATTTTGTAAGCAAACTAGTTGTTGAAACCAGAGGCTACAAACATAGGAAGGCAAAACAAGTGCAACATAAAGACTTTAAGCATAAAATGAGGAAACTTGATATTAGTGAGATGCATAAGAACATTTTTACCTCTCTCTTAGTAACTTTCAGTATCATGCATAAACTTAATAATATAGCTATCACAAGAAACATCGTAGCAATGATCACTTATTCTAACAGAAAACATAGGAACACTAGTTCTTATAACACTACTTTGTGAAACAATATTAGAGTTATCCTTATAAAGGATAGTGTGTCCCTCTTCTACATATTTAGTGACAAAGTCTTTCACATTCGCTATCATAGGTTCATCATCCATTTGTTTATCAGGTTCAACAGCTTTATTTGTACTTTCGTTAACCATACTAGCTATCATAGAATGTTCCTTTATCTTGACTGGAAAGGGCATTTTCTCAATGTAACGTTCAGGTAAAACATGATTAGCGGTATAAACTTCAGTATTTCTTGCAGGAACACTCTTAGCAACATCTTTATATGGTTCGTGATACTTATTCCACTTCTTTTTAGGCACTTCAATATAGGAAGCAAAAGCCTTAAAATAAGTTGCAATAGCTTGAGAGTCTAGACCATAAGCATTTTTAATATTTTGAAAGTCATCAATTCCCATAGAAGATTCAATGCATTCATAATCATAATTTATACCTGACTTTCTTCCTTTGTCATTCTCCCATGCTTCAGCATTACCTTTAATACGGTCCAGAAGATCCCATTTAGCTTTTTCTCCCATGCGATTGAATGATCCAGCACAAGAAGCATCCAATAAATCCTTATCATGAAGTGAAAGCCTTGCATAAAAGTTATTGATAATAATATTGTTGGGGAGCTCATGAATGAGACATTTGAGCATTAGTAACTTCAATCTCCCCCAAGCTTGAGCTGTACTCTCTCCATCGAGAGGCCAAAAGTTGTATATTTGATTCCGATCTTTATGAATCTCACTAGGAGGATAAAACTTTGAATAAAAGAGAGGTACTATTTCCTCCCATTCAAGAGCTTGACCATTCTTCAGCAGCTTATACCATTCTTTAGCTCTTCCTTTCAGTGATAATGAGAATAACTTCTTCTTGACTTGATCTGTTGTAATACCTGCACACTTGAACAACCCGCATAATTCGTGTATAAAGAGCAAATGATCACCGGGATGGACAGTTCCATCCCCAACATAGTAGTTATCCATAACACGATCAATAATTCTTGTAGGTATTTTAAAATCATATCTCTGAGCAGGTGGTGGTTCATCTACTACCTTAGAAGTGGTAGTAGCATTACGAAATAAGAAACTCAGCGAATTATCCATAATGAAAATAAAGCAACTAACAGAAGTAAACAATACTCATAGTAGAAGTTTCCTTTACCAGTTCCACTCTCCAATAGCGCTTCACTCCCCGGCAACGGCGCCAGAAAATAGTCTTGATGACCCACAAGTATAGGGGGTGTATCGCAGTATTTTCGATAAGTAAGAGTGTCGAACCCAACGAGGAGCAGAAGGTGCTGGCGAGTGGCTAGGAGCAGGAATTATCTGTAAATACTTAGCAAACGGATTTTTAGGGGTTTTTGATCATGCAAGTAAATAAAGTACGAGTAAATAAAAGACAATGAAAATAAATGCAGCGAGTGGCCCAATCCTTTCTTTAGCAAAGGACAAGCCGGTTGTATTACTTAAGATGACCAAACGTTCTCGAGGACACATGGGAATATCGTCAAGTACTTTCGCTTCATATAGTTGATTAATCTTGTTTAGGTTGCTAAGTGTTGTGTGGGTGAACCTGTGCTAATGTACCGACCTTCCTAGGACTAATACATACTTGTGTTTATACCCCTTGCAAACATCCGTAAGTACAAGAAAGTAATTAAGGTAGAAACCTAACCACAGCTTTAAACTCTAAGACCCTTACGTCCCTTGTGCAATGGTTTCCTAACGGGGGTTCAGGTTTCTGTCACTCCGGCAACCCCTACTATTAGTAGACAAATACACAATGCATTCCCCTAGGCCCATATAGGTGAAGTGTCATGTAGTCGACGTTCACATGACACCACTAGAAGAAGTACACCACAACTTAATTAACAAACCATTGAATCTTTCTCAACACAACTCCACTACTAACAACATGACTTCTCCCATGTCCTCAAGAACAAAACGAACTACTCACAAGACATCATGTGGATCATGATCAGAGATGGAATAATGATGTAGAACAATCTGAACATAAACAATAATTCAATGGTTCACTCAATAGCATCAACTACAAAGAGTAATCAACACCGGGAAAGTTTCTCCTAAGAACTATGCAAGATTCAACCCAATTATTACAACGAGATGATGGTGGTGATGATGGTGCTGATGGAGATGATGGTGGTGGTGGTGATGATGACGATACCGATGAAGTCCAGCTTGATGGTAGTTTTGATGGCAACGATCTCCCCTCTCCGGAAAGGAATTCCCTCGGTAGAATTCTGTCTGCCGAAGAGATCTTTCTCTCTTGGTGTTTTCCGCCCTGTAGAGGCGGCGGAATCTTTCTGTGGTCGCTCCCCGAGTCTTAGGGTTTCGGGGGGATAATATAGGCCAGAGGGGAGAGGCTGGAGTGGGCCAGGGCGGCCGCACCACCCTGTGGCGCGACCTAGGGCTGCCCGCGCCAGGGGGTGGTGTGGGCCCCCTGTGGCCCATCTCCACTCCTCCTTCTGGCAATCTTCGTCTTCTAGAAAAATAGGATTTTCCATGTATTTTATCGGATTTTCTGATCTTCGCGAATTTCGCCTCCAAACAGCCCCTTTTCCATCAGAGTCCTGACTGCAGCGGTCCATGCTCTAAAAGTCATTAACCATGCAGAAACAGATGAAATAACATAAGTATCATCTCTTAATATGAAATATATCAATGAATAACAGTAAATTATGATATAGAATAGTGATGCAAAATGGTTGTATCAGGGGCCATCTGGGCGAGAGTGCTTGTGTGGCTGCTAGAGGACCGGGACCGAGGAGCCGCGACCCAGACGCGCGGCATGTCAAAGTCACCGCTCCCCAAATTTAGGCTGAGAATGCGTCAAAAAGACCGGTGTATGGGGCGCAGTCCTGTTTGCGGGTTACAGTGGAGCTTGTCCCTTGCTCGGTCGGAACAATTGACAACATGTCCTGACTAACAATCAAAGTACCCGAAATCGATGCCCAGCCTACCGAGAGTGATGCTACTAATATGCTGGTCACCAGGACATTTATCTCTATACCTATCTATGTCGAGTTGATAGCATAAAACTACCACTTTGCATGTCAATTTTCCCAATTCATACCAGTCGCTTTCCAAATCGCACAAAACTACCAGATTAAATTCAAGTTGTCGCAAAAAAGACTCATTGTTGTCTGATGGCGAATTGACATGGTTTATGGTAAGGAGGCCCACCTGTCAGGGCCACATGGCACTCGTTAGGCGCCGCCTCAACACGCCCATTAACGACTGGTAACCGGCGTCGCTTCAGACATGCTAGGGTATCAGTTAGTACCCGCGCGCAGCTGTCCATCTCTCCCCCCTCACTGGCGATGGCGACGTGACTCCTGGCGGCGGCGAGCTTGGCGGCAACCAGCTTGGCAGCGTCGGAGATTTTGAGACTCGCTCGCGTGGAGGCGGTGCAGGGCATTACTCTCCCAATGCCTCGTCGCTGCATCGTTCTTCCGCCGCGCTAGCCAAGGCGGTGTTGGCCTCGCCGACAAAGAACAGGCATCGCTGGGCTTCGTCCTTGGGTGGAGCAGTCGAGTAAGTTCTCCTCCTCGACAACCCTATTGTGGAAATATCATTATTCTTGTCAGATTTAGAAGTAATCGTGGTTCATCCTTTAAATTAGATAGGTGAGCTTGTTTTTAGTAAATATTAGTTTAGTTAATTGATGGTATTTAAGAAATTTCATATGTTTTGTCATCAATGGTGCACATTTAGTAGTAAATAAGGTAATTCACTATAATTAATTGACTGCAGCGTTGTTTTTTATTTCACTTATGCAATTTAGATGATGACATATGGGAGATAAGATTCCATTTCCCTAGTCTACATAATTTAGAGAGAACATTGGGCCAATTAGACATAACAGTGCTAAATTTGTTAGCACTTGCAGAAGGGCAAGTATGTGGAACCAACAATAAGATGTATTATGTTGAAGAAATAGGAAAAGGAAAGAATGGAATTGAGACAATTGACAGTATGGGAAAGGTGTACAAGATGTTGAAGAAATTTGAAGATGACAAGCTGCTCAACATCACTTTACTAGATTCAACTGCCCCATGGCACGTTGAGTTGAATATTGAAGGCACAGAAGCTGAACCTTTGCATGAGGATGTTGTGTTTTCAGTTGACAAAGAAGGTGTCACTTATTTTTCAGATGATCAAGTACAAGAAAAAGAAATAATCCATGTTGATGATGATGGTTTTTTCCCAGTAGCTATTGATATTATAGAAGCCTTAATATTTGGCACACAACAAAGCTCCAATCTACAGAAGGGAAAGGCAATTGATGTTGAACACATTAGTGATGAAGAAGAGGATTGGTTCCAGTACAACACATGTGAATTTAATCATGAAGAGCAGAATAAAGGAGTTGAAGCTGAGCTGGCCTTAATTAGAAAATTGAGGGAGGAGAGGAAACATAGGCAACATGATGCTGATGAGCACAATATTGCAATGGGAGCTGAGGTTGACCTTGTTAGGAAATTAAAGGAGCATCAACATCATAGAGAAGTAGAGGATAATGAGGATACAGAAATCTTGGAGCTTCTCAATGAACAAAAGAGGAAGAGAGAAGACTCTCTTCTTCACTATGAAGGAGATACTGAGGTTGAGGAGTTCTTCCAGGATGAAGAAGGAGATAAGGAATCAGATGTTGAAGAATTATTTGAACCAGACATATTTGCAAAGAAGCCAGGTCCTACTACTAGGTCTCATCATGAGGCTTCTTTTGAAGAACCTTATTATTTTATCCCAAGTGATGATGGGATGTGCATCCACGATGAGTTGTGCTCTTATGATGATGATGGATTTGTGTCAAAGTTTGTCGTTAGTTGTGGAAGGAAGAGGAAATTGAAGAAACTAGCAAAGAGGATATGGTATGATCAAAACAGAGCTAACCCCCATGAGAAATTTTGTCTCAAACTTTGCTTCAACTCTTTCTATGATTTTAGAATTGCTCTTAGGACTTACCATATTGCACAACTGAGAAATTATCACTATCATGGAAATAGTAGTGAAAGGATCATTATTGATTGTATTGAGAGAGAACCCCCTCAGAATTGTCCTTTCTATATATCTGCTTCCAAGATTTCACATGAGAATACCTTCACAATTAGGAAATTTAGAGCCTTGCATACATGTATACCTAGTGGAGAGACCACTGTAACATCCCAATTTCAGCAACCCTGATTAGTTGTCCAGAATGCAAAAATCAGGGGGATCAAAAACTTTTTCTTGTTGAGTGCTGAAGTGTTTGCTTGTTGTTTGGATATGCTTATGCATATGAATGTGTATTAGATGGTATACTCCCTTACCTTAACACCAGTTGACAAAAGCTACTTCCCAAAATAGTCTTGGCTTACTTTTCATATTCTCAAATATTCTGGCATTTCAAAACCTGAGCCAAGAAGCCTTTGCAAACCAACTATTTTAGTAGCTTCTATTTCCCTAAACTACGGAGAGTTATATAATGTCCTTATGTTTTCAAGACAGAATCTTCAACTACTCTTACCTCTAGGATCTCCAAAAACCTTTTTGCAAGATTTTGGATTCTACTCTTGGTAAAGATACCAAGGACCTTATTGAAAGACCATTTCATGTTTTCCTATGTTTTGCGTGTTAGACAACAATACTATGGAGACTTTTCATGTGTGCTAAGTGTGCAGGAAGTTTTGAGGGGGGCGGATAATCCACCCCACCAAGGGCCGGATAATCCGGCCTACCTCATCTCTCAAGGAGACCAAGGCGCGTCGTTCGGGGTTCTGTCGGATTTTCTCCCGGAAAATCCGAACTGGGGTGGTTTTCCTCCCCAGGCCGGATAATCCGGTTGTCTCATGGGCCGGATAATCCGGCCCCCAGTTTTCGAGCAAAAGGTGCCAAGGCGCGTCGCTCGGCATCCGGTCGGATTTTCTACCGGAAAATCCGAACTGGGCGGTTTTTCCTCCCTAGGCCAAATAATCCGGCCTTCGCATAGGGCCGGATAATCCGGCCCCCCAGAAGTTGATCAAGGGCAAGCTCGGCGCGACGCTCTAAGAGGGGGGCAGATTATCTACTGGATATTTCGAGTCTAGGACGGAGTTTCCTCAGACCGGATAATCCGGCCCTCACTTGAGCCGGATAACTGGCCCCCAAAGGCTGCAACGGCTGGTTTCTGAAGGGGGGTATAAATACCCCTTCTTCCCCAACATTCAGAACTCTTGATTCATTCGAATTTGACCAGACCTGGTGCAAGAGCTCTAAATCTCGATCTCCCACTTCAACCACCCGAAGGTCTTGATCTTTGGTGGAATTGAAGGAGGAGAAGTTCATCATCATCAAGAATCAAGCGCTTCAACTCCTCTCCATTCAATTGGATAAATCCTTGATCTAGTTTCTTGTCAATACCTAGATCTTGTTTATTGTATTTGATAAGTTTTTTTTGTGGCAGCTTGTTGTCATTTCGGGAGCCTCCAAGTTGTTGTGGAGTTGTTGCCCCGCTAGTTGTGTAAAGGCGCCGGTGCCCGCCTCGAAGGGTACCTATAGTGGAAGGTGGATCAAGCCTGTTGTGGCGAGATCCATTGGAGAACAGGGTGAGGCCTTTTGTGGCGTGGTGGTCTTAGTACCGCCCACCCCTCCAACGCAGACGTACTTCCCTTAACAAGGAAGGAACTACGGTCAAACAAATCATGTGTCTCCGCGTGCTTCACTTCGCTTTACTCGTTCCTCTTCCACTCGCTCTTTACTCGCTAGTAGATAGGTTTGCATATAGGTAAATTCCACCCAATAGTCTATCTAGAGAATTTACCCTTTGTGCTAAGCCTAAAACTGAAAGAGAATTAAAAATTGGTGTAGCACCTATTCACCCCCCCCTCTAGGTGCCCATATGATCCATTTCAATTGGTATCAGAGCCCCGGCTCTTAATTCGGGCTTAACCGCCTAAGAGTAGTATGGGTACCAAGGATGATGGAAATGAGGTTGTGGATAAGGTCACAATGGATGATCTCAAGTCGTTGGAAACAACCTTGTTGACATCCTTTGAGGCCAAGATGGAGGAGATGAATCAAATGATTGCTCGCCTTACATCATCCATAGCTCCATCTCCATCGTCCTCTAAGGCTCCCACACCATCATCTAAGGAAAAGGGTAACACCGGATCCAAGGATGATGATGTGGAAGGTGAAAAACTAAATGACTCCACCTCCAAAAAGGGAAATGGTAAGGAGGAATATAGTGAGGTTCGCCACGTATATTCCCCGACCCACCTATCCCTCATCCTCATATAAACAATAGGTGTGATCCACCCAAGCTCACTGCATCTTCTTTTAACCAATGGCAATTCCTAATGAAATCTCATGTTTGCAGCTCCTCTATTGAATTGTGGAGGATTATTGAAGAAGGTCTTCATATTGGAGATCAAACCAATCTAACGAGAAGGGAAGTTGTGGATAGCCAGTTGAATGCCACCGCTCTCCACATGATACAGCTGGGTGTGGGTCCCAAGGACATGCCACACATTGAACATCTCAACACAACTAAAGAGGCATGGGATGCTCTTATGGACCTTTTTGTTGGAAGCGAAAGCATGAGAAGAAACAAATATGATGCCCTTAGTAATGAAGCTGAGGTATTCTACATGTTGGATGGTGAAAACCATGAGGACATGTACAGAAGACTCAAGGGCATTGCAACAACATTTCAGAAGCATGGGGCCACTCGCATTGATGATGCATGGATAAAAAGAAAATATCTGAGTGCCTTAATGCCTTTCGAGCCAACGGATTTGAAGAGCCTGCAAGGTAGGCACAACTATCATCAAATGACATCCAACAAAGTCATGCAAGAAATGGCATCATTCATAGTGGCGGCAAAGAATGCTGAAGATCCCCGTGCTTAGGCCATTGGGATGCAAAAGGGTGTCAATGTGGCTCTCAAAGCCAATGTTGTTGAGCAAGAGGAAGATGAAGGAGTTTTTGAGGGGGTATCCATGGACTGCCCCGATGAGGTCAAACATGCTCATGGTGAGTACATGGCATTCTATGCAAGGAACTTTTGGAAGGACCCTGCCAAAGCCAAGTCTGATCTTGAGCGCAAGAACGGGTCAAATGGAAGAAGAGAAAGTGGCCCAAGATTGAGAACTTGCTTCAACTGTGGAGATAGAATGCACTTTGTTGCCGAGTGTCCTTATCAAAATAGGGAAGACAATGGTGGCAGGCTCATTCTTAAAGAGAAATCTAAAGCTCCTAAGAAGAAGCCCTTTGTTAAGAAGAATGGCCCTTTCAAGAAGCAACCCAAGATTGTCCTTGTAGCTCAAGAGGAATACTCCTCCGCAAGTGAAGATGAAGAGGATGATGATAGTTCCCACGAAGTGGCTGCTATAGCCACCACATCGACTCCCTCCTCTCTCTTCGACTCGCCGAACGAGAACGCCATCAACAACAACGCCACTTGCCTAATGGCAAGAGGATCTGAGGTATCAACTTCTAGCTCTTCATTTCCTAAGACTAACATAATTTTGGATATGGATGATCATGACAGTCTTGTAATGAAAGAAGAAGTTATTGCCTTGGATACTTTTTTCACTAACCTACAAGGTGAGCACAAACTCCATTTTGATGCTCTTATGAGTCAACTTGCTCAACCGAAGATCTCCTTGAAGAAAAGGGCAGAATTGAAAGAGAAGATGCCTTGGAGATAGCTTCTTTGAAGAATGCCTTGGAAGAGGAAGTGGAAGCTCAAGTTTCTTTGGAAGAAAGACTCGAATCCCTTGAGGACTCACAAGAAGAAGCTGTAGCTCAGCTCATTAAAGAACGTGATCATGCTCTTGCCAAAGTAAAGAAACTAAAGAAAGAAAAGATTGATTTTGAGGCTGTTCATGCTAGACTTTTGGAGAAGTTTGATAATCTTGAAAGTGCTCACAAGGCATTGAAGAGTGATCATTCTACTCTAAATGAGTCTCATGACCAGCTCCAAACTCAATTGAAACGGTATGATGTGCCAAGTACCTCCTCTTCATCCTTTGGAAAAGAAGATCTTGCAAGAAGTTCTCAACACAAAGGTAAAGGGGTTATTGATGAGATACTGAGCAGGCAAAGGACAAACAATAGTAAAGAAGGTCTTGGTTACATACCCAAGACAAAGAGCAAGAAAAACAACAACAAGAAGAAGAAGAACAAGACTGCTCAATCATAGACTAGCAACATTACCAATAACAAGACTAATCATGATGGTTTTGCAGGGATCAACAATCCTAACTTTGAACTATATTGTGATTGTTATGGTGATGTTTATGCTAGTTATGTAGGGCCTTATGATTGTTACATTCCTTGGTCTATTTGGGTTCCCAAGACCCTTGTTACTAACATGAGAGGACCCATTGAAAAATGGGTACCTAAAACCAAGAAGTAATTTTCTTGCAGGGCTATGCTTCCGGTGGTTCTAAATGGGTACTCGATAGCGGTTGTACGAGTCATATGACCGGAAGCAAGGAGATCATCACAGAGATGCGGCCAAACCTTGATCACATTACCGTCTCTTATGGTGACAAGTCAAAACCTGAGGTATTGGGTCTCGGCAAAGTTGTGGTGGCTCACGATATCTCTCTCGTGGATGTCATGCTTGTTGAGACCCTCGGGTATAACTTACTTTCAGTTCGTGCCCTTGGTAAGATGGGCTTTGCAGTTTACATTGATGCTGATTTTGTGGTACTCTTGTGGAGCAAGTCTCTAAAAGTCGCTTTGGTGGGATATGTCGAAAACGACCTGTACGTGGTGGACTTTTCGGGGAAAACCACTACAGGCCCGATGTGTCTTTTCAGAAAGGCTGACGCGGGTTGGCTATGGCATCGCCGACTAGCCCACGTCAATATGAGAACTTTGCAAAGTCTCCACAAGGGTGGCCACATTCTTGGACTAAAAGAAAATGTCTATTTTGCCAAAGATCGTGTTTGCAGGGCGTGTGTTGAAGGGAAAATGCATGATTCACCTCATCGAAGGAAAACCATTATCTCTTCAAAAAGGATTTTGGAGCTCCTTCATGTGGACCTCTTCGGACCTCCATCACATGCAAGCCTCGGTGGGAAGAAGTATTGTCTAGTGATTGTTGATGATTACTCAAGATACACTTGGGTTTATTTCTTCAAGTTGAAGAGTGAAACTCAACAAACTATCATCGACTTCGCCAACAAGGTTCAACGTCAACACAACGTCCCCATTCTGGCTATAAGGAGTGATAACGGCTCGGAGTTCAAGAACTACACCTTAAATGAGTTCCTAAGTGAAGAGGGGATAAGACATCAATACTCCGCTGCGTACACCCCTCAACAAAATGGTGTAGCCGAGAGGAAGAATTGAACTCTAATGGACATGGCAAGATCATTGTTAGCCGAATTCAAGTCTCCATGGTGGAACCTAAGAAGTTCTTTCAAGTTCTTGAAGACCCAGACTGGATTGTTGCTATGCATGAAGAATTGAATAATTTTGAGCGCAACAAAGTCTGGAAACTAGTGGAGAAACCCAAAGAGTGCCGCAATGTTATCGGCACCAAGTGGATTTTTAAGAACAAGCAAGATGAGAATGGCATTATTGTGAGGAACAAGGCAAGACTTGTGGCACAAGGGTACTCCCAAGTTGAGGGCATCGACTTCGGCGAGACCTATGCTCCTGTGGCTCGCCTTGAGTCCATATGTATCCTACTTGCTTATGCTGCTCATAACAATTTTAAGTTGCAGCAAATGGACGTCAAGAGTGCCTTCCTTAACTGTCCTCTACATGAGTTGGTATATGTAAAGCAACCCCCGGGGTTTGAGGATCCTAACTTCCCGAACCATGTCTACAAACTCGATAAGGCACTCTATGGCCTTAAACAAGCCCCACGTGTGTGGTATGAGCACCTTAAAGAGCTTTTGTTAGATCGTGGCTTCGAAGTTGGGTAAATCGACCCCACTCTTTTTACTAAGAAGGTTAAGGGGGAGCTCTTCGTATGCCAACTATATGTAGACAATATCATCTTTGGTTCTACTAACAAAGCTTTTAACGATGAATTTTCAAAGCTTATGACTGACAGGTTTGAGATGTCTATGATGGGGGAATTACGGTTATTTCTTGGATTCGAGATCAAACAACTTAGAGAAGGAACCTTTATTAATCAAGCAAAGTACATCCAAGACATGCTCAAGAGATTCAAGATGACGAATTTAAATGGTGTCGCCACTCCAATGCAAACAAAGTGTCATCTTGAACTTAACCCTCATGGTAAAGATGTGGACCAAAAGGTATATCGGTCCATGATCGGCTCTCTTCTTTACCTCTACGCATCTAGACCCGATATTGTGTTGAGTGTGGGAGTGTGTGCAAGGTATCAAGCAGCTCCTAAAGAAAGCCACTTAGTGGCGGTTAAGAGGATCTTTCAATATTTGGTTCATTCCCCCAACTTTGGTCTCTGGTATCCCAAGGGCTCCAATTTCTCTTTATGTGGTTATACTAACTCAGATTGGGCTGGTGATAAGGATGATCAGAAATCCACTTCTGGAGCTTGTCAATTCTTGGGAAGATCTCTTGTATGTTGGTCCTCCAAAAAGCAGAATTGTATATCTCTCTCTACCGCCGAAGCTGAATATGTTGCTGCTGCCAGTGCTTGTACTCAGTTATTATGGATGAGGCAAACTTTAAAGGAATACGGTGTCAATTGTGACAAAGTGCCTCTTTTATGTGATAATGAAAGTGCAATCAAAATTGCATACAATCCCATTCAGCACACAAGGACGGAGCATATTGAGATTCGGAATCATTTCATTCGAGACCATGTTGCTCGCGGCGATATTGATCTATCCTTTGTGAGCATGAAGAACCAACTGGCTGATATTTTTACAAAGCCACTTGATGAAGCAAGATTCTGCTACTTGAGGAATGAGCTAAATATCATTGATTCCGGGAGCTTGTCTTGATTACCCATGCACTCACTCGTAGACCTCAATCCTTGTTTGGTCTAGGTGTGGGCATGGATATAGGGGGAGTGTGGTCCTAACTCATTGGGCTAACCCCCCCCCCCCCCATAATGCCAAAAGCAAGATAAATCATTTCTCTTAATATCATTCTGTGATATGTGAGCTTATTGATGAGTATTGGTCGTGAACCCAAGATATATCTTCGCGGTGTCACACCATACACTCCAACAAGGTGGCTTCGGCCACCGCCCTCTCCCTTGAGGAGAATTGGATCTTTTTGGTTGTTATTTCCTCTCTCATGTTCTTATGGGAATCACACTCAATCTTGGCTTTTATTTGATTTGGATTTTGCAATTTTGAGTGTCTAGTACCATCTCAGTTTGGCTCTCTTAATCCTAAGCATTCCCTACCCCTAAGCCATCTATTCTTGCACACAAGTCCCTTGTACACCTTGTGGGGGTGTTGTATGGGGACGCGCGGGCCTGGTTCTGTGTATAATAGAATCCCAGAATTTAGGCCGGATAATCCGGCCCAAGTGTTGGCCGGATAATCCGGCCCTGGCGGATTTGATCTTAAAGGGCATGGCTCGGGGGGAAGGGCTCATATCGAGCAACACTTCTCCCCCAGCCCTCTCCTCCTCCACAGGCGCTGCCTGCCGCCCCTCCCCGGAGCCTCTCCGGCCACCGGATTTTCCGGGCCTCCCCGGATCTTCTTCTCCGCGCCTCCGGGTACCTTCTCCTCTGCGTTCTTCCTCCAATGAGTGAGGGTAACTCCCTCTCTCCCCATCTTTAGCTAGATGTGTATCTTGTTGGGTGGAACCTTGTCTAGAAGGGTGTGTTTTCGCATAGAAATCGTAGTCTTGCAGTTTCTAGGCCCGATCTACTTTTTTTGCATGCAATCTTGGTGAACTCGAAAATTTCTGCCAGGGCCGGATTATCCGCCCTTGGCCAGGCCGGATAATCTAGCCTGACAGATTCAATTCTGCTTCAGTTTCACTATGTGTATGCATTGAGTAGTGTTATCCTATGAACTTTTTGACTACTTTTTCCATGCTCTCTCATGGACTTGTGTGTATGCTTATCCCCTCTATCGCCCTTATTCTCCTCACAGGTGGTTCCGGTGTTTCCAAGACCTACAAGCGCCGTCCTCGCGCTAAGTACTTTCAGGACGATGGTCAAGGTAACCTAGTGGACAAAGTTGAATTGAGGAGAAGGAACAACGAAGAGAGGCGAATGGCTGAACAATCCAAGAGGACTAGGAAGGGGGTGTCCAAGAGGAAGGGCAAGGAGCCCAAGATCAACTACAGGGCTTTGGATGCAGTCTCCTTTTTTTCCATCCGTCACCGTGACTTGTTTGCTGAGCTGCCTCGTGATGTTGAGCTGGGGGATACCCGTTTTTGGTGTGCAGAACAGAAGGGGATTTATGAAGACATCTATGCCAGGCTGAACATTAGGCCTATGCATCCTCTGGTACTTGCTGATGCTTTGGAGAAGGCGCATCTTGTGGATGCGATGTATGTAGCTGAGAGGATGGGGCTGCACCATCTCATGTCTCTCCAGTGCTCCTTTGACTCTAAGGTGGTGAAGCAGTTCTTCTCCACTTTGGTGATTTGTGGGGATCAGCGTCGCACTATGAAGTGGATGACTCATGATAGGCCAATGACTGCTGATTTTCACGTGTTTGCTGAGGTTCTGGGGTACTCCTTCCGCAGTAGGGATAGAGCCAGTGGCCACCGCATCATCACTCAGTTGAAGCCCAACAAGGATGCAGCTATCTCTCCATGCACTGTGGACAATGGCATTGTCGGTACTGTGGCTAGTCTTGCTCCCATTTATGCTGCATTAGTGGGTCTCTTCCGTGACTCTATTACACCGAGTGGGGGCAACAATGACAGCATCCATGGTCACCTTGTTCAGCTACTTCAATTTTCTCATGAGGTTGCCTCCTGCGAGGACGAGTCAGTGTAGTACAGGCTGGATGTCATGGACTTCATCTACTATGAGCTGTGTGATGCTATGTTCAACCGTCTGTCCATTCCCTATGCGCCCTACATTATGATGCTCATCCGCCACCTGCTTCCTGCTGAGGAGTTCCACATTGACTTGGTGCACAAGGCCAAGAAGATATACAACAAGGTTCGGAAGACCTCTCACCCCTCCTCTGCTCCTGGGGATCTCATGAGGGATGCTCGTAGGCCCCCTGTGCCTCCCATGGCCCATGACCTCGTGACCTGATCCTTTGTTGATAAAACAAAGAGAACCTCGTGACCTGATCCTTTGACTATGAGGTAATGAAAATCACCATTCCGGAGGAAGCTTAGATGGTTATCAAGAATCGTCTCGTAACAGGGTGATCAAAAAGGTGCCACTTAGGTTTTCCAAAGGGATGCGTAGAGGAGTACATATCAAGACCAGGATTTCTCTAATCCATGTAACAGATAGATACATGTGGCCATCTTGGTGATGTTGCATTAATGAAGCTTGCAAGCATGTGACTTGGTCACGGAATGCAACAACATGAGAACGACAAAACAAGTTCATCGGTAACGAGACCGAACTAAGGTATGGTGTTATGGGTCTCCTTGTGGATTTACCCTTGGAGTGGCCCGATCTTCACGGATTTGAGGCGGGAGTGAGGGAAAACATGATGAACACAACTCGAATGCAAGGTAAAGATACAAACACACGCCAAATCACACCCAATTTGATTTGCTCCCGTTGGTTCGAACAACCAATCGAATAGAATCCTCGGCGAGAGACCTTGCGGTAGAATCACCAAAGGAGAGATCGGCAAGCGGATGGTAGAATGCAAATCAAGGAGAGAGTAGCAACCAAGTAGAATCCCAAAGGGGAGAGACCAAGCACTACTAGAATCCTTGATAGGGAGAGACCAAACACTTGAGGAGGGTCTTAACAACTTGGAGAAGGGCACCAACTCCAAGGCCTTGTACAACTCATAGATTTACTAATGAGAGGGGGTTCTCCATCTAGGGTTTGGCACATGCCTCAATTCATCATCATCTCTAGGGTTTCAAGTAGGGGGTGGGGGCATATATATAGGCCAGCCACGAGCTAGGTGTAAAACAGGCATAAGCAGGAAGTTTAGGGCATTACATGGGCCAAGCCCAGCTTAAGGCGCGCATGCCCACGATGCTTGGTCCGGAGACTCTGGTGTGGGGTCCGGAGAGTCCGGTGTAGGCCGGAGACTCCGGTTTGTCTCCGGTGTTGCCTCCAGAGGGGGTCTCAGACTGTCCCAGGCGTAGGTTCAGGGCTCGGTCCGGAGACGGGCCGGAGACTCCGGTGTGGTACACCGGAGACTCTGGTCTGTTGGTCCAGAGACTCCGGTCCTGCTTCAGCAGCTTCTTGCGTCTTCTCTTCCAGGCCTCTTGCTTGGGTGTCTTGGCTCCAGAGCCATCCTTGCTGCATCTCCTTGGCATCATGTTCATGGAACTTTGGAGTGATGATTAGCGTGGCATGATGTGGACCAAAGGTGGTTTCCATATGTTGGGCTACATCATCTCCCCCCGCTTGAAAACGAGTCGACCTCGACGATGTTCGCTCATCATGTAAGGAAGGAGGTGTGTCCTTGGCCTTGATCTTGTACATGGTCGGATCGCCGGTGTCGAAGCCATTCTCAAACTTGTTGAAGAGCTTGTGGTACATCTTGCCATCATGTTGTGGTTGGAGATCTTGTAGCCTTATCCTTGTAGTTGGTGGTGTATCTTGGATACCTTGCAAAACCGACAACAAAGAGAGAGAATTGTATGAATGTTTGTTAGTATGGGTCACACTCGAGTCTCTCTTCTCACATTTTGTGGCTTGCATCGTGGCACTCATGATTTTTCCACTCATTTTTGTCTTGTGGCACTCACTCTCTTGATGGTGGTTCACTCTCTCACCACTCGTCTCACAAGGGTCTTTAGCTTGCTTTATCTTGTTGACGGGTGTCATGTTGAATGCGATGACTTGGCTTGGCGTCATGGGTTGGAGCACCAATCTCTTGTCATTCCACTTGAAGGAGTATTGGTTGGTGGAACCATGATGCATTGCTCCTTTATCGTATTGCCATGGCCTTCCAAGTAGCATGTGGCACACGGACATTGGCACGACATCGCACTCGACGGTGTCTTCATAT
This sequence comes from Avena eriantha, assembly GCA_910589775.1. Taxonomy (NCBI): domain Eukaryota; kingdom Viridiplantae; phylum Streptophyta; class Magnoliopsida; order Poales; family Poaceae; genus Avena; species Avena eriantha. Next base: position 41,880,753 of record OU342745.1, on the reverse strand, counting down.
GGGCCAATCTTGAAGGAGACTTGGACCTTTGATGTTATCTTGAGGACTCCATCGTCATCAAGCCATTGGACATGGTAGGGGTGAGGGTGCTCTATGCATTGCAGCTTTAGTTTCTCACAAAGCTCCGTACTTGTGAGGTTTTGGCAACTACCTCCATCAATGATCACTTTTATTGACTTTCCATCAATTCCAGCACGAGTTTGGAAGATATTGAGGCGTTGTTCCTCTCTTAGGATAGAGTTTGTTGGCGTGATTTGAGCTATGACAAGTGCAGGGCCCGGATCATGCTCGCATACAAGTGTGTCATCCTCTTCCATTGCGGTTGTCCTTGCAATAGCTCATTGAGTGAGAGCTTCATATTCCTCTTCACTTACGGAGTAGGTTGCGCCATTCTCATCCGTAAGCATCACTCGTGAGTTGGTGCACTCATATGACTTGTGACCTTTCACTCCACACTTGAAGCAAGCGACTTGACTATCCGTCGTGTTGGAGGAAGGTGCTATCACGATCTTTGCTTGCTTGGATGAGCTCGTTGCTTGGTTATTTGGCTTTGCGGGAGCATTTGCGTTGATGGACGCGAAGTATGTCTTGGGCCTCTCATATGCATTCTCCTTTTGCAAGTGCCCGCTCAGCTTTGGTAGCTTGATGGAGAAGCTCGGTGAGGTTCTTGTACGGTTGAAAGTCAACAATCTTCCTTATTGGGCGGCTCAAACCGTTGAGGGACCTTGCTATGGTTTGCTCTTCGAGTTCTCTCACATCAGCTCGCATCATGGTTTTCTCCATTTCCTTGTAGAACTCTTCAATTGACTTGGTGCCTTGTTTCAAGTTTTGTAGCTTGTCGAAGAGATCTTGGCGATAATGCTCGGGGATGAAGCGTGTGTACATCACTTCCTTCATCTCGGTCCAAGTTTCAATTGGAGGCTCCTCATTCTTCTCACGGTTCTTTTGGAAGTCTTCCCACTAAACATTTGCATAGTCCTCAAACTCAAGGGATGCCATTGCAACTTTGTTTTCTTCGGAGTAGTTGTGAACTCGGAAGATCTTGTCAACTTTGAGCTCCCAATCAATGTATGCATCGGCGTATTATTCTCCCTTGAACTTGGGCATGATGAACTTGAGCTTCCCAAACTTGCCCTCTTCATGTTCACGATGGTAGTGGCGGCGATCTTGCCTTATGGTTGCTTCACTCGGTGCACGTGGTGGTGGAGGAGGAGCTTGATTTTCTCGAGGACACGGTTCAGGAGGAGCTTGATGCGCAAAGTCTCTTCTACGCCTTTGCTCGGGATCATTTGCATTCATTGGTTATTGATGACGATGGTGAGGTTGAGCGTAGCGGTTGTTGTGTCGCGCGCGGTGTGCATCCTCGTCATCATCACTGGTATCCCATTGTGGTGCTCGATGAACTTGTTATTGATGGAGATGGTCATGGTTCGGGTGTTGGCGCCTATCAACGCGGTTGTGTTCACCATGGCGTTCTTACTCTTGGGGTGGTGGTGGCGCTTGTACCATAGCTTGTTGTGGAGGGCAACCATGTTCTTCTTGGTGTTGTGGATGCGCTTGGTGATCATGGTGTCGATGACATCTTGCATGGTGCGGTTGTTGATGTTGTGGCTCAACCACTTGTTCATGGTGATGACGAGCTTGATGTTCCCCATTGTGGTGGTGGGGTTCTCCATGATGAGAATGGGAGCGCGAGGAGTCGCCATGATGACTTGAGGAGCGCGCACGAGACGAACTTGATGATCTTGAATGGTGTCCATAACGGTTGCCAAGGTTGGCAATAGCTTGGTGAAGAGCTTGGAATTGAGCATCGTGCTCCACTTGGTGTTGCCGGTCACGGTAGTCGATTTCTCGAAAAGTTTCGTCGAGCCAGTTCTCAAGCCTCTCAAATTGGGCATTGAATTCTTAGCGTTGCACCCATAAGTTGTGGCGCGTGGCAAAACCATCTTGGTTGTTGAAGTTGCCATCTCCACTTTCTCCGCTTTCCCTAGACATGTTATGTGACCACAAGTGAAACGAGGGTGGTATTGGTGGTATGGTATGTGCTACCTTGCCTCACCAAGTCAAAAATTGGAAAGGTTGTTCTTGCTGAGAGCAAAGCGAACACACAAGACACACACACAAAGGCCTATGGTGGATGGGTAGGAAAGGTGGATAGCAAATGGAACAACCAAACAAAAAGGTTATTGTCAAAAGTGGGTAAAATCCAACCAAAAACAAAGTCAAAGGAAAAGGTCAAAAGCGTGACGAGAACCTACGACTATACACACACGGTGGAGATTAATGTGGCTAACACGACTACGAAAATGAGCAACGAACAAAATTAGTCCTAACAATGACTAATGATCAGTGTCGTGCCAACACTAGGAGAGACCGTAGCTCGTTTGCCAAAATATGGAGAAGCAATGGATTTGTACGCTTGCCTTGCTCTTGCTCGCACTCTTGCTTAGAAGCTTTGGACTCTCTTTTGTATTGGTATCTTTCTCTTTTTCGTTTTCTTATAAGCTTTTTTTGTACCTCTTTCTTTGCTATGCTATGGAGTCAAGTTTTTGCTATTGCCTCTACACTATGACTTATGCAAGAGCAAGCGCACAATGCTTCGGCAAACACAAGATGAGCTACTCTCGATAGGTTAGGTAACACACAAAGGAAGAAGGGGTTAACAAGGGTGGTGCAAGTTATACCTTGTGGTGATGTCGCACTTGCAACCGTTGGTGGAGGGATGGTTCGAGTTCCGTGGTGTCGATGTCGAGTGTGAGGCGTTGCGGAAGCTTTTGTTAGTTGACAGACACGCACACGAAACACAAACGTCAAAAGGAAATCAGTCGAAAAAGGAAAGGGGTCAAAAAATTTGTCAGGGCCGGAGACTCCAGTGTTGATGGTCCAGACACTCCGGTGTGGGCCGGAGACTCCGGTCTTGGTGTCCGGAAACTCCGGTCTGGGCCGGAGACTCCGGTCTGCCGGTCCGGAGACTCCGATCTGGAGTCTGCACGACGAACAACTCGTGTTCTTGAGCGGAAATTCGGCCCTTGAACCCTCAAATCCAGAAAATTTCGACCAAATTGGGCTGGGAAACGCAGGGCACAAATAGACCAACTCCAAAGACAAGTTTCTATTGGACTAAAACCACAATCAACTCACCAAAACGAGAGATCGATCCAAAAGAAATTTGGGGCTATATTTTTGGTATTTTTCAGTTTATGGTGGAAATCGAAGGGCGAAGTCAAATCCGTGGCAACCAAAAGCTGCTGATACCAGTTGTTATGGGTCTCCTTGTGGATTTACCCTTGGAGTGGCCCGATCTTCACAGATTTGAGGCAGGAGTGAGGGAAAACACGATGAACACAACTCGAATGCAAGGTAAAGATACAAACACACGCCAAACACACCCAATTCGATTTGCTCCCGTTGGTTCGAACAACCAATCCAATAGAATCCTCGGCGAGAGACCTTGCGGTAGAATCACCAAAGGAGAGATCGGCAAGCGGATGGTAGAATCCAAATCAAGGAGAGAGTATCAACCAAGTAGAATCCCAAAGGGGAGAGACCAAGCACTACTAGAATCCTTGATAGGGAGAGACCAAACACTTGAGGAGGGTCTTGACAACTTGGAGAAGGGAACCGACTCCAAGGCCTTATACAACTCATAGATTTACTAATGGGAGGAGGTTCCCGTCTAGGGTTTGGCACATGCCTCAGTTCATCATCATCTCTAGGGTTTCAAGTAGGGGGTGGGGGCATATATATAGGCCAGCCACGAGCTAGGGGTAAAACAGGCATAAGCAGGAAGTTTAGGGCATTACATCGGCCAAGGCCAGCTTAAGGCGCGCAGGCCCACGATGCTCGGTCCGGAGACTCCGGTGTAGGCTAGAGACTCCGGTATGTCTCCGGTGTCGCCTCCGGAGGGGGTCTCAGACTGTCCCAGGCGCAGGTTCGGGGCTCGGTCCGGAGACAAGCCGGAGACTCCGGTGTGGTAGACCGGAGACTCCGGTCTGCTGGTCCAGAGACTCCGGTCCTGCTTCAGCAGCTTCTTGCGTCTTCTCTTCTAGGCCTCTTGCTCGGGTGTCTTGGCTCCAAAGCCATCCTTGCTGCATCTCCTTGGCATCATGTTCATGGACCTTTGGAGTGATGATTAGCGTGTCATGATGTGGACCAAAGGTGGTTTCCATCTGTTGGGCTACATCATATGGAGATACTAAAGATCAAGTCTCGGATGAATTAGGTATCGAATGACAAAGGGAACGGGAAATGACTATCTCATGGTTCGAGCGATTATATTCGTGAAACACATGGGGGTCACATGGCCATCCAGGTCCCTTTGTTGATCATTGATGTGAGATTAGTCTCAATCATGTCTGGAGTGTTTCCGAACCGAAGGATGTCACGCTTAAGGGTAGGGATGCTTAGAATAGATGAGGTATCGTAGGAGAAATAGAGAGAGAGAAACCGGAATAGTTCCGGGTAACATCCGATGGAGATCGGAAGGGGTCCGGAAGGTGTTCCGGAGTGAAGGAATAATGTAATATGTGTATTTGAATGTTAATTGGAGAATTAATATTAAATATATATTTTATTTTATTATTAAAGGCTTCATAATGCTAATGGGCCTCACCTGAAGGGAGGCCCAATAGGGCATGGCGCCTAGGGAGAGGGGGCCAGCCATCCTGAGCTTGGTGGGCCGCCCTAGTGGGGCCCACCTAGGGTCGGCGGCTTCCCCTAGGTGGTCGGCGGGTGTGGGGTTTAGTCCCACATCGCCTGGCCCCTGGGTGTGGGGTTTAGTCCCACTATATATAGGAGTCTCCCCTCCCCCTTTGGGATCATCCCATTCCCTCTCATTCTCTCTCTCTCTCATTCATTGAGGGCTTCTTCGTAATATTGGAGAGGACCTCGTGAGTGAGTTCTCCACCTTCACACCACCATCGTGTGATCAACGATCCGGCATCTACTTCTTCTACTGCTCGGCTGGATCGGAGTCCGGTTGACGTCTCCTACACCGGACATGTGACGAACTTCGGAGGCACCACACTTGGGGTGCTGCTCGTCTTCATCAATATATGCCTTCCTGCGTAAGGCGTGCCTCGGTCTTCAAAGGTATGAATACCGTCTCTCTCCTCCGTTACTTATGTCTACATAGTATAGATCCTGGTATTAGTGTTCGAGTAGATAGAAATTTTTTGTTTTCTACTACGGAACCCTTCATAAATCAGGTTTTAACCTTGCAATGCAAGCTCTTAAAGATGACTGTGTAGAAGCTTACAATTGGCTAGTTCAAATCCCACCTGAAACTTGTGATAGGCATTTGTTTGACACAACATGCAAGACAGAACTAATTGTGAACAACCTTAGTGAGGTTTTTAATAAGATGATCTTGAATGTTAGAAACAAGCCAATCAGAACAATGCTTGAAGGGATAAGAGACAAATTAATGTTGAGGTATAGTGGGATCAGAGAAAAGATGGAGAGATCCTATTGGGAAATTACACCTACTTATTCTGAACTTCTGGCAGAATCCAAGAAGTATTCTAGGGATTGCATTGCTAATAACTCTGAGGTTGGTTTATGGCAAGTCACATCTGGGGCTAGAATCCTTGCAGTGGACTTGAGGGCAAAAACATGCTCATGCAGAAAATGGAATGTCACAGGGATTCCCTGCAATCATGCAGTGGCTGCAATCATGAAAATTAAGCAGCAGTCTGAGGACTATGTGCATGATTTCTTCAAAAAACAAACTTACCTAGCTACCTACCAGCACACAATTTACCCTGTACCTGGACCTAATGACTGGACAAGGACAGACACTCCAGATATTGATCCTCCAGTCTTTAGAGACAAACTTGGAAGGAAGCAAATAGCAAGGAGGAAATGAGCATTTGAGGTGCTAGCACCTAGAGATACTTCTAGAATGGGGACAATAATTTTCAGCAATTGCAAGCTCACAGGCCATAGATACACCACCTACAATGTTCCATTGAAACCTCACCTAGCAATTAGGAAATAAATCAACATGGTAATGTGCATCTACGTCTGGTTTACTAATTCCTCACCATTTTTGCATTGATAATGTTTATTAATTCCTCACCTTGTTTATTGTTTGCAATCACAATTTGCATCTACATCTGGTAGTATAGCAGCACCTCCAAGGCATCATGGTACTAGTCTAGCAAGAACTGCACCAGACCCTCCAATGGCACCAGCACCTCCAAGGGATACTAGTCCAGCAAGAACTAAACCAGCTCCTCCAAGAGCACCAGCACCTCCACCAACGGATACTAGTCTAGCAAGAACTACACCAGCCCCTCCAAGAGCTAAAGGCCCAAGACCCTTCTCTGCACCTAGGAGTGTTGCTGAAGGTGGTTCCAGTTCTGCACCAACAAGGCCTGGCAAAAGGCCAACCAAACTCACAACAAGGATGACAGGTACCTTAATGCTGGGAAGCATTCAAGCTACAAGAAAATATGATTCTGTCAAGGATGATTGAAATATGGGCATGTCCATTTCAAACAATTTGGAACTGAGTATGTGTAAGACTATGTACTGATGTCCTGGGAAGAACTTGTTTAAGACTATCATGTGTGCAAAACTATGTATGAATCTAATTGTCTACAAAACTATGTCTGAATCTTAGTTGTTTAAGACTATCTTATAATTTGATGGTGATGATGTGATTGGTGTTGAAATATGTTTGTTTAGATGTCAATAGTGTTGTTTTATGGATGCATTTAAGAAAGTTCCATTAAAGGTGGCTATAAAAAGTTGTCGGGACCCCTCGAGGGTTCTCGACAACATAGTATAGCTTCTATCAACATAGTATAGCTTCTATTAAAGGTGGCTATAAAAAGTTGTCGAGACCCCTCGAGGGTTCTCAACAACATACTATAGCTTCTATCAACATAGTATAGCTTCTATTAAAGGTGGCTATAAAAAGTTGTCGAGACCCCTCAAGGGTTCTCGATAACATAGTATAGCTTCTATTAAAGGTGGCTATAAAAAGTTGTCGAGACCCCTCGAGGGTTCTCGACAACATAGTATAGCTTCTATTAAAGGTGCATTTGACAAACAAAGAGCCCAACTACACAAGCTACTAGTATTACCACAATAATTCATAATTATAAAACATAGACCCAAATTATCACAATAAGTTCAACATCCATTACCACAATAAGTTTAACATCCATTCTAACAATAGATTGCACAAACAGGTTCTTACACAAGACATAGAGTAGGGTTCTTACAACACATATAAAAAGGTTCTTACACATGCATTACATAAATATGCAACAAACTAGGTAGGTACTCCATCACTACTCATCACATATTGATTTGATCCTCTTGATCTTCTCCTTGTTACAAGGCATTGAAAAGTTCATACTGAGTGTACTCTAATTTTTTCTTCTCCTCTTTCAAAGCTTGTTTTTCATCCTCCAACTTCTTTTGTTTCTCCTTATAAACTCCTGCTTGGGTTTTTAGCATATTCTTCAATTCTCCATTAGCTTTCTTATAGACCTCCACTTCATTCTTCAACCCTTCTATGTACTTCTCCATCTATTCTTCCTGCTCAGCCTCACTGTAAATCCTCCTCTTGTTTTCTTCCATAGCCTTCTTCCTAGTATCCTCAAAAAACTTGTTACATTATGCAATAAGGCATGCATGTTTCTTGACAACTTTTTCCTTCTCTTCAGCAAGATGCTTCAACATCTTGGAACTCTCATACCCCTCTTCAATTCTTACACTATTACTTTCATTGTACATTTCCCACAACCTGGCCAATGCATTCTTCATAGTGTCAGGCCACTCTGGATCTATCCAACTATGAAATCCACAATTATTGACTTGTTGTACAAGTATAAAAACAGTGTTCCAGATTAGTCTACATATATATATGAGTTCATGTCCTTCTTGTTGTAACAAAAACAACAATTATACTGGGCTTATACTACCTATATGTTCATGTCCTTCTTGCTGTAACAAAAACAATAATTATATTGGGCTTATACTACATATATAAGAACAAGATGATGTTCTGTCCACTAAGCATTCCATATTAACTGAGCTAAGATGATGGTCACTATTTAAGAACAAGATGATGTTCTGTCCACTAAGCATTCCATATTAACTAAGCCAAGATTATGGTCACTATATAAGTAGAGATGGTTCCACATTAACTAAGCATTCCATAATAACTCATGCTGGTTCTGGCTGGTTCTGGTCACTAAGCATTAGATATTAGTTAGATGATGATTGCAACAACAATTTCCATATTACATATCCTAAAGAAACTTACATGTCCCACTTGACATATGTAAAACTGTATGCCCGTGTTGAACCCTTCAAATGCAACACATTTGCGCAGTGGCAACTTGTGGGCACGACAAAGCTCTGGGAAATCATCAGCGATTCCGCAGAATGTTGGGTCATCAGCCGTAGCGGGAGCATGGTCAAGCGCAGTGAATTCCTAATCGAAGAGGAAATCGAGTTTAATCCATGGAATCTGGGGAAATCGAAGAAAACCCAAATCGACTGAAACCCTAACCCTAAATCGCTGGAGGAATCGGAGTTCTTACCTCTAAAATGCTCCTGCTGGAGGAGGACCCGTCATTCCAGCTGGGCATGGCGAAGACGGCGGTGGCGAGGCACAGGCGGACGGTGGCGGGCAAGCGGCAGTAGTGACGCAGCACCGAGCTCGGGGAAGAAGACAGTGGAAGAAGGATGGAGACTGATGTCCACCTTGAGGTGGGCCCCACTTAAGATGCGACACCGGTTAACGACCGTTAACGGGTGCGTCAGGGTGGTGCCTAACGAGTGACATGTGGTCCTGACAGGTGGCCCCCCTTGTCATAAACCGTGTCAATTCACCAACAGACAACAATCAGTCTTTTTTGCGACAACTTGAATTCAATCTCGTAGTTTTGCGTGATTTGAAAGGCAACTGGTATGAATTGGGAAAATTGACATGTAAAGTGGTAGTTTTATGCTATCAACTCATCTATGTCCAATGCAAGTATAACCATTTATATAAATGATGGGTCGACGCTAGAAAAACTCTTTACTTAAGTTCTTCACCGAAATTAGAGCAAAGAGAGAATTGTGCCTCCTTGTGGACTTCAGTTTTCCACTCTCGTTGATAGTGTCAACTAGGAATGAGTTGCATCAGGAATGTGAGTTCTAGAGTAATCCTTATATGTGGTTTGTGGTGCAACTTGAAATGTACATGGGGAGACAGATCCAGTTGCACGAGGAACTTGAGATGTACTCTCAAGCTTAGATGCGATTACTGGCACAACTTAACTACTACTTGAGATGTACTACCTCTTAGTAACTAAATTCGAACTATCCTTTTACCCTGCTGCTACGATATATATGATTCGATCATCCAAAATATTAATAAAATTGTTTTTGGTCTTTTGAAATAGTTGACTCCTTGTCAATTCTGACCAACAAGGTCAACTTATTCTTCGTTGTCCTAACTTGGATATAGTACTAAGCCCGTTCATATTTACGCTGCATTTTCGTTTTACATTCACTAGTTTTGACCATCGGCTCGATCAATAATATACTATAATTATATTGTTAAAATATATTGTTAGAAACCTTATCTGAATAGGATTCTAATAAACTAATAGTTAAAGTTTGACCTTGTGATTGTTGGTTGATTAGGTTAACTGTGACAAGAAATAGAGACAAAGTTTCTGCCAGGTTAACTGAAACAGAAGGGACAAAGTAAATTAAAGGACGTAGTGAAGTAACGTTAAGTCAAAGAGGCCCACGAACCAACGTTCGGGATTCCAACCTAACAAAAATGACCTGATCGGGGCACCTTAAACAACTAAGAGCATCACCACTCGTTTTTGGTTTCCAGGCCCAAATTTTGATCTAGATGGATCGATTTTTTTGGCCTAGGAATAATGATCAATTTCTAGCCGGGTTCCCAGGACCCAATTCCCAATCCTCTTGCCGCTGGTCGCCGACGAGTCTTTGCGCAGAGCAAGCGACGGCAGGACGGCTGTGGTGGTGTGATACATTGCAAATGTGATGCTCCATGCTTGGTTTATCCACTTTCTTGTGTTTTGTCCATACTTTGGAGTACTTTTCATATGATTTCTTCGACTAACCTATTAACAAGAGCCACAGTGCCAGCTGCCTGTTTTCTGCTGTTTTTGGTTCCAGGAAAGTCAGAAAATGAATATTCTCGGAATTGGACGGGACAAAAGCCAAAGTGCCTATTTTTCCAGAAGACTCCAGGAGCCAGAATACGAGACAGATGAGGGCCAAGGGCTGTCCATAGCACCCCCAGGCGCGGGCTGGGCCTAGCCGCGCCAGGGCATGGTGTCAATGGTTGGTTTCTTTATCAAAAACACAGAAAAAATTAGTTCCTACTCTAGTTGTTATTTTCGTTGGTCTGTTATTGTCTTGCTTTATCATGCTTGATGTCAATGGTTGGTTTCTTTGAAACTGAATCTTATTGGCAAGCTGGGTTCACGGAAGATCAAAAGGATTATTATAAGGAACACCGCTTGTCACAAAAATGGAAACACTTATGGGAACAAATTGATAGATTGTATACCATTGCTAGAAATGTGTGCTCTACTTATAATGTTACTTATTGCTGTGATGAATCTTGTTGCAGAAAGAGGTATAAACACCTCCCTTTTCAATGTGAGTATAATGATAATGATACCATATCTTCCTATGATAAAGGAATTTATGACTTTTATGATGCAGAACAAACTGAAGAATTTATTGCCTGGAATGGTGCTTTTGAACTTGCTAGTTTGCTTGAAAATATTGATGATGCACCTTATAAGTATGAGGTGTATGGTATACTTAAATTTTGCTTTGATAATTACAAGGATGAAAATGGCTATATTCTTGAATATTTTAATAGATGCTTTCCACAAATGGAAGAGACTAATGCCTTGCAGGATCCTATGGAAGAAGAAATTGATGAACCTGAAATCTCATTAGATGAAAAAGAGGAAGAGAGTGATGAACAAAAGGAGGAAGAATGGATTAGCTACCCATGCCTACCTTCTAATGAGAGTAACTCTATATCCCTTACATTATTTGATTGTCCCCCTTGCTTACTAAAGGAGAGTGAATGTTATGTTCCTGAGGTTTCTCTTGAAAATGTTTATAATAAAGCTCTAGTGCTTGTAGATCATGAAGAGCATGCTTTATGTGATAGTTATATTGTTGAGTTTCTTCATGAGGCTACTGAAAATTATTATGAGAGAGGAAAATATGGCTGTGAAAGTTTTCATGGTATTGAAACACTTCTCTATGTGCTGAAAGTTTTGGAGTTACTCTTGTTTTATCTTCCTATGCCTGTCACTTTGTTATGTGCTTACATGATTCCTATGCATAGGAAGTGGGTTAGACTTAAATGTGTTTTGAATTTGCTTCTTGATGCTCTCTTTTACTTCACTTCATATTTCTTATGAGAGCATCCTCTCAAACTTTTATGCCTGAAGATGATAATATGTCTATTATTTTTGGGAGACCTTTTCTTAAATACTGCAGGAGCTGTTATTAATTGTAATCAAGGGAAGGTGACCTTCAATGAACACATTGTCTATTTCCTCAAGAAGATTGAAAGGACTTATGGTTTGAATTCAATTGAACATGTTGAGGGCATTCAAGTTGGAGAAATATATTGTCCCATACGAAGAGAAAAATGTGAAACTATTATGATTGGGACCATTGCTATCAAGGTTGAGGTAACATAATCATTAGTGGGATACAAAGTTTTGTCTCATATGAAATTGTTTTGGTAGCAAGACCTGATCAACCTTGTTAACAAAAGGATTTCATTGAACAAAACAATGTTTTCACTATGATTATCTCTGTTTACTTCTATTCTATCCATTTCAGTTTTTGCTTATGCCTAACTTAAAGGCATTAAAGAAAAGTACTTATTGGGAGATAAACTAAAAGTTTTAGATGAGTATTAGAAGTTATTACCTCTGTAATAACCGCTCCTTATCCTTTTTATTTGCTTTTTGTGCCAAGAGTAACCTCTAATGAGAGAGAAGTAATGATTGGGAAAGTTGTTGTCCCGAAACAGATTTCTGTGCTTCACCGTAAAAATTCGTGTAAAATCTCTGAACGTCTTTTTGAGGCTTGAATTTTTGTGCTTATGCCCCAGGTTATTATCGAACTTCCGTTAGTTCAACACTTTTTCATTTGAGCAACAGAACGTCTTCGAAAAAATTCGTCTTTACCTGTTGGTCTGTTTTGACAGATTTCTGCCATTTTTTACATTTGCTTCTTGTTGGCTCCTTCTTGAGTTCTTTTGGGGAATTGAGCTTTTTGAGGGAAGTGATACAGTAGCTAGTGTTCTAATGGAAGTTTATTTGGTGTTAGAACTGAACCTTGAGACTTATTTATCTTAAATGCACTAATATTGCTAATGAGATTGTGTGAAGTTTTGTATGAAGGAAAATTTCAGGTGTATGGAAGGAATGAGTAATGAGATGAAGAATGGACTAAAGCTCAAGATTGGGGATGCCACGCGTGTCACCCCAAGAAATATCCAAGAAGTACAAGCGTCAAAGCTTGGGGATGCCCAAGGCATCCCCCTTCTTCATCAATAAAAATCTCAGGTTTCTTCCAAACGCTTCATTTTTATTGTTTGATGCACAGTTGTGTTTTTCTTAGAGCGTCTTCTTTTTGGTTTTTGTTTTGGTTTTTAGTTTGTTGGTTTTCTTAGTTTTCTGAATAAATTGGTTGGACCTCCTCTTTCATGCATTGGTGTTCAAATAGTTTGGTTTGGTTTGGTTTGGTTTGGAAAATAGTAGGAAAGCTCATGCTTAAGTGGTAAAGAGAGCTTGTTTTTGACTGTGGCCTATGCTTTGTCGTGCCATGCTTGATATTGTTTTGGCTTTATGCTTAGTATTCTTTGATGTAGCATGACTTGTTATAAACAATTGAGATTTCTTAATGTGCCTTGGATGAATCATGCGTTGTTTTAGCATATTAAAGCATAGTATAGTGGTATTCTCCTTTGATGTTTTATTTGGGTTGACTTGGCACATGCTCACACCATGGTATGACTATCTCAATTCACCATAAGCCTTTATGATCCTTTAGTTTTCAACTTGTAGTATCACTTTATGCTTTTATTAATGATGTTTTGTCGCTCTGCATGATTATGGCCATTATTGCTCTCTCGTTTGTCGCTCCCTTACTATTACTAGCCTTCACTTTCACTGAGTACGTTTTACTCATGTTTCCAACTCCCTAAAACCAAATATTGCCAAAGTGTCCACCATACCTACCTATTAGCATCATTTGCTACTTCCGTGCATATTCAATATGCCTTGTTTTCTTCCGAATAAAATGTTTGTTTGTTATGAGAAAGTTAGTTAGTAAAGCTCTCACGAACTTGATGGCACATTTTATTTTCTTGCACTTAATAAACCTGAACTATTGCGTCCTTCTTTGTTGCGCATATGCTTGCGCTTTATGAGTTGAAGTTAGCAGAACCATGTATCATGGGAAACGCTTTCAGCATTGCATTGGTACTTAGTACCTCGTTGATATCATGTTCTTTTGCTTATAGATCCCGGCGGTGTGAAATAAAAGTGGAACTTGTAAGATCATGGAGTTTGTATGTATGTTAGAGAAACGCCTAGGTCGCTAGCCTAAGTCATGCCTAATCATGGTGGAAACTTGCAGCATAACCATAATGAGCATTCTATGAAGCATCCTCAATAAAAATCTATGCACATAGTAAATAAAAAGATCGCCGAGATGCTCATTGTCTGCTTGCCTTGTTATTTTGATTATGGGATAGCTCCCGTGTTATGTGCAAGGGGTACCCCGTTGCCGGTTCTCTATGATACGTATATACTTACAATGACAAGAGCTTACTTGTGACTGAAGTTGAGTAGCATGAGGATCGGTCTCCGTAAGTAAGGGGCATGAGACTTCGATTTATAACTTGTCAAGCATATCCTCTTAGTTGTGTCACTTTAACCTTAACCACTTAAAGATGCTTATGATAGGGGCAATGAGAGCTCAAAGCTAACAAGTACCATACTTTCAGCATTTGGAAGCCTTTCAAACTATTCAAAACCTTTTCTTTTACTTGTTGAGTCTCCACACATTCTATGAGCACTTTCTTGAGAGCATAGTGGCCATTCTTAGTTCTATGTGCATTGTCCCAAGACTTGTTGATTGATGCATACATTGATATTGCTTGTTTTAAACTATTTATATCTAGTCACTCTAGTGAACCTTGAAGGTGTCCTATGCATTTATGTTTGCTACTCTATGAGGGACAAGCTGAATGTCACTATGCTATGTTTTCTTTATGTGAAACAAACAAATGTCTTGCAAAGCATTGTTATTCATGAATCTTTTGTTTGTGCCTTTTCATGTTGCTTCATAGTTTCTTTGTCTTATTGGTAAAACTTTGTCTTTCATGTTATGATTGAAGTACTTTTGATCCCAGCTTTGAATGTTTTATAAATACTTTGATCAAGCTTATGATGGTGCATGTCACCTCAAAATTATTCTTTCTTTTTATCACTTACCTACTCGAGGACGAGCAGGAGTTAAGCTTGGAGATGTTGATACATTGCAAATGTATCTATAATTTTTGATGCTCCATGCTTGGTTTATCCACTTTCTTGTGTTTTCTCCATACTTTGGAGTACTTTTCATATGATTTCTTCGACTAACCTATTAACAAGAGCCACAGTGCCAGCTGCCTGTTTTCTGCTGTTTTTGGTTCCAGGAAAGTCAGAAAATGAATATTCTCAGAATTGGACGGGACAAAAGCCAAAGTGCCTATTTTTCCAAAAGACTCCAGGAGCCAGAATACGAGACGGAGGAGGGCCAAGGGCTGGCCACAGCACCCCCAGGCGCGGGCTGGGCCTGGCCGCGCCAGGGCATGGTGTGGTGGCCCCAGGCACCCCCCTCGGTCTCCCTCTTCGCCTATAAGAAACCTTCTAACCTAAAAACTTCGGGGGGTTCGACGTTTTTTCGCGAAAAGTTCCGCTGCGCCGCCGCCACTAAAGGGGAGATTCGGGGGACAGAAAGTCTCTGTTCCGGCACCCTGTCGGGACGGGGAAGTGCCCCCGGAGCCATCTCCATCATCATCAACATCGCTTCTCCATCGACCATCCTTGTTTCCCCCATCTATGAGTGAGTATTCCCCCGCTGTACGCTATGGGGATGGTAGGTATTGGATGAGATCGTACATGTAATGGCATCAGATTGTTAGGGCATGGTGCCTAGTATCTTTTATTAGTGCTTTATGACTTTGTTGCAACTTGTTGTGCTTAATGCTTGTCACTAGGGCCTGAGTGCCATGATTTCAGATCTGAACTTACTATTGATTCATTATGATAGTATATTGTTCTTGGTCTTATCTGTAAGTTGTATACACACGTTATTGTCCGGAACCTATGACCCCGAAGTGACAGAAATCGAGATAACCGGAAGGGAAAGGCTTTGATGTGAGGATCACATGTGTTCACGGAGTGTTAATGCTTTGCTCCGGTGCTCTATTAAAAGGAGCACCTTAATTGTCAGTAGTTCCCTAAAGGCCCCGCTGCAAACGGGCTGGCAGGACAAAAGATGTTGTGCAAGTTCTCATTGCGAGCACGTATGACCATATATGGAACACATGCCTAGGATTGTCTAGTACTTGGATCGATCGAGCTATCCCTTCTATCTGCCTAATTCGTCAGATCAAGCTATCCCTCATTCCACTTGGACGCGGTAAAAACTGAGACAGAAAAGAAACCGAAGCGCGCAACAGTGTGTGGCCATTGGAAGAAGAAAAATGATCACAAGCTAGAAATAGCGGTAATACTGAGGTGGTTATTCGGCTCACGGGTGCATTTGCACCTATTGTGAGAAAATATATTTTGAAATGTCAAAAAAACTGGATAAAAAATGTCTACGTGTACATTCAAACATTTTATGTTCACTCATAGGTTTTTGGGATAAAAGAACTGTTTATGTGTCCCGTACAAAAAAGACAAAATATGTCATGTGAATAGTCTTATTTATGCGACATTTTTTGTCTTTTTTATACATGATACATAAAATGTTCTTTCATTTCAAAAACTTGTGAACGAACATAAAATATTCGAATCTACATGTAGATATTCTTTTTCAAATTTTTTGACAATTTAAAATATATTTTCTCACAATGGGTGTGAGGCAAAAGGGGTTTCCCTAATACTGTACTTGTACTAACTGTATTTCATCGTCCAGGGGTAAACAAATTACTCTGTTCGAACACAACAAAGACCATTTAGTATTGGGCTCCCAGCTTATGTTGTGCTCGGCCTGGAACATGACCACATGGGCTTTAACGAGCTCAAAGTCGGTAGAACACGGGGGCTGCTATATGCAAGCGGCGCAGCCCTGCCTGCCGCCAGACGGGTGTGGCAGCTGGGCCGGTCCAGTTATCATTATTCCTTTTTTTCTTTTTTCCTTTTCCATTTTCTGTTTCTTTTTTCTACACTATATTTCAAACTATGAACAATTTATGTAATAATAATAAGTTATAAAGGTGAACAGTTTTTGAATAATCGTAAATAATTTTGAAATATCATAAAAATACAAAAATATGAAAAAAAATCAAAAACCATGAATAATTTTTGAAAAATCATGAACTAATTTTCCAAAAATCACAAACAATTTCAAAAAACATAAACCAATTTTAAAAATCATGAATCAATTTTCCAAAAATCATGAACCAAATTTATAAAAATCATGAACATTTTTCAAAAAATAATAAACAAAATTTTGAGAAGGTGTTCCAAAAATCATGACCCAATATTCAAAAACCATGAACCAAATTATTAAAAATCATGAACATTCTTCAAAAAATTATAAACAAAACTTTAAAACGTGAACATTTTCCAAAAATTATGAAAAATTTATCAAATTCTAAATTTAAAAAATATTAAAAGAAAACAGAATAGAAAAGAGAAAAGAAAAAAGAAAAAACAGAAGATACAAAAAAGTGAACTGGCCGGCCCAACCCATCAGGTGATTCCCAGTGCGGCACGACCTGCCCACGCTGCACGCGGGCGGCGTATAGCATTTCCGGTGGAACATAACGTCAAAATTTGGTGTTGTCTCATCAATCAACTACTCCCTGAGACCTCGGCAACTCATATTATGAATCGGAAGGATTCTACAGAGAGCTACCAAAAACTTAAGATCCACAATTTCGCAACCCATTCCACTGGAGGCGGCAAAACTGAACCAGGAGACCGCAGTAAATCAGAAGGGCGCAGCACTGTCTCGCCATTAGAAGAAAAAAAACTATCGTAACCTAGAAGTAGCAGTAGCATCGTTCATGACAAAATGAGGGGTTAGAAAAAGGAAAAATAGTTACAAAAAGATGCTGATTCCAAGCCCCGAATCTTGCCACTTACTCTCTCCCTTTTAGATGTTTTACCTTTTGTAAAACAACTATATCTAAAACTCTTTTAGTATGTAGGTCCGTCCAAGAAAAGCTAGCTCCTCTATTTTTTTTTCGAAGCAACGGCGCCTCTTTTTTGTTAACTGAATTTTTTTTCCATTAAGCTCAACAACATTTTACAGATGTAAGCGTGCACAAAGCATCGCTGAAATCTGATATTACATTCCTGAAAAAACAGGTTACATTTTCATGTGCGCTAGAAATGCATCTGATAGAGAAAGACTTGTCCTGCATTCTAGTAACCAGTTTTGCTTGGAAGTGAGCCTTGAAGTTCGTGCACCTAGGAACGTGAAATTTTTTCTTCCGATGGAAGGAAGGGCTGCCGAAGAGAGCAGCAAGTTGTGGTCTAATTTGCCAATGACCTGGGTCTTTATATTACAGTCTGTGAAGAAAGTGACTTGTTGGAGCTGAAGGTGGTGCGCCAGATTCATTGCAAGGAGTAGATCGAAAGTCTCTGCCTGTAGCGCGGAAGTGGCTGGGGGTGAAAAAGCCAAGATAAGGAGACGAGCACAATAGTGTGTGTCTTCAACCTGAATGCAAATTCCAAGCCTCGCCCGCGACGGAGGACTGTCCTGATTATGTTGTTGCGTCCATGCAGCATCTCTGAAGATCTTAGTGCTTGGGATACTCCATGGGTCGAAGATGGTCGTTCGTGGAATAGGCAATGCTTGAATGTTGATATGTAAATTCCGAGAGGTAGTTAAGTTTGTATCATTTCTTTGGTCTTGTTCCAAAGAAGCTAGTTTGAGTGCTCCATGTTGAACCAGAGCTCGGGACGGGTTGTTCTGAGCATGGTCATCTAGTTTTGCTCCCTGAAGTATAGCTTGTGTTGAAGCAAAAACCTGCCAAGGTTTATGAGCTTTCCTGCAAAAAAGTTGGTCATTCCTTGCTTTCTAGAGGCACCATAAAAATGTATAGATATATTCAAGTGAAGCCAAAGGGTGACCAGAGGTGAGCATGGCCTGAATCAAGTCTGGAGTGGATCGATGATTCGAAGCAAGCATTTCAGACCTAATGTACCACGGGTGGCTGAACCAGGCTACTTTCGAAAAGGGGCATAGGAAAAAAATGCATATCGTCCTCAATTGATCCGCACCTGGAGCATTCCTCCCTGATGTGAATAGAGAACTTACCTGCCCTTTTCCCGGTGGGAAGTGCTCTTCGCAATAGCCTCCATGCAAAAGTCTGAACTCTTGGCACCATGTTCTTGCACTTCCAAACCTGTAAAAGTAAGTTTTTGATCTGAACCGACACTTCCTTTGGTCTTTGGTTGGCTAGGAGCGTCAAGTGTGTCCTGCAATGGTAGTATGCACTTTTTGCCGAGCACACACCTGTTGGGGTTAGTTTCCAACAAAGAGTATCTTGCCCCTCTCCTAAGATGATAGGAGTTTGGATAATTTCATTTGCAGTTTGTGGATTGAAGAGTTTTTGGATAAGAGGAATATTCCAAGCTTTTTGATTGGGTATCCATAGATCTTTGACAGTAGCTGGGTAATTATAGGGGGGTTCTTGGATAATAAGATTGCCATAAATGGTTTCCCAGCCAGAAAACCAAGGGGTACTCCAAATGGAAATATTACCATCAATGAGTTGATAAAAAGTAGCAGAGTACAAAAGAGGTCTCACCTTGAGTATAGATGTCCAGAATGCAGATTTTGGAGTGTTTGCTTTTGCTCGCCAAATAGAGGTATCAGGGTGATACTTGGATTTGAGAATCTGCGCCAAATGATGTTGTGGATCGTTTGCAAGCCTCCAAGCCACCGTTAGAATGTGGCCTTGATTAGTTGCTTGCAAATTTCTAATGCCCAGACCACCTTCTTTCTTTTGAGTACAAATGTCAGCCCATGCCCTGAGACACAAGCTTCTTGTGGTAGATTCTTCCCTAACCCCTGTCCACCAGAAGTTCCTTATGATAGTTGTAAGTTTGGATAGAAACTTCCTGGAGAAAAGTATGTTCGACATATAATAGACAGGTATAGAAGAGAAGACTGATTTTATCAAGGTTAACCTGGCTGCATGGGACATTCTGTTGACCTTGCAAGCATTTAATTTGCATTCGAACTTCTCATAAATAAAGTTGTAAGCTGCTGACCTGTCTTTTGATGGGAGGATTAGCGGATGACCTAAATGGATGGTGTTGCTATCGATGTCCTGAACCGGAAAAAATTGCTTTATGTCCATTTTGACCTGCATGTTAACTTTTTTACTAAACATAATGGCGGATTTGCTCCAGTTTGGAGTTTGACCAGAGGCCTGGCAAAACTGATGCATTATATTTGAAATAGTCATAGCTTCCTGGACATTGGCCTTTCCACAAACAATAAGATCATCTGCAAACATCAAAGAGTGAATCGGAGGGCAGTTTGGTCCAAAAGATATACCTGTCAAGTGGTTGTTGAAGTGCCAATGAAAGTTCGTTAATTGCAAGAACAAAAAGAGAGGGTGACAGAGGACAACCCTGTCGAATGCCTCTGCTGCTAGTAAACCGAGCATAAGACTGGCCATTAATTATTACAGAAAAAGACGGCGTAGCAATGCAAGCATGGACCAAGTTTATGAAAATGGGGATGAATCTCTTTACAAGCTAGAGCAGCAGCAATGAAGTGCAATTCCACTATCAAAAGCTTTAGCCAAGTCTATCTTTATCATAAAATCCTGACTATTCCACGAACTGAGATTCAATGAGTGAGTAATTTCCTGAGCAATGATGATGTTATTGCTAATACGTCTACCTTCGATAAAAGCTTGTTGCATAGAGTGGATATAATCAGGAAGGTGACTTTTTAGGCAATTAGCAAGAGACTTGGAGATGACCCTATAGATTACATTGCATAAGCTAATTGGTCTAAAATCAGAAGGCAAATGTCAAACTACCTTCTTTGGAACGAGAGCAATATGAGTATCATTAAGGTGAGGAGGAAGTATACATGTTCGGTAGAAGTTCTGGACCTGTGTTGTTACATCATCTCCTATCCAACTCCAGGCTGATAGGTAGAAAGAAACGTTAAACCCATCCGGTCCGGAGACGCATTCTTTTTCATTGATCTAAGGATTTGCCAAATTTCCTGTTTATCCGGGACTGAGTATGTGAAATCTTCTGAATCCAGGGGTGGACTTGTGGATGAGGAAAACCTGTCATTGTTAGTAGTAGAAGATCTGAAAATATTCTGAAAATAGGACACAAAGTGGTTTGCAATGTCATCCGGGTCATGGTAAGTATTCCCCTGCATATCTTTAATTGAAGTGATGTGATTTCTCCTCCTGCGTTTAAGAACAGCATTATGAAAGAAGGATGTGTTTCTATCTCCATGGGTAGCCCGGTGCTTTTTGCTCTTTGTTTATAAAATTCGGTTAACTTGGTCATGTTTTTTTCATATTGTGCTATGAGGATTGCCTCAAGGGAGTAGTTTCGTACCTCGACCGCTGTATTTGGATATTATTTATCTGGTCCTGAATGGCGTCCAATTGTTGACTGAGAGGTTTCTTCTTCTTGCACCATCGTTTGAGAGTTCCTGCAAGATTAGTGGTTCGCACATGGAAATGGCCTATTGGCTGAAGATAACCAAGCAGATTTTGCAGTTGACTGAAAATACTCTTCCATAGTCCACCAATTTTCAAATTTGAAACTTAGTATTGGCTTTCGGAATTGAGATTCTGTAGTTACAAGAATAGGTGCATGGTCACCAAACATAAGAGGAAGATTGAAAACATTTGTATTAGGAAACAGACTGCACCATTCATCATTTGCCAAACCACGATCTAATCTTTAAACACAGGCATCGAGGAAAACTGCTTGTTCGTCCAGGTATAAGCTGGACCACTGAAGCCAAGATCAAAGAGACCACATTGCTTGACATACGAGTTGAAAGCACGCATATGAGATTTATTTACATTGGTGGAAGTAGTGTCTGCATCACACATGATATTATTAAAATCTCCTAAACAAACTACTGGTTTGCCAAGATTATCATGCACAAAAGTGGAAATCTGTTCCCAAATCACCCTAGTCTGTCGATGGTGAGGGTCCCCATAAACACAAGCTAGCATAAACTCCACACCACAACCAGTATGAATAACCGAAGCTAAGATCAAATAAAAGCTAGAGAACTTGACAGTGACTCCGACTTCGTCATTCCACAAGAGCCAGAGTCCTCCCGAGAGCCCAACGGAAGGAACAACAAAGCTATCAGCTATATTAAATCGACTATTCAGTTGCATGGAATTGTATTTAGAGGTCCTAATCTTAGAAATGAAGGTTACCTCTGCCCCTGTTAAAGACATCAATTTTGCTAGGTAGCCCATTTTCTTAGACGTGTTTAAGTTTCTGCCCGGACCTTGGCAGTTCCATCCAATCAGTTTCATGGCGTCTTGGGGAAGTTTGACTGAGGACCTCGAGTTTTTCGTCTAGCCAGGGTGAGCGCTGGTGGGATCTGGAAGAAAGGAAACGACCTGCACTAGCCACGTCTCTAAATTCCCAACCAGATCGAATAGATACGGCCTTCCAAGGTTGGGATCTGAAGGTGTTGAGCTAGGGGGTGCTGACCAAGAACCAGCAGAAACTTTCTGGCCTTTTTCAGCCGCCAACGAATGAACCCACTGTAGCGTCGGCCAGCGGCTCGCGGCATGAGCCACGAGAAAAGCCTGGGCGCTTAGGGCATTTTCAGCGGCCTGATCTAAATCGGTGATGCAAACAGTTCGATTTGGTCTGGATGGGTCGACCTACGGAGAAATTTGGGTCGCAGTCTGGCCTAACTAGTCAGTGTGCTCAGCGGCGTGACCTAACCTGTCTGCGTTGGCCTGTTGGGCGTAGATACAAAAAAATGAAATTCAAACTAAATATATAAGCGCCAATTTGCTAAAATTTTACATAGATTCATAGATAATTTACAGCAAATAAAGGAAAAAAGGTAGCCCTATCTATGGTCCTTGTCCTGCGGTGGCGCCGCAACCATCTACTCCTCCATGCCGGAGACAATTTTGATGTATGGCAGTGGCGGCGAGAGGTTCTCGGGCGGCAGTGCATGCGTCGGTACCGACGGGTCGATCACCTTCTCGGGCCATGCTAGCCACTCGGGCTGAGGCGATGGAGGTGGCACCAGATCTGTCAGCTCCATCCCGTGTCGGCGAGCTAATGCTGGCACCCACGCCGGCAGCGGGAGGAGGCATGGAGGCGTTTGTCTCCGACCATCCCGGTCAACTAGACGGCGTCGCGGTATCCCTCCCATTTGGCATTCTCCTCCTCCACGGACGCAACCATGACCTGGTCGAGGATGGTGTCCTCGTCGTAGCTGGCCGCCAGGAGGTTCTAGTACTCTGGGGGTAGCGGCGGGGCACCTGCTTCCCGCTTGAAGACGTGACTGCCGACCTCTCCCTCGTCGTCGTCATCCTGGTCATCGTCGTGATCGGAGAACAAGTTCGGGATGCCCTCGTAGAACTCCTAGGGCTAGAGCTCGTCGCGGAATACTGACGAGTGTTGCGCCTTGTGCTCCAACTTCTAGTACTCCTTGTTCTAGTAGGCCCCTCCCACTAGACAGCCTGGGAGAGCTTGGCGTTGTGCTGGCACATCTCAACCTCCAGTGCCTTCCCCTTCTTCAACGCGGGTGGCACCGACACCCTCTCCATGTTGAGGTGCCAGTCGGTGGAGAGGGATACATCATGGTGGTCCATGTTGTCCCCCTCCCTCCAGCGCCGCTCACACTCCACCACCGAAAGTAGCGGTGGTCACGTTGGCGCTCGTCGTCATAGTGAACGTCGCCGCATGTCGTAGGACCGACGAAGTCCTGTGGCCTTGGTGGCGGTGGAATGCCGGGGAGGAAGCGCGGTATTGGCGATTGAGTGGGCGACCGTCGCCCTAGTCATCGGCACGACCCAGATCCACTGGCCTCGCCTTCGTTCTTCGCCTTCTCGAGCAACAAAGGCATCTTCATCTTTGGTGGCGGTGGCGGTGACGATGATGGGGGTTTTCTTGGCATTGACTTGGTTGGAGAGTGCAGCGCCGACGGGCCCAGGGCCGGTTTAAGTATCTCTCACCATTAGTGCGCACACATGTTTTCGTGTCTTCGTCATCAATACCGACGCGGGAACTCAGGCAGCGGCTTGTCAATTAGCCGACATCATTGGTACCGCTAGTCAATCTACCTATGAGCGCGTCTGAGTCGATGGTATGCATATGGGTCCGTGCCATATGGGCCCGCTGCCATCGGATGTGGACACGTGCTTTGTCCACCTGCGTCCGCACCCGACGCAGCGGCCACCCAAATTTGGTGGGCGGATGGATCGCGCAAGACACGTTGATCTAGATGGGTCCACCGCTGGAGGGTGCGTGGCCGACTCCTGCATTTGACTAGACCAGTTCGGACGCTACATAACCGTTTGGGTCGTGTCATTGGAGATGTCCTTGTCGATGCTGACTACTCCGTGCAGGAGAGGGTGAGGGGAATTTGGAAATGAGGACTTATCCGGTTGCTAGTGCTTTCTCCGCTAAACAATTGACAATCCTGACTAGGGCCTAAGAGCATCTCCGCTCAAGCCCCCAGGATCACTCTTTTTTGTCCGGACGGCGAAAATTGGCCCAGTCACGTTCCAGGAGCTTGTTTTCATCTGGATTTGGGCTTATTTCACTCCGGCGATCGCAGGCCAACCCGTTTCACCGAGATTTGCATGGGGGCTCCGGATAGAATTTTTTGTATGCCTGAGGCCGAGCGTCAGTCGGTTGGAGGAAAAAAGCGGCGGTCCCACACCCACGTTCTCTCTCCCACCGACCCTCTATCTCTCCCATGACACAATGAATGAGAACTAGTAATCATACATAATAGGCATAGTTGTAGCTAGATATAGCATGAGGTAAGTGACAAAATGAATAATCTATATGCTTAAATATGCATCATATTTGCAGTCATCAAGCTCACGTGGGGGAACAAGAGGCGGAGTTGTGCCGGCGGCCATGTGCAAAAAGAGGCCAGAGCTCGGGAGCCGAGCAGGCGAAAGCTTTGAGCGGGAGGATATTAGGGTGTGAAGGAAACAAGGGTGGCAGCGGGGGCTGAGGAATTCACTAAGGGTTTAGGGTTTCTACCCGCTCTTTGCCCCGTGTTGCAGCCGACGCACACCATGAAGACATTCGGCAAGGCGCTACAGATTGGGCCCGATCAGACGTGACCCCACTTGCAGATACCAGAGCCGGGTGCGCCAAGCAGAAGTGTTCAAGAGGGTAAAACTGGCTTAGCGCAAGTGAACGGATGGGACGTGACGTGGGGACTCGATCTAACAGTCGAGAAGCCCTAACTGTTGTGGTAACTCCTGGAACTTGCCTCTATTATACTTTTAGATCCATCAACCCGTGGTCTATAGCCAGCTTCCCTACATACACAACACGAGGCCGCCAGGCCGCACTTCTTTTATGGCTGCAAATAGTAACGGGTGGCTGTTGGGGACATTTTTTCCCCAAACTACCCCATTTGATAGTTATTTGTGGTCTACTCCAAAATGGGAAGCTGTTAGAGATGCTCTTACACAACACAAGATCTTATTCCGGTTTCTATCGTGAAAGCCAACATTGCACGCGTTTAGTAAAGCCCCAAATCTCCCAATGCCACCTGGGTACAAAATGATGAGTTTAGTTGGCTAATGCAGCCAAAAATTGTT
Source organism: Avena eriantha (assembly GCA_910589775.1). NCBI lineage: Eukaryota > Viridiplantae > Streptophyta > Magnoliopsida > Poales > Poaceae > Avena > Avena eriantha. The sequence goes on along the minus strand of OU342745.1, from coordinate 41,855,663 downwards.
CCAAACCTGAAATTCCAAAAGTTAATCGCTCTAATCTAACTTGGTGCTAACATGTTGTCTACTGAAGAGGACTTATCCTGTTGCCGCGTTTTCTTTTTCTTTTTTGGCTAAACAATCGACAACGTGTCACAAATAACAACTGAACCAGCCGAAATTGATGCCCAGTCTAATAATGTGATAGGCTCCCAGGGCATTCATCTCCATACCTATACCCAATGCACTATATATAATCATATAAGATGGGTCGACGCCTAAAGAAATAACAATCGTAGTAGTAACTAACTTCTTCACCGAAATTAGGGCAAGGAAGGGAATTATGCGTGTGCGGCCTTCGGTTTTCCACCCACTGTAGTAGCTTCAGCTAGAAATGAGTCGCATCGGGAACTTGAGTTGTACAGTGAGGCTGAAACGCGGTTCGTTGTGGAACTTGAGCTGTACACTAGAGCTCTGATCGTCTTAGTGGGCAGATTTTTCAATATGGATGAATCATAGTTAGACACTGGGTTAGGGTAAATTTCATGGCACCTTTTACCAGTGCTAGAGATACCAGTAGTACGATGACTCAAGGAAAGCGAGCTCCTCTCCTTTTTTTTTTGGCAAGCAACGGCACCTCTTTCCAGCCCTTTTCAGGCGCCAACGAACGAACCCACGCGGTACCGGCCGGCCGACGGCTCGCCGCCCGAGCCGCCGGAAAAGCCTTCGCGCTTACCGATCCTGCGAGACGAATTTTGCAATTGTCAAAGACCTGATAAAGCTCGTGTGAAAAGGATGGAAAGGAGTCTGGGCGAGGGTAAACTAACGGTGGATTATGCTGGTCTTCGTTTGGCTTTGACTCGCGCTGCAAGTCTGCGAAGCATCCATCCATGCTCGTCGTGTTATTTTACCGGACCTGCCGGTTTATAAAATACCGGGAGCATAGCAAAGCTCTTGTAGCACGTGCGTGTGCTTTTTTGGATCGAGGCACTCCACGTTGATGCGTATTACTTTTCGCCAGTGCTCTTTCCGTTCGGAAATATAAGACGTTTTAGTATTATAAGTTAAATATATCTCAACGTCTTTTAATATATATGTTAGAAATATAAAAAGTTTTAGTTTTGTGAGTAAATATATTTAGACGTCTTTTACAGTATATGTGTTTGATTCACAAAGCTAAAATGTCTTATATTTTTAAACGGAGGAGGTAGTATTGTATGATGCTCCAGTGATGAGTGGCCGCAACAAGTCGCAGACGCTGAGTCTTCCGGCCGGGGACCAATTGGCTAGTGAAAAGGAAACTTTTCGATCTCCGCGAGCAACAACACTTGGATTACCGGTCAGATCCGGTGAGGTTTTCGGACCGAGCTGGAGGTTCCGCACCACGATTGTTAAAAAAAATAATGAGAGTTCGTCAGCAAACGACGAACGTTCCATGGCTCGAATGCGTGTATCATGCGCAGCAAATGCAACATGCGGTACGTGAGACGGTTCTCCCGCTAGCTGCAGTACCGAACGCGTGCAGCTGGAGAACACGAAAATTAATGGGACTGAAAATTGGAGTACTGGTGCAGCCCGTTGAGGTTGTGCCGTGCATACTCCATCCGTTTCAAAATATAAAATGCTTTAGCTACTCCCTCCGATCCAAATTAATTGATTTAGATTTATCTAGATTTAAATGTATCTAGACATGTTTTAGTGCTAGATACATTCGAATATAGGTAAATTAAAGTCAATTAATTTAGGTCGGAGGGAGTACATGAAAGGAGTATATTTAAACCCTTTTAGTGTAAGTTTATCTAGGTTGGGAGTAAACCTACACATTAAAATATATCTAGATACACTTATTTCAGAAAGCTAAAACATTTTATATTTCGAAACGGAGGGAGTTACCACCATCAGATGATTTTTCTTCATAATATGTTACGCGTGCTCTTCAGTATCTCGGGATTTGTGGGCCGAGGAGGCAACTGATGATTGCTGCTGCGGGAGATGGATGCAACTGCTGCTTCTGCCGGGACTTCAGCGTCGTGCTGAAAGAGGCTAAAACTCATAATTGCTTCTGGGAAAGGGGCGAGCCTCAAACTTCACGGTGACTAGTACTGTAGACGCTAGTGATAGTTACCTCAATTCTCTTCCCCTCTTTCCTCTAAACGAGGAGGAGAGTACACTCGATTCCTAGTTTTACTCACCAAAACTGTAGGATTTCGGTATTAGTTCTGAGAAACAATATGCATTGGGACTTTTAATTAAAATAACCAAGGTGTGCTCACGTTTGTTTTTTCTAATAACGTTCTCTTTGGTTTGTACGGATGATTTTGTACCGTTCCATGGATCGAGAATATTTTCCTATAAGATCCATCCAACGCAGGGGCGGAGTTGTGCCGGTGCTACCCGGCTATAGCATCGGTCCAGCAAATCAGCTTGATTTGTATTCAGACGAAAAACGCAAAGCACAATAGTGCAGCACCAGCCAGCTCGTGGCGAGAGACATGCTTGTGCTCGTACCACCCGAGGCACAGAGAAATGTCTACTTCCTGCATGCCTTGTTCTTCTTTTCTGTCTTTCTAGATTAAGTTTTTTAAAAACATACCGTGAGGCTGTGACAGCAGCATGTCGTATTTACTAGACTATTTATTACTTGTGGTAGTGAAAATTTAGTTTTCTTATCATTTTGGCTGTGAATTATCAGAAATTTGGTATGCAAACCAGCAATTTTTCTGCAGTATATAGTTGCGACTAGCAAAATTTCCGGTATGTCGTACAAGTTAGCACCCCTGTTTCTCTATTCCCAGCTCTGCCACTGATCCAACGTGATCCATATATACTTTTAGCTTATGATTACAATTCTCCATTTTTTCCCAATAAACCCTACTTCATGCTAGCGGTTGCAAAGTTCTACTATATGATTTTTTTATAGTCACTGGTATATCCATATATGGAAATAAATTAGTACTTCTGAAAATATTTTCTACTTCAAAATATTTACTTTGCCCAACGTTACATAGAAAGCTATCTATCCATATTTTCTACTACAACGTTAAAAAAAATAATGAGAGTTCGTCAGCACACGACGAACATCCATATTTTCCTCTACACGTTCCATAGCTCGAATGCGTGAATCATGCGCAGCAAATGCAACATGCGGTACGTGAGACGGTTCTCACGCTAGCTGCAGTACCGAACGCGTGCACCTGGAGAACACGGAAATTAATGGGACTGAAAATTGGAGTACTAGTGCAGCCCATTGAGGCTGTGCCGTGTACTCCCTCAGTTTCAAAATATATATTTTATCTTTATAAAAAAGGTATATCTAGATCACTTTTATTGTGTAGGTTCATTTAGATTTGAAGTGAATCTACACCTAAAAGAGGTCTAGATACACTTATTTTATAAAGCTAAAACATCTTATATTTTAAAAAGGAGGAAGTAGTACAGTACTCCATCCGTTTTAAAATATATGATGTTTCGGTTGTGTGAAAGTGTATTTAGACCCTTTTAGCCTAAACCGAAGACCCCAAATTTTTTGGGATGGGTATGCCTTGCCAGGCTGAAAAACCAAGGCCGGGGAACAATCCAAGTCGATCCCCGGTCTCCCATGGATTAAACGAACGAGCCCTTAGTGTGTAGGTTCATCTAGATTAAAAGTGAACTTACACACTAAAAAAGATCTAGATATATTTATTTCACAAACTAAAACATCTTATATTTCAAAATAGAGGGAGTAGTTACCACCCTCAGATGATTTTTCTTTTCTTCAGAGTATGTTAACACCGACGAGTGCGCGTGCTCTGCAGTATCTCGGGATTTGTGGGGGCGAGGAGGCAACTGATGATTGCTGCTGTAGGAGATGCATGCAAGTGCAGCTTTTGTGAGACTTCAGCGTCGTGCTGAAAGAGGCTAAAACCGATAATTGCTTCTGGGAAGGGGGCAAGCCTCAAACTTCACGGTGACTACACGCTAGTGATGGTTACCTCAATTTTCTTCCCCTCTTTCCTCCAAACTAGGAGGAGAGTACTCTTGAGAACCAATCCGTGGTTGGATGGTTAGAAGGGCAGTGGTACTCCTAGCTCATCAGAGTTCAAACCTCAAATTTAACGCTTTGGTGTCTCATAAAGGCGGAATATTCTTTCAGTGGGAGGCGACGTTCTCGTCGATAGTGAGGCGCCTGTGGTGGCTTCGTCAATCTTAAGATCCGCCGGCTCAGTCTCTCGGAGATGCTCATAGGAGGTAGGGTGTGCGTACGTGTGTTCGTAGGGATGAGTGTATGTACGCATTGTGAGCGTCTACGTTTATACTGTGTTTCTCAAAAAAGGAGGAGAGTACTCTCGATTCCTAGTTTTACGCACCAAAACTGTAGGATTTCGGTATTAGTTCTGAGAAACAATATGCATTGGGACTTTTAATTAAAAAAACCAAGGTGTGCTCACGTTTGTTTTTTCTAATAACGTTCTCTTTGGTTTGTACGGATGATTTTGTACAGTTCCATGGATCAAGAATATTTTCCTATAAGATCCATCCAACCGACGTGATCCATATATACTTTTAGTTTATGATTACCATTCTCCATTTTTCCCCAATAAACCCTACTTCATGCTAGCGGTTGCAAAGTTCTACTATATGATGTTTTTATAGTCACTGGTATATCCATATATGGAAATAAATTAGTACTTCTGAAAATATTTTCTACTTCAAAATATTTACTTTGCCCAACGTTACATAGAAAGCTATCTATCCGGTTTGAGCATTATCCTTTGTCAACTTGCGTGATAGGTAGTGCTCGTCCCAATTATATGACATAAGTGTTCAGGGTGGCTCGTCTCGAATAATTGTGTGATTGCTAGTGAAAAGGACACAATAAGCCAATGATCACCTGATCCTATGGGAAAACATATCGACGACCAAGTTACAAGTTAGAGGAAGACAAAAAGCCAACCAGGCCACCAGGATTAGTTAGTGTAATATCCCAGGATTAAATGCTAGAAATAATAGAAATCTAATATGTGCATTGCATTCATGCATAGAAAATTTGAATAATTTTCGCGCTTTCAATCCTATGCAATATTGAAATTAACTGGTAACTGTGAGGTAATGCAGTTCGAAGGTTCGAGTTGACCCTTGACCTCAGTATCTGTAAAATGCAATCATTGTCCGATAAAAATAATGCTTCAATATGATTTTAATGCAACTATATGTTATGGAATTTTTTATTTTATTGCTTCTAAATCCTTTTTGATTTTTATGAAATTCCCTCTTTTTATGGTTTTATTTGAATTTCACTTTAGAATTTTCATATATCTATATTAGATATTGAAAGGGTAATTGCCCCTATGTGTGGTTTTGGTGATTAATGACAATCCTTATGTACTAATGTTTTCATTGAGTTTTATATGAAGGAATATTCTATAGGTCATGCTTGTAGTCCATATATTGGATTTAAGTATGGATGCCATGAAGATAAAGATATACCTTGAGTTTTGACTTCAAGATCATCAAATTGAAGATAAGAATATGATATTGAGATGGAGCATGAGAAGCTACTTGGTTGACCAATACAAAGAGTGAAGAGTGATTTCAAGTTGGTCAACACATGAAGCATAAAGAATATACCACATGGATCTTGTGGTATGGTAAGCCTTGTCATTTATGTATCATGAACTAACCAATTATATATGTGCCTTTGCGTTTTCTATATGGGATAGGTATCTTTCCATGGGCATGCTTCAAAAGTAAAGATCTCATATAGCCCATGAGAGGATGACATTGATACATTGCAAATGTATCTATAATTTTTGATGTTCCATGCTTGATTTTATCCACTTTTTTGTGTTTTGTCCACACTTTGAAGTACTTTTCATATAATTTCTTGGACTAACTTATTAACAAGAGCCACAGTGCCAGCTGCCTATTTTCTGCTGTTTTTTGTTCTAGGAAAGTCAGAAAATGAATATTCTCGGAATTGGACGGGACAAAAGCCAAAGTGTCTATTTTTCCGGAAGTCATCAGATGCCAGAGTACGAGACGGAGAGGGGCCAGGGGGCACCACACCACCGGGCCGCGCGGCCCAGCCTGGCTCGCGCCAGGGGGTGGTCTGGCCGCCTCCGGCACCCCCTCAGCCTCCCCTTCGGCCTATTAGATGCCCTCAGGACGAAAACCCTAAGTACTCGATCAAAAATCCACGAAAGAGTCTGTAGCCGTCGTCATCTCCATCCCTAGATCGGGAGGGATCTGAAGCTCTTCCCGGCACCCTGCCGGAGAGGGGAATTCACCCGGGAGGCCTTCTTCATCACCATGCAAGCCTCCGGTGTGATGCGTGAGTAGTTCATCCTTGGACTACGGATCCATGTAGTAGCTAGATGGTTGGTTCTCCCCCTTTGTGCTTTCATGTTTAGATCTTGTGAGCTCCGTTTATGATCAAGATCATCTATTTGTAATTTTGCATGTTGTGTTTGCAAGGATCTGATGGATATTGAGATGCTATTTTAGATTGATTATTTATTTTATCATGTCTTTGTTATTTGTGATCTTGCATGCTTTCCGTTGTTAGTAGCTATCTTGGCCAAGTAGATGCTAGCAACTCCAAGAGTTAGTATTTATGCTCGATAGTGGGTTCATGCCTCTGGTAATCTGGGGAAGTGACAGAAATCTCTAAGGTACTAGGTGTGTTGTTGCTACTAGGGAGAAAACAACAATCCTTATTTCATAGAACAACCGTATTGTTTACTTTACACGCAATCCGTAAAGCAATAATCGGTTGCTTGCAACTTAATACTGGAGGGGGTTCGGATGATAACCTGAAGGTGGATTATTAGTCATAGATGTAGTTGGATGGCGGTCTATGTATAATGTTGTAATGTCCAATCAAGTCTCAAAGGAGTCAAGATGATTAGTATATGCATGTATTGCTTTCTCGATGTTTGTCAATTGCCCCGCTGTAATTTGTTCACCCAGCATGTTATCTATCTTAAGGAGAGCCACCTCTAGTGAACTATGGATCCCAGTCCTTTTCTTTACATACAATCTATAAACTGTTTACTGCTTTGTGTTTACTTTCTGCAAACTATTATTTCTTTCCATTCGATATGTTTAATCCTTTGTTTTCAGCAAAACACGGTGAGATTGACAACCTCATCGCAAGTTGGGGACAGAGTTCTGTGGTTCTGTTGTGCAGGTCTCCACATTGCTGCTGGCACCGGTAGTGCGCCCTGCCATCTTTCAGCTAGCTACACCTTTGGGGGGTTTCCTTGCTCCTACTGGTTTGATTAAACCTTGGTTTCATAACTGAGGGAAACTTGCTGCTATGCTCATCATACCTCCCTCTTGGGGTTCCCCAACGAGCTCGTTAATACACGAGTCAGCAAGTACTTTTTCTGGCACCGTTGCCGGGGAGTCAAGGACATCTTCACAAGGGGAGTCCCTCATAACCAATCTCTTTACTTTGTTATTTTTGTTTTGCTTAGTTTCTTTTTGCTTTGTTTGCTTGTTTCTTTTTCAAAAACACAAAAAAATAGTTTTACTAGTTTGCTTTATTATTTGAAAACACAAAAAAATGACTACTCTTGAAAACACTAAGTTGTGTGACTTCACTAGCACCAATAACAATGATTTTATGAGCACACCTATTGCTCCACCTGTGCTGGAAGATACTTTCTTTGAGATAAAACCTGCTTTGCTCAATCTTGTTATGAGAGAACAATTTTCTGGTATTGGTAATGAAGATGCTGCTGCCCATCTAAATAACTTTGTTGAACTTTGTGAGATGCAAAAGCATAGGGATATAGATGGTGATATTATTAAGCTGAAATTGTTTCCTTTCTCTTTGAGAGGAAAAGCTAAAGAATGGTTGAATTCCTTAACTAGGAATAGTATTGATTCTTGGACTAAGTGCAAAGATGCTTTCATTGGAAAGTACTATCCTCCTGCTAAGATTATATCTATGAGAAGTGAAATAGTGAAGTTTAAACAATCTGATAATGAACATGTTGCTCAAGCTTGGGAAAGAATGAAATCTTTGGTAAAGAATTGTCCCACTCATGGACTGACTGCTTGGATGATCATCCAAACTTTTTATGCAGGATTGAACTATTCTTCAAGGAACCTATTGGACTCTGCTGCTGAAGGTACCTTTATGACCATCACTTTGGGTGTTGCAACAAAACTTCTAGACAATATGATGGTTAATTATTCTGAATGGCATTCTGAGAGAGCTCCACAAGGTAGAAGGTAAATTTTGTTGAGGAAACTTCCTCCTTGAGTGATAAGATTGATATTATTATGTCTATGCTTGTTAATGGGAAAGCCCATATTGATCCAAATAATGTCCCTTTAGCTTCTTTGGTTGCTCAATAAGAGCAAGTTGATGTGAACTTCATAATAAATAATAATTTTGGCAACAATAATTTTGGTAACAACAATTATAAGCCATATCCTCCCAACAATGGTAATGCTTATGGAAATTCTTACAACAATAATAGGAGTGCACCCTCTGAACTTGAAGTTATGCTTAAGGACTTTATTAGTAAGCAAACTGCTTTCAATAAAACTATTGAGGAAAAACTCTCTAATGCTGAAAGAAATATAGCATCTTTGGCTGAAGCTCAATCTTCTTTGAATAAAATGGCTGCTAAACCTGAAACTAATGACAATCCCTTTGCATCCACCAATGCTATACAAGTAAGAATTGATGAAAATGTTAGACTATTAGCTGAATTACATGCTAAGTGGGAAAGAGAAGATGAAATTACTAGAAACATTAGTGTTTCTACTATTACCACCACTAGTGTTGAGGCTAGTAATAGTTCTACTTTTTTAGATGATAATTTCGATTTTGATCTTGATGGTTGCAATATCTCTGAAGTTATTAAGTTCCTACAAAATCTTGCTAAAAGTCCTAATGCTAGTGCAATGAACATGGCCTTTACAAAACACATTACCGATGCTCTCATAAAGATTAAAGAAGAAAAGATGAAACATAAAGCTTATATTCCTATTAAACAGATGGTTGGGAACCCATCATTAATATGAAAGTGAATGACTTTGATTTCAAAGCTTTATGTGATCTTGATAGTAGTGTTTCTATTATGCCTAGAAGGATTTATGATATGCTTGATTTTCCTCCACTTGAAGATTGTTATTTGAATGTCCCACTTGATGATAATGCTAAAAAGAAACTCATGGGGAGTCTTAATGATGTTCTTATTATGGTTAACAATGCCTATGTCCCCGTTGATTTTTATGTTTTGGATGTTGAATGCAATGCTTCTTGTCCTATTACTTTGGGAAGACCTTTTCTTAGAACTGTTGGTGCCATTATTGATATGAAAGAAGGCACCATTAAATATAAACTCCCACTCAAAAAGGTATAGAACACTTCCCTAAGAAAAGAGAGAAGATTTCTTTTGATTCTCCTATGAAAAAAAATTGGTCTTAATGCTTCTTCATTTGAGAACACTTGATTCTTTATTTGCTTCTTATGCCTAACTTAAAGGCGTTAAAGAAAAGTACTTATTGGGAGATAACCCAAAAGTTTTAGATGAGTCTTGGAAGTTATTACTTCAGTAATAACCGCTCCTTATCCTTTTTATTTGCTTTTTGTGCCAAGAGTAACCTCTAATGAGAGAGAAGTAATGATTGGGAAAGTTGCTGTCCCGAAACAGATTTTTGTGCTTCACCGTAAAAATTCATGTAAAATCTCTGAACGTATTTTTGAGGCGTGAAATTTTGTGCATCTGCCCCAGGTTGTTATCTAACTTTAGTTAGTTGAACACTTTTTTATTTGAGCAACAGAAGGTCTTCGAAAAAAATCGTCTTACCTGCTGGTCTGTTTTGACAGATTTCTGCCATTTTCTGTATTTGCTTCTTGTTGGTTCCTTTTTGAGTTCTTTTGGGGAATTGAGCTTTTTGAGGGAAGTGCTACAGTAGGTAGTGTTCTAATGGAAGTTTATTTGGTGTTAGAACTGAACCTTAAGACCTTTTATCTTGAATGCACTAATATTGCTAATAAAGATTGTGTGAAGTTTTGTATGAAGGAAAAATTTCAGGTGTATGGAAGGAATGAGTAATGAGATGAAGGATGGACTAAAGCTCAAGCTTGGGAATGCCACGCGTGTCACCCCAAGAAATATCCAATAAGTACAAGCGTCAAATCTTGGGGATGCCCAAGGCATCCCCTTCTTCATCAATAAAAATCCCATGTTTCTTCCAAACGCTTCATTTTCATTGTTTCATGCACAGTTGTGTTGTTCTTGGAGCGTCTTCTTTTTCGTTTTCGTTTTTTTGTTTGCTTGGTTTTCTTAGTTTTCTGAATAAATTGGTTGGACCCCCTCTTTCATACTTTGGTTTGCAAATAGTTTGGTTTGGTTTAGAAAAGAGTAGAAAAGCTCATGCTTATGTGGTAAAAAGAGCTTCTTTTTGACTGTGGCCTATGCTTTGTCATGCCATGCTTGATATTGTTTTGGCTTTATGCTTAGTATTATTTGTTGTAGCATGAATTGTTATAAACGATTGAGATTGATTAATGTGCCTTGGATGAATCATGCGTTGTTTTAGCATATTAAAGCATAGTATAGTGGTATTCTCCTTTGATGCTTTATTTGGGTTAACTTGGCACATGCTCACACCATGTTATGACTATCTCAAGTCACCATAGCCTTTATGATCCTTTAGTTTTCAACTTGTAGTATCACTTTATGCTTTGATCAATGATGTTTTGTCACTTTGCATGATTATGGTCATTATTGCTCTTTTAGTTTGTCGCTCCCAGTCTTTTGCTAGCCTCCACAACCAAGTATGAGTTCCACTCATGCATCCAACTCCCTAAACCAAGTTATTCCAGAGAGTACACCATACCTACCTAATAGCTTATGCTATTCCAAGTATATTCATGCTTTTGTTTACCTTCTGAATTAAACTTGTTATGAGAAAACTAGGAACTTGATGGCACACTTTACTTTTTTTGCATCTAATAAACTTGAACCATTGGGTCCTTCTTTGTTGCGTATATGCTTGCGCTTTATAAGTTGAAATTAGCAGAACCATGTACCATGGGGAACGCTTTCAACATTGCACTTGTACTTTTTACCCCGTTGATATCATATTCTTTTGCTTATGGATCCTGGCGGTGTGAAATAAAAGTGGAACTTGTAAGATCATGAAGTTTGTATGTGTGTTAGAGAAACGCCTAGGTCGCTAGCCTAAGACATGCCTAATCATGGTGGAAACTTGCAGCATCACCATAATGAGCACTCTATGAAGCATCTTTAATAAAAACCTATGCAAATAGCAAATAAAAAGATCGCTGAGATGCTCATTGTATACTTGCCCTGTCATTTTGATTATGGGATAGCTCCTGTATCATGTGCAAGGGGTACCCCGTTGGCGATTCTTTATGATACACATGTACTTACAATGACAAGAGCTTACTCGTGACTAAAGTTGAGTAGCATGAGGAGCGGCCCTCGTATTCAAGGGACATGAGATTTCTAACTTATACTTCGTCAAGCATGTACACCATAGTTTGTTCACTTTAACCTTAATCACTTCAAGATGCTTATGATAGGGGCAATGAGAGCTGAAAGCTATAAGTACCATAATTTTTGGAAGCTCTTTATGAGACTTGAATCCCTACTTCCTTCTATGAAGGCCTTTCTTTCACCATTATATATTGAGTCTCCACCGTCTACCTTTATGCGCCTACTTTGAGAGCATAGTGGCCATTCTTAGTTCTATGTGCATTGTCCCAAGACTAGTTGATTAATGCATAACTTGATATTGCTTGTTTTAAACTATTTGTATCTAGTCACTCTTATGAACTTTGAATGTATCCTATGCATTTGTTTTGCTACTCTATGAGGGACAAGCTGAATACTATTATGCTATGTTTTCTTTATGTGAAACAAACAAACGTCTTGTAAAGCATTGTTATTCATGAATCTTTTGTTTGTGCCTTTTCATGTTGCATCATAGTTTCTTTGTCTTATTGCTAGAACTTTGTCTTTCATGCTATGATTGAAGTACTATGATCCCAGCTTTGAATGTTTTACAAATACTTTGATCAAGTCTTTGATGGTGCATGTCACCTCAAAAATTATTCTTTATTTTTATCACTTACCTATCTCCAAAGTGTGGACTAAACACAAGAAAGTGGATAAAACCAAGCATGGAACATCAAAAATTATAGATACATTTTCAATGTATCAACATCCCCAAGCGTAACATCCCCAAGCTTAACCATAATGAGCTGTCTATGAACATCAAAAAGACGTTTGTTTGTTTCACATAAAGAAAACATAGCATAGTAGCATTCAGCTTGTCCCTCATAGAGTAGCAAATATAAATGCATAGGACACCTTCAAAGTTCATAAGAGTGACTAGATACAAATAGTTTAAAACAAGCAATATCAAGGTATGCATCAATCAACAAGTCTTGGGACAATGCACATAGAACTAAGAATGGCCACTATGCTCTCAAAGTAGGTGCATAAAGATAGAAGGTGGAGACTCAATATAAAAGTGGAAGAAAGGCCTTCACAGAAGGAAGTAGGGATTCAAGTTTCATAAAGAGCTTCCAAAAATTATGGTACTTATAGCTTTCAGCTCTCATTGCCCCTATCATAAGCATCTTGAAGTGATTAAGGTTAAAGTGAACAAACTATGGTGTACATGCTTGACGAAGTATAAGTTAGAAATCTCATGTCCCTTGAATACGAGGGCCGCTCCTCATGCTACTCAAGTTTAGTCACCGGTAAGTTCTTGTCATTGTATACATGTGTATCATAGAGAACCGCCAACGAGGTACCCCTTTCCCGATGATACAGAAGAATCCCCATATCAAAATGACAAGGCAAGCAGACAACGAGCATCTCAACAATCTTCTTATTTACCATGGGAAAATGGTGCTTTTTCTCTCTTTTCTCATATCTTTTTTTCTCTTTTTTCTCAATATGTGACTCTTTTTTTATAAGAAGAATGCTTCATAGACAGCTCATTATGGTTACGCTGCAGGTTTCCACCATGTCAGCATGGATTAGACCAGCGGCCCAGGCGTTTCTCTAACACATATACATAACTCCATGGACTTACAAGCTCCCCTTTCATTTCACATCGACGACATCCATAGACAAAAGAGCATGATATCAACTAGGTACAAGTACCAAGTGCAATGTTGAAAGCGTTCCCCATGAAAGCATGGTTCTGCTAATTCCCAACAAATAAGTGCAAGCATATACAACATAGACGACACAATGGTTCAAGTTTATTAAGGGAAAGAAAAGAAAAGTGTGCCATCAAGTTCGTGAGAGCTTTAATCACTAGTTTTATCATAAAAAGTTTAATTCGGAAGGTAAAAAAATGCATGAATATACTTGGCATAGCATAAGCTAATGGGTAGGTATGGTGGACTCTTTGGAATAACTTGGTTTAGGGAGTTGGATGCATGAGTGGAACTCATACTTGGTTGTGGAGGCTAGCAAAATACTGGGAGCGACAAACTAAGAGAGCAATAATGGCCATAATCATGCAGAGCGACAAAACATCATTGATCAAATCATAAAGTGATACTACAAGTTGAAAACTAAAGGATCATAAAGGCTATGGTGACTTTGGATAGTCATAACATGGTGTGAGCATGCGCCAAGTCAACCCAAATAAAGCATCAAAGGAGAATACCACAATACTATGCTTTAATATGGCAAAACAACGCATGATCCTTCCAAGGCACATTAAGCAATATCAATTGTTTAGTCATGCTATAGCAAATAATGCTAAGCATAAAGCCAAAACAATATCAAGCATGGCATGACAAGGCATGGGCCACAGTCAAAAACAAGCTCTCTTTACCACTTAAGCATGAACTTTCCTACTCTTTTCCAATCCAAACCAAACTATTTGAAACAACTCACAAAGATGATAATAAATAAATATCAGTGAGCTTGTCTCACAAATCCACAAATAAGAACTAAAAAGTTCTAAGCTGAAAGCACGAGAAAACTAAGGCTAAACACGGTGCTAGCAAAAGAGAATACTCACAGAACAATAAGAATGAACTAGAGGGTTCTAGGCAATGAAAACGGAGCGTGTCTCTCTCCAAAAGAAGTGTGTTGGGATCCAACCAACTTATTCAAGCAAACTAAGAAAACCAAGCAAACTAAAACTAAAAACGAAAACAAAAATGCTCCAAAAACAACACAACTGTGCATGAAACAATAAAAATGAAGTGTTTGGAAGAAACCTGAGATTTTTATTGATGAAGAAGGGGATGCCTTGGGCATCCCCAAGCTTTGACGCTTGTACTTATTGGATATTTCTTTGGGTGACACGTGTGGCATCCCCAAGCTTGAGCTTTAGTCCATCCTTCATCTCATTACTCATTCTTTCCATACACCTGAAATTTTTCCTTCATATAAAACTTCACACAATCTTTATTAGCAACATTAGTGCACTCAATATAATAGGTCTTTAGGTTCAGTTCTAACAGCAATAAAACTTCCATTAAAACACAAGCTACTGTAGCACTTCCCTCAAAAATCTCAATTCTCCAAAAGAACTCAAAAAGGAACTAACAAGAAGAAAATGCAGAAAATGGCAGAAATATATCAAAACAGACCAGCAGGTAAAGACGAATTTTTTCGAAGGCCTTCTATTACTCAAATAAAAAAGTGTTGAACTAACGAAAGTTATATAACAATCTGGGACAGAAGCACAAAAATTTACGCCTCAAAAAGACGTACAGAGATTTTACAAGAATTTTTACGGTGAAGCACTGAAATCTGTTTCGGGACAGCAACTTTTCCAATCATTACTTCTCTCTCATTAGAGGTTACTCTTGGCACAAAAAGCAAATAAAAAGGATAAAGAGCAGTTATTAAAGTGGTAATAACTTCCAAGACTCATCTAAAAATTTTGGGTTATCTCCCAATAAGTACTTTTGTTTAATGCCTTTAAGTTAGGCATGATAGTTTGAGAACATGCTCACATAAGAAATATGAATTGAAGTAAAAGAGAGCATCAAGAAGCAAATTCAAAACACATTTAAGTCTAACCCACTTCCTATGTATAGGAATCTTGTAAAGAAACAAGTCATGAAAGCACAAAGCAACAAGCATAGGACAGCAAAACAAGTGCAACTTCAAAATTTTCAACATAAAGAGGGGAAACTTGATATTATTGAGATGCATAAAACCATGTTTCCCTCTCTCATAATAACTTTCAGTAGCAACATGAATAAAATTAACAATATAACTATCACATAAAACATTCTTATCATGAGCCACATGCATAAAAGAATTAATACTCCCCACATAAATATAGTCATTCTTATTAATTGTAGTGGGAGCAAATTCAACAAAATAGCTATCATTATTATTCTCATCACCATAATCATCATATATAGGAGGCATATTATAATCATAATTAATTTTCTCCTCAATAGTAGGTGGACTGAAAATATCATATTCATCATTGTAATCATCATATATTGGAGGTTTGCTATCATCATAAGCAATAGAATAGCTATCTTCCAAAGCTGGGGAACTAAAAAGATCATTTTCATAAAAACTAGCTTCCCCAAGCTTAGACTTTTCCATAGAATTAGTAATAATGGTGTCCAAATAATTCATACTAACGACATTGCTATTAGCATGAAAATAAAGTTCCATAGGTTTTTTAATTTTCTCTTCAAACACTTCATGTCCTAACTCAAGATAAATACTATAAAGCTCTCTAATTTTTTTGTTGTTTTCCATTAAACCTAACTAGTGAAAATAAAAACAAGAAACAAAAAGACAAAATTACAGAATCTAAAGGAAATAACTTCGAGCACTCACATCTGAGGATGTGAGTACCTTTTACCTTACCTCCCCGGCAACGGCGCCAGAAAATAGGCGTTTGCCATGGGAGGTTCTTCTTCTTTAATCCTCCGGTGTGAATACCTTTTACCTTACCTCCCCGGCAACGGCGCCAGAAAATAGCTTGATGTCTACGCACTTCTATTCTTGTAGACAGTTGTTGGGCCTCCAAGTGCAGAGGTTTGTAGAACAGCAACAAGTTTTCCCTTAAGTGGATCACCCAAGGTTTATCGAACTCAGGGAGGAAGTGGTCAAAAGTATCCCCTCTCAAGCAACCCTGCAATCAAGATACAAGAAGTCTCTTGTATCCCCAACACACCCAATACACTTGTCAGTTGTATAGGTGCACTAGTTCGGCGAAGAGATAGTGAAATACAAGTGGTATAGATAATTATAAGTGGTAACGGTGATAGAAAATAAGTTGATGGCGTGGAAGAGACTAAAGTAAAACTGAAATAAAGATAGAAGCAAGCAAACATGCAATAGATCTAATAGCAAACGGTGTTTTAGTGCTTAGAAACAAGGCCTAGGGATCATGGTTTCACTAGTGAACACTCTCATATAAATATATTATCTTCATGATACTACTCTTAACTACTCCCCGGTTGAACACTCTAATCGATGGTAGGGCTATAACAGCACACCTCAAAGTTCATCTTTCCCATCTAGAAAACCCCACACTGTCACCTTGAGCACTAGATGGTTCCAACAAACACCACAATTTCATAAATACACCCAACTCCAAATATAACTCATAACAAGTATTTGTAATCTCTGGCCTAAGTGCCACCATGGTGTGCACGCTGTCACTTTCACACACATGGGGAGAGCAGAGATCTATTAAAGCACTTGAGTAGCAAGGTAGATCTACTTGCTTACAAAGCTCATGATCACAATATGATCACGCATAGAGAGAGACATGAACACATAGCTACCGGTAGAACCCTTAGCCTCGAGAGAGAACTACTCCCTCCTCATCATGGGAATCCGCAATGGTGATGGAGATGGTGGTGGGGATCGATGGAGATGGCTCCGGGGGCACTTCCCCGTCCTAGCAGGGTGCCGGAACAGAGACTTTTTGTCCCCCGAATCTCCCCTTCGGTGGCGGCGGCACTTCGGACCTTTTCGTGGATTTCTGATTGACGATTTAGGGTTTATGCATCGGGAGGCTCTTATAGGCGAGAGGGGAGACCGAGGGGGTGCCGGAGGGGCCCACACGACCCCCCTAGCGTGGCCTGGCCTGGCCCGCGCCACCAGGTGGTGTGGCCACCCTCTGGCCCTTCTCCGTATCTTATTCTGGCTCCAAGTGTCCTCCGGTAAAATATCGACTTTGGCTTTTATCCGGTCCAATTCCGAGAATATTGATTTTCTGACTTTCCTGGAACCAAAAACAGCAGAAAACAAGCAGCTGGCATTATGACTCTTGTTAATAGGTTAGTCCAAGAAATCATATAAAAAAGTACTCCAAAGTGTGGACAAAACATAAGAAAGTAGATAAAACCAAGCATGGAACATCAAAAATTATAGATACGTTTGCAACGTATCAGTTACTTGCCCCTTTACATGCTTTGGTTTTGTACCGAGTATGTGTTTGTATTTGTTGTGCCTCATGCTTGCTTATTTTGTGTATTCAAGTATGTCTATGTGTTTGACACATAATTTACTTGTGTGTTTTGCTTTGAGCCTCTAATGTATCTTGATGATATCTTTTTTGGCTCTTTTCGAGTGGTTAATGGAACATCCCATTTTGGGGGAGTGATATGCCTCGTGCATCTCTCAAACCTCAAAATGTGTGTACATGAGTACTACCACTTAGTGTTGATATTGCAAGCTTATCTAGTCACTATGTGGTGTGTCATACTCAAGAGAAATTCAAATTCTAAATGTCCATTAATTATCTCTAGTCAAGGTTGTTTTTCCTCTTAATAAGAAAAAATTAATACCACATTATGGGGGAGTAATATGCTTATTTTTCATATCATAATCTAAGAAAATGTGAACATATGAGGTGGTGCCACTTAGAGTTGATATTTTTGATTATCTTGTATCTAGGTGGCATGTTAGCTCAAACAAGGTCCTAATTTTTGTTAGAAGCTTTTATTGCTCGCATTTTCAGTCTTTGCTTAAGTAAGAAATTCTTGGTGTGGCCTTCCTCAAATGCATATCTCTATATCTTATTTGGGAGACCATTTTCTTCAAGTTATTCTAATCATTGATTTGCATGATTGTGTGACTAGTCGAAGCTATCAAGAATCTCTATCTTTGCATAGTACTTAATCTTTTTATTCCTATCCTATGCTTTTTATTGTGAAGATTATATTTAATATACGTGCAATATACCACCGTAAATAAATTCCAATACCCTCATTGTCTTCGACAATTGATATACTTTGGTGTGGTAGCATTTGTGGATCATCTTCACCTTGGTTTTCACCTCTTATTGCCTTTTTTCTTTCAAAAAATTGTTGTGGCTCCCATTGTCTTCCTTGTCTTTTGAACATCTCTTTGATGATGTTTTTGATTATTATCAAATGTGTTTTTAGTGGAAGACAAACCTTTTCTTCTCGGAACCTTGTGCCATTGTGAAAAGTGTTAAGGGTTTGGTTTATTTGTTAAAACCTTGCTCTTTTGGGAGTTTGTTATCTCATTCTTTCTTCTCTGTGTTATTTGCTTGAATGAGATAAATCTTTGAGCATTTGTGTTTTTATCCCATCTTTTATGCTCAATGGTTTTTGCTTGGTTAAATTGTTGAACTTTGTTGAATAAATCTTGTGTTGATTTGATTCTTTGATATAGTTTGGACAACAAATGTGTTTTGTCACACCTTGTATGCCATCTTGAATTTTTTGGTGTTTTGTCCAAATTATATATTCATTGGTTCTTGAAAGTCTCGTGCATGCATGTTTACTAAATGTATATCTTATATCATGTTTTGCTTTCTTTGATACAATATATAGGGTATACTCCATCAAATCCTTAAACGGCTATGATGTGCATGAAATTCAAATTTCATCTCTAAATATGCACATATTTTTATGGAGTATGTCCTATGTCTAACCACTTTGGACCCAATAAGTTTGGGGACCAAGATGTACTTGAATGTTGTTTTGGGTACGTTGGAGATGCAATGGATGTTTGTCTTATCTACAAGGAACGTGTTGTCACCACATGATAATTGGAGCCAAGCTAGGATGATCGAAGAATTGTTATCTACTACATCATACCATTTCTATCTCAGTAACAAGTATCTTATTCATGCATACTATTCTTCCATCCAATCTCTTGTAGGTTGCATCTTGGCATG
The DNA here is from genome assembly GCA_910589775.1 of Avena eriantha. Taxonomy (NCBI): domain Eukaryota; kingdom Viridiplantae; phylum Streptophyta; class Magnoliopsida; order Poales; family Poaceae; genus Avena; species Avena eriantha. The sequence goes on along the minus strand of OU342745.1, from coordinate 41,836,544 downwards.
AATTTATTTGTTTGTAAATGTTGCGGTTCTTGCAAGGATCTTTGAAAGACTTTTCTATCCTTATTGCTTATGTGAGTAATTTGAGATGATGCATATAATGGGGAGTATATAAAATCATGTTCATGATTCACCTATCCCAAATATGCCTTCTAGCAATTTATTGCATATCAATTCCTCAAGGTACTCTCATGTGCAATATTGTTGAAATTGCATTGAATCCTTCCTTTTGATACTTGTTGCCTTTCTCAAAATACCCCAACTAGCATTAGTTCCCTTAGTGTTAGTTGTGATGTTTTTGAGGTTTTATTTTTCTTTGGTGAAGTTCATTGATATACCATAAGAGAAAATAGAGCCATGGGCTATATATATGCACTTAAGTAAAATATCATTTTTTGGTATATCTTATGACTTCCTCTTGGATATCATGATTTCTTATTTTTTTTAACCTCTTATGTGTGGATGTTTCTTTGTGTATTATTCCCATGTTTTTCCCGCTTAGAAACTTATATACACAAGGGTGTTAATCTCTCGCCTTGATATCCTCGTCTTTTTCCAACCATCTCACTTATCTGCTTAGATTTTAATGGTTTTGGTAAGGTCTTGATTTATGAGTGCTCGGGTTACTTTTGTTGCATCTCCGTGCACTCATATCTCATACTTGGTTTCTTTTGGGCTTAAGCTTGTCTTGACAAGTGTATTCATTTATATCAATACTCCTTGTATCTTGTTTGTGTTCAAAATGATATAGAGGGAGTGAGGATTCCATGTTTGTCCATATTGTATTCAAATGAAACAAATAATTTATGCACGAACCTTGAGGAGCTTCCTTATTTCATTTATAGCACTATTTGTCCATTTGATTATTTGGATCTTTTGATTGCTTACTTCATCCGTTGAAGTTTCTTCACATTGTTATCCTTTTAGCAATATTTGATCATCAATATAGTTGATTTCCTCCAAGTATTCGTCATTGGATATGTGCATATGATTTCACTCATATTATGAGAAATGCACACCTTGGGAGGAACTTGAACTATATTGGCCTTCTAACTTTGTCATCCATTTTGGCACTTGTTGTTAATGGGGGAGAAGTTTAGAGGGTTTTAACGGAAATGGTTTTCTACTTAAGATTGGTTTGTTCTTAAGTGTTTGCCTTTCATGCATTTTATCTTTATTATGTATTGCATGGTTGAATATATAGTGGAAACTCTCCCAAAGGTTATGCTTGACAATGTATGCAATGAAATTCAAGTTCATCACACGTGCATATATTATGGGGGAGTTTTCTCTATATATGTTGGTTCTACTCACATCTCTTGCATTAGTTGTAGTTTGTGTGAGTAGAATTGGTTTTGATATGGGCTAGTATCTTTGTGTTACTTAACCATATCAAATACAACCTCTTGTATACAACTTATTCTCGGATAAGTTGCGTACTTGTTTATAATATTCATTATATAAACCCTCTTGTTGTGATTGTCATAAATTACCAAAATGTGGGAGATTTAAATGGTAATTTCGCCTATGTGTGGTTTTGGTGATTAATGACAATCCCTATGTACTAATGTTTTCATTGAGTTTTATATGAAGGAATATTCCATAGGTCATGCTTGTAGTCCATATGTTGGATTCAAGTATGGATGTCATGAAGATAAAGATATACCTTGAGTTTTGGCTTCAAGATAATCAAATTGAAGATAAGAATATGATATTGAGATGGATCATGATAAGATACTTGGTTGACCAATACAAAGAGTGAAGAGTTATTTCAAGTTGGTCAACACATGAAGCATAAAGAATATACCACATGGATCTTGTGGTATGGTAAGCCTTGTCATCTATGCATCATGAACTAACCCATTATATATGTGCATTTGTGTTTTCTATATGGGATAGGTATATTTCCATGGGCATGCTTCAAAAGTAAAGATCTCATATAGCCCATGAGAGGACGACATCAAGTGGTGATCGTCATCCAAGTTTGAGAAGGGAAAGTTCAAGATAAGCATCTCGAGAAGATCATTTGCTTGAAGCTTGCCGTCCATATTGGTGATAATGGACATGTGAAGATGTGTCTTAATGACTATATCCCATAGTGGTGTATGCGGGAGCAAATTACGAGTCTTCACGAAGCAACGATGATCAAGTGATGCATTCCGGCTTGGATGGAGCTTGAAGCGTTGTAATCAAGATCAAGTGGGATGCGCAAGGCAAAGGTATGTCCTTGCTAGGTTTTCCTTTTACCGGTCTCAAGGTGGTTGTTGGGAGACCGGGTTATAGGATAGATAGCCGCACTATCAAGAGGGGCTTTCGATTGGGTAACTTGATCACATCATCATAGGGAGCTCAATCCTTTGCATACTTTGCATCTTCCTATTTTGTTGCTTCTTGGTGTTTCTCCACGTGAGGTTCTTGAGCTTGTTTCTACCTCTTCAACAATGCCAAGTTCATTGAAAACGGAATTCGTATGCATCTTCTATGGCGTTTTCCAATTTGAAGGTTTTACCGGTTCTTCTCATAGGGAGGTTTCATACCTTTCCTCATTTTGTTCTACCCTCCTTTGTTGTAGTATGATGTTTTCATGCACCATATTGTAGAGCTTGTTCTCCTCGTCAAAACAAGCCCAAGATCATCAAAATCGGAGTTCGGATGAAAACGTTATTGCGTTTTTCGTGAAGTCTGTTTTATCCCGGTTGTGGATCCGGTTCAACCGAGCCCCACACCGGACGGTCCGGTGCCAGCGCCGATAGACCGAATCTTAGACCGGATTTTCCGGTTTTCATGACCGAGTCTATTCCGAGTTGGCAAATAGAGGTTTTCGGTCTGTAGGCCGGTCCACCGGCCTGGGGACCGAGTTTCCCGGTTCTGGGGCCGGTCCAACCGACTTTGAGACTAGGTTTTCGCTGTTTTCTCTCCAACGGCCATATTTGCTTTTCCCTATAAAAGGGGGTTCTTCCCCCAAAGTTTTTGGGTGTTCTTGAGCATGAAGTTGACCTCCATTGTTGACCCTCTTGAGCTTGCCTCCTCCCCCTTCCCTCCTATAATTCTTGCATCTTTTTGAGGGCTTTGGAAGAGGAGATCTAGATCTACAATCCCCACCAATCAATTCCTCCTCTAAGTGAGGGGAACCCATTGGATCTAGATCTTGAAGTCATTTTTTGATTTCTACCATTGTTCTTCCTCTCTAATTCCCCCTAGCACTTGTTGCTTTGGTGGGATTTGAGAGTGAGGTATTTGAATGCCCTTGGTGTTCTTGCTTTGCATTATTTGCATAAGTGTTGAGCTCTCCACTACAATTTGTTCGAGTGAGAGACCGTGAGCTTTTTGCTCTTGGAGGGTGACCTCCTAGTTGGCTTGGCGGTTGGTGTCGCGGTGTCCTCTTCATGAAAGATTGTGAAGAGACCCGGGCTTCTCCTTCGTGGAGCTTGTGAAGTGGTTGTGAAGCTTGCCATCTCCGGAGTGGAGGAAAAGCTAGCCATAAGGAAAGGGCCTATTCCTTCGTGGGATAGACTCGGAGAAGAAGGTGAGCCTTCGTGGCGTTGGGAAATCTTCGTGGAATCCCACACCTCTCCAATGTGACGTACCTTACTTGTAAGGGAACACGGGAATGCATCTTCATCTCCGCGTGCCTCGGTTATCTCTATACCCGAACTTACTTTCCTTGTGATAGCCATTGAGCTTGAAGTACTTATATCTTGCATATCACTTGTGGTATATTTATCTTGTGCTATCTTGCTTAGCTTAACTTATTGTTGGAAGTACTTAGTTGAGCCTAGTGTTTTTATGTTTTGTGCTTGTAAAATAAACGTTAGTTTAATTCCGCATTCTATCAAGCCAAAATCGTACTAGTTTTGAAATTGCCTATTCACCTCTCTCTAGGCGACATCTCTATCCTTTCAGATATATTTCATTAAAACTCACTTTTGTGAGCTTTTGGATTTGAAATAATATTCTCTCATTTTCAAGATTATTATTTAGGCTTTTAAGGATTTTTGAGTATTTTTACTCATTTTTAAAGTACTTTATTAAATCAATTTACTCACTTGGAATTTTCATCCTATCAAAATTATTTTTATTAATTCTAGAAAATAGGATTCGGAGTCCTCACATTTTTACCTATATGTAACTATTTTTATTTTATCTTTAGCAAATTCGTAAGTTTTTTTAATTAGCCCTTTAGAGAAAAGTCAAAAGACTAAAATGCCCCTAGGCCCACTGGTCAGACCCAAGTGATCAAAACCAGGCGACACGGTTCGGTGGGACCGAACCGGTCCAAGCACTCACTCGCGCTCTCTCTCTCGTCCTCTCTCACGCTCTCTCTCTAGCGACTCCGCGCAGCCGTCGCTGCGCCGCTCGATTACGGCTGCTCTCGGCCTCCTTCGCCACCGCCATAGCTCGCAATTGAACCAGTGTTCGATGCTCCACCTTTCTACCGCTCAGATTTGTCTAGCTCTCCCTCTCGTGATCTTGCGCTACCCTAACCCTAACCCTAGGGTTTCGGTGACATGGTGTAGCCGTGTTCTGGTGCTCCTCCGGTGTCCCCTCGACGTCAAGATGGTACTGGCGCACTTCTTGGTATCTTCCTCACGCTCTAATGTCTACGCGGATCGAGGTACTCCCCTATGGGTGCTCATTGTGCTGCCCGCGGTTATCTTCTTCTTCTCCTCTCCGACCCCGGTGAGCTCGGCTCACCGTTTTGGCCAAATGTAAGCCTTTCTCTCTCTCCTACCGCTCATTCTCCTTCTACAACTATTTCTACTTCTACTCGATTCTAGGGTTTCTGTTCTAGCTCTGTCAATAGCTTCTGGTCGTTCTAGTAGTCTCTGGAAACTTCTAGTAGTTTCTTTGTTATGTTTAGGCTCATGGTACTCTACTATTCTTACTTTGCTTGCTATTTTAGGTTCTAGTAAGTTCTATCGACAATGTAGGTTCAGTAAATATGTCTATGTTAATTGTTCTATGCTTAGGCTAGTGGTTGCTAATTAGTGGTCTGTTAGTTTGCCTAGTTACCGTGGTAGCGTGGTACTGATCATTACATTTCTATGAACAATACTCTTTTCTGAACTTGGTTAGTTGCTTACTGTTATTTGTCAATGTCCGGCGGTTATCTATCAGTGACTACTGTCATTAGTGTGCTACTATTTTGTTGCGATTAATCTAGCCAAAATCCACCACTCAACTACCTGGCTTAGGTTTAGCTGTGTATTTCTAATCACCTCTGTCAGTTGCTGACTCATAGCTTCAGTTACTATTACACTAATTCTAACTTGTAGTTTTGAAGCATAATCTTGTCGTATAGTTATGTATTATTTACTTGCTTTATCTGAACCTTTGGTTCAGTGTTAATGTCAGTGCTTTCTCCGAACGTGCCGCGAGTAACAATTCAAGTACCAAAAAATTGATGCCCGGACTACCGAGAGTGCTGCTAATAATGTGATAGGCCCCCAGGTCATTCATCTCCATACCTGTACCCAATGCAGTATAACTATATATAAGACGGGTCGACGCCTAAAGAAAAAAACATTCACAATTTAGTTCTTCACAAGTAGAGCGGAAAAAACGGAAACCCCGTCATGGTAGAGCTCTCGGGTACGGCGACAGCGCCGGCCCCTGAAACCACCCCGCCGCCGACGCCCTCCCAGCTAGCCACCACCCCCCACCTGCCTCTGCAGCCGGCCGTCACGACTAGGTTCTCCCCCAGGCGCCTCGGCTCCTTGCTCGGCTGCGTCGTTGCCCCCTGAGCGACTCCGTGAGTCCGGCCGATCCAGATCTGCATCGGGAGCCGTCGCCGGCGGACTCGACGCCTCCCCGCCCCGCCCGCCAGTCCACCTCCGACAGCGAGTGCGTGCCGGACTCGGCCCCCGCGTCTGCCGCCCGGTCGCGGACCGGTCAACGCGCCTTATCGTCCCCGCCCAACGGTCGTCCTGCCGCCATTAATGCGGCCGGTAAGGGCCCTGTCTTCAATGGGCTGCGCTCCATCATCATGCTACCGGCCAGCAACCAGAGGACGGGGCGAATTGAAGGCACGTCCCCTCCGCCCGCGGTGCCCTCTGCCCGAGAAGAGGCGGGATGGCTCTCCGTCCAGCCGCGCCGTCCGCAACGGGACGCGCATTCAACCCGCCATGACGCGGCACTGCCATCTCCCTCCTTTCGGCACTCGCAGGCGGAGGCTGCTGCGGCTCGCTTCAAAAGGCGAACGGAAGGACTCTGTGCGAGATACCTTGCCCCCGCTCACCACCACCAAGCCTCTGCCTGCCGCGACAAGATACGCTGCCTCTCCTGCAACCTCTCCGGGCACAAAGAGCGTGACTGCCCCCTTCGTCGTGCCTCCAAGCCTGCCAAGTTTCGGCCGCGCCCCGCACACCTGGCCTCCACGGTTCATCGGTCGGTCTCGTCACCTTCTGCGGCTGGGGCTTTGTCCTGGGCCGCCGTCGTCGCCGCGCCTCCGACTTCCCCGCCGCCCCCAAGGACTCTCCCTCCTCCCCCGCCCATGGCGCACTGTGGCATCGGGCGGCCTCGACGCGCCCCGACGAGGACACGGTCATCATCGCCTCCTCCTTCGAGCTGGACCAGGATATGAAGCAGTGGGCGGTCACGGCGGCGATTGCCTGGCCTGTCAGTGGCAACCGCAAGGTGGAGGCCCTGGCCATTGATCGTGCGGTCAGGAAGGAGCATCGGCTCAGTCACCACGACGTGGTGGTCTGCCCTCACCAGCCGGGCAGTTCCTCCTCAAGTTCGAGCATCAATCCCACTGCGCCGATGTCATCAAGCGAGGGAGGATCACGGCAGACGGCGCGCTGCTCCAGCTCCGGGCGTGGTGCCCCCTAGAGAACGCCTTCGGCGCGGCCATGTCCTTCCGGGTCCGACTCTGCCTGGAGGGAGTACCGGCCTATGGGCACACTCCGTTCATCGCTGAGCGCATCATCGGCCGGCGCTGCTCTTTCGACCGCCTCGACGAGGCCTCGGTGCTCATGACTTCGGCGCGCTCCCTCGACTGCTGGGCTTGGACAGCCAACCCCAGCTCCATCCCGAAGGTCGTTTGGCTTACCTTCACTAGCCGCGGCGCTAGCGGTCTCGCCTCTGAGATTTTCGTCGACGACTTCCGCCCCACTGGCAGCAAGCGCGACGCGACCTTCAGGGTGATCGTGCACCTGGACAAGATGGAGGATTTCTCCTCGGCGCCGCTCGATTTCTTTGGCCTTAGCACCGACGCGACTGCTTTCAAACCAACTCCGGTGTCCTTCGACTGGCACTTCCTTACGGTGGACGGGCAGGCACCGGTGCCTGTCGCCGAGCCGGAAGATGAGGAGGAGGCAGCTCGTGTGGCGGCCATGGCGAGTCGCTCCCGTCGTGGAGGCAGAGACGACCACCCGCGGCAGCACCACTATCGTCGGGACGACCGCGACGATGATGATCAGGCGCGCCACAGGCGTGGAAGCCGCGGGACGTGCCGCGATGTGGATGGGCCGCTCCGCCGCGTGCGCACCCGCTCTCCTCGGTGCAGGGTGGCTGGTGGCTGCAACTATGGGAGACGCCACCACGATCTGCTGGACGTGGCTACTGAACCTGCGGTGTTGTCCGCGGCGGGGATGTGCGCGGCCAGTGCCGAGCAGGCTGGGGCTCTGCGCCTCGAACTCAAGGCTTACATCGACGACGCCATCCTACCTCTTGTGGCGGAGACGAAGGAGCTGCGCTGCTGGACCGCGCGCTCGTCCGCCTTCCCCGACGATCTCTGGCGTGACGTGCAAAAAAAGCGGGCTTCCTCACCTCCGACCACCTGCCAGGACAGCCTCGGGACCATCCGTGATCTAGTCCGCTCCTCTCCGCCGCGTGACGCTGATGCTGTGCCCCTGGGAGCTGGGCCGGCCGTGCCTTTGGACGATCTCCTCGGCGCCGCCTCTGAGGAGTGCGCGGGTGGGCCGCTTGCTGATGCCATAGGCATGCTCACCCGGATGGAGATTGCTGCGGGGCACCTGGCCCCTGCGGGGACTGAAGCCTGGGACGATCCGGTCGTGGATCCAGCTCTGTTGACGAAGACTGGTGACTCCGGCGACGAAGCTCCGCACCTTCCTGTTGCCATGCCATCGGCTGATGGCGCGGCGAATGTTGTTGCTGTTGAGGTGGAAGCGGAGGATGAAGCCCCCGATCTGCAGCACTTCCTGGATACTGTCGTGGTCCCGGTGAAGCCGCCAATCATCTCCACCCCCCCGCCGCGCAAGTGCAAGAAGAAAGTCACGCCGTCGTCATGCTCACCATGGCGCAGCGGCCGCATCGCCATAAAAAAGAAGGCTAGACAGATCAGCGATGGAGCAGCGGCAGTCCAGGAGCTCATTGCCCGTGTCTGCGGCATCATCGGGCCGGAGGAGTCCTTCGACGACAAGTCTCGCGCGGCGTACCTGAGCATGTTCCAGCGTGCTCCTCTGGCAGCGGCAGCCATTCAGGCTATGGAGGCACTCGTCAAGCAGGTGTAGAAGCTAAAAAGGAAGAAGAAGGGCCCGACCAAGGGCACTGAGACACCCGTGGCAGTTTCTACAAATGTGTAGACACCAGCAGCAACCCTGTCCTCCTGGGCGTCCAGGCTGCATCTCCACTGCACCTAGCTGCAGCGTTCCCCTACACTGCACTGGCAGTTTGTTTTCTCTGTATCAGCCTCATGAAGGTTTTGTATCGGTTTATTCTGCATCTACTACTAAGCTTATCCCTCGCTCTCGGCAAGATGTTTCGACGATCGCTCCTACACGTGTCAAAGAGTTTGCTTAATGTCGCAAAAAAACGTCAACCTGCTCAACTGGAACCCGAGAGGCCTGAATAATATTGCTCGCCAGGAAGCCATTCGCGATGTCGCTCGCGACTCACACGCCTCCATTGTGTGTCTCCAAGAAACAAAGCTCGAAATTGTTGATGATGCCACCATCTCCAACATGCTTGGCCCAAACTTCACCAATAACTTCGCTTTCTTCCCGGCTATTGGGACGAGGGGTGGTATCATCATCGCGGCCTCAAAAGTGTTCTTCACTATTTCAGACCCCCATGCCACAGACTCTACGCTTTCGGTCACGATCACGATGCACGAAGAAGGAATCAAGTGGACCCTCACTTGTGTTTATGGCCCGCACGGAAACCAGGAAAAGCGGGATTTTATCCAAGAACTTCGCGAGCTAAAGCCTCTTGTCCACAACGAATGGCTCCTCGTGGGTGACTTCAACTTGATCACAAAGGCTTCTGATAAAAACAACCTCAACATCAACCGCAATCTCATCCACAGATTTCGGGAGGCCAGGGACTTCCTTCAGCTAAAAGACATGCGCATGGTCGGTAGACGCTTCACCTGGACCAATGCCCAGGACGACCCGGTTCTCACCAAGATTGACCATGTTTTCTTCTCCGATGAGTGGGACACGCTTTTCCCAGACGCGCATCTTCAAGCGATCACATCGGCCTGCTCGGAGCATGCCCCCTTTCTTCTGTAAGGGTGTGTCTCATCTACCAGGAAGCCATCCTTCAACTTTGAAGAATTCTGGCTACGTATGCATGGATTCAGAGAAACCGTCACTGAAGCCTGGAACAAGACTGTCCTTGACCTGGACCCCATCCGCAGAATGCACACGAAGCTCTCTCGTACTGCAAAGGCTCTTAGGATTTGGCAGCGCAATTGCATCGGAGATCCGAGGAAGCAAATTGCGATGGCCAAGGAGATCATTTGGCAGATGGACCTCGCTGAAGAATCGAGGCCCCTTTCTGATGAAGAGCGCGAGTTACGCCGCCGACTAAAATCCTCCTATGTGGGACTGCTTGCCATCCAGAAGATCAAGCTTCGTCAGAGATCGCGTCTTACTTGGATACGCCTAGGTGATGCCAACACCAAGATTTTCCACGCCAGAGCCAACGACCGGAGGCGAAGGGTATACATCCAATCCTTAGCCACGGCCTCTGGAACGGCGATCACGACAAAAGACAAAGAGGAAGTTTTGCTTCATCACTTCAAGTCGCAGCTCAGCTCACCGACCCCTAGGCATGTCAGCCTCGATTGGGATGGGCTTGGATATGCCCCACAAGATCTGTCTGAATTGGATGCACCTTTTGACCACCAGGAAATTAAGGAGGCGGTTTTCTCCATGCCCTCTGTGAAAGCGCCGGGCCCCGACGGTTATATAGGAGCCTTTTTCAAGTCTTGCTGGGATATAATCCAGGCCGATGTAATCAACACCATCATCCACATGTCCAAACTTCGAGCTAACTGTGTGCATTTGGTCAACTCAGCAAACATTATTCTCATCCCCAAGAAGCCCGACGCACAGTTCGTGAGCGACTACAGACCCATCAGCCTCATTCACAGCCTCTCAAAAAATTTCTCCAAGCTCCTCGCCAACCGCCTGGCTCCAGTACTACTAGACATCGTCTCTAAGTGTCAAAGCGCATTCGTAAAGAAAAGAAGCATTCACGACAACTTCATGCATGTGAAAAGCCTCATCAAAGAGCTTCACTCCTCAAAGACCCCGAGCCTGTTTCTTAAGATGGACATCTCCAAAGCCTTCGACTCGGTGGGATGGGCCTACCTGATTGAAGTGCTGACTGCCATCGGTTTCGGTCCCATGTTGAGAGACTGGGTCAGTCTCACACTTGCTTCGGCTTCCTCAAGAATCCTGCTGAACGGGGACCCTGGCAAGGTCTTTTGGCACCGTAGAGGGCTCCGTCAAGGCGACCCGCTTTCCCCGATGCTTTTCATCCTGGCAATTGACCCGTTGCAACATATTCTGGCTGAGGCCACGAGCAAGGGGATTCTGAGACCTATTCGCTCCCGCTCGGTCAGATGTCGAATCTCTCTCTACGCCGACGACGCTGGAATTTTTGTCAACCCGACCATTCAAGAACTAACTGCCGTTAAAGCCATCCTCGACTCCTTCGGACAAGCTAGCGGCCTGGTAACCAACATGGAAAAAACCGAGATCTTCCCGGTGCAATGCGGTCAGATTGATCTAGAAGATGTTCTCGCGGCATTCCCGGCAAGAATCGCCATTTTCCCAGGAAAGTACCTTGGCCTACCTCTTCACTTCCGGCGCCTCCGCAAAGTCGATTACCAGCCACTCTTAGCTAAGATTGCGGGAAAGCTTCCTGGCTGGTACAGGAAAAACATTGCGCGTCCTGGCAGGGTCATCTTAGCTAAGACGGTACTTATGGCCACTGCGACCTACCACTCCATGGCCATCCCGCTTACAAAATGGGCTCGCACGCAGATCACAAAGATAGTCTGGAATTTTGTTTGGGCTGGTGATGAGGGCGAGCATGCTGCGCAAGGAAAAGCGCTTGTCAACTGAAAGACTGTCTGTAGGCCTAAGGCTTTGGGAGGCCTCGGGATGCCTGACCTCGCCCGCACCGAAAGGGCTTTGAGACTGCGTTGGCCTTGGCTACAATGGACTAACCCCGCGCGCACCTGGGTCGGATCTAAGCTTCCCTGCAGCTCGGTGGACTTGGACCTTTTCAGAGCATGCACAAAAATAACGATTGGGAACGGGGACACTGCCTCCTTCTGGCACGACAATTGGTGTGAGCGCGGGCCGCTCAAGCAGTGGGCACCGGACCTTTACAGCATCGCCACTAGGAAAAGAAGAACGGTTTCTAAAGAGATCTCTTAGGGAAACTGGATCCGTTCGGTTGCTGGCATCCACACCCCTATTCAGCTATCCCAATACCTAGAGGTTTGGGACGTAATACATGAAACCAACCTCGACCCCCTCCAACCGGACTCCATCCGATGGACTTTGACTGCGGACGGAAATTACACTGCTAGCTCAGCCTACCATGCTCAGTTCCATGGATGCTTCCCCAGATTCAAGACGCAGAAGATTTGGGATGCGCATGCCGAGTCAAAATGCAAGCTCTTCTCGTGGCTGGCTCTTCATGGGAAGCTGCTAACTGCCGACATGCTGGCAATCCGTGGTTGGCCAAATGACCCGACCTGCCAGCTCTGCTGTTCAGCCCCGGAAACTGCTGTCCATCTCTGCAAGGACTGCCCCTTCACAACAGCGGTTTGGCACACCACGTAGTCATGGGCCAATGACCACGTGGGAAACCATGGTCACTCCTTCAACTCCACCTCGGAGTGGTGGGACGACCTGATTAAAGGAAAGACGAAGAAGGAGCAAGACCGCCTCAACGGTCGCATGTTATACGTTCTATGGAATGCCTGGAAAGAACGGAACAGACGAATCTTCACGGGCCAGCGGCTGACATATATTGAGGTGGCCTCCATCGCCAGCAACGACATTGCTCAAGGCTCCACCGCTTTTGCTAGGTACGGGCCAGCCATCCCAGCTGCGCCAGATTGAATTTTTGGTTTTTTCTCACGATGCCTTGGTGTTTTCTGGCATATTCACACCTTAACTTAAACATGCCTTTCTGTATCTGACCTATTATTTCCCTCTTCTAATAGAAAAGGCAGAGCTCCTGCCGGTTGCTCTAAAAAAAAAACAAGTAGAGCGGAGAGGGAATTGTGCGTCTGTGCGTCTTCAGTTCTTCACTCTCGTTGATAGTGCCAACTAGAAATGAGTTGCACCGCGAACTTGAGTTGTACTGCGTACCTGTGATGCGGTTCGTGGTGCAACTTGAGATGTACAGTATAGTTCTGATTGTCTTAGTGGACTGATTTTCCAATACGGATGGATCAAAGTTAGACACTGGTTTAGGGGAAATTTCATGGTACCTTTTACCGGTGCTAGAGATACGAGTAGTACGATGGCGCAAATCGAACCATCTCTTCAGTCTAGCTAACACCATACGTGGTGCAACCCATTCCACTTGGACACAGTAAAAGCTTAACCAGGAGACAGAAAAGAAACTGAAGGGCGCAGCAGGCAGCAGTGCATGGCCATTAGAAGAAGAAAAAGGATCTTAGCTAGAAGTAGCGGTAAGACTGTACTAGTACTAACTGTATTCCATCGTCCAGGGGTAAAAAACTACTGTGCTCGAACACAACAAAGACCGTTTAGTATTGGGCTCCCAGCCTATGTTATGCTTGGGCTGGAACATGATCACATGGGCCCTAACGAGCTCAAAGTTAGTAGAACACGTTGTCAAAAATTGGTGGTGTCAATCAATCTTTTTTTTATACGGGGGAAAAGTTTGCCCTAATCTTTTTTTAGATAATAGGCACAAAGTGTTCGGCTTTAAATTAATAAAGTCCCGAACAGCCGAAGAGTACAAAGTGCCGAGGAGAACAGCATACAAAGCCCACACATGCAAAAAGGCAAACAAAAGAATAAGAAAATGACCCGTGTAGCATGATAGTGTCAAAGACAACATACACAGTAATGTTCGCTGATCAAGATTGACGTGAATGTAAAGCCCATGGAAGAAGAAGGCACGCCTTAATTAAGTGTCCATCACCTGCTTCAAAACAAGATGGTCAGAGTTGCTGGATCATTAGCCTATCACCGAAGAGGACCCACTGCCCTCTCGCCTATGATCGAAGGCGCCGACCCATCGGACGATAGAATGCTCACCCAAGATCACAGAAAGCAACTAAGACGGAACGTCGAGGAAGAAGACACTCTGAGAACGGCCACCGGCGAGAGCAAACCATGCCGAGGGAAACACCGTTGATGCCCACGAACGAAACCCACGAAGACCAGCTAAAAGACTACGCCTTTAAGAAGGGGAACAATGCTAAAGTGCCGCCGCCGCCTGGTCCGGCATCATACCAAGGGATTTCACCTAGAGACGTAGGTGGAGGGGTACAGCCCACAGTGACGCCTCCAAACAGGGAAACGACGCACAAGAGTAGCGCCATCACTAGCACTGACACCGTCAGAGCAAGCTTTGCCCTGAGAGGCTGAGACTAACCACCATCCAATCAAAGTCCCTTAGCTAAAACACATCATCTGCAAACAGAGTTCCAAGGAGAGGCAGGACCGAAGGGGAGCAATGAAGACGACACCAAGATCTGGACGGGAGTGGCCACCATAGAGACTCTCACGTAGGTCAACCTTACCACACACAGTGTCGAGACGACAAATCAGCACCATAGAGAGGCACCTGCCACAAGGTGCCACCATTTCCACCACCTAGAGTCGCCGCTCCGGCGTCCAAAGAACCGATGAGCCGCAGATGTGCAGCCGAACACTCCCGCTGCCACATCGGCGCACCTCTAGCACCCAGGCCCGGTCCTGGGGAAAGGCTAGAGGGGCGGCCGCCCAGGCCCGAATAGGAAGGGGCCCAGGATTTGTCCTCTGTACTATACCGGGCCTAACATAAAAGGAGCGGGACTTCCGTAGTAGAGGTGGGCTGCTAGGAACGAAGCGAGCAAAGCATCCTTGATAGCACGCGTAGGCATAATCACGTCGTGATATGGATCACCAGATCGTTATCCGCACGAAAAAATCGCTAGATCGTGTGATGAGTTTCTCGATCCGCGAAGTCCTAGCTAATCTTCCTGAGTCTCTCGTGCTCGTCTTCAGATCCATATTAATTTGTTCTTCACTTGGTTTTCTGTTGTTTTCTTGTGTGTGATGAGAGTTACTGGAAGAGGAGGATGCCCGATCCTGACCATTAAGCTGCGTGCGAAGAACAGGTCCCATCTCTGCTTTTTTTTTTTTTGCAGAAAAGGAGATTTTCATAAAAGTCCAGCTCTTACAGAGAGACCCAGAACACAGAAAATATTACAAAAAGATCCTCTGGATCCCGATGAAGAAGACGAACTCGAAGCTGCCGGTGGCGCGCCGCCGCCGCCGCATCCCTTGATGGCTTGGATCGGATGCCGCCCCTCCGCGGACGGGAAGTCGCCGGTCGCCAGCTCCTGAGAGCTTACCACGAAGAACGCCATCTCTGCTTTGAATTAGCACGTTTTCATTTGTTAGGTAGTTGTGCCTTTTTTTACAGTACTGTGGTGTTTGTTCTGCTGCTACTACACCCCCCTTGACCATATGGAGGATTTCACTTCATCGATGAGAGAGATCTAATAGTAATACGATACGATACTAGGATAATTCAACCTATATTAAGGTAATCTTGTTATTTGACCTGATGGGGACACCGTAAGATTTTTTTTATTATTATGGTGATATTCCATAGCTGTCATATTTCTTCCCATAGAGCTATTTTGTTGTATTTTTTATGAGGAATCTACGGCGGGTGAACCATTTTCATATACTCCGTATTAAAAGAGACCCTATCTATACATAGTTTATTACAAATGTAGAGAAAAAAGAGAGATCGAGCGCAAGAGAGATATGTAATTTGTTGTAATTTTCTTGAACTGGATTTGTTGTGATTATTCACCATAGAAGATATGTGTAAATTTGTTAATATGAATAATGCTTTCGGATGCACCTTGAGTGTTTATTGGTAAATGGTAATACTTCATGTATATATGTGTATATGATAATTATTTCGAGACTTTATATTAAGGGCGTAACATTACAGTTTCGCCCCTGGGCCCCTGAATTCTCAGGGCCGGCCCTGCTAGCACCTAAGGCAAATCCGCGCACCGACAACCACCATGCCACAAAACCCGACGCTCCACGGTCTGTGCAGCATTGTGCACCAAAAATAGCCCGGAGACCGTCATCCACGGCCAGATTGCCCCTCCTGTTCAAATCTGGCAATAACACTTCAAATTCGTCATCCCTAGCCACGGATCGACCCTACTGGCAGAGCATGATGCCATGGAAACAAGCAATCCTCAAGCGCTGTTGAGAAATCTCTAATCAGAGTCATCGGGGTCTTGCAGAACAGAGAGGGAGGCAGCGTAGGGAGGGACTTCTAGGATGGAGGAGAAGGAGGTGTGGAGGCCTCGCCGCGGCCATGGGCTGGCCGACGGTAACGGTGGAGATGCAGAAGCACGAGGAAGGTTGTGGCTGTTAGGAGGAACCATAATCGCCCCAAAAATCTTTTAATTAAGAAGAAGAGAATTAACCAGAAAATCAGGTCAGAACTGTTAGAGTATATATTTGTATATTGTAGTTTTCCCATATGTTAGGGGGTTTCTGTATAATTGCACCTGTACATGTATTATATATTCTGGCCTTTGGCCCTCTTGTAATAAAAGCATCTATTACCCTAACATGGTATCACAGCCGTAAAGCCTTTTTTTCCCCTTCGCAGCCGCCGTCGCCGCTCCCCTCGCAGCCACCGCCGCCGCGCCTGGCCGCCGCCGCTGCTCCCCTCGCAGCCGCCGCCACCGCTCGCCCCGGCATCCCGCCGCCACCCACGTCCCCGGCTGCCGCCGCCGCCTCCGCCCGGCCCCGGCCGCCTACGTCCCCGGCCGCCTAGGATCCGACCAGCCGCCGCTCGCCCCAGCTCTCCGCTGCCGCATCCGGCCTCTGTCTGATCCAGATCTGTTCTGAGAAAAAAAAGGAAAAAAAAGAGCTATGTCTTCCTCGTCGGGCTATGTTGCGATTCCTCGCTGCCCGGTGATTTTTGATGGCGCGAATTATCCTGATTTTGCCGCCTTCATGCGCGTCCACATGCGCGGTCTTCGCTTTTGGGGTGTGCTTTCCGGTGAGGTCTCCTGTCCACCGCGCCCCGTTGCGCCTACGACGCCTATTGCACCGACGCCCGTTGCCCTTGCCCCCGATGCCACTCAGGCAGTCAAGGATGCAGCCCAGAGTGCTGATGATACTGCTCGGGATGATTATGATCGGAAGGTCTAGAAGCATTCCACCGCTGTTGCGACCTACCTGCTAGATATGGCTGACTACACTAAGTGGATAGATGAGGATGCTCGTGCTGCTGCTGTTCTCACTTCCAGTGTTCTGCCTTAGTATGCTGCTGAGTTCATGGGTCTTCTCACTGCTGCTGCTCAGTGGGCTTTTCTTCGTCAGCGCTATCAGCCGTCCAGAGATGTTTTTTATCTATCCGTGGTTTGTCAGGAGCATGATCTTAAGCAGGGTGATTCCACTATTGATGAGTTCTATACTCAGAGTGCTGCTATTTGGCGTCAGCTTGACTCTATTCGTACAGCTGTGTGTAACACCTGTTCCTGCTGTCTGATTGTGCGCGCGGATCTGGAGTTTCAGCGCGTCTTCGAGTTCTTGTCGCGGCTCCGCAAGGAGTTTGAGCCGTTTCGTGCCCAACTGCTTGCCCGTGGTCGTGTTCCGCTCTCTGAGGTACTGGCTGAGCTTCGGGCTGAGGAGACTCGTTTTCGTGGTGCTGGTCTTCTTGAGGTTCCATCTGTTCTTGCTGCTCATGGTCCCCCCGTGCCGCCGGCTTCGTCGCGGTCTCTAGCACCGCCGCTACTCTCTGCTCCGCCGGCCTAGGGTCAGAGTCAGCCTCAGCACCCTCATGGTTCTCGTCCTCCCTGCGCCCACTGTGGCAAGCCTGGCCACGATATCTCTGGCTGCTGGACGAGGGATCCCCGCTTACGTCAGTAGTACCTTGCTCGTCGGCAGGCTGGCTCTTCAGGATCTTCTGCCGTTGCTTCTAGACCTCCTGCTGGTGCACTGTCTGATCAGGATATTATCCGTGGTCTTCGTAGTCTGCTCGCTGCTACAGGCTCTTCCTCGTCAGGTACTGCTGGTTCTGTGCCTAGCTCTTCTGGCACCGCGCGACCATCACCTTCTACACAGTCAGGTACGTCATCCCCGTGGTATCTGGATTCTGGAGCTTCTTTTCATATGACTTCTGCGTCTTCTATTCTTTCTGCTCTTCGCTCTCTTATTTCTCCTGTTCGTGTTATCACGGCTGATGGTACCTCTCTTCCTGTTTCTAGTCGAGGCACCCTCTCTACTTCCTCTTTCTCTGTTCCTGATGTTTCTCATGTTCCCAGTCTTAAGATGAACCTTTTCTCTGCTAGTCAGCTTACTGATTCTGGTTGTCGTGTCATTCTTGATGCTGATTCTTGTGCTGTTTAGGACCTTCGTACACAGGCTCTGGTTGGAGCTGGCCCTCGCAACCTTGAGTCTCCGGGGCTATGGGAGTTAGACTGGCTTCGCGTTCCTTCCGCTGACACTTCTTCTGCCAGTTCTCCTGCGGTTGCTGCTTCTGTCACCGGCTCGTTTCAGCAGTGGCATCATCGGCTAGGTTATCTTTGTGGCTCCCGTTTATCGTCATTAGTTCGTCGTGGTCTTCTGGGGTCTGTCTCAGGAGATGTGTCTTTACATTCGTGTTAGGATTGTAGGTTAGGCAAACAGATTCAGCTTCCCTATCCTACTAGTGTGTCTGTATCTCAGCGACCTTTTGATTTAGTTCATTCAGATGTTTGGGGTTCAGCTCCCTTTGCTTCAAAAGGGGGCCATCGATACTATATTTTGTTCATTGATGATTTTTCACGGTACACCTGGTTGTTTTTTATGTGCTCTCACAGTGAGGTGCTTGCTATTTATCAGCGCTTTGTGGCCATGGTTCGTACTCAGTATTTCACTCATATTCGTGTGTTTCGTGCTGATTCTGCAGGAGAGTATATCTCCCAGCACCTGCGTGGCATCCTTGCTGAGTAGGGCACCCTTGCTCAGTTCTCGTGTCCTGACGCCCATGCTCAAAATGGTGTCGCCGAGCGTAAGCATCGTCATATTCTTGAGATTACCCATGCTATGATGATTGCTTCCTCTCTTCCGCCGCATTTCTAGGCTGATGCTGTCGCTACGTCGACTTACCTTATTAACATCCAGCCTTCTGCTGCTCTTCAGGGTGGCATTCCTCTCGAGCGTCTCTCTGGTACCTGTCCAGACTACTCGACTCTTCGTTTATTTGGTTGCATTTGCTATGTCCTTCTCCCTCCTCGTGAACGCACCAAACTGACCGCTCAGTCTGTTGAGTGTGTTTTTCTCGGCTACAGTGATGAGCATAAGGGCTATCGCTGTTGGGACCCCGTTGGTCGTCGGATGCGCATCTCTCGTGATGTCACGTTCGATGAGATGCGTCCTTTCTATCCTCGCCCCACCTCTGGTACTTACCCAACGGATGATCTCTCTTTTCTTCTTTTTCCTGATACACCTTCCGCTGTCCCTTCTCCTCCACCTCCCCCTTCTGATGCGCCTCCTTTGTTTTCGGCGCCATCTCTCCTCCGTCTAGTTCCCCTAGTTCTCCCTGTTCTCTGGCTTCGGACCCTTCCTCCGATGTTCCTTCTTCCTCATCTTCGGATGAGTCATCTTCCGCGGATGAGCTTCCTTCTTCACAACATGTTCGTCAGCGTCGTGCTCTAGACCGTTACTCTCCTAATCAGTATGATCTCTCTGTCGTCTCCGAGCCGACTTCTTATCAGGATGCCGCGTGTCATCCTGAATGGCAGCTTGCCATGGCTGATGAGATCGCTACGCTTGAGCGCACTGGCACCTGGGATCTTGTTTCTCCTCCTTCTGGTGTTCGTCCTATCACGTGTAAGTGGGTCTATAAAATTAAGACCCGCTCTGATGGATCTCTTGAGCGCTATAAAGCGCGTCTTGTGGCTCGTGGTTTTCAGCAGGAACACGGCCGTGACTATGATGAGACTTTTGCCCCTATGGCCCATATGACCACTGTGTGTACTCTTCTTGCTGTTGCTTCTGTTCGACGTTGGTCTGTGTCCCAGCTTGATGTTCAGAATGCTTTTCTTAATGGCGAGTTGAGTGAGGAGGTTATATGCAGCCTCCTCCTGGGTATTCTGTTCCCGATGGGATGGTTTGTCGTCTTCGACGTTCCCTTTATGGCCTGAAACAGGTCCCTCGTGCCTGGTTTGAGCGCTTTGTCTCTGTGGTGACTGCTGCTGGTTTCTCTCCTAGTTCTCATGATCTAGCCCTTTTTGTTCACACTTCTCCTCGTGGACGCACTCTTCTCCTTCTCTATGTTGATGATATGATCATTACTGGTGATGATCCTGAGTATATTGCCTTTGTCAAGGCTCGTCTCCGTGATCAGTTTCTTATGACTGATCTTGGTCCTCTTCGCTACTTTCTTGGGATTGAGGTTTCCTGCACTTCTGATGGCTTTTCTATCTCTCAGGAAAAGTATATTCGGGATCTTCTTGCTCGGACTGCTCTTGCGGATGAGCGCACCGTTGAGACTCCTATGGAGCTTAATGTTAAGCTTCGTCCTATTGATGGTGATCCTCTTCCCGATCCCACTCGTTATCGCCATCTTGTTGGGAGTCTTGTTTATCTTGCTGTCACTCGTCCTGATATCTCTTATCCTGTTCATATTCTGAGCCAGTTTGTCTCAGCTCCTACCACTGTTCACTACAGTCATCTCCTCCGTGTCCTTCGTTATCTTCGTGGCACGATTACTCGTCGCCTTTTCTTCCCTCGTTCTAGCTCTCTCCAGCTCCAGTGCTACTCGGATGCTACGTGGGCAAATGATCCTACGGATCGTCGTTCACTTTCTGCTTACTGTGTGTTTCTTGGTGGTTCGCTTGTTGCTTGAAAGACGAAGAAACAGGTAGCGGTTTTCCGTTCGAGTGTTGAGGCTGAGCTGCGGGCTATGGCTTCGGTGACCGCTGAGGTGACCTGGTTACGGTGGTTGGTTGCAGATTTTGGGGTCTCTGTTACGACACTCACTCCACTTTTGTCAGACAGTACAGGTGCTATCAGTATTGCACGTGATCCGGTCAAACATGAGCTGACCAAGCATATTGGTGTTGATACTTTTTATACACGTGCTCAGGTGCAGGATCAGGTTGTTGCGTTTCATTATGTGCTTTCAGACTTGCAGTTGGCAGATTTTTTTACAGAGGCACAAACCCGCGCACAGCATGATTTCTTACTCTCCAAACTCAGTGTTGTGGATCCACCATGAGTTTGAGGGGGGGGGTGTTAGAGTATATATTTGTATATTATAGTTTTCCCATATGTTAGAAGGCTTTCTGTATATTTGCACATGTACATGTACTATATATTCTGGTCTTCGGCCCTCTGGTAATACAAGCATCTATTACCCTAACAAGAACCGCTACAACGAAAATCACTGGAGATCAACACAACAATACCTAAAGCATGCAACCTCCAAACCAATAAGCACTGACAACATACTACAACTACCAACAACTGGAGCAACACGCCACAAAGAAGACCCGCTGAACAGACGACCCAAAAAGGGTCCAGCAATCAAGCATCTGCATAAGAGAATACCTTCTCCCCCTTTTTACTTCTTTTACTCATGAGAGATATCTTCCTAAAAGACTTCTCCACCTTCCTAGTCAATGTCCTCGCAAGCCTTCCCTGCCAAGACTATAAAGTGAAAGACCTAAAAGGAACTCTAGATCGACAATTTGGCAACCCGTTTCACTTGTAGGAAGCGAAAACTGAACCAGGAGACCGAAGGAAATCAGAAGGGGGCAGCACTGCATCGCCATTATTAGAAGAAAAAGGCTGTCTTAACCTAGTAGTAGCAGTAAAGCTGTACTGCTAACTGTATTCCGTTAGCATCGTTGATGGCAAAAGGAGGATTAGAAAATGAGAAACTAGTTAGTACAGGAAAGATGCTGATTCCAACTTCCAAGCCCGGAATCCTGCCACCGTTGCCACGGCAACGTACTACTCTACTCGCCTGGGTGACCTGCACTCACACTACCCTGCACGGCTGCACTGCAAGGCTGCGACAAAGGAAGCTCCTCTCCTCCTCTTTTTTTTAGCAAAGCAACGGCACCCCTTTCCGGCGGCCCTTTCCAGGCGCCATCGAACGAACCCACGGTACCCGGCCGACGGCTCGCGGCCCGATCCTGCGTGCTGCGTGCAGCGCAGCGCAGCGCGAGGATAATTTTGCGAAAAAACCTGGATAAAGCAAGCTCATGTGAAAAGGATGGAAAGGAGTTTCTCGAGGGGAAAAAAAGGATGAAACCGGAGGAATGGGTACGGTGGCGTTGTTTTACCAGAACTGCCGGGTTAGAGCAACTCCAAAAGGTTACCCATATATTGGGTAAGCACAGAGCATTTGGGTAAGAGGAGAGAGAGGGTATGGATAATGAAAATATTGTTTGCTCCAACAGCTTACCTATTTTTTAGCTAGGCAGAATACAACCGTGTCCACAAAATAATGAAAACTACATTCGTACCCTTCTTTTTTACACCTAGGACCCTAAACCAAAAATGTGAAAAGCAATCGGGTCCTTAATCTTGCTCTCGTCGGGGGCTCCTGCCTCTGCCAGTAACGGGGCGCTGACGAGCTGTTCGTGGACAAGGGAGGGAGGGTGGGCGAGGTCAGGGACGCCGGCGAGTTCCCGTCGCTGTCGGCCAGGCTGGAGTGAGGTCGCAGGGAGCGGACGGGGTCATGGAGACCGCGGACGGGATCGTGGAGGTTGCAGGCGGGGTCTCTAAGGTACTCGCGTGACCAAGAAATCGCCTGCCATAGTGATTTGGCGATGGCGCCGCCGATCGGGGCGGTCGCTGCGGCTTTCGTCCAGTCGATTTGTGGGTTGTGCGAGGGTAGATGAAGCAGCTGGGTGGCGGGAGGACGAGAGGTGCAGAGCGGCAGCACGCAGGGAGGTCGCCGACGACCGGAGGGACGGTGGTGACCGGCGATGGCCCCGGCTGATATTTCCGTTCGGGCAGTTGGAGGCTCCCGCGTGTGTTTCTGCTGACGTGGCAACGTATAGGTAGAGGGTGGCTCTTACCCAAATTGTGTGTCTATCTACCCATATATGGGTAAGAAGTGACAAAAAATGGGTGATCACCCAATTTTTTTTAGTAGGGCATAACTTACGGGTAAGCTGTTGGAGCTAGTATTTTGCTCATCTTACCTATAAAAACGGTTATTGCTCCTCTTACCTAATAGGGTAAGTTGTTGGAGTTGCTCTTATAAAACGGTTATTATGGAATAGTACTTGTACTAGTTTCATGTCATTTATCCAAAATATAATTGGCTTGTCGGAAAGGTGGAATTCTAAAGGGGATCAAAACCTCGGAGCATGCTCAGTATAGGAGAGGACGAGGTAGTAGCCTTTTGGCACGTCCCAAACAACCAGAGTTCAAGTCATGTTGGGGACGAATTTTGGAATTTTCATCAAACCCTTTAATATATGCCACGGGGCTCCTCCCATGTTGGAATTATTGCTTGTCAGTCCTATATGAAACAGAAACAAACCAATTGCGAAGTATAAGCCATCAGATGTCTCTTAGTAAAATCGAACGGTTTCTGTATTCGCTAGTTCTAGGAAACAATATGTATTAGGACTTCCAGTAAAAAATCGAGGTGTGTCAACTTTTGATTTTCTAACGTCGTCTTTGGTTTGTATGATTTTGTACCATTCATATGATTGAGATTATTTTCCTATAAGATCCGTCCAACATGATCCGTACTTTTAGCTTACTATTACTATTTTCCATTCTTCCCAATAAACCCTACATTTTTGTGGTCAGTATCGATCGCTCGTCTATTCCTTGACATGACAGGGCGTATTGAAATATATTATCCATCTCTCCTATGCTCGAGCGTTTGAGTGAATCGGCTAGGTCATAGGTGGATCCAGCGTCCCTCCAGCCCGGGAAGCCGCCCAGGCTTGCTGATGGCGCGAATCTTGCCTTTTTATAGATTTTTGTAGCGATTTTGAATAATTCACATCTTAAACTCGTTCGTCCAGGCTTTCAAAAGTTTCTAGGTCCGCCACGGGGCTAGGTGAGTGCAATTCAATGTTTATTGTATTTGGAAGGAGAAAAACAGGAAAGCTATGGAAACAATGAGTCGTTACATGATCGTTTTATGAACACGGTAAAGCTATCTAAGAAGAATAACATTTTTATGTGGCGGCGGGTTTTTCTTTGAATTACTCGTTTTCTCTTGCTCCATTGAACAGCAATTGCAAGGATAACTTTTTTAACAGATTCGCAAGGATAACTTCATGCTAGTGGTTGCAAAGTTCTATGTGATTGTTTTTAGTCATTGATATATATCCATATATGGAAATAAATAAGTACTTGTGTAAATATTTTCTCCTTCAAAATATTGTTACTTTGCCTAACGTTCCATAGAAAGCTAGCTATCCAGTTTGAGCATTATCCTTTCTCAACGTGCGCGAGAGGTAGTGCTCGTCCCAATTATATGACACTAGTGTTCGAGGTGGCTCATCTCAAATAATTGTGTGTTCGCTAGTGAAAAGTGAGATGCAACGAGCGCACAATCACCTGTTCCTATGGAGCTATGGGCTATGGGCTATGGGATAACATACGACGAAACCCAACCAGGCCACCATGATTGGTTAGCATGCGACGCAAGCAATTCGGATTAGTAGGAATATTTTATAAAATTAGACCTGACTGTTTAAGCCTTGAACCATACGTGTAAAGCCTAACTCACTAAATTTTCATTATTAGCTTTGTGCGCGACCTCACAAATGATGAAATGAGCAAGTGATCCTCCCTAAACTCTGTCAACGGCTGAGATTAAATTGTACCCTTTTTAATTCACTTCGGCTTCAGTGCTCCTCCCTAAACGTTCGTATTGCTTTTAATATATCTCCCCTGTCTAATATAACAAATATGTTTGGAAACTGGTTAGAGGGTCAACAAACAAGATAAAGTACATATCTGAGTTGGAGCTTATGTTTTCCTATGGACCATATGGACATTCAGAATGATTATATATTTAATAATGCCAAAAACTCTTCATTTATGCAGGTTATTCCGTTAGTTATTCTTATGTAATCCTTTCTACAATCAACGGACTAGGGACATGACATGGCTACTGGGTGTATCCGTCTAGAGAAGGTTGCACGGGATTGCCCATGTTTTTCTTTGGAGAAGTTTCTGCATGTGTTTTGCATACAAAACTGCATTGTGATGTGATTTTATAAATTGCTATTTGATCTAATCTTGGGTTACTATTGCCCCGTTTTCCAAATGTTAGAAGAATAGAAACTATTGCCTCGTTCTTCTTTTAGTCTGTTTTCATTGTCTTCTTCGGGATGTTGAGGTGACGACTATGTCCTGAAGTCGGAATAAGGTCCTCCCCGCTCTATCCTCGCTTTGGTGGAGCATCTAGCGCCGACGGAGGGCGCGTGGAGTCGTTTGTCCGGCGGATCTTCTGGGTCCGTTTTCGTGTTCGATGGTTTGCTTTTAGGGCAGTCTTATCCTATTTACAGTTGTCATCATTGGCGATGGTTACTGCTCTTGTGCGTTGGTCCGTTGTCGCCTTAGCACGACGACTTTTCGTCTATTACAACAAACTCTACTATACGACAAGCTTTGACCGGATCCGGTGATGGAGGGACGATGACGGCGGCATGCCTTCGGCTCGCGCTAGTGTTTGTAGTCGTCGCTAGGTGGTCCAAAGGTCTATTTGTAATTTTTGTTATCTTTAAGTATTTTTTACTGCCCGTTGATGATTGATAAAGTCGGTTGAATTTCGCAAAAATGTACTACTGGACAGGGCTCTTTGGTGCCTTGACACGTTCGGAGTAGCGACAAGGACCTACTACTACGGAGCCAATAGCTGGTGGAAACGTTTGTGTGGGGGCGCTGGATCGTTTGGGCGGCGAGGAAGCGGGGCCAAGGCCAGAGCGGGCGGCACAGGCAGGTCCCACATGTCGAAGTACACGCGGTGCTGAGTGCGGAATCTTCTCCCAGCTCTCGCCGGAATCCGTACCCACCCAGCCGCAACTGTCGCCGTTGCCATTGGCTGAGGCCCACTGTTAAGTTGCTTGATGTAGGTCTACGTACAGACACTTGCACTGTGCAACACGGAAACGGGACAGGAGGACAGTACCAAAGCTAGCGACGCCATGAGTTCTTGCACGTTGTAGTACTTTCAGCGTCGTTTCGCATGATCTTGCAACCTTGCTCTTAATATGTTGGTATATTGTACTCCCTCCGTCTAAAATTGATGTGATAGATTTTTTAAAATTTAGATGAAATAGTATATAGATACATCTAAATATTAACAAATCTCTGACATTTATTTTAAACGGAGGGAGTAGTACTTTCCAAAAAAAATAGGTGCAATTTCTAAAAAATTTCATTTGTACTTATTTTTCATTAATTTCTGATTTTTTTTGGGTCCGTCTAACGCTCAGCTAACTGAGAATTAAGTTAATTCTCAGTCAGCTGACGTCATCCACGCGTTGTCAAAAATCAAGGGATATCAGCGACTGACTCCTGGGTCGCTCCTTCTCTATGCATATGTACCGGAGAGAGAGAACGCTACATCCGCGGTGTGTGTACCGAACAGAAAAGCTGCATGCGTACCCGGCCGACGGCCTGCTCGTACACAAGCACGTGGAGTTCCTGGTTCCTTTTTTTGAGATCGAGTTCCTGTTTCCTGATTGGATGCCGTATCGCTATCATGCAATTTCTGATTCCTTTTCTTGTTGCTTTGTTCACATAAATCTGGTATGTGACGTTTCTTTTTCTTGGTTGGACACAAAATCATCGCTCTACCTTCAAAAAAATATTAAGAAACGGTATGCTAATTTTAACTTTAAAAACACAATTGCAACTGAAAAGTATCTATTGTAAAGCAATTTAGAAAATATATTTGGTTTCAATGTCACTTAAAATTAGAAAATACACTTCTAACTAAAAATCTTAGTTGCAATCCTACTTGCAACTGAGAAAATTTCATTTGCAAGCCCACTTGCAACTCAAAAGACTCAGTTGCGGTTTGCTTGCAACTGGAAAAATATGCTAGTTGCAACTCCAGTTGTAACTGGCAAAAATAAGTTGCAATTGAAAAAATCTCAGATGAAAATCCAAGTGTAACTACGAAAATTACAGTTGCAACCCCGCTAGTAACTGGAAAAAATTTGAGTTGCAACCCTGCTCGCAACTGAAAAATTATGTCAGTTGCAACCCCGCTTGCAACTGGAAAAATTTGAGTTGCATCCCTGTTTGCAATTAAAAGAAATTCTCAGTAAACCACACATGCAACTGGAAAATACTCAGTTGCAACCCCACATGCAACTGAAAACAATACTAAGTTGCAACCACACATGCAACTGGAAAATACTCGGTTGCAACTCCACATGCAACTGAAAACAAATACTCGGTTGCAACCCCAGTTGTAACTGGCAAAAATAAGTTACAACTGGAAAAATCACAGTTGAAAACCCGAGTGCCAACTGAGAAAATCACAGTTGAAACCCTGGTAGCAACTGGAAAATTTTGAGTTGCAACCATGCTTGCAACTAAAAAATTATGTCAGTTGCAACCCCTCTTGCAACTGAAAAATTTGAGTTGCAATCCCGTTTGCAACTAAAAGAAATTCGCAGTTGCAATAACACATGCAACTAGAAAATACTCACTTACAACCCCACATGCAACTAAAAAACAATACTCAGTTGCAACTGGAAAATACTCAGTTGCAACCCCCACATGAACTGAAAACAATACTCAGTTGCAACTGGCAAAAATAAGTTGCAACTGGAAAAATCTCAGTTGAAAACCCGAGTGCAACTGAAAAAATCATAGTTGCAACCCCGCTAGCAACTGGAAAAACTTGAGTTACAACCCTGCTTGCAACTAAAAAATTATGTCAGTTGCAACCCCGCTTGCAACTGATTTTTTTTGAGTTGCAACCCCGTTTGCAACTAAAAGAAATTCTCGGTTACAACCACACATGCAACTGAAAAATACTCAGTTGCAATCACACATGCAACTGAAAACAATACTCAGATGCAACCACGCATGCAACTGAAAAATATTCAGTTACAACCCACATGCAATCGAAAACAATACTCAGTTGCAACCACACATGCAACTGGAAAATTCTCGATTGCTACCCCACATGCAACTGGAAATAATACTTTGCCACCCCACTTGAAACTATTGTGACTAAGATTCTTCCATATTGAAAATTATAAAATAAAATATGGAAAAAGTTAAGTTGCAACCTCCCTTCTTTGTCGATCCATCAAAAAATAAAGAACTAGATAAAAAAATCAAAACAATTGCGCTACTAATGAGTATTCAAAAAATACAATTTAATGACAATGAAACCAAACAAAAATAAGAGAACAAGCAAAATATAAAATCAAAGACAACCAAAAACAATGTAGAAACTGCAATCTCTTTGCTGAGTGTAGAAACTATAATCTCTTTAAAAAGTTCATTTTGACAACAAGAAAATAGAAAGCGATTAGTAGTCTACCTTACCTAGCAGCCCACATGAATAAATAATAAACAAAAAAAGGTATAGAATTTGTCTGCTGACCCGTACGTGATCAGGAGCACTGGCATGGGCCGGGCCAACTCGTCACGCGACCGGAGCCAGAGACACGGATGACCAGCTGTACGCGTAGGGCGTACCGCACGAAGTCGGATCTTAGCAGATTAATCGGACGGTTAACAAGATGACTATGCCCTATGTTAAATCTCAGCTAGCTGAGAATTAGCAATTCCTTTTTTTTATTTGCACGTACTTTTCAAAAAATTCTATTTTTCCATCTGTACTTACTTTTGAAGGTAACATGCCAATTTAACTCCGTCAGCAGATTCTGTTTCCTCATAAACCCCAGCTTCGGCTTTGTGATTTAGGAACGTGATCAGCCTGTCGCCCTGTACCCATTTACCACGGCCCGATCGTGCAGGAACCGATGCAAGCGAACGGGGAGAAAGCAGGCCGGCCGGCCGAGCCAGGCATGCGAGAGAGACGAGCCCATGCACGACCCATCGCCTTTATTTTTGACACGTTTGCTGAACACCGTGCGTCTCTGGTCACCATTTACTCGCGGGCTCTTTTACTCGCGCCAGAAAAGCCATGATCACTTGACCAGGCCGAGCTGAACACGGGCGCAGATGAGAGTGAAGTAGATGTACCGCCTACGGCTGTACGTACAGGTACAGCGGCAAAGTCGCAAAAGAAGCTGCGAGTTCTGACACGCGGAGTAGTACTACTCTCCTATTGCTTGCCTGCCTCGACGTCTCGTCACGTGCGTACGCGTGCGCCGTACCGTACCGGTTTAACTGCACGCAGCATGCAGTACGTATTCAGTCGAGCACTACTGCTTGGAGTAGAAAAGCTTACCCAAGTAAAACTATTTTTTCCTTCTTACTATGCTCGCCCGTGCGTACTGTGCGTAGCTATACGTAGAGATAGGATACTACTACTAGGTTTGTACCTACTGTTTGGCTCGTGCCGTGCTGAGATTCTTTGATGCTTCGTCACGGGCAAAAGATGGAAAGCGCTCGCGCGGTAATGTAGTACGGCAGTTCCGCAGAGCGACACTTATATTATAAATTGGAGGGAGTGTACTTAAAACCAGAATCACTAATAACCTGATTTTAATGTGGCCAAGCTCTCTTGAGGCCTCCGATTACTGTGTCCACCAGTAAACTGTTCGTGGAAAGGACGATTCAAGGTGATCCGGGAGATCACGGCATTTTAACGTCTTGATCACTATACCAAAAGTGTGTGTTTCCCATGATGTTGCTAGTACTGTCATGATCACTAAGGGGGTTTTAACGTTTGTATCGACTTATAGTTGGTAGAGTAGTCCGACCAAATGTACTAGGTACTCCATCTTACTATATAGTGTAACATTTAACTTTTGGCTTCAACAATTTTTTGAAAATTTACCGTTATTTAAAAAATAAAATAATAGCATCGTACATCAAATTGCTATATTATGAATGTATACTATGTTTTAAGACAGATCTATTGATACTAGATTTAGTGTCATAAATATTGCAAAACAAATTATAAATACTCCCTCTGTTTTAAAATATAAGATGTTTTAGCTTTGTGAAAGGAGTATAACTAGACACTTTTTAGTGTGTAGGTTCACCTTGATTTGGAGTGAACATATTATATTAACGGAGGGAGAAGTAAAAATACTTAGGACATAGTAAGCTATAAATAAATACACTTATTTATGGATGGATAAAATACGGATGGACAAAATACGTAGCCTAGCATTGCCAGGCTTAACCCTAGTAGTGGTACTCCCTTATTTGGTTAAATAAAATAGTGAAGACATTGTAAGACACGCCATTTTTAGCCACGGTTAGTCCTGGAGTATTTAATTACTATTGAATATTGATTTACACATATGGTCGAGCTTCCAGAATACCGCTAGGGCCATCTACTCACGAAAATGATGACTAGAGATGAATCGTGGAAGGCAGGACTGTCGGAGTATGACGGTTGAGGATAAAACCTCGGAGAGGTGATAATCATTCAAGATCCATGCTTAATATAGATTACAATTGCTTTATATGATCTTAATGTATTTTAGACTTTGTCACATCCACCAATTTTATGTGGTCTATGTGGGAGAATGTCAATGATTAATCAATTTGGACATGAACATCATGGTTTCTCCTAGGAATATGGATATACATATGTGTAGCCCAAGCTTATTGGGAAAATGATACTCCCTCCGTCCAGAAATAACCGACTTCGATTTTTCAAGATTCAAATGTATCTGGAGATATTTTAGTGTATAGATATATTCGAATTTAGACAAACTCAATTTTTTTATTTCTGGACGGAGTGAGTAGTAGTTTTTTTTGACGGAGACAAGCTAGAGAAATGCACAACATCATTCATTATGCTGATGCTGGACCTACGACAACGATACTGATAGTTTGAGAGAGAAATAACTTGTATTGATTTAAACAATATTACAACGTTTATATAGAAGAGAGGGAGAGTTGGCCGGCCTAGGGTTGGGCCCTAAACCGACTTAGGATAGAGTTCTACTCCAATACAAAACAAACTCTAATATCCCCCGCAGTGTCAATGTCGGGTGCCACGATGTTGAGACTGGAGCGAATGTCGATGAAGGACGAAGGATGTAGTCCTTTGGTAAAAATATCTGCAAAATGTGCACTCGTTGGAACATGTAGAACACGAACTTCTCCAAGAGCAACTTTTTCCCGAACAAAATGAATGTCAATCTCGATGTGCTTGGTACGACGATGTTGCACGGGGTTGGAGGCCATATAGACAGCTGATATGTTGTCACAGTAGACAATAGTGGCGTGCTGGACGGGACACTGAAGTTCCACAAGTAGTTGGCAAATCCAAACTGCTTCAGCAACAGCATGCACAACCGCCCTGTATTCCGCTTCAGCCGAAGACCGGGAGACCATAACATGCCTTTTCGATGACCAAGAAACAAGATTATCACCCAAATAAACACAAAATCCGGATGTGGATCGTCGAGTATCTGAACATCCTGTCTAGTCTGCATCAGAATAAACTGTCAAGCTTGTTGGGGAGGATAAATTAAGAAGTAGAGCATGATCAAGAGTGCCTTTTAAGTATCAAAAAATCTTTTTGACATGAGCTAGATGGGGTAAACGAGGATCATGCATATAGAGACATGCTTGCTGAACAGAATAAGAAATGTCAGGTCTGGTGAGAGTGGCGTATTGCAAAGCACCAACAATACTACGATATAGAGTTGGATCAGGGACAGAATCACCTTCAGCTGAAAGTTTTGAGCCAACATCAGCTGGTGTACGACAAGGTTGACAGTCTATCATGCCTGCTCGGTTAAAGAGATCAAGAATGTATTGACGTTGAGAAAGAAATAGAGTAGAAGATGTTCTAGTGGCGGTAACACCGAGAAAATAATAAAGTGATCCTGAATCAGTCATAGAAAATTCTTTGTTGAGAAGAGTAATGATATGTTTAAGAAAAGAATCAGAAGAAGATGTAAGAACAATGTCGTCTACGTATAGAAGAAGATATGCTGTGTGAGAGGAAGAATGAAAGATAAAAAGAGATATATCAGATTTGGAAGGAAGAAAGCCAATAGTTTGAATAAATGTAGCAAAACGTTGAAACCGGGCACGAGGAGCTTGTTTGAGACCATACAAAGATTTCTTGAGAAGACAGACAAGATTGGGATTAGAGGAATCTTCAAAACCAGAGGGTTGTTGGCAATATACAGTTTCATTGAGAGTACCATTAAGAAAAGCATTTTTGACATCAAGTTGATGAATAGACCAGGAAGAGGAGACTGCAAGACTGAGATTAATGCGAATAGTGCCGGGCTTAACAACAGGGGAGAAAGTTTCATCAAAGTCAATTCCTTGTCGTTGACAAAAACCTCTGCAAACCCAACGAGCCTTGTACCGAGCCAAAGACCCATCGGAGTTATACTTATGACGAAAAATCCACTTTCCCGAGACAATATTGGTGCCAGATGGTTTAGGAACGAGAGTCGATGTATTATTTTGAATAAGAGCATTGAACTCATCTCGCATGGCAGAGTGCCATAATGGATCGAGAAGGGCTCGTTTGTAGGAACTCGGGATAGGACAAATCGATGGAGTAGCCGAAAGATTGAGAAACCGTCGGGGAATATGGAAGCCCCGTTTGCCAGGAGTACACATAATATGATCATTTGTAGGAATGGGTATTGGAACGACATGAGAAGGAATGTGAGTAGTTGGGTAAGGAGATGATTGAGTTGGGGGTGTGTTTGAGGCGGGAGAGACGGAGTTGTATGATGTGCTAACGGGAGACTCTGCCGCGGCAGGAGAAGGAGACGCGGCAGGAGGGGAGGCTGCCGCGGCAGGGTTTTGGGGGTTTTGGCTGCCGTGGCAGGGGGATCGACGGGAACAAAAACATGGCGCGATATAGGGGCAGTAGATGTGGATAGAGGGATAGGGACCGTCGGTGACTGAATGGTCGAAAAGGGAAAAGTATTTTCATCGAAAGTGACGTGACGAGATATAAGAACACGACCGGAGGAGGGATCAAAACATCGTGATCCTTTGTGATCATCGGATGGACCTAAATATATACATGGCAATGATCTTGGAGCGAGTTTATTGGCAGCAGTAGATGAAGTGTTAGGAAAGCAAAGGCAACCAAAAACACGTAAATCAGAATAATCGGGGTGAGATAGAAAAAGAGATTGAAAGGGGGAATAAAGAGGACATGTTTTGGTTGGTCATATATTTAGAAGATAGGTGGCGGTCCGGAGAGCCTCAGCCCAAAAATGCGGTGGAAGAGATGCTTGAATGAGGAGAGTGCGTAAGATGTCGTTGATAGAACGAAGAGAGCGTTCAGCCTTGCCATTTTGAGGAGAAGTGTAAGGACACGAAAAACAAAAGAGGATGCCTTGGGAGAGAAAGAAACTTCTATTTTGGTTGTTATCAAATTCTTTTCCGTTGTCACATTGGATGAAACGAATAGGGAGGCCAAAGTGTGTTAGAACATATTGTCGAAAATTAAGAAAAAGTTGATGAACATCAGATTTAGCACGAAGAGGAAAGGTCCAAACATAATGAGAATAATCATCCAAAATAACGAGATAATATTTGAAACCAGAAACACTTGGTATTGGAGAGGTCCATAGATCACAATGTAACAATTCAAACGGAAAAGAACTATAGGTTGAAGAAGTGCCGAAAGGTAATCTAATATGTTTGCCGCATTGACAGGCATTACAAACTGAGGAATCATGCGAAGAACTATCACTAGATATGCGAAACTCTTGAAGCAGGGATGACATGGTATGTTTATTGGGGTGACCAAGACGACGGTGCCAAAGGGTGACGGAGGCAATCATGGCTTGAGGTGTGGAGGTGGGTGCGCCATGGAGAGGATAGAGGTCGCCCGAACTATTGTAACGAGCGAGGACCGCCGCCGTTTTCAGATCCTTCACAGACAAACCAAAGGGATCAAATTCGATGGAAACATTATTATCAATAGTAAATTGTCGAACAGATATTAGATTTTTAATTAATGAGGGAGCAACTAGGATATTTCGTAGAATAAAATTGGTGTTTGGATTAATGATGTAAGATTGGCCGGTGCAAGAGATGGGGATAGAAGATCCATCGCCAATGGTGATAGAAGAAAAAGGAGAGGAAGAACAAGCTGACAGAAAATCCATATTTGAAGACATATGCGAGGAAGCACCAAAATCAAAAATCCAATCCGTACCTTCGTGATTGTTGAGTGTAAAATTGTTCATGGCAGCGATGAAGGTGGCTTGGTCCCAGCTTGGTGGAGCGGTTGACGGAGCGGGAGACGCAGGCATGTACTGAGGAGCTGGAGTAGCATTGTACATGTAGGGCAGCGGCGTCGGCGAGGCCATGTATTGAGGTGGCGCCATCTGGGCCATGTAGGGAGGGGGTGGCGCCTGCGCGGTGTAGACTTGCTGAGGCTGTCGTCCAAGGAGCCCGGGGGAACCAATTACAGGGCGGAGCCCGGGACTCTAGGTTGCGGTGTAGGCGGGAGGGGCCCCGTAGGGAGACGGAGCGGACCAAGACATGGACCACGCCTGAACAAGTCCAGTCCACGGGTCGTGTGGAGGTCGCCATGTTGGAGCCGATGGTGGTGTTGTCGGGGGCGCCGTAGGTGGAGCAGGAGCAGGTGGTCGAGGTTGAGGCGGTCTGTATGTGGGATTCTTCCCGCAATAATTTGGACTTGGATGCCATCCAGGTGGGGGCTGCGGGGCAGCGTGGGGAGGGCCGGAGGGGTAGGCCGAACCGCCGTGTGGAACACCTGAGCTCGAGTGGGGCGCGATGCTTTGCGAGCTTGTGTCGTGGCCTCCAGTTGGAGGAGAGATCGGACTTCAGCGAAAGTGGGACGCGGGCGCATCATTGGAATAAAGGCCACCTCCTTGTCGAATTGCTCGCCGAGGCTGACAAGGAGAGCATTGATGAGTGTGCGATCTTCAACAGTGTCGCCGAGCTCACGTAATTCGTCGCCGATAGCCTTGATCTTCTGGCATAGAGCGGTGACAGAGGCGTCGCCTTGAGACATGGTACGGAGCTCGGTATGTAGGGCATTGATGCGTGTGTCGCTATTATCCTGAAAAGTTGTTGAAGAGAGGCCCATAGATGCGCGGCGGTGGCATCGTTGTTGGAGACGAGATTGAAAAGCTCGGTGGATATGCGGGTGTAGATCCATTGTATAATTGCTAGATCATCTTGGACCCAGCGAGGATCGGCAAGACGAGGCACCGAGTTCGGATCGACGTGATCACGGAGACCACATCAGCCGAGATGAACATGAAATAAGTGGCGCCAATGGTAGTAGTTGTGGAGTGCAAGATCTAGGGTAATTGGTGTGATCGGAGAGACGTCGGAGATTGTATTGGCTAAAGAAATTGGGGCTATTTGGATAGGATTTTGTTGGGTAATAGGAGTAGAGGTGGTGGAGGAGGAGGGTTTCACGCCGGCGGCGCGAGCTTCCGCCGCGGTTCAGAGAGGACCTTTCGGCGGCGGCGGTGGAGTAGGCGGAGCCATCTAGGTGCGGAAAAACCTAGGCGTCTGATACTATGATAGTTTGAGAGAGAAATAACTTGTATTGATTTATACAATATTACAACGTTTAGGGTTGGGCCCTAAACCGACTTAGGCTAGAGTTCTACTCCAATACAAAACAAACTCTAATAGATACCACTTGGAATATGAGAGGGACCCCAGCTATGGCCATGTGCATGATACATCGGGACAAATATATGGGCTAGTGTTAGATGTGACATTCGGGCGCCTCTAGCATTAGGATGGTGTTTGGGGTTTGGCCTCTAAATAGGATTCAACCGAAAGCTAGCCGATCACAATATGGTCAATGCATGTTGTGGAGGAAAACAATTTCGGACATGGTATTTGTTCCATTTGGATCGGTCCACGGACACAAATATAGGCTATTTTGGTCTCTGTCCATTTGGGTCGGGGTGCCCAGCGGATGTGACCGATTTTTTGACGCCAAATACAAACATTAAAAAACATAAATATATTACATAATAGTCTTTACATACTAGAAAATAAAAACATAATTAAAATAAACCTT
Organism: Avena eriantha; assembly: GCA_910589775.1. Lineage (NCBI taxonomy): Eukaryota > Viridiplantae > Streptophyta > Magnoliopsida > Poales > Poaceae > Avena > Avena eriantha. The sequence goes on along the minus strand of OU342745.1, from coordinate 41,800,952 downwards.
GGCTACGGCTAGGGCCGGCACGACGGTGTTGGCAGAGGCGGTGGCTTCACCTAGTCATCGGCATCGTTGGAGAGGTCAATGAACATCGATGTCGAATATGGTCCCGTCAGATAGTACGCCGGTGGTGGTGGCAGCTGCTGGTGCGGTCGATGAGTATCGCCTACTCATCGTCGTCCTCCGTGAGATCGATGGTTGGTGTCGTGCTAGCGCGACAAGGTGGTGGCGGAGACACGGGTAGTTCCCCGCCGCGATGTGGTCCATGACGGAGGCCAGTGTATGGCCCGACACGCTGCTAGCGTGGTATAACCGTCGTAGTACCAGTGGAGCTTCCTCTCCCGACACTTGCGAAAGAACTCGATCTAGATGGATATGTTGTCGGGATCTCGGTCTCGATCTGATCGCTGCGCTGCCGTGAACCGCTCCACCCACTCGTATCGGATGGCCAGCTCCTCACCATGGACACCGATGGAATCAGGATAGTTGGAATACTCCGGTTTGGAAATAACGAGCTACCGATCAGAGCGGCAACTTTGGGTTTGAGTTAGGGGGTGCTTAAAAACAGAAGCAGGAGACCGGTGAGAGTGAAAAACAGGGCGCAACAGTATCTGGCCATTATATTAGTAGAGAAAACTTTTTTTTTAGGAAACAGCCGGACTCCGTCGTTAGTAGAGAAAACTACTTAACCTAGAAGTAGCAGTAAAGCTGTACCGACTATACTCCGTTAGCATCGTTTCACAAAAGCAAAAGCACGATTAGAAAAAAAAGAAAATGAAACAAAAAGGAGTTACTTACAAGAAAGATGCTTACTCCAACTTCCAAGCCCGGAATCCAGACGCAGGCGGCAGACGCAGCCAACGCGCCTGGCCCTGGGGGTGGCCTGCACTACAAGTCTGCAACCAAGGAAAGCGAGCTCGTCCCTTTCTCGGCAAAGCAACGGCACCTCTTTCCGGCCTTGCTTTCCAGGCGCCAATGAACCTGCGGTAAGGGCATCTCCACCGTGGGCCGACCCAACCCGCCCGAGCCATCCGAATGCGTCCGCGCGGGCTGTGCGCGGTCTTCCAACGCTGCGACCTATCCGGACAAACGCGCGTAGACCGACCGATCCGTGCATCTAATTTGGGCAACGCTTAGGTTGGCCCGGACAGCGTGCTCGTTCTCGCGCGTCCTCCCGTTTGTTCACCCGGCCCCTGTAGCGAGTGGCACACCAGCCACTCCTCCACCAAACCCTCGCCCTCTATATCCCGCCGCCAGAGCATGCGCAGCCATCACCGCCGCCACTGCCGCCGTCGCCCCCCGCGATATCGAGCAAGACGACCGCAGGCCACGCGCGTTGCCGGAGTTGACTGGACGCTCCACATGCCATCCCGCCTCTCCCGGCCTCTGCCTATCGATTGGACGCCCAAAACATGTTCGGTCGTTTGCCGAGGTGTGTTCGCCGATCCTTTCTTGGTTATCTGCTCCGCTGCAGGAGTTGTCATAGCCATTGACAGTAGCCAGCTGAACAGATGGGTAGCAGTCGAAGGGGGATCGAGTTCTTCTACAAGAATTTCGTCGAGTCGTCGCCCGACGAGGAGTCCGACGGTGAGACCGAAATTCTACTTGCAGCTGCACAGATGGTGCACGACCACTACCTCCTCCCGTCACGTAGATGTGGCTCGGCGAAGTGGCGCGAAGCCAACCATGAACGCGACCGGGAAGAGGGGCACATACGCCATTACAAGGACTACTTCCACCCAACTAATCCGTTCTTTAAAGAAAAGGCATTCCGTCACCGCTATCGGATGTCCAGGAACCTGTTCTTGGACATACTCAATGGGTTGAGGGAGTACGACGACTACTTCGAGGCCAAGTACGATTGTACCGGTAAGATTGTCTTCTCCTCCTACTAAAAATGTCCAGCTGTTATTCAGCAGCTTGCATATGGAGTGCTCAGTGATCTCCTCGACGACTACATGCGCATGAGCGAGTACATGCCATGAGGCCATGTATAGATTCTGCAAGCAGTTATAGCGGTGTTTTGCAAAGTATATCTGAGAGAGCGAAACACCGAAGACACTGCCTGCCTTCTGTCCATCAACGAGCGTAGGAAGTTTCCTGGGATGCTTGGCAGCATCGACTACATTCATTGGCAGTGAAAGAACCGTCCTTTTGGTTGGCAAGGGTAGTTCAAAGGGCATGCGGAGGGTTGCACTGTCATACTTGAGGCTGTTGCATCACAAGATCTCTGGATTTGGCACTTTTTTTTGTCATGGCTGGATCAAGCAATGACATTAATGTGCTGTAGAGGTCTTCGGTGTTTGCTAGACTGGCAGAAGGCAATACCTCAAAAGTTTCCTATGAGATCAATAGCAATGCATATGATATGGGGTACTATGTAGCTGGCGGTATCTATCCATCCAGGGCCACCTTTGTGAAGACAATCCGCAATCCTAGAGATGAGAAATGCAAGAGGTTTATGAAAGAGTAAGAGGCTGCTAGGAAGGATGTCGAGCAAGCATTGGTGTGCTTCAGTCAACATGGGTCATTGTTCGATACCCTGCTAGAACCTGGAGCATAGATAGGATGTGGGATGTGATGACTGCTTGTATGATCATGCACAACATGATCGTCGAGGATGAGCGTGATGACATCATCTTGGACCAAAGCTAGAATTTTCAGGGTCAATTGGTTAGGCCAGAGCTAGGTGTAGCGTCTTAAAAATAATTCATGCAAGTGCACAAAACATGTGTCACAGGCAAACCTATAACCTGCTTCAACTAGATTTGGTTGAGCATATATGAGCTCGTGCAGGAAATCAAAATGCTTAACTAATTTGTTTTCAACAATTTGAGTGACGTTTGGTTATTTTTTATCGAACAATGCCAGTGTGTACTATTCATATGTAAACACTATTTTAATTATATTATCTAATCTCGTTTATTTTCTTGTCAAAATATATATTTCTCTATATAATTTGACTGAACTATTCATATACAAAATCCAGCTGTGTATAGCGCTGGCCACACACGGACATTTGGGTCGCATCACTGGGTGCGGTCGGCCCAACAAGGTGGACCGCAAGTATGGACAGAAATGACCGTTTCGGTCGCCTATTTGCAACGGCCCAGTGGAGATGCCCTAATGTATGTATGTATGTATGTATCGGCCAGCTGGCCCCGCCAGAATCCTGCGTCGTTAATTGGCAATTGTCAAAGATCTGGATAAAGAAAAGCTCGTGTGAAAAGGAACGAAAGGGCGGGAATGGACAAGGTAAACTAACGGAGTAATCAGTGCATTATGCTGGTCCTTGTTTGGCTTTGGTAAAAAGTCGAGCGCTATTGCAACTGCAAGCATCCATGCTCGCTTGCTTGCAGGGCCGGCCCTGGCGGGACCCGCGGGACAGCTGCCCGGGTCCAGAAAAAATAGGGGCCTAGAAAAATATAGTATATAGGCCTAGTAATATACATCATAAAAAATTTGAGCCGGTATTAGATAGTATGACAGCATGGACGATCGACTCCTGGAGTCCCGGACTCCCCCTCCGGTCCCGCATGCCGCGTTGACAGGGCCTGCGCGTTGATCGAGGCGATCGAGGCCGACTTGTCGTCGTCGCTGAGGCTTACTCGTAGCCGGCATCGGTTTTTTTGTGACCCCTGATTGTCGCTTCGCTTCCTCGAGTCCCGAGTCTCGACCCCGATTCCCGAGTGAGTCCCTGGCCCCTGCGCTGCTGATAACCGTGTGTCCGTCAGTCCATGTCGCCGTCTCGCCATGAGCCCGTGAGGCCGTGACTCCCTGCCCTGCCCCCTGCGCTGCGCGGCTGGACTGGACACGAAGCGAAGCTGCAAAGGCCATCGCGCGGATGTTGCCTGTCTACCCAGGGGACCAAACCAAAGCCTCCTGGTATGCCCCCGCCCAGGCCATGGTTACGTCCTAGCCCTAATTCTTAATTCTAATTAGTAACTATTGTTCTTGACTTCTTGTTTGTAGAGGGCGAGGTTGATTATGGCACCTGAATCTGGTGCTAAGAAAAGAAAACGGAGAGAAAAGGAGAAGAAATTAATAGATTCATAGAGAGGATCATTTCATAAATTTTTAAAGAGCAACACGAGCGCATCGAGGAATCCAGATGAGTTAGCGCTAGTTCTTGTGGGAGAACAGACTAATGTTGATCCAGAAGATAATGTCGGTATAGAGGACGATGTTCACGTCAACGCAGATGATGCCAATGTGAGTAATCATGGTGATGAATTTGCTAATGTTGATAATGAACCAGAACCGGTTAGTGTGGATATTTATAATCCTGTAAATTGGGGTACTCTTGATATCAAACAAGAGACATATTATTTTTGGGGTCTTTGTGATATGGCTAAATCTTGTGGTAAGGCTGTTTTTTTCTTTGGTACGTGCAATAAATCTATGTTTTATTTCCAGGGTCTACCAAAAGATGGAAAGTGTTGCTTGATCACGTGGAAGGTTTAACTGTGAAGTCTTTGTCCAATACTCGTTGGAGAGTCGGATCAAAAATGTTAAAGCAATTAGATTTCAAGCTCCTCAGCTAAGGTCTGCTCTTCTTAAGTTAAGTGAAGATGTTGATACTGAACCAAAGGATAGGAGTGATGCAAAAAAATTATTTAAAGTGCTTGGTAGCTTTGAATTTATATTTGGTATGGTTATCTGGTATGAAATTTTATTTGCAGTAAACATAGTCAGCAAGAAGTTCCAATCAGCATCCATGTGCATTGCTTCTACAATACAATAAATAGAAGGTATGCGCACTTACTTTCAAACATATAGAAATGAAGGGTTTGCTGCTGGTTTGAAGAGTGCCAAGGATATTGCATCTGAGCTAGGTGTGGAGCAATCATTCCGTGTAAAGCGCCAGGCTTTTAGGACAAAGCAATTTGATGAAACTGAATGCGGGGACACAATCTTCCAAGCCGAGGAGGATTTTAAAGTGAACTATATTTTGGTTATGGTCGATATGGCGACCATATCTTTGAAGCGCAGATTTGAAGAACTCCAGTCATTCAAAGGTATATTTGAGTTTTTAATGAGTTCCACATCCTTGAAGGCATTGGATGGTACTCAACTGAAAGAACATTGCACTAACTTTGCAAAACCTTTTACTCAGCCGAGTAAATCTGGTAAACCTGATACATGTGATGTTGAGTTGAATGCACTTATTTCTGAGTTAAGCGTTATGAAGTTCACTTTGCTAAATACATCAATGTCTGCTATGGAGCTTTTTGAGTTTGTCAAAGAAGTAGATTGTTATCCTAATATTTCCATCGCCTATCGGATCTTATTTACTATGCTAGTGAGTATTGCATCAGCTGAAAGAATCTTTTCAAAGTTGAAATTATTGAAAAACTATTTGAGATCTTCAATATCTTAGGAGAGGTTAAATGGTTTGGCAAGTCTATGCATCGAGAAGAAGTTAGTGGACAAGATTGATATTGATTCCATCATCAAAGACTTTGCTTCTAGGAATTTTTGGAGGAAATTTTAAGGTATTGTGTAAACATTGTTATTTTTATATGAATATTATCGTTGGAAGTGTACTTAAAATATTTATTTTTCATCATCTCATATATGCATAAAACAATTATACTAAGGGGCCCAAAATTTTAGTTTCGCCCCGAGCCCCCGAAATGTCAGGACCGGCCCTGCTTGCTTGCGTGTTGTTTTACCTCACCTACTGGGTTACAAAAATACCAGGACTAGTTTTTCTACTTTTGGATCGCGATGGAGTTGCACTCAGTTCTCTTGTTTGCAAATCTTACTTATATCATGGACAGACGCAGAAGTCTTCCCGGACCAATCCGCTAACTTTTTCGATAAAAGGCACTTTATTACTTAAAAAGTTTAAATATCACACCTGGCCTCTACATATCTACGATGCACATAGCCAAACAATTCCAGAGATCCAACAAAACATAAACAAGGCGAAACATACCATCATGAGAAATTGTAGAAACGCCTAAGGTACCGAAGGAGAGCCGACCTGGAGATTATGTTGCCATCCATGTCGGGTAAAAAGGTCATGCACCGTATCCTGCAACCGCGTACATACCTCCGTGAAAAGGTCGCGATACTCCGCACGATGTAGGGCCGACCAAGAATGAAGGGTATTGGTACACCAGTAAATAACCTGCAAACGGGAACAATTTAAGTCATTAAACGCTTTATCATCTCTACATAGCCTTAGCGTCCATATGATGGCAATCGCTCCAACCCTGAGAAGTAGCTTATACTTGTTATCTATACCATGTAACCAATTCTCAAAAATATTGGCAATGCTACTTGGTGCATATAAGTCTGAAGCTGCTTGGGTAACTGACCATATAGACCTCGCGAAATTGCATTAGAAAAAAGGGTGTTTGATTGTCTCATTGTGATGACATAACACACACAAAGGATTCCCATGCCAATTCCTCCTAATTAGATTATCTTTAGTAAGGATGACCCCTCGACAAAGGTATCAAGCAATTTTTTTAGAGGTATCTTCATCTTCCAGATCATTCTATTATCTAAAACTAGTATGATTGGCTGGACAAGCACATTGTATAAGGAACTCACGGAGAATAAACCCGTCTCATTTAAATTCCATCAAAAACATCACACCCAGGGGACAGTTGAACATCTGCTAAGCGATGTAGCAAAGTGATCCAAGAGTCAAGTCTAGATCCGATCAGATTTCTCCTAAAAGTCACGTTTGGAGGAAACGAGTCCAACACTGTTGCAATCGTTTCATCCTTATAAAGAACAATAGAAGCAGGATATTGTTCCCGGATCGTAGCATTACTCAGCCACTTATCCTCCCAAAACTGTATCTGCGACCCATCCTTAATCGAAAATGTTCCAAAGCAGAAGACATATTTCTTTGTTGCCATCAGACCAACCCAAAAGTGAGAATCCCTTGGTTTCCAAACCACCTGGGATAATGCTTTTGAACCGACATATTTTCGTTTGAGAAGTGTTTGACATACCCCTTCTTTAGTTAAGAACTTGAGGAGCCATTACCAAGTAAGATTGTATTCTTAGTCTCTAGATCATGAATACTTAGCCCTTCTTGATCTTTGGGTCGACATAGAACACTCCATTTAGCCATTCGGTATTTATTTTTCTCACTGTCTCCTTGCCAAAAGAATCTTGAATGGAAGTAATCCAATCTTTTCAGAACTCCTTTTGGAAGTTGGAAGAATGATATCATATACAGTACCATGCATATTACTCAGTACCGAATTAATGAGCACCAATCTTCCTCCTATGGAGAGTAATTTACCTTTCCAACTGCTCAATTTTATTTTGTAATCTTTCCTCGATAATCTTACATTTAGCATTTGTGAGGCTCCGATAATGAACCGGGATGCCCAAATACCTAATTGGAAAAACGCCCATACTACAACCAAAAATCTCAGCGTACAAGGCAGTTGCATCCTAGGCCTCGCCAAAACAAAACAATTCACTTTTATGGAAGTTAATTTTTAAACCCGATAGTTGCTCAAAAGCTGAAAGTATCAGTTTTAGATTTTTGGCCTTTTCAAGGTCATGTTCCATAAACAGAATTGTATCATCGGTATATTAAAGAACGGATACACCTCCATCTACTAGATGAGGAATCACACATTCAATTTGGCCATCATACTTTGCATGTTCAATCATGACAACTAACATATTTGCCACTATATCAAATAGCATTAGTGATAATGGATCTCCCTGTCTTAAACCTTTTTTAGTGTGGAACTATTTGCCAACATCATCATTTAGTTTGATGGCAATACTACCCCCCCCACACACACAAAGTTTGATTAAAGCGTGCCACTCGGCTGAAAGACCTTTCATCCTAAGAGTTTGTTTGAGAAAAGACCATTTGACTTTGTCATAGGCTTTATCAAAATCAATTTTTAAAATAACCTCATTCAACTTTTTCCTGTGTAGTTCATGTACCGTTTCATGCAAGGTGACCAAAACGTCAAGTATGTTTCTACCTTGCATGAAAGCAGTTTGAGATGGATGGACTACATGATCAGCCAATGAGTTTAACCTGATAGTAGCAACTTTGGTGAAAATCTTAAAACTAAGATTAAGAAGACAAATCGGTCTATATTGTTGGATCCGTTCTGCTTCATTAATCTTAGGTAGAAGAATAATCTCTCCAAAAGTTAACCTAAACAGATCTAGTTGACCAGCGTGCAAAGCATAAACATGTCAATAAGATCTGCTTTGACGACATCCTAGGAAGTTTGGTAAAACTCCACTGGGAAACCATCAGGCCCAGGAGCCTTATTATGTTCCATTTGGAAAATAGCTAATTTAATCTCCTCCTCAGATTAAGGAGCAATCAATAGGTTATTTTCCTCATCAGAAACCTGAGGGATGTCATCAGTTTGGGTTTCATCCAAGGAGAAGTTGCCTTCTTCTGGGACCCCAAACAAACCTTAATAGTAATTTTTATATACGATTTCAGCTGCTCATGTCCTTTGATCGTTCCTTCATCCTGTATTAAGGATCGAATAAGTTTCTTCCCGTGTCTACCGTTGGCAACACTATGGAAGTATCTTGTATTGGAATCCCCTTGCAAAATAAATTAGGTTTTAGAACGTTGGTACCATTTGAGATCCTCCTCACGCAGCAGCTGTGCCAACTCAGCATTCGATTGGCTTTTGAGCTCAATCTCCTGCTCGGTCAGCAAACGGGTTTCTACTAACAATTCGAGTTCATCAATAGTCGACGAGAGACGCTGCTTCTCTTTTTAAGAATACCGGTTGTGTGACGTGTCCAACTCCTAAGGTGTTTGCGTGTTGCACACACTTTATTATTCCACCTCTGAATTGGAGAAGTGCATGCAACCGGTCTTTCCCATACCGATTGAACCATATCCTGGAAGCCTTACCTTTGTAACCATCCTAGTTTAAATTTGAACGGACGGTTACATCGTGTCCTTGGTATACCAGTGGTCAGCAAAATGGAAGCATGGTATGACAGAGCCTCAATATGTTCAAGAGCGCGCACCGAGACAGGGAAATGTTCTTCCCAATCTGAGTCCATCAGTACACGATTCAGTTTTTCGTATGTAGGTTCTAGAAGGCTATTTTCGCAAGTAAATTTTCGCCCGATCATGATCACTTCCTTCAAATCCTTAATGTCGATGACAACATTAAAAAGGAATGGCCAATGATCATCAAACCGACCTTTACTCTTCTCAAAGAGAAAATGAAGGAAATGGAAATCACCCCTATGATAATAGGGTGTGGATTGTCTTTAGCTAAGTTGACGAACTCACGGAGAAAATCGGCCTTGGAAGCATTTTGAGCAGCACCATACACAACCACAAGGCTCCATATGAAATTGTCAGCTTTATTATGGATGTGTAGTTTAATATGAAACTCACCCTTCGAACAGGCTAAAATATCCATGGTATCAGCCCTCATGCCAAGTAAGATACCGCCTGAACGACCACGACGAGGGGAGAATGCCAAACAAAGTCTATGCCACCCGAAAGGCGGTCAAGTAAATTTTGTGAGAAATCTGGTCTATCTGTCTCTGAGATAGCAACAAAATCTAAATTATGATCCCGAGCAGAATGTGCAATATGTAAATGTTTAGCCAAGTCACGAAGACCTCTGCTATTATGAAACATACCATCCATTGGGAAACAATAATTGATTTTGGTGCTAAATCTCGCTTCCGAGACTTACATTTCTTACCAGAGGCAGATTTCCGACCGGACGCTGTTAGCTCATATAATGAACTCAGTCTATCCTCATCGAGACCCACCTCTAATACTCACCCACTAGATGAGTTAGGAGCTGACCATCAGACGTGGCAATCGCATCCTCCTCATCCAAATAGGTGGTATCCAACACGGTCGAAGCTTTTGGACTAACCATTAAACGGTCAAATTCCATCTGCCTCAAGACCTTTGTTGAAACAGAAATATCACAAGCATTCGACCCAAGACTAACCCCAACACTACTCAACTTAGAAGCAATATGTGAAGAGGAAAACAAAAGGAAAGATTTAGAATATGAAACTTTACCAGAAGTGTCCTAGTTTTTCTCCGCCTTGCGCAACATTGCCTTCAGCATTGAATCCTCATCGGATGCCGAAGACCCATCAACCCCGACTGGATGGCGCGCACTACGCCGAAGTGTGGGGGCCTCCACATGCAGCTTGGGTGGGCGTTTGTCCACCATGGTGGATGTGGGGCTACCTGAATCCGTCGAAGGCTCAGCCATAGCAGATGAAGCTTCCGAGGCGACCTCTGAGGGAGAAACACGTACGGATACTTAATGTTTTACGCGCTGACGAGGATACTTACCCTAGAGACCACATCGACCCTCTCCATCGGCCTAGAAGCTTCCACTTGGGCGATCCGTCGTTACTCGGGAGACAACCCATCGCAGCCCAGCTGTAGCCCAGCGGCCAGGGCAGCATGGGTCAGCGATGCCAAAGTAGCGTAGTCCGGGGAGGGCGTCACACTAGCTGTGCACTTCAGCACCTCACGGCCCAAGTGCAGCCCAGCCAGCTGTCCCTTTGCAGAAGTGAGGCAACCCAGCCCAAATCAGCGCTAGCGCGCTTACCCAACTTCAATGACCCGGGGTTTTGCAGATGGCACGGTTTGTTGCGGCCTAGTTTCTCCCGAAGCAACTGCATGTTGCTGATCGACGTCGCATGATGCCAAGCCAAGACCTGAAGCAACACACCCCAGCAGGCCAGAAGAACACTCTCGGAGGTGCCCTTCAGATATATCGGGCCCTTCAAGATTCTGAAAGGAAAGTTAGCCCCCAGATATATCAGGCCCTTCAAGATTCTGAATCGCCGAGGAGAAGTATCGTATCAACTGCAACTGCTAGAAGAGATGTCAGCCATCCACAATGTGTTCCATATCTCGTTACGTCGCAAATGCCTTGAAGTGCCGGAGAAGACCGAAGTTTTCAAGAATATCGATCATCGAGCTATTGAAATCAACAAGGACCTGACGTATCGTGAAGTACCCATTCGTATCTTAGAGGAAGCCTACAGAACCACCAGTACTAGGAGTATCAAGTTTCTCAAGATTCAACGGAGCAACCATACCGAAGAAGAAGCCACATAGGAGCGAGAAGATTACATTAGGACAGAGTTCCCAGATCTCTTTAGTTCCTAGTTTTCTTTCGTAAATCTCGGGACGAGATTTTGTTTAAGGGGGGAAGGTTTGTAACATACCAAAACTTTAATCCAAGTGATCAAGATCCAAATCATCAAATTTAGAGTTAACAAAAACTTTTTCAATTAAAAATATTAAAGCATTCATATGTGTGTGCATATAGTTTAGGAGTTGATTTGAATTGCCATGATTAAGTGATCCATTGATTGTAAAATGATTCTTAGGGGAAATAAACATCACCTAGATCATTCCCAAACAAATACCAAAGAAAAACAAATCAAAATGAATAAAATAACCAAATGGTCATTTGTGCCATTTTAATCAACATGCCTAACTTGGCTATTCCTAGAACTCAATTTCTAACAGAAACAAATGTGGATCTTTTCACCCCTTGCTAGTACATGTAGTGATGTACCAAGGCCCACTTTGTGATCTACCAAAAACTTTCAAACACTAAAATTAAATGACATTTGAAAATTTCTAACACTCCTCTACCGCTTCGCCGAGCCTATAAATAGAGGACTCCCCAGCACCGTTTCCTTAGACCACTCTCATCCCCTCCCTCTTAGAACACTCCTGGAGCCTCGCCGGAGCAAGCCGCCGTCCGCAGCGTTGGAATTTCGCCGGAGTCTACCGCGGAGGGAGAAGAAGGGGGCCGTTGATCTAGGCCACCTCTCGGGACGCCGCTGGTACCAGGAGAACCGCCGTCCTCGACTTGTTCGTTTTCCCACCTCGCCAACCCTGGCCGGTGCCCCGATAAGCCGCCCAGACCCCCACTGAGCCGCTAGGGTTACACCTCGTCGGCGACCTGTCCGTCGTCGACAACACGCCACAGCCGTAGATCTTCCTTTTAATCTAACGGCCCACGTCGCCCCGTACCGCTTCGTGTTTAAAGAGCCGCTGACATGTGGAACCCCCTGTCAGTTGTTCTCTGCACCACGGAACGTCACTGGGCCGGCCCACTAGTTTTCCCGCACGACCCAGTTAGTTCAAATATGGATTTTTCTATTTTAGTTTGAACTCACTTATATCCCTTAGTATAAAAATCAATTCCATAAGATCTACTGAACCAAATTGAGTGATTCAAATTTTGTTAGAAAACTACATAAAAGATCTATCCAAGCCCGTTGGATTTAATTCATTTAGAGTTAGAGATCTCTCCTAGTAAAAATAACAAGACATAAGGTTTTGCACATTCAAACATTTTTTATAAAATCAACCATAATAGCTTTTGAGTTGATTCCAACTCTCAAAAATCACATTTAACCATACCTATCTGAATATGTAATAATATTAAGGTTTACATGAAGTGACATTGGACTAGTACCAAAATAATGCTATATAGTCATTTCTAGTCACTTTAAATCATTAAATATTAAACTTAAACCAAAGTAAATATGATCCAACCCTTAAATCACATTCCCTCATGTTAGAATATGTGGTGATGACATGTGTCCATATGATCCCATATTTTAATTGGAGAATATTAAATCTTAGATATTTTCAATGAGTAGAAATTACTTTTCTTAAATAAAAAGAATGAAACGAGTTAATAAAAACTTGTGATGCTTGTGATGATATTAGATCATCCAATGTGTGCCTTAGAATGCTAAGTAGACTCGTTAAGCATTGTTTGGTGATTGTGTACTCCATATGTATTTATAGAAGATAGTACCGACCAAGCTTTCGAGGAGGAGGAGTTCTACCAAGAGGAGGAGGAAGAAAACTTCAACCACTGCACCAACCAAGGCAAGCTAACACTTGCAAGTATTACACTAGCAAGCCATCATTAACAATGCAAGCTATTGTTAGAAAGCTAGAATTAAGTTAGATAACCTAAGAAAGATGCATGAGGCATGCTTGGTTATACCACTTTGACTAGTACCTACCCCAAGTTTTATTTCCAAGCTTTGACTTCTTTAATTTATTTAAGTCCTTTACTTGTTTTGAAGGTAGCATAAAGAGCATAAAACTTGACCTATCTAGATAACCTTAGATGTCATTCTATGGCATGATATTGAGATTAGCATCCCACCTTAGTGATCACTCTTAACTTAGTAGTTTAGAGTTAAATCAAAACTTGATTCACTTTAGCTGGGAACACTTGGTGAAAATGAATTGTGAAAACCTTGGAATGATGAGTCATTCTATTGAGATATTTTGACATGTGTTGCGAAACACAAATGGTTTATGATGATGAAAATATTGAGGCATGAGCCTTAACCCTTTTACAAAACTGATGGTTGGATTCGGGTGCGATACCATTCCAATTTTACCGTACAACCACAATACCTGAATTGGGTAAGGCTTAGCTGGAAATTTATATGCATTAGTATTAGTTTTCTCGTGGGAGAGGTTTGAGCTGAGGCTACCTCTCAATGTTGTCCACCTATGCAGTGCCCAAGATGACAGATGGTCATGGTTGGGAGGCCATACTCAGAGGAGAGGTGCTTATACTAGGGTGTGTAAAGGAAAGGTTATGTTTGATTATCTGCATACTAAGTATGATGATTCAGGGTTACCCCTGACAGATGTATCGAATCTTGTGGTGAAAGTGTACCACCTCTGAAGAGTGTCAAACTATTTGAATAACCGTGTCCACGGTTATGGATAGTTGGAGTGGCCATACTGTTTCATTGTCAAATGTTTTTCAAAATGACATATGAAATGAATGATGAATCTTGACTTGACCACAACAGAGTTGTGACTATGACACTAGCTTCCCAACTTAAGTGATTCTAAAACTTTATTTTATTTCTCTTTGTTTTAGAACTCATCTTAGGTTTCAAACTTAACTTTATAGTCAAACTCAGAGTTAGCATTTACTTTAGTACTATCCTACTTGTTAGTGGTAGTTTGCGAGTACTTAAAGAGTACTCATGGCTTTTGTCCCTGGCTATTCCTATGGCCAGACTATGAAGGAGACTACCAAGATGATGGCCAACAGGACGACTATGATAACTAAGACTATCTGCCTTCGTCAGCATTGCCTATGCCCCTGAAGATGGACCCCACCGCTACGCTTATTATTGATTCCGTTGCTTGTTGTATTAAGACTAGATCATGAGATCCTTTATTTGTGTAAGACCTTATTTATGGTTTGTAATGGATGATGTACTGTGATATCCAATCTGTTATGTCTCGCAAAAATGGTAATCTTGGGATTGCGAGGTATGGCATAACAGGCATCTAGGATTAAAAATCCGGGTGTTGACAAGTTGGTATCAGAGTTATCCTGACCATAGGAGACCCTAGTTAGAATGGACGTCCGAACAAAAAACTTAGTTTCAAAAACCAAAGTGAGTATTCATGAAAAACTATTTCCTCCCTTACCCTTGGGAATTCATTCTTTCTCAAAAATTCATGTTCCTCCAAATTCTTACATTACTACATAAAATTTGACACACTTGATCACTTCACTAACTTCCTCATCCTTAATTCTTGTAGATGGAGACTCAGTTCAGCAAGTTCTACCAGTTGGGCAACGGAGGCCAGCTGATCTTTGAGAGGGATCTAGATTCACTGTCTAAGTTATTTGGACGGCCACATCCGGAGTTTCTTGGAGCTCAACTTCCTGGACCCGCAGGAGGAGATTTACAATGGCTAGTCACCGCTGATCTTCGAGGAAGCATAGAAGCACCAACGTCCGGGAGAATCCAGTTCTCCGTATGGGAAAACAACTAGCTATATGGATTAGCGAGGGAAATGCATGAAGCTCTCGCACGTCTATGTGCCCTCAGTGTCAACCAAATCCAAGGAACCCGTTTTGCTCACTATGCAAGGCGTGACTTCATGGGAATACCAATGAATATGCCGAGTCACCCGGAGTTGAAGCTTCAAGTGGAGAACCTTGACTTCCTGTTGTATGATCGCCAGAGGGAATTGGACAATGCTAGGGAGTTTGACAACCACAACCGTGCCATTGCCGCCCAGAAGGCCTAGACTTTCTCACTACTTGTCAAGGACCGCCAGTCTCTTTGCCTCCTATGCGAAAAGAAGGATCGCACCATCGCCCGTCTTCGCAAGAAGGTGGCTAACCTCGAGAAGACCATCAAGGAGCAAGAAGCTCAGCTTGCAGCAAAGGAAGAAGAAGAGGAAGGTGAAGACATCCAGGGAGACATGGATTCTTACCTCCACAATGATGATGACTTTATGGAGGAAGATGCCGTGGACTTCTACACTGACGATGACGACTCTGACTTCATAGACGATGATTAGATGCACTAGATCACTATTGTAGCATGAGATGTATCGGCCCCATTGTATCGTAGCTTACAAAATGGTTCTTAAAATCATATGTTTTTCCTTGATGTTGTGGTGTGTGTGTGTATGTTTGTATCGTGTGCTTGCTTGAATGAATGCGATGAAGTTAGTTGCAAAAATCTAAGTCAAACTCAAAGTTTTAGCTTTAAAAATCAAAACCCTGAACCTTAGAAATTTCCCTCTTACCCCTTTATCCATCTCAATCTTCAGATGACTCGTGGAAACCCCAGAGGGAGCAGCTCATCGCAAGACCCAATGCTGTAGATTATGCAGATGTTAGTTGTAGACCATGAAGCAAGCAGGGAAGAACGCCAAGCCAACCTAGCAACACTGCAGCAGATAGCCCAGATGGCCCAAAATAACCAAGGGCATGGAAATCAGGATCATCATGGATCCAAACTCAAAAACTTCCAGAATACAAATCCCCCAATCTTTAGTACTTCAGAGAACCCACTGGATGCTGATGACTGGTTACAAACAATGGAGAACAACCTAGAAGTAGCAGGAGTGGATGCCAACGAGAAAGTTCTTTTTGCCACCCACTATCTGGCAGGAGATGCAAGAGCATGGTGGAACAGTATCCGCACAATGAACGATGGTCAAGTGATGACATGGGAAGCCTTCAAAATCAAGTTCGGCCACACCCACGTGCCGCAGGGTCTAGTCACCCGAATGAGGGATGAATTTAGAGATTTGAAGCAAGGAAGAATGACTGTAGTGGAGTACCGTGACAGATTCCTGTCACTTGCAAGGTATGCACCTGATGAAATCAACACAGATGCAAAGAAGAAGGAGAGATTCTTGAACGGACTGCATGATGAGATGTAGACTGTCCTCGTCAACATCCGCTTCAAGGATCTCGAAGAGCTAGTCGACTCTGCAATTCAGATGGAAGGAAAGATTAACCAGGCAAACGACAACCATAAACGTCATGTGATGCAGCAATCTGGATCCAATAGTCACCAGAAGTACCGTCCCAACCCCTCACCAGGATATGGACCAAGGAACAACCGACCCCCAATGTCCCGCCCAAGCTACCCCAACTGTAGCGGAGGCAGTGTGAAGTCCGGAGGAAACAACAATCACTCCGGCAACACCAGCAATTTCAACTGTGCCCCTCCCAAGAGCAACAACAATAACAACAACAACACCGCACCCCTACCTGGAAGCAATGCTGTGCCCGTGGCAGCAAAAGACAAGTCCCAGATCACTTGTTTCGAGTGTGGAGTGAAGGGTCACTATTCAAATGAGTGTCCCAAGAAGATTGTCTCCACTGCCAATGTGAATGCCCCAGCTCAACAACAGCGTCGTGTTCAACCAGGGAGGAGATTTGCCCCAGGAAACCCTCACAACCGCAACGGTCGTCTCTTCCACATGAACGCCGAAAAAGCCCAAGAAGCGCCAGATGTAGTGCTGGGTATGTTTTCTGTCAACTCAGTTTTAGCAAGGGTGTTGTTTGATTCTGGAGCATCGCATTCATTTGTCACCGAAGAATTTGCATGCACTAGTAAGATTCACCCAACCAACTTGAAGCACGTCATGATAGTTCAAATCCCTGGTTCAACTACAAAAGCTAGAAAAATTTGCAAAGCTCTGCCTATCAGAATACATGGGATAGATTTTTATGCCAACCTAATTATACACAGAACCAAAGGATTGGAAGTAGTACTAGGTATGAACTAGATGTAATGGCATAAATGACTGATAGACTGTGCTAAGAAAGCCATCACCATGACCAGTAGGTCTGGAGTAACAGTAGAGCATATCTCTGAAACCTTACCCCGTAAATTCAAGTGCAACAAGAGTTTAGCCCTGCCCACCATTGACCAAGCCAGAGTAGTCTGCGAATACCCCGAGGTATTCCCAGATGAATTGCCCGGTATGCCCCCGGATAGGGATATTGAGTTCATTATCGAACTAATCCCCGGAACCGGACCCATAGCCCAGAGACCCTATAGCATGAACCCCTCAGAGTTAGTGGAACTGAAGAAACAGTTGGATGCCATGTTAGCAACATACTTGATTCAACCAAGCGCATCACCATGGAGATCACCAGTGTTATTCATTGACAAGAAAGATGGGGGCAACCGTTTGTGCACCAATTACAGGAAGCTGAATGATGTCACAATCAAGAACAAGTACCCTTTGCCAAAGATAGAGGATCTATTTGATCAATTGACCGGTGCCTAGGTATTCTCAAAGATTGATCTTAGGACTGGTTATCACCAACTTAAGATTCGTGCAACGGATATTCCGAAGACTGCCTTTACTACTCGCTATGGTTTATACGAGTATACGGTTATGTCTTTTGGATCAACCAATGCCCCTGCTTATTTCATGAATCTCATGAATAAGATCTTTATGAATTTCCTAGATAAGTTTGTTGTTGTGTTTATCGATGATATCCTTATCTACTCCAAGTCAAAAGATGAGCATGAGCAACATCTGAGAATCATCCTAGAAACCCTGAGAAAGCATTGGCTGTATGCCAAGTTCAACAAGTGTGAGTTTTGGCTGAAAGAAGTAGGATTCCTAGGACATATTGTGTCTTCGGAGGAGTCTTTGTTGATCCTACCAAAATTAATGATGTCGAAGAATGGGAAGCCCCACCCACTCAAACCCAAGTCCGTGCATTTCTCGGATTAGCGGGATACTACCACAAGTTCGTAGAGGGATTCTCGAGCATCGCCAGACCCATGACCCAATTGTTGAAGAAGGACAAAAAGTTTGAATGGACCGACAAATGTGAAGCCAGCTTCCAAGAACTGAAGAAGAGATTGATTTCAGCCCCAATATTAATCATGCCAGATATCAAGAAGCCGTTTGACGTATATTGTGATGCATCCAAGATTGGCCTCGGATGTGTATTGATGCAAGAAGGCAAAGTCATCGCTTATCTTTCTCGATGACTAAAGCAGCATGAGCAGAACTATCCGACCCATGATCTTGACTTAGCAGCCGTAGTGTTGGCATTGAAGACATGGCGTCATTACCTTATGGGTAATCGCTGTGAGATTTACTCAGATCACAAAAGCTTGAAGTATATTTTCACTCAGAAGGAGATGAATATGAGGCAAAGAAGATGGATAGAGTTAATCAAGGATTATGACCTTGACATTCACTATCACCCCGACAAAGCCAATGTGGTAGCGGATGCTCTTTGCAGATTGCCGTATAAGCTAAACACTATGATCAAGGAGAAGCAACCAAGTTTGTATGGCGAGTTGGAGCAGTTTAGGACTGAGCTGGTTAGCAAAGGATTCTTAGCTAGCATTGAACTTCAACCCACATTGATTAGCCAAATCAACGAAGCCCAGAAGGGGAATGAAAGTATCGACGGAATCAAACATCGTATTGGTACGGGAAAGGTACCTGGATTCACTGAAGACGAAGAAGGAGTTATATGGTACAAAGGTCGTATATGTGTACCAGCAGATTCGGAGCTGAAGGAAGTTATCATGCAGGAAGCTCATGATACTCTTTATTCTATCCACCCCGGAGGAACAAAGATGTATCAAGATTTGAAAGAGCAATTTTGGTGCCACAAGATGAAGAGAGAAATCGGAAGCTACATCGCCAAGTGTGATATCTGTCAAAGAGTCAAAGCAGAGAATCAGAGACCCGCTGGACTGTTGCAACCATTGTAGATTCTGGAATGGAAATGGGATTCCGTCGGAATGGACTTTATCACCGGTTTGCCTACTTCTAGTAGGGGGAATGACTCAATCTGGGTCATTGTTGATAGACTGTCCAAGGTAGCCCACTTTATACCTGTCAAGACAACCTACCAGAGTTCGAAGCTAGCAGAGTTGTATATTGCTAGAATTGTTAGTATGCATGGAACCCCAAAGACTACAGTATCAGATCGAGGGACCCAATTCACCTCGAGATTTTGGCAGAAAGTCCAGGAAGGATTGGGAACCAAGTTGAACTTCAGCACCGCTTATCACCCGCAAACGGATGGACAAACTGAAAGAGTCAACCAAATCCTAGAGGATATGTTAAGAGATTGTGTTTTGGAGTACAGATCAAAATGGGAAGACTGCCTACCTTTCTCAGAATTCTCATATAACAACAGTTATCAAGCTAGTCTGCAAATGGCACCATTTGAGTTCCTATACGGAAGAAAATGTCATACCCCTTTGAATTGGTCGCAGGTAGGAGAGAGTCAGATTTTCGGACCTAACATTCTCCGAGAAGCCGAAGAGAAGGTTCACAAAGTACGTGAGCACCTCAAGACCACCCAGCCCAGACAAAAGAGTTATGCTGACAAGAGAAGGAGAGATATGACTTTCAACATCGGAGATTTTGTATATCTCAAGGTGTCGCCATTGAAGGGAACTCAACGCTTTAGTCTGAAAGGAAAGTTAGCCCCCAGATATATCCGGCCCTTCAAGATTCTGAATCGCCGAGGAGAAGTATCGTATCAACTGGAACTGCTAGAAGAGATGTCAGCCATCCACAATGTGTTCCATATCTCGTTACGTCGCAAATGCCTTGAAGTGCCGGAGAAGACCGAAGTTTTCAAGAATATCGATCGTCGAGCTGTTGAAATCAACAAGGACCTGACATATCGTGAAGTACCCATTCGTATCTTAGAGGAAGCCTACAGAACCACCAGTACTAGGAGTATCAAGTTTCTCAAGATTCAACGGAGCAACCATACCGAAGAAGAAGCCACATAGGAGCGAGAAGATTACATTAGGACAGAGTTCCCAGATCTCTTTAGTTCCTAGTTTTCTTTCGTAAATCTCGGGACGAGATTTTGTTTAAGGGGGGAAGGTTTGTAACATACCAAAACTTTAATCCAAGTGATCAAGATCCAAATCATCAAATTTAGAGTTAACAAAAAAAATTTCAATTAAAAATATTAAAGCATTCATATGTGTGTGCATATAGTTTAGGAGTTGATTTGAATTGCCATGATTAAGTGATCCATTGATTGTAAAATGATTCTTAGGGGAAATAAACATCACCTAGATCATTCCCAAACAAATACCAAAGAAAAACAAATCAAAATGAATAAAATAACCAAATGGTCATTTGTGCCATTTTAATCAACATGCCTAACTTGGCTATTCCTAGAACTCAATTTCTAACAGAAACAAATGTGGATCTTTGCACCCCTTGCTAGTACATGTAGTGATGTACCAAGGCCCACTTTGTGATCTACCAAAAACTTTCAAACACTGAATTTAAATGACATTTGAAAATTGAATGTAGTTCATATGTGAAAGAACATTTCATGTTTTCCTATGTTTTGCGCGTTAGATGACAATACTGTGGAGATTATTCATGTGCACTAAGTGTGTAGGAAGTTTTGAGGGGGGCCGGATTATCCGCCCCACCAAGGGCCGTATAATCCGGCCTACCTCATTGCAAAGGGAGCCAAGGCGCGTCGCTCGGTATCCGGTCGGATTTTCTCCCGAAAAATCCGAACTGGGGCGGTTTTTCCTCCCCAGGCCGGATAATCTGGCCGTCGCATGGGCCGGATAATCCGGCCCCCAGTTTTTGAGCAAAGGGAGCCAAGGCGCGTCGCTCGGTATCCGGTCGGATTTTCTCCTGGAAAATCCGAACAGGGCGGTTTTTCCTCCCCAGGCCGGATAATCCGGCCTTCACATTGGACCGGATAATCCGGCCCCCGAAAGTTGATCAAGGGCAAGCTCGGCGCGACGCTCTGATAGGGGGGTGGTTTATCTGCCGGATATTCCGAGTCTGGGGCGGAGTTTTCCCCAGGACGGATAATCCGGCCCTCAGTTGGGCCGGATAAGCCGGCCCCCAAAGTGTCCAACGGCTGGTTTTTGAAGGGGGGGGGGGTATAAATACCCCTTCTTCCACAACGTTTAGAACTCTTGATTCATTCAAAATTGTCTAGACATTGTGCACGAGCTCTCATTCTCGATCTCCCACTTCAACCACCCGAAGGTCTTGATCTTTGGGGGAATTGAAGGAGGAGAAGTTCATCATCGTCATCGCGAATCAAGCGCTTCAACTCCTCTCCATTCACTTGGAGAAATACCTGATCTAGTATTCTTGTCAATACCTAGATCTTGTTCATTGTATTTCATAACTTTGTTCTTGTGGCAGCTTGTTGTCATTTCGGGAGCCTCCAAGTTCTTGTGGAGTTGTTGCCTCGCTAGTTGTGTAAAGGCGCCGGTGCCCGCCTCGAAGGGTACCTATAGTGGAAAGGTGGATCAGGCCTTTGGTGGCGGGATCCATCGGAGAACAGGGTGAGGCCTATTGTGGAGTGGTGGTCTTAGTACCGCGCACCCCTCCAACGCAGACGTACTTCCCTTAACAAGGAAGGAACTGCGGTCAAACAAATACCGTGTCTCCGCGTGCTTCACTTCGGTTTACCCGTTCCTCTTCCACTCGCTCTTTACTCGCTAGTAGATAGGTCTGCTGAAGGAAATATGCCCTGAGAGGCAATAATAAAGTTGTTATTATATATTCCTTATATATGATAGATGTTTATTTTACATGCTAGAATTGTATTGATCGGAAACATCAATACATGTGTGTTTAATAAACAAAAAGGGTTCCTAGTTATGCCTCTCTTATAGACTAGCTTGTTGATTAACAAGATGATCAAGGTTTCCTGATCATGGACATTGGATGTTGTTAATAACAAGGTCACACCATTGGTGGAATGATGTGATGAACATTCATCCGAAGTATAGCATTACGATCAAGTCATTATGTTTATATTGCTATAACATCATACGAAGTAATCTTTATCCTTAGACCATGAGATCATGTTAATTGCTAACACTGGAAGAGTATCTTGATAACATCAAACGTCACACCGTAACAGGGTGACTATAAAGATGGGTTCAGTACTACGAAGGTGTTATGTTGAGGATCATGGATCAAGAGTGGAATTTGTCAATCCAGATGACAGATAGATATACTCTGGGCCCTCTCGGTGATATCACATTAAGATAGCTTGCAAGCAAGTGATGTGATCACTAGAATATATATCACGGGAACGAGAAAAGAGTGCATGTCGGTAACGAGATCAAACTAGGTATGTAGATACCGATGATCGAATCTCGGACATGTAATATATTGAGAGACAAAGGGATTTAGTTACAAGCGTAAAAGGTTCTCACGATCACAAAAGTCATCGTTGAATGTGTAGGAGTCAGTACGGATCTCCAGGTCCCGCTGCTGATTATTGATCGGAGAAGGGTCTCGATCATGTCTGCATTATTCGCGAACCGTATGGTGGCACACTTAAGAGTTACCAGACACCATTTTGGAGCACATATGTTTCAGACGAAAGAATTGCAAAGCGCATGAATTGTTTCAATAGAAACTGGAAATTGTTTCGGGTGAAATTGCAGAAACTGGTTCTACATGTGATATTAAAATATTGCAAGGGGCTATATGTGAATGTTTGTTAATTAAAGTAATTAACAAGATTCTGAATAAATTTAATAAAAAGAGTTTTATTAAATGAGAGAGCATTAAATTTGGAGAAATTTAATGCATTTAAAGTGGAGACTTTAAAAGGGAATGTGAAGAGGCATTTTAATGTGGAGGGGTTACCACCACATGAATGGGGGAGCTGAGGGGTCACCCCCCATGCGCCGGCCATGGAGAGAGGGGGCACCCCCTCCTACTATAAAAGGCCACCTATTCCCTCCTTCATCCACACATCTCCTTGTGAAGGATCTCTCTCCCCCTCTAGAATTATTCCCCCATGGTCTCGGATTAGCGAGATACATGTTCCCGGTGGCATTTCGTCTAGAAGGAGTTGCCGCTTCCGCTGGATTGCTGGAGCGAGGAGGTGGAGGTTGTCTGGTGGCTTCAACGTGTGGGCGAGTGCGGATGCGCTGCTGAGTTGCGGCGCTCGGACTTCCTCATGATCTTGAGATCGGCAAGTGCACGACTACATCAACCACGAGTTCCTACTCGTTAACAAAACTCGTTGTCTTCGAGGGTAAGTTCTCGTTGGATGTATGTCCACCTGTTACTTTGTACCTAGTAGATAGATCTTGGCGTGTAGTTCACACCGTAGGAAATTTTTTGTTTTCTATGCTACGGACCCAACAGTGGTATTAGAGCCAAATCTATGCGTAGGTGCTTTGCACGTGTAGTAGACATATGTTTATATGTGGGCGATGATGATCATGTTATTGCATCTTCTATGTATTTTGGATATTGGTGGCATAGTGGGATGAAGCGGCCCGGACCAACCTTACATGCCATCATACATGCGACCGGTTCCACGACTGACATGCAACTTGTTTTGCATAAGTGGCTGGCGGGTGTCTATCTCTCCTACTATAGTCAATATCTGATTTACAACGAGTTGCTAATAACTTAGTTATCCTCGTTGTGGTTCATGTTCGGAGGTGAGAACGGTTCTATCTTTGAAAGCCCTAAGCCACGTAAAACTTGCAATTGATAAATTAGAGGCGTCTAGTTTAGATCGTTGCTAGGCTAGTGTATTGATATGGTATTGTTGTAAGTAGATGTATGATAGATACTCTTACAACACACTCAACATGTAAGTTCCATAGACCTTGGCCTTACACACAAAGGAATGATAGAGATCATACCACGATGCAAGTGATAGAGATCAAATGCATGGACCATATCATCTCACTTTACACATTAGATGTTAGCATCTTATACTGCTAGTTTGGCGCTTTTGGTAGCATTATAAGATGATCCCTCATTTAGATATCAAGATAAAAATGTGTTCTTCCTTAAGTATGCACCGTTTTGTGGATCGTGTTTCGAGACATCACGTGATGATCGGGTGTACTCGAATCTACGCTTTCATAGGAACGGGTGTAAGACAGTTTTACACACGCGAATACTAAGGTTCTTACTTGGCGAGCCTAGCATGTACAGACATGGCCTCGGAACACGGACCGAAAGGTTAAGCATGAGTCATATAGTTGATATGATGCCCATATAGATGCTCGCCTTTGAAGCTACATCAACTCACGTGATGATCGGACTTGGTATAGTGGATTTGGTTCATGTAATCACCAAAAAGACACGAGGGATGTCATTTTTTAGTGGGAGTTCATTAGTAATTTGGATTAGTTGAACTCAATCTATCATAAACTTAGTCTAAATAAACTTTACAAATTCTCTTGTAGATGGCACCACCTGGTTTTAATTTCAATGTGTTCATGGAGAAAGAGAAACTTGCTACGAATGGTAGCACCTTCACCAACTGGGCTATGAATTTGAGGATTCTCCTCACTGCTACACAAGAGCAATATGTGCTAGATGCGCCGCTAGGCCCCCTACCAGCTCCTGATGCCCCTGACGAGGAAAATAATGTCTATGTGACTCGTCAGGAGGACCACAGCTTAGTTCATTGCGGCATACTGTATGGGCTAGAGCCAGAATTTCAAAAGCGTTTCGAAAATGGCAATGCCTTTGATACCATAGGAGAATTGAAAATGATTTTCGATACCCATGCTGCCGTAGAGAGTTATAATGCTACAGAAAAGTTCTTTAGCTGCATGATGGAGGAAAACAGCTCCGTTAGTGAGCACGTACTCAAAATGTCTGGGTGCGCTGATAAGCTTGTGTCCTTGGGAATAACGATTCCCATTGACTTAGGCATACATCATGTTCTCCAATCTCTGCCACCTAGCTACAAGAGCTTCGTGATGAACTATAATATGCAGGGCATGAAGAAGTCTCTTCCCGATCTTCTGTTAATGCTTAAGACTGCAGAAGTGGAGATTAGAAAAGAACATCAAGTGTTGATGATCAATAGGACCAACGGTTTCAAGAAAGACAAGAAAGGCAAGCACAAGGGAAAGAAGGGTGGCAAGTCTATTGCCACGCCTGAAAAGAAACCCCGAGCTGGCCCTAAGTCTGACACCAAGTGCTACTATTGTAAGGGGACTGGCCATTGGAAGCGCAACTGCCCCAAGTATTTGGCGGACAAGAAGTCCAGCAAGGCAAACAAAGGTATATGTGATATACATGTTATTGATGTGTACTTGACTAGTACTCGCAGTAGCACCTGGGTATTTGATACGGGATCGGTTGCTAATATATGTAACTCGGTTCAGGGGCTACGGAACAAGCGACAACTAGCAAGGGATGAGGTCAGAATGCGGGTGGGCAATGGATCAAAAGTTGATGTGATCGCCGTCGGGACGCTACCTCTCCATTTGCCATCGGGATTAGTTATAAACCTAAATAATTGTTATTTAGTGCCTGGACTGAGCATGAATATAGTATCTGGATCATGTTTGATGCAAAGTGGTCATTCCTTTAAATCTGAAAACAATGGTTGTTCGATTTATAAGAATGATATCTTTTATGGTCATGCACCTATGTTGAATGGTTTATTTCTGTTGGATCTCGATAGTAATATTACACACATTCATAATGTTAATGCTAAAAAGATTAAACTTGATGATGATATGTCTACATATATGTGGCACTGCCGTCTAGGTCATATTGGCATTAAACGCATGAAGAAACTCCATTCTGATGGACTTTTGGAATCACTTGATTTTGAATCATTTGATACAGGTGAGCCATGCCATATGGGCAAGATGACTAGAACGTCGTTTTCCGGTTCAATGGAACGGGCGACAGATCTATTGGAAATCATACATACTGATGTGTGTGGACCAATGAGTGTGTCGGCGCGAGATGGATATTGTTATTTTGTTACTTTCACGGATGATTTGAGTAGATATGGGTATATCTATTTGATGAAACACAAGTCGGATACTTTTGAAAAGTTCAAGGAATTTTAGAATGAAGTGGAAAATCATCCTAATAGAAAGATCAAATTTCTACGGTCTGACCGTGGAGGAGAGTATCTAAGTTACGAGTTTAGCACACACATGAAAGAGTGTGGAATAGTTTCACAACTCACGCCTGCCGGAACACCACAACGTGATGGTGTGTCGGAACGTCGTAATCGTACCTTATTGGATATGGTTCGGTCTATGATGTCTCTGACTGACTTGCCACTGTCATTTTGGGGTTATGCACTGGAAACAGCTGCATTCACTTTAAATCGGGCACCATCTAAATCTGTTGAAACGACACCGTATGAATTATGGTTTGGAAACAAACCTAAGCTGTCATTTATTAAAGTTTGCGGATGCGATGTTTATGTGAAGAAACTTCAACCGGATAAACTCGAACCCCAAGCGGAAAAATGCGTCTTCATAGGATACCCTAAGGAAACAATTGGGTATACCTTCTATCACAGATCCGAAGGCAAGGTTTTTGTTTCCAAGAATGGATCCTTTCTTGAGAAGGAGTTTCTCGCGAAAGGTGTGAGTAGTTGGAAGGTAGAATTCGAAGAGGTTATTGAACCTTCTCTTCATGGAATGGCGAGTGGCGCAGCACCAAAAGTTGTTTCGGAGTTGACTGCACCTGATGAAGAGAGAGCTAATGATAATGATCATGAAACTCCGAAAGAGGACACTACCGAACCTCGCAGGTCAAGCAGGACACGTGCAGCTCCTGAACTGTACGGCAATCCTGTTGTGAATTTCATGGTTGATGAAATGGATGACCCTGCGACGTATGAAGAAGCGATGATGAGCCCGGATTCCAACAAATGGCTAGAAGCCATGAAATCCGAGATGGAATCCATGTACGATAGCCAAGTTTGGAACTTGATGGACTTCCCTCACGACCGAAAGGCCGTTGAGAATAAATAGATTTTCAAAAGAAAAACTGATGCTGATGGTAATGTGACCATCTATAAGGCTCGACTTGTCGCAAAGGGGTTTCGACAATTTCAAGGAGTTGACTACGATGAGACATTCTCTCCCTTAGCGATGCTTAAGTCGGTTAGGATTATGTTAGTAACTGCTGCATATTTCGATTATGAAATATGGCAGATGGATGTCAAAACTGCGTTCCTCAGTGGTAATATTGAAGAAGAGTTGTATATGATACAACCTAAGGGTTTTGTCGATCCTAAGGATGCTAAAAGGTATGCAAACTTCAGCAATCCATCTATGGACTGAAGCAAGCATCCCGGAGTTGGAATCTCCGCTTTGATGAGGTGATCAAAGAGTTTGGATTTGTCCAAACTTATGGAGAGGCTTGTATTTACAAGAAAGTGAGTGGGAGCAATGTGGAATTTCTGATATTATATGTGGATGACATATTATTGATTGGAAATGAGATAGATCTTTTAAACACTGTTAAAAGTTATCTAAACAGCAAATTTTCGATGAAAGACCTTGGTGAAGCACCATATATATTAGGCATTAAAATCTATAGAGATAGATCAAGGCACCTAATTGGGCTATCGCAGAGTACATACCTTGATAAGATATTAAAGAAGTTTAATATGGACGAAAGTAAGAAGGGGTTCTTACCTATGTTGCAAGGCAAGACATTGAGTAAGACTCAAAGTCCGGCTACGGCGGAAGAAAGAGAGATGATGGATAATATCCCCTATGCCTCGACCATAGGCTCTATTATGTATGCCATGCTATGTACAAGACCGGATGTGGCACATGCTATTAGTTTAACTAGTAGTGACGAGGGTTTAACTCATCAATGCCCATTGTTATGGACTTGGGTTTTGGAGAAGGAGGGAGCGCTGGAGACATCTATCGGCTAGCAAACAAGCACACATGGAAAAAAGGATTTACCCAGGTTTAGGCCTTGTAGAGGTCCCTACTCCTGCTTGTCTGCTCATGGAATTATCGAAGGAGTCGAAAGTTACAATGGTGCGCAGATGCAATCTGGCAAGGGTTGTGGAAACTAGGGTTGCACGTGTCCTCCTCGCCGCCCCTCCTAGACTTTATATAGATAGGCTAGGTCTCGGGTAGCAGGTCGAGTCGGTCACAAGTTAGGGTTTTCCCCTTCAAACTTTCTATCTTTAGCTTCTTCTTGTCCTTCCAGCAATCGAGAGTCCGCAGGCTACTCGAGTCCTTTCATCCGGGCCTTGGCGACACCGTGGGCCTGTACATATTTGGACCATATATACCAAGCTCGAGTACCTGTAGGGTATACCCATGTCAGTAGCTCCCGAGTGTCCAGTGGAATCACATATTCGACTGGGGACTTTTTGAAGTCTTCGAGTGCCTGAATGAGTATATTTTCAACTGCTTTTATTTATGTCATAGGGATTGTTGATATACGTGCCTGATATAACCGAAGTATCGGTATCAGTTAACCACCTTAGGGTGAAACAAGCAATCTACTCGAACTCGAGTCCCCGGACTCGAATCCAGAAAAATGCTGGCGTAATTCGACTGAGGCCGCGGAGGTCTTACAGGAGTCGAATTCCAGTTATATGGGTGTGAGCACTCGATGCGTCCGTCAAGGCATGTTCATCGTGCCTGTAGGCACGTATATATTTCTGGTAATGCATAGTTAAATGCGTTGCCAGGCCTTATTCAGGTCTTACCTTCACGCTGTAAGCGCGACATCCGAATTTTTTCATCAAGGAGACGATTCAGGCGACCCAGGAGACGTAGTCTCTTTGTAGAGAAAATTATGAGGTGGTGTCGCCATGAGATGCGAGTGCGGATGTTATCAACACATAGTTTTTACATAAACAATCATAGGGTGCGCGACCAGCTCTCCCTATGGGAGTAGCCCCCGAGTGCCTGGTTGAGTCGAAGACTCACGCAGGGACTAAAGAACTTTTGCGACTGCTATTGTCTTTTCTTTGTTTGTTTCAGTCGAAGACTTAGGCAGGGACTAAAACACTTTTGCGACTCCTGTCGTCTTTTGCTTGATTGTTTCAGTCGAAAATTGTTTCCGGCGCTCCCTATAGGAGTAACCCATGTCCGTAATCGAACCGTGTTTCGAGTGGTTGGGTTTGATTGTGATTGCCCACGTTCCAGCAATAAGAAAAGAGAAAATCATAGGGTGCGCGACCAGCGCTCCCTATGGGAGTAGCCCCCGAGTGCTTGGTGGAGTCGAAGACTCTAGCAAGGACTAAAGTAGTCGAAGTTTTCCGCTGCGTAGCTTTGATGACGTCAGTGCTGACGCTTGTATGACCTCAGTTGCCCACGTGAGCGAGTTTGACAGGACGTGACGAGCGGTGGGTCCCACCTCCTGACTTTGATTTGACTGGGCGTGCGTAATCTTATTTTTAACCGCGCCTCCTCGATTTCTGCGAGTAATGGGAGAAGTGGGGGGGGGGGGACGGTTCGCGCTTCCTCTTCTCCACGTGTCCAACACGATGCGAGCCACACGTCCAATAGGGTTTTTGTGAGTCGTTGGATTGCATCTCCTAGGGGTTAAGTAGCGGCGCTGCGGCGGTAATTTTCCATCTGTGCTCTTTCTTCTTTGCTGCCATCACCATTGCTGCTGTTCTTCTGCTTTTCCCTACGCTCGTTTCCTCCACAGCGCTGGACCACCACCGCTCGTTTCCAAGCTACTTTCTGCGCTCTCATCGCTGCCGCGCAATGGGGAAAAAGCAAGGAGGTGCTGCTGCTGATTCCGCGGCCGCCTTCGCCATGGGGAAGAAGAAGGGTGGCTCCGCTGCTGCGGGCACCAGCGTCTCCGTCGGCGGGAAGAAGAAGGTCGCGGGCACCCGCGTGACCAATGGTGCATGGCGCCCTTCCATCATCAAGGCGTCGGATCTCCGTCTTCTTCGCCAAGACGGAGCTATTCCGGCAGCAGTCGCCGATGCACGCGTCCCCGGTGGTGAGACCATTCCTGTTCCTCCCACTGGTTTTTGAGTGATGTTTCTCGCATTCGTCATTCGCGGTCTCTCCTTGCCTCTCCACCCCTTTCTTAGGGGTCTTCTTTGTTTCTATGGGCTCCAGCTCCATGAGCTGTCCCCAAATTCGATTCTCCACATCACCTGCTTCATCACCCTTTGCGAGTGCTAGCTCGGAATCAAGCAACACTTTGGTCTTTTCAAGCGCTTGTTTAAATTGAAGCGTTAGTCCGCATCTGGCTCTTTAGTTTATGACGTAGGTGGTTGCGGAATCCACATCGACCCATCCGCCACCTACTTCGATATCAAGCTCACCAAGTCAGTCCAGGGATGGAGGGACAAATGGTTCTATGTCCGTGATCAGAAGGCTGAAGATGAGCACTTTGGACTCGCGCCCTTCGATCCCGCGACTCCCTGCAAGAAGATGCGTTCTTGGAAGAACATAGTGATGCCTGGCAAACTTGCGGAGACAGACGTGCTATATCAGCGCGTCTGCGACCTCGAGAGTCGCATAGGCGCACAAGAGGGAGGTTGTGCCCTTATCAGAACTTGGCTGCGTCGTCGCATCCAGCCTCTCCAAGCCAGAGTCCATCCCATGTTTCAATGGGGTGGCGCTGATGATACCACTCGCGTGTCTGCCGATGGCATGTCCACGAGTGAGGTGGATAAGAGGGTTCGATTGGTCACGAAGTACACTGTCAAGGATGTGCTTCCGAGTGAACCAATCGTTCCTCCTTTTGATGCTTCGAATCCTCCTCCTGAGGTAAAGTTGTGCTACGCAGTAGCTTATTTGCACGATTGCTTTTTGTTGCTTACTTATGCCTTTTGCTGATCTTTGCTGTTTGTATGCAGGATTGGGCGGTGTCGCCCTGTATGCCTCCTCTTCTTGAGGGGATTATTCCTGGTGAAGCTTTGGAAGAGGACAAGTCTGAATCGACTGTCCCTTCTGACGTAGAAGAGGAAGCCCCCGAGTCCGAGAGTCCGGATACTCACAAGCGTTCGCGCAACAAGGATTCAGACACGTCGACTCCTTCGACTCTAGAAGGCACGGCTGTTGGCGCGGAGTCGCCAATTCCAGCCGTTCCTGTGAGGGCTGTGGCACCGTCTTCTCGCAAGAAGATGCGATTGCCCAAGGAGTCTTCGTCGGAGTCGGCGGAGGCCACGTTTGATCTTGACAAGTTTGACTCGTAAATTTGCTACTTCATTGATTCTTTTCTGTTGTCTTCTTGTTGGCTTTGCCCTGGAGTTTGCCTTTTCTCAATGTGGATTTGATCTTGTAGTCAAGAGGCGTCGTCATCTTCTGGCGGCGTCGAGTTTTTGAAAGAATCGGGAGTCGCGACCTCAAGGGCCAAGGTGGAGGTTGAGCGTGCTCCTTCTCCTGCGGCAGCGGCCCACTCCGGGCACAATTCTTCGAGCTCTCCTCACGTAGGGGAGCATCGAATGGTTGCTCGGATGACGGTTCAGCAAACTTCTTCGGAGTCGCTAGAGGACCATGCAAGTATATCTTTCCTTCTTTTCTTGTGTGGCAGTCGATGACTTCTGTTGCCCTCTCTGATTCCTTGTTTTGTGCGACAATTCCTTGTAAAGGAGGCCGCGCAAGTAGCAGAGCAGGTGATGGCGATGGGTCGCCAGCATGCAATGCTGGAGATGCATCACCGTGTTGTCGAGAGTGAGTGTTCTACACTTATTCTTTTTCGCCTTCTCCTTTTTTGGTACAGTCGACTGATAGTCAACCTTTGATTGCCATGTAGCTGAGCATAACGCGTTGCTGCACAACGTCGCCACTTTGGAAAAAACATTAGCTGCGGCTGTGAAGGGGCACGACGAGGCAATCGCGGCTCGTGATGATGCACAGAAGCGCGAAGAAGATCTACGTCCCTCCTTTGCGGCCAGGGAAAAGTTGTTCGAGGAGCAACTATTCTCAGTCGCCAAGGCCCTCTCAGGTACCTTTGCTGGTAGATATTTTGTTGTTGTCCTTCTCTGTATCTAGAGTTTTGCCGGTGGCGCTGGAGTTTTGATCCATGTGTGTTTTTTCTGTGCAGATGCTGGTGACTTGTACCAATCTGATCTAGGTTCGGAACACTGGATAGCGGTAAAGAACATCCTCAAGTACTTGAGAAGAACTAAGGATATGTTTCTTATATACGGTGGTGAAGAAGAGCTAGTCGCTAAGTGTTATGTCGATGCTAGCTTTGACACCGATCCGGATGACTCTAAGTCTCAATCCGGATACGTATTTATCTTGAACGGAGCAGCAGTTAGTTGGAGGAGTTCCAAACAACCTATGGTGGCTGGATCAACGATGGAGGCGGAATATGTTGCTGCTTCAGAAGCGGCGCAGGAGGCGGTTTGGATGAAAGAGTTCATTACGGAACTAGGTATGGTTCCCAGGCGTTGGACCCAATGGTGATCTATTGTGACAATAATGGAGACATAGCCAACACAAAGGAACCGAGGTCTCACAAGAATTCCAAGCATATTAAGCGCCAGTTTCACTCCATCCACGAGCATGTCAAGGATGGAGATATAAAGATTTGTAAAGTACACACGGACCTAAATGTAGCAGATCCGTTGACTAAAGTTCTCCCTAGGGCAAAACATGATCAACACCAGAACTCCATGGGTGTTAGATTTATCACTATGTGAACTAGATTATTGTCTCTAGTGCAAGTGGGAGACTGAAGGAAATATGCCCTGAGAGGCAATAATAAAGTTGTTATTATATATTCCTTATATATGATAGATGTTTATTTTACATGCTAGAATTGTATTGATCGGAAACATCAATACATGTGTGTTTTATAAACAAAAAGGGTTCCTAGTTATGCCTCTCTTATAGACTAGCTTGTTGATTAACAAGATGATCAAGGTTTCCTGATCATGGACATTGGATGTTGTTAATAACAAGGTCACACCATTGGTGGAATGATGTGATGAACATTCATCCGAAGTATAGCATTATGATCAAGTCATTATGTTTATATTGCTATAACATCATACGAAGTAATCTTCATCCTTAGACCATGAGATCATGTTAATTGCTAACACCGGAAGAGTATCTTGATAACATCAAACGTCACACCGTAACAGGGTGACTATAAAGATGGGTTTAGTACTACGAAGGTGTTATGTTGAGGCTCATGGATCAAGAGTGGAATTTGTCAATCCAGATGACGGATAGATATACTCTGGCCCCTCTCGGTGATATCACATTAAGATAGCTTGCAAGCAAGTGATGTGATCACTAGAATATATATCACGGGAACGAGAAAAGAGTGCATGTCGGTAACGAGATCAAACTAGGTATGTAGATACCGATGATCGAATCTCGGACATGTAATATATTGAGAGACAAAGGGATTTAGTTACAAGCGTAAAAGGTTCTCACGATCACAAAAGTCATCGTTGAATGTGTAGGAGTCAGTACGGATATCTAGGTCCCGCTGCTGATTATTGATCGGAGAAGTGTCTCGATCATGTCTGCATTATTCGCGAACCGTAGGGTGGCACACTTAAGATTTACCGGACACCATTTTGGAGTACATATGTTTCAGACGAAAGAATTGCAAAGCGCAGGAATTGTTTCAATAGAAACCAGAAATTGTTTCGGGTGAAATTGCAGAAAGTGGTTCTACATGTGATATTAAAATATTGCAAGGGGCTATATGTGAATGTTTGTTAATTAAAGTAATTAACAAAATTCTGAATAAATTTAATTAAAAGAGTTTTATTAAATGAGAGAGCATTAAATTTGGAAAAATTTAATGCATTTAAAGTGGAGACTTTAAAAGGGAATGTGAAGAGGCATTTTAATGTGGAGGGGTTACCACCACATGAATGGGGGAGGTGAGGGGTCACCCCCCATGCGCCGGCCATGGAGAGAGGGGGCATCCCCCTCCTCCTATAAAAGGCCACCCATTCCCTCCTTCATCCACACACCTCCTTGTGAAGGATCTCTCTCCCCCTCTAGAATTATTCCCCCATGGTCTCGGATTAGCAAGATACATGTTCCCGGTGGCATTTCGTGTGGAAGGAGTTGCGGCTTCCGCTGGATCGCTGGAGCGAGGAGGTGGAGGTTGTCCGGTGGCTTGAACGTGTGTGCGCGTGCGGATGCGCTGCTGAGTTGCGGCGCTCGGACTTCCTCACGATCTTGAGATCGGCAAGTGCACGACTACATCAACCACGAGTTCCTACTCTTTAACAAAACTCGTTGTCTTTGAGGGTAAGTTCTCGTTGGATGTATGTCCACCCGTTGCTTTGTACCTAGTAGATAGATCTTGGCGTGTAGTTCACACCGTAGGAAATTTTTTGTTTTCTATGCTGCGGACCCAACATCTGCATATAGGGAAATTCCACCTAATAGTTTATCTAGAGAATTTACCCTTTGTGCTAAGACTAAAATTGAAAAAGTAATAAAATTTGGTGTAGCACCTATTCACCCCCTCTAGGTGCCCATACGATCCATTTCAGTTGGTATCAGAGCCCCGGCTCTTAATTCGGTCTTAACCGCCTAAGAGTAGTATGGGTACCAAGGGTGATGGGAATGAGGCTGTGGATAAGGTCACAATGGATGATCTCAAGACGTTGGAAACAACCTTGCTGAAATCCTTTGAGGCCAAGATGGAGGAGATGAATCAAATGATTGCTCGCCTCACATCATCCATAGCCCCATCTCCATCCTCCTCTGAGGCTGCCACACCATCATCTAAAGAAAAGGGTAACACCGGATCCAAGGATGATGATGTGGAAGGTGAAAAACTTAATGGTTCCACCTCAAGAAGGGAAGTGGTAAGGAGGAATATAGTGAGGTTCTCCACGTATATTCCCCCGACCCACCTATCCCTCATCCTCATATAAACAATAGGGGCGATCCACCCAAGCTCACTGCATCCTCTTTCAATTAATGGAAATTCTTAATGAAATCTCATGTTTGCAACTCCTCTATTGAACTTTGGAGGATTATTGAAGAGGGTCTTCATATTGGAGATCAAACCAACCTAACAAGAAGAGAAGTTGTGGACAACCAGTTGAATGCCATTGCTCTCAACATGATACAGCTGGGTGTGGGTCCCAAGGACATGCCACACATTGAACATCTCAACACAGCTAAAGAAGGTTGGGATGCTCTTATAGATCTCTTTATTGGGAATGAAAGCATGAGAAGGAACAGGTATGATGCCCTTAGTAATGAAGCTGAGGGATTCTACATGTTGGATGGTGAAAACCATGAGGACATGTATAGAAGACTCAAGGGCATTGCAACAACATTTAGAAAGCATGGGGCCACTCACATTGATGATGCATGGATAAAAAGGAAATATGTGAGTGCCTTAATGCCTTTCGAGCCAACGGACTTGAAGAGCCTGCAAGGTAGACATAATTACCATCAAATGACATCCAATGAAGTCATGCAAGAAATGGCGTCATTCAAAGTGGCAGCAAAGAATGCTGAAGATGCCCGTGCTCGGGCCATTGGAATGCAAAAGGGTGTCAATGTGGCTCTCGAAGCCAATGTTGTAGAGCAAGAGGAAGATGAAAGAGCTTTTGAGGGGGCCTCCATGGACTGCCCCGATGAAGTCAAACGTGCTCATGGTGAGTACATGGCGTTTTATGCAAGGAACTTTTGGAAGGACCCTGTCAAAGCCAAGTCAGAACTTGAGCGCAAGAACGGGTCAAATGGAAGAAGAGAAAGTGGCCCAAGATTGAGAACTTGCTACAACTGTGGAGATAGAATGCACTTTGTAGCCACGTGTCCGTATCAAAATAGAGAAGACAATGGTGGCATGCTCATTCTTAAAGAGAAATCTAAAGCACCCAAGAAGAAGCCATTTATTAAGAAGAATGGCCCCTTCAAGAAGCAACCCAAGATCGTCTTAGTTGCACAAGAAGAATATTCCTCTACAAGTGAAGATGAAGAGGATGATGATAGTTCCCGCGAGGTGGCTGCTATAGCCACCACATCGACTCCGTCATCTCTCTTTGACTCTCCAAACGAGAACGTCAACAACAACAATGCCACTTGCCTAATGGCAAGAGGGTCCGAGGTATCAACTTCTAGCTCTTCATTTCCTAAGACTAACATAATTTTGGATATGGATGATCATGCCAGTCTTAAAATGAAAGAAGAAGTTATTGCTTTGGATACTTTTTTCACTAACCTGCAAGGTGAGCACAAACTCCATTTTGATGCTCTTATGAGTCAACTTGCTCAAGCCGAAGATCTTCTTGAAGAAAAGGGCAGAATTGAAAGAGAAGATGCCTTGGAGATAACTTCTTTGAAGAATGCCTTGGAAGAGGATGAGGAAGCTCGAGTATCTTTGGAAGAGAGACTCGAATCCATTGAGGAGTCATAGGAAGAAGCTGTGGCTCAGCTCATCAAAGAACGTGACCATGCTCTTGCCAAGGTAAAGAAACTAAAGAAAGAAAAGATTGACTTTGGGGCTGTTCATGCTAGACTTTTGGAGAAGTTTGATAATCTTGAAAGTGCTCACAAGGCATTGAAGAGTGATCATTCTACTTTAAATGAGTCTCATGACCATCTCCAAACTCAATTGAAACGGTATGATGTGCCAAGTACCTCCACTTCATCCTCTAGATAATAAGACCTTGCAAGAAGTTCTCAACACAAAGGTAAAAGAGTTATTGATGAGATACTGAGCAAGGAAAGGACAAACAATAGTAAAGAAGGTCTTGGTTACATCCCCAAGACAAAGAACAAGAAAAACAAGAAGAAGAAGAAGAAGAAGAAGAAGAAGAAGAAGAAGAGCAAGACTGCTCAACCAAAGACTAGCAACATTACCAATGACAAGACTAATTATGATGGTTTTGTAGGGGTCAACAATCCTAACTTTGAACTATATTGCGATCATTATGGTGATGTTTATGCTAGTTATGTAGGCCCTTATGATTGTTACATTCCTTGTTCTATTTGGGTTCCCAAGACCCTTGTTACTAACATGAGAGGCCCATTGAAAAATGGGTACCTAAAACCAAGAATTAATTTTCTTGCAGGGCTATGCTTCCGGTGGTTCTAAATGGGTACTCGATAGCGGTTGCACGAGTCATATGACCAGAAGCAAGGAGATCATCACGGAGATGTGGCCAAAACTTGATCACATAACCGTCTCCTATGGTGACAAGTCAAAATCTGAGGTATTGGGTCTCGGCAAAGTTGTGGTGGCTCACGATATCTCTCTCGTGGACATCATGCTTGTTGAGACCCTCGGGTACAATATACTTTCAGTTCGTGCCCTTGCTAAGATGGGCTTTGCAGTTTATATTGATGCCGATTTGGTGGTACTCTTGTGGAGAAAGTCTCTAAAAGTTGCTTTCGTGGGATATGTCGAAAATGACTTGTACGTGGTGGACTTTTCGGGGAAAACCACTACAGGACCGATGTGTCTTTTCGGAAAGGCTAACGCGGGTTGGCTATGGCATCGCCGACTAGCCCACGTCAATATGAGAACTTTGCAAAGTCTCCACAAGGGTGGCCACATCCTTGGACTAAAAGAAAATGTCTCCTTTGCCAAAGATCATGTTTGTAGGGTGTGTGTTGAAGGTAAAATGCATGACTCACCTCATCGAAGGAAATCTATTATCTCATCAAAAAGGATTTTGGAGCTCCTTCATGTGGACCTCTTCGGACCTCCATCTCATGCAAGCCTCGGCGGGAAGAAGTATTGTCTAGTGATTGTTGATGATTACTCAAGATACACTTGGGTTTATTTCTTCAAGTTGAAGAGTGAAACTCAACAAACAGTCATCGACTTCGCCAACGAGGTTCAACGTCAACACAACGTCCCCATTCTGGCTATAAGAAGTGATAACGGCTCTGAGTTCAAGAACTACACCTTAAATGAGTTCCTAAGTGAAGAAGGGATAAGACATCAATATTCCGCTGCGTACACCCTCAACAAAATGGTGTAGCCGAGAGGAAGAATCGAACTCTAATGGATATGGCAAGATCAATGTTAGCTGAATTTAAATCTCCATATAACTTCTGGGCTGAAGCAATCTCTACTGCTTGTCATTCATCCAACCGATTATACCTCCGCAAGATCTTGGACAAGACTCTCATATTTTTGGGTATTCGGGTGTAAGTGTTTCTTTCTTATCAAGGGAGTTCGTTTATCTAAGTTTGAATCTAAGGCTCTAGAAGGTATTTTTGTTGGTTATGGTGCCGAATCCCACACTTATAGAGTCTACAATAAGCTCTCTGGAACTGTTGTAGAATCTTGTAGTGTGGTGTTCGAGGAAAATGACGGTCCCCATGCGGAGCAAGTTGGTGTTTGTGATGCAGATGTTGAAATACCCCAAGATGCCATACGAAGAATGGGCGTGGGATTTTTCCGCCCCATTGAGGAACCCCTTGTGGCGGATCGGGAAGGACAATTCTCTTCCCATGAAGAGCCCTCATCTACACATGCACTCACTCGTACATCTCAATCCTGCGTTGGTCTAGGTGTGGGCATGGATATAGGGGGAGTGTGGTCCTAACTCATTGGGCTAACCCTCCCCCCATAATGCCAAAATAAAGATAAGTCATTTCTCTTAATATCATTTTGTGATATGTGAGCTTATTGATGAGTATTGGTCGTGAACCCAAGATATATCTTCGTGGTGTCACACCATACACTCCAACAAGGTGGCTTTGGCCACCGCCCTCTCCCTTGAGGAGAATTGGATCTTTTTGGCTGTTCTTTTCTATCTCATGTTCTTATGGGAATCAGACTCAATCTTGGCTTTTATTTGATTTGGATCTTCCAATTTTGAGTGTCTAGTACCATCTCAGTTTGGCTCTCTTAATCCTAAGCCTTTCCCTACCCCTAAGCCATCTATTCTAGCACACAAGTCCCTTGTACACCTTGTAGGGGTGTTGTTTGGGGACGCGCGGGCCTGGTTCTGTGTGTAACAGAATTCCAGATTTGAGGCCGGATAGTCCGGCCCAAGTGTAGGCCGGATAATCCGGCCCTGGCGGATTTCGTTTTAATGGGCAGGGATCGGGGGGAAGGGCTCATAACGAGCAGCACTTCTCCCCCAACCCTCTCCTCCTCCTCAGCCGCCGCCTGCCGTCCCCCACCCTCAACGGAGCCTCTCCGGCCACCGGATTTTCCGGGCCTTCCCGGATATTCTTCTCCCGGAAAATATGAACAGGGGCGGTTTTTCCTCCCCAGGCTGGATAATCCAGCCTTCACATAGGACCGGATAATCCGCCCCCCAGAAGTTGATCAAGGCCAAGCACGGCGCGACGGTCTGATAGGGGGGCGGTTTATCTGCCGGATATTCCGAGTCTGGAGCGGAGTTTTCCCCATGCCGGATAATCCGGCCCTCACTTGGGCCGGATAATCCGGCCCCCAAAGTGTCCAACGGCTGGTTTTTGAAGGGGGGTATAAATACCCCTTCTTCCCCAATGTTCAGAACTCTTGATTCATTCGAAATTGTCCAGACATTGTGCAAGAGCTCTCATTCTCGATCTCCCACTTCAACCACCCGAAGGTCTAGATCTTTGGGGGAATTGAAGGAGGAGAATTTCATCATCGTCATCACGAATCAAGCGCTTCAACTCCTCTCCATTCACTTGGAGAAATCCCTGATCTAGTATTCTTGTCAATACCTAGATCTTGTTCATTGTATTTGATAACTTTGTTCTTGTGGCAGCTTGTTGTCATTTCCGGAGCCTCCAAGTTGTTTCCCCGCTAGTTTTGTAAAGGCGCCGGTGCCCGCCTCGAAGGGTACCTATAGTGGAAAGGTGGATTAGGCCTTTGTGGCGGGATTCATCGGAGAACAGGGTGAGGCCTATTATGGCATGGTGGTCTTAGTACCGCCCACCCCTCCAACGCAGACGTATTTCCCTTAAAAAGGAAAGAACTGCGGTCAAACAAATCTTGTGTCTCCGCGTGCTACACTTCGGTTTACCCGTTCCTCTTCCACTCGCTCTTTACTCGCTAGTAGATAGGTCTGCATATAGGGAAATTCCACCTAATAGTTTATCTAGAGAATTTACCCTTTGTGCTAATCCTAAAATTGAAAAAGTATTAAAATTTGGTGTAGCACCTATTCACCCCCCTCTAGGTGCCCATACGATCCATTTCAATATGTATAGATCACACTTATTCAAAAACCACTCAAATGAACTCCATTTTCAAATCCCAAGCAACCACAGATGCTTAAGCATGTGACAAACAACTCCACCAAAAATCATCTCAAAATTCAAAACTTGAATTCTTTCGCCCATTTCTACAAACACCTTGTGGGCAGTATTCAAACAAAAACCAAAAACACTATTTTGAGCAGTGTTTGGACCAATGTGGTCTCCCATTCTGCAACCACAGCCACCCAGTGCACCCCCTACCCTTTTGTAGCCCGGCCACCCACTGTGCCACGGCCAAATGGTCATGGCCATTAAGGCCGAGCACCATTGGGCACCCCCACCGGCGACAGCGCGCCACAGCCGCCGCCAGCCTCGCCCACCATGTCCAGCACGTCGCCTGTGGTCCACCTCCACCGTCCAGCCAGCCCCAGCCCGCGGACAGCGCCAGGAGCAGCCAGGAACCTCCGCGCCCGGAGCCTGTTTGCCATGCCGACGTCGCCCGCAGAGCACGCATGGTTCCCGTGCAGCCAGACCCCGCCTCGCTCTAGCCGCCGTTCTACACGATCACCACCGTCCTAGGAAGCTAACGGACATGCCTGTTCCCCCGACCGTGCCTCGTAGTTGCCGGCCGCCGCGAAACTCGCCGTCAGCAGAGACATAGTGCACGCCGCGCCACTCACCTCCCCCGACTGCAAACCGCTGCACACGCACCGCCGTGACACTCGCTAGGGCACCGCCCACCGTCCTAGCCCACCGCTCATACCTCTAGCTCGCTGTGCCGTCGTCATCGGCGAGCATCGCCAATGCTCCTGTGCCACTTCGCTGAGCCTATAAATAGAGGCCTCCCTAGCACAGTTTCCTCACACCACTCTCATCCCCTCCCTCTTAGAACACTCCTAGAGCCGCACCGGAGCAAGCCGCCGTCCGCATCGTTAGAATTTCGCTGGAGTCTACCGCGGAAGGAGAAGAAGGGGGCCATTGATCTAGGCCACCTCTCGGGACGCCGTCGGTACCAGGAGAATCGCCGTCCTCGACTTGTTCGTTGGCCCACCTCGCCGACCCTCACCGGAGCCCCGGTAAGCCACCCCAGACCCCCACCGAGCCGCTACGGTTACACCTCGCCGGCGACCTGTCCGTCGTCGACGACATGTCATAGATGTAGATCTTCCTTTTAATCTTACGACCCACGTCGCCCCGTACCGCTTCGCGTTTAAAGAGCCGCTGACATCTGGAACCCCCTGTCAGCTGTTCTCTGCACCGCGGAACGCCACTGGGCCGGCCCACTAGTTTTCCCGCACGACCCAGTTAGTTGAAATATGGATTTTTCTATTTTAGTTTGAACTCACTTATATCCCTTAGTATAAAAATCAATTCCATAAGATCTACTGAACCAAATTGAGTGATTCAAATTTTGTTAGAAAACTACATAAAAGATCTATCCAAGCCCGTTGGATTTAATTCATTTAGAATTACAGATCTCTCCTAGTAAAAATAACAAGACATAAGCTTTTGCACATTCAAACATTTTTTATAAAATCAACCATAATAGCTTTTGAGTTGATTCCAACTCTCAAAAATCACATTTAACCATACCTATCTGAATATGTAATAATATTAAGGTTTACATGAAGTGACATTGGACTAGTACCAAAATAATGCTATATAGTCATTTCTAGTCACTTTAAATCATTAAATATTAAACTTAAACCAAAGAAAAATTCCGGAAAATATACCAAAAATCCTATTTCACCCGAAGACTCTAGGAGCCAGAATACGAGACGGAGAAGAGCCAGGGGTGGCCACACCACCTGGTGGCGTGAGCCAGGCCAGGCCGCACCAGGGGGTGGTGTGGGCCCCCAGGCACCCCCTCGGCCTCTCTCTTCGCCTATAAGGAGCCTTCTGACCTAAAAACTTCGGGGGGGGGGGGGGGTTAGATGTTTTTCCAGAAGGAGTTTCGCTCCGCCGCCACCACCAGATTCCACGAAACATCACCATCGCTTCTCCATCGACCATCCATGTTTCCCCCATCTATGAATGAGTAATCCCCCTCTGTAGGCTATGGGGATGGTAGGGATTGGATGAGATCGTTCATGTAATGGCATCAGATTGTAAGGGCTTGGTGCCTAGTATCTTTTATTAGTGCTTTATGACTTTGTTGCGACTTGTTGTGCTTAATGCTTGTCACTAGGGCCTGAGTGCCATGATTTCAGATCTGAACATGTTATTGATTCATTATGATAGTATTGTTTTTGGTCTTATCTACAAGTTGTATACACACGTTATTGTCCGAAACCTATGGCCTCGAAGTGACAGAAATCGGGATAACCGGAAGGGAATGGCTTTGATGTGAGGATACATGTGTTCACAGAGTGTTAATGCTTTGCTCCGGTGCTCTATTAAAAGGAGCACCTTAATTGCCAGTAGTTCCCTAGAGGCCGCGCTGCAAACGGGCTGGCAGGACAAAAGATGTTGTGCAAGTTCTCATTGCGAGCACGTATGACTATATATGGAACACATGCCTAGGATTGTCTAGTACTTGGATGCTTTATCTTATTTATCTGCAATTGCCCTATGTTCTGATTGCTATGTGAATTGTCTTGTCCATGCAACGCCCGTCCATCCATCCCTATGCCTACCGCACTCGAATCCCATTGTTTACTGCTTTTGTTACTACTGTCTTTGCTTTGCTACTGCTGTTACTTTGCTATTACTACTATAAAACTGTTGCTACTGATAAACTGCTGTGAGCAAGATTGTTTCTAGGTGCAGCTGAATTGACAACTCAGTTGTTAAGGCTTATAAATATTCTTTGGCTCCCCTTGTGTCGAATCAATAAATTGGGTTTCACTTCCCTCGAAAATACTTCGATACACCCCCTATACTTGTGGGTCATCAAGACTATTTGCTGGCACCGTTGCCGGGGAGCATAGCTTTATTTATCAAGTTCACTTGGATTCTCTTTTGTTCGCTGCTATCCATCCATCATGGGTAAGTCTCGTGATGGCAAGGT
The DNA here is from genome assembly GCA_910589775.1 of Avena eriantha. Lineage (NCBI taxonomy): Eukaryota > Viridiplantae > Streptophyta > Magnoliopsida > Poales > Poaceae > Avena > Avena eriantha. The sequence continues at coordinate 41,757,811 of OU342745.1, read as the reverse complement.
TCCTATTTTACCATACACTACAAGAAGAGGTACGGTTCTAAACACCTCTGCTGCTCTTGATTCACCATCTATTATAAGTAAGCTCGTTACACCACCACATACACATGCTACACCCACTGCTACTACTACTGAATCTGAAACTTCTGATGCTTATGATGCTGCTTCTACTGTGCTTGATAAGAGTGGTTCATTAGGTCCTTTCCTAGATGGTACGATTGCTAGAACTATAACTAGAAATACCGAAACTCCTAATGAAGACACTACCACACCTGTTAGCTCACCTGAGTCTAGTGAGAGTTATGATATTGAAGATGGTTATGTTGAGATGACCGATGAGTTTATTAAAGAATGTAAGAACACCCATGATAGGAGCTCTGCTAAGAGTCTCCTTGAGAGGCGTACTATTAGACCCAAATTATATCATGCTGCTAAGTTTGTTGCTTCTCCCATAAACATTATAGATGAAGATTATGATTTTTCTCTCGATCTATCTTACATAGCTATTGTCGAGAAAGAACCTTTTTGTGGGACTAAGAATGAAAGTGCGGTAGCACATATGAATGAACTTTCTACCATGAGTGGCTTGTTTTCTGATGATATTAAGATGCGTACTTACTTTGTTGCTAAGATTTTCTCCTTTTCACTGAAAGGAGAAGCTAAAACTTGGTTTAGTAATTTACCTCCTAGGTCTATTGACAGCCCCGAGTGCTTGATTAGTACTTTCCTGCAGAAATATTTTCCTCCCAGTGCTAGACATGCTATTTTGCAGGAACTTTTTGATTTTAAACAGGGAGAAAAGAGGTATTGCCCGAATCTTGGGCAAGGTTTTGTGCTTTGATTCATGCACAGGCTAGAAGTCCATTACCTAAGAATGAGCTTCTTGATATATTTTATAATGGACTAACTGAAGAATCTAGGACATACCTAGATAGTTGTGCTGATTGTGTTTTGAGGAATAGGACTCCTAAGGAAGTTGAGGAGTTAATGGCTAAAATAAGCAAGAATTATGAAGATTGGACTCCTCCTAAACAAGCTATACCTCAAGTAATTGTACCTGAACCATCTATTCCCGTGCCTATTCCAACATCAAAGAAGAGGGCGGTTATTGAATGAAATGATGAAGTGATGAAGGAAGCTAAGAAATGTCTTAAGGAGAAGGGAATTAAAGCTGCAGATGTCAAGAATTTACCTCCTATAGAAGAATTATGTAAGCCTATTCCCTACTCATCCACTATTGAGGTACACTCTCTCCAACACTTTGATGAAGGTGATATCCCTTACTCTAAACCTCCTGATCAATGCTTAGAAGAATTCAATATCTTTATTGTTAAGCAAGATAACTTTAATAAAAGGGTGCAAAATCATCTAATGGAAAACACTAGAGCTATTGTTGAGTTGAAAGATATTGTGGAAAGAACCTCTAATGATGTTAAAATGATTGTTAAACACTTTCAAATGGTTCAAACTCAAATAGATCAACTCGTTAAAGTGCAAAACGACTTGCTAGTTAATGCTGCTAAAGAAAAACATGCTTATGAAATTAGAACTAGAAATGGTGCTGCTACCCAGGATCCTCTATATCCTGAGGGGCATCCCAAAAGAATTGAGCAGGATTCTCAACAAGCGGAAAATAGTGGTTCTACTCGTAAGAAAAGGAAAAAGAAACATAAAACTGTTGTAGAACTCTCTAAACCTGCTATAGATCCTAATAGTATATCTATCTCTGATGCTGAAACTGAAAGTGGTAATGAAGAAAATGAAGTTCCTAACGAAGAAAAAGTTGAAGAAGAACCTGAAAACCACACTAATACTACTAAATACACTAAAGAAGATTTTATTGCTAAGAAACATGGTGGTGAAAGAGAACCTTGGGTCCAAAAACCTATGCCTTTCCCTGATAAGAAACACAAGTGAAAGGAAGATGAACACTATAATAAGTTTTGTGAGTGGATGAAGCCTTTATTCTTGCAAATTCCTTTAACTGATGCTATTAAATTGCCTCCTTACTCAAAGTATATGAAGGACATTGCCTCGAATAAAAGGAAGATCCCTAATCAAGAAATTTCTACTTTGCTTGCTAATTATTCCTTCAATGGTAAGGTTCCTAAGAAAGTTGGAGACCCAGGGATTCCAACTATCCCTTGCTCAATTAAGAACAGTTATGTTAGAACTTCTTTATGTGATTTGGGAGCTGGAGTTAGTGTTATGCCTTTCTTTCTCTATAAGAGGCTTCAACTTGAAAAATTAATACAAACTGATATATCTTTGCAAATGGCTGATAAATCTACCACTATTCCTGTGGGTATATGTGAGGATGTACCTGTTCAAGTGGCTCATAATTGCTTGATATTAACTGATTTTGTTGTGCTTGAAATGCCTGAAGATGATAATATGTCTATTATTCTTGGGAGACCTTTTCTTAATGCTGTAGGAGCTATTATTAATTGTAATCAAGGAAAGGCGACCTTCAATGTTAATGACAAGGAACATACCATCTATTTCCCCAAGAAGATTGAAAGGACTTATGGCTTGAATTCAATTGAACATGTTGAAGGCATTCAAGTTGGAGAAATATATTGTCCCATACCAAGATAAAATTTTGAAACTATTATGATTGGGACCATTGCTATCAAGGTTGAGGTAACATAATCATTAGTGGAGTACAAAGTTTTGTCTCATATGCAATTGTTTTGGTAGCAAGACTTGATCAACCTTGTTAACAAAAGGATTCCATTGAACAAAACAATGTTTTTATTATGATTATCTCCATTTATTTCTATCCTTTGCATTTTAGTTTTTGCTTTCGTTTAGTTTTATTTTTGTTGTTAGTTGCTTGCATGTTAGAACTTCTGTAGTTCTAGCCTTGTTTTGTCCTTGCATCATGTTTCCAAACAAAAAAAATCTGTCTGTCAGAAAAATCATTCTTCTATCTCTGAAAAATGCCCAAAAATAAAGTGTCTCGAAAAATTCGAGAAAATTCATATTAAATTTTTACGTGAAAAAAGGGGCAGAGGAGTACCTGGGAGGTACCGGGGGGCCCACCAGGCAGGTACACCCCATGGTGGCGCGACCAGCCTTGGGTGGCGCCATGCCCTGGTGTGGGCCACCCCTGCCCCCCCCACTAACTCTCTCACCTGCCACTTTCTTCTCTCTCCCGAGTAAGCTCCAGTTCATAGCTCAAAATCGCGTTCTTGCTGTGCTTGCTCTCGATTTTTTCGATGTCCTTTCTCAGCCCATCTTTCTTGCTGAAATTTGGAGCATTTGTTCCCTGGTATGTGACTCCTCCCCTTGTCCAAGTAGATTTGTGTTTAGTGGTTTATATGTTGTGTATTTTGCTGTTGTAGGTGAATGGTTATGAGGGCTTGTAAGCTTGTTTGATGCTTAGAGATATAGTTTTGATACATGTTTAGGCCTCTTGCAAGTTCCTTTGAGTAGAATCATTCATTATATATACTTTGCAATCACTTGTTTAATAGGTGTTTAAATTTCAGAATACCAAGCATGAACAACCATACTTTTGGAGAGATATTTGAGAGTGATGCACCTAGGAGGTTGAGGCCCTCAAGAACAGCCTCGCAAGCTAGGCCATCATACACACTACAAGGAATCTGTCTATATATGACCCTTTATTTTCGTCACAGAATCGTCACAATAGTTCGTTTATGACGATTCTATGACGATTTTGAGATCATCGAAAGCTGGGCGTCGCTAATGAACTATAACGACGTTTTTGAAAAAATCGTCATAACAATCTATGACGATATTGGATCGTTATAACCGTTATGACGATCAGTATCGTCACGGGCTGTCCAACCTCGCCAGGTCAGATCCTACATGGCATATCCTACGTGGCAAAATTGTGACGAAATAGAATCGTCGTAACATAAATTTAGCCCGGTCCATTTTAGTCGTTATATGTGCTAAGCCCAATAATTTAGCCTTTTATTTTCTATAAGATAACAGGTTTTGTTTTTGCACTTTAGCCTTCTTAAGCCCATTTCCATTTTATATTCAGCATTTTCTAATAAGATCCAAAAGTGTATGGGCAATGGCTTTTTTACAGAATTATTTGATTCAGTATAACTTATTCTGGCCTTTTAACGATGCAATAGTATTTGGACCTTGGCCTCTTTAGATTTGGTACTACACAGCCAGGATTACACAGATCAAGCCCATATCTTATTTACCAATATTACAAACAGAAGAGGGAAAATAATAAAATTCATCAAATAACACTAAACTAGTCTATTATGATCTTTACATCTTCTATTAAGACTAAGGTATGCCTACTGTACAAGAGCTACAGTTTGCTACAATATGCTCAACAGCTTCAATCCAAATATTCAATATGCTGCAGTTTTTGTTTCATGGCTCCACACTTCAAATTTCTCAACTTTATTAGGCTTGGATCTCCTGTAAAAGAGGAAGACGGACACCATTTCTAGTCCATATGAAAGGGAATAACCAAGATACAGAAAATCAACTTGGTAATTCACTTATGCAAACATACTTGCAGTATTCTACAAACATCTACTTTTTCTAAAACAGATGGAATTAAACTGTGAAAAAAGCACCATTCATTGTTATAAAATGCCTATTCACAGTAGGCTTTTGCAGCATTTGGGTTCATGGTAACCAACTATGAAGTGCATACATGTATGCTATATGAACATTAATTGCTCCCTCTGTCCCAAAATATAAGGCACCTAAGGATTAGTCAAAAGTCAACGCTTTCTAAGTTTGACCAGGATTATACACAAAAATATGAATATTTACAATACTAGATCAGTATTAATAGATTCACCATACAACATATTTTGTTAATCTGTCCATTTAATATTGTAGATGTCGATATATTTTTCTAAATTTTAGGTCAAAGTTAATAAGATTTGCCTTTTGACTAATCCTTCGGCGCCTTATAATTTGGGACGGAGGGAGTATCATGCAAGAGTAAATACTTAATCATCTAGACAAAACTACACAAGTGCAAGAATGCATAAATACAAGTTACAGAGCTTTGGGTGGTCAAGACAAATAAAAACACTCACAAAAAGAGCTGAATATTGCACTCAACTCGTAGAGCTCGATTTCTTCAGTTGGGGAAAATCCAGCCATTTCATTTAATGTTGTCGGGATATCAATGTTGTCAGGATATCAAATGGCTTTCCCAAAGCGTTGACAAAAAAGCCTACCAATAAAACTATATAACAAAATGATGTCAGTACAATGACAGATGTTTTTAAAAAACAGTAAGTGATTTGAGTTCAAGTTTAGAAGTCAGCATTAATATCGAAGACTGAATACACAAAATAAGAAAAATACTCCGCTGGAAGGTTGAGGCTCTAGTGCGCTAGGCTATTCAGATGCTACTGATCAAGAGGAAAGGCAACTCACTCGAGTGACGCACCCCAAGCTGCTCCGCCACCAGACATGGCGATGTAGGTCAACGATACTCTAGGTTAGCAGAAACACTATTACCTCACTATCGGTACACTATCTAGTACATCAAGATCCCTATAGTCCACTTTCTAGTACACTAACAAATAGCATTACACTATCAAAGGAAAATGACAGTACTCCCTGTAGGTGCAAGTTTCAACTAAATGTGAACACTAGGAATAACATATGTTCGAGTAATACTGTAGGTGCAAGTCAATTAGCGCTAGGAACATGTTCTAGACAACTAGAGTATTACTGTAGGTGCAAGTTTCAGAATGCAAATTCTAGAAAATAACATGTGGTGGAGTACTGATTTTAACTAAAGCACTACTCCAAGTAAAACAACATGTGCTACAGTAACTTGACAGTACCGTACTCACAATTAATCTCTGCGGTACAGAGTGGTCTTCTGACGAAAGCATGTATAACGATTAGCATAAATAGAAATGAGAAACTAAGTGGTAGCAGAAATGAATGATGTATGTTGCTTATTCATGTTGAAATTGAGCACTGAAATGCATTGCTAAACTATGTGAGCATAGTATAACCCAGTAACATTTTAACTTGAAGAAACCATATTTTTTACAGAATTCATTTGTTCAGCTTGGGTGGTTCAATGTCACTTCAACAACTGATAGGAATGCATGGTGCTACTTGGAGGCATGACAAGTTGACATGTAGAAAGTCTAGAGCATGATAAGCTAGCAAGGTGTTAAAATTGTCAGAAATATAATATATTTCCTAGCCCTTTCCATCAGTTCGGACTTTTGGGATAGTTGGCTAGTGCACTAGTTGGCACTATATTACATTTCTGACAAAAAATAAGTAGAGGACTGCATATTTAGTGAACTATTGAGTTTTCACAGACAGTATAGAGCATCTATAGCTAATCAACATCAGTAGCCCCAATGCCTAGTCATAGTTAAGTCAATCTCTAGTACGGCGCAGGGCTTATCTGAGATGATTGCTTACCCACCACATCCACATGGTTTTGTAGTTTAGTTCTGAAATGGAGCAGTAAAATGCAGTGATAAGCTATCTGGATATATCACCCAGTAAATGAACTTCAATAAACACTGATAAACAGTTGTTGATGTTGCTGCTTCAAGCCACGGCAGGATGAACTAGCAGCTAGCAAAATTTTTCTAATAAATCTGTGAGGGGGGATGAGACGGAAACTATCACAGTAGCTGCATGTTATCGAGTCGACAGAAAGGGATAACATCGACAACAAGCTAGAGTTGGTGTTTGTAATGGTGCACAAATGAAGACGGTATACTGCACTGAATCTAGCCGTGGATAGCCATAGCGAACCGATGTGTGGACTTATTGGAGTGTTGGAGCTGAAGCTAGGCAAATTAGTAATAAGCTAAAATGCAGTTTTTATGGGGATATATACAAGGCACTAGTAGTAGAAATCAAGTTGATATACTGAAGTCGAAGTGGTTTACTAGCATAGCTAGGTATTGGATATTTGTTATGCAGTCAACGCGCAATTACTTGTTTGTAAGAAACCTATACACATAGTCACTGTGCTACTACTTGCTAGGAGTCGTGAAATGAAGTTAATGAGACAAGTGCAGAACCAGTAACCTTATACTTATTTGAGATCATTACTTAATGAAGGATTCGTATACAAGTGTGAAGGTTTGAATTGAACAGTAAGATGCACAAATAAACTATGTGAATCTAGTATAACCCAGTAACTTTTTGCTTTAAGCAACCATATTTTGCATAGAATCTAATCGTTCAGCTTGGTTGGTTCCATGGTTTAGTCCGTGGCAAACAGATACTATAGTGTCAAGAGCTCACAGAAATGTGCCAAAGCTGCTGCTGCTGCTTAGAGGCATGACAAGATGGCGTGTAACAAGTCTACTACTACACAATAAGCTAGCCAGATGTTCAAAATTTCAAGATAGAGCACAGTGAACAAGGAATACTATATGTCAACACATGAGCTACTGCTTGAAATGAACCAGCTAGCAAACTATTCTAATAGTAAATCGGTGAGGGGGAGGAGACAGAGGGAGTAGGGACGCAACGAACCTGGGTTGCAGGAGGGTTGCAGCATTGAAAATAAATCGGCGAGGAACTGCTTGGGGACCGTCATAGCTCCTACTGGCTGCGGCAATTCAATTCGACTCCGATTCGACTGCGAGTGGAGGAACTTGTCCGGCGTCACGTGTGACTATGTGAGGAGACAAGGAAGGGGAATGAGCTACAGCTCGAAGCTACATCATTAACTAGGTAGTAAGCAAAATAGTCTAATAAATCAGGGAAGGGGAGGAGACAGAGAGGGCGCAGGAGAAGTCACGGCTCGGGGCTCCTGCTTGCCGGCGCCGTCCTCGAGCTGCGGCGATTCGATGGCAGGAGGGCAAGGAGGGGAGGAACCCGGCCAGCGTCACACGCTTGGAGCGAAGGAAGGAAGGGGAAAGATTAGTGGCTAGCGTGACTGAGAGGAGGAAGGAAGAAGATGATGGCATAACTACTAGCTGGCGAAGGTCCGTCAATAGACATAGGACATACTCGGGGAGGCTGATGAAACCATCGCTTTCTCCATCCGCCTCGTCGTCGTCGGTGGCTTTGTGGAGGAGGCTCTCGAACGGCGGAGGCGCAATCGAGAGTTTGGGAGGGGTGCAAATCTCGCTGGAGAAGGAGGGCAGCGGCGGCACGCGGATCTTGTTGGAGAAGGAGGGGAACAACGTTCGCTCGCTTATGTGTGGCGGCGGGTGAGAGGATTAGGGTTTGGGAACCGGCTGGCATGCGGATCTCGTTGGAGAAGGAGGGGAGCAGCGTTCGCTCGCTTATGTGTGGCGGCGGGTGAAAGGATTAGGGTTTGGGAACCGGCTCGCACGCGCGCGATGGTGAAAATATTTCATATGTCTACGCGCGATGGTGAAAATATTTGGTGTCTACGCGCGATGGGTACCATGCCACGTTACCTATCCATGTCAAGTTCAAGTAGATCAACATCTTATCCGTCCATCTTGTTCAATCCAACGGTCCATCTTGCTATCCTCCATATTTAGATCTGCCTAACTATTATGACGATTTTATTTAAAGAAATTATGACGTTTTTGAGCGAAATCGTCATAGTTTGGCCCACTCAAGCATCTTGAGACCACCCGGTGCGGAATCTTTATAAATCTAAGACGATTTTGTAGATTGTCACTACCAGAACGTCACAAGTTGACACATTTCTTGTAGTGACAATGAAGATCTCATTGCAACTCGTATTGGTAGTGAAAGGGATGATGGGGATGCTCACCCATCCTCTTTTCCTTGTTTTGCTTTCTTACAAGCTGTAGGTATTCTTGATGATTTCTTGCTACTGATTGAGAGGGTTGGTTTGACCTCATATATGCAAGATGAGAGCGCATAATACGCTATGCTCACCAAAACTTTTGTTGAGAGCTTCACGTTTACTAACACACCCTATCAGTCTACTGTCTCTTTTAAAATCTATGATATGCCCTTCACCATACCTTTGGAGAGATTTTGCAGTATTGTAGGTGTGTGTATGACTGGGACCGTGAAGAAAATTCAAGGGCGACCAGCTGATTTGTTGGAGCTATACCGAGGGGTGACCAATGATGATGACCGTGTGGCGCAGCGCGGAAAGATAAGAAATATCCAACTCCCTGCTCTTAGATACTTTGCATATTATCTTGCTACTAGTGTACTGGGTAGGGAGAACACAAGTAATATCTCCAACTATCATTTAGCTTTCCTTGCTGCTGCGCTTAACAATGATACTCGGTACAATCTTGGCTCGCTCATTGCTCGCTGCCTAGTGGCTAGGGGGCCTATTTATGGGGGCATCATTGCATCACGCATAGTTAATGCATTAGGTCTTTCAGTGAATACCTTTGATGCTATGCTGGCACCACAGAGGCTTGACCTTGTTGCCATGAAAACTCAACACTTTGTCACTGCTACCTCTGATTTGAACAATCTAGTATATAGGATGCTTTTCACTGATGGGGATGAAGGGAGATCCTTTTGCCACAGCCTGCTTTGTTTAGTATTCACAGGAGACCGTGGTCACGCTCCAAGGAGGAGGTGGACGAGCAGCTTCGCTTGCTGGGTTTCCACGAGCAGCACCAGGAGGATGTGCCCTCCTATGATTACTCTGCGCATTACGAAGGGACGTACTCGAGTTCGCACCAGGATGAGGGGACCTCTTCGTCGTACCAGGGTGACACTTCATCCTGGCCAGCTTGGGATTGATACCCACTTAGGCCAAAAGCCTAAGCTTGGGGGGAGGTACGCCGACACCGCACTCATCTCCATATCATGTTACGTCGGCACTTTGTATATTCATGTTTTCGTTCTCTTTTTAGTTTTTGTTTTCTTTCTTTGCTTTTGCTTTATAAAAACAGAAAAAGACCAAAAATATTTCTGTTGTTTCTCTTTGGTTTCCTATTCCCTATTTGCTTTGTTTGAACTATTCGAAAAACCCAAAAAGATTTTGCTTTGCTTGTTTTTCTCTTTGGTTCTTATTTAAAAATCAAAAACACCAAAAATATTTGTCGTTCTCCTTTGGTTTTTGCAAGTTTGCTATAGGGTTCGACAGTCCTCAATGGATATTGGTTTCAAATTATTATTCAAGCCACACAAGTGAAGAGAAATAATGAGGATCAATGACAACTTGAGGCGTGGTAAGAGGCTGGTAACGAACCCTATTTGTTTTCATTTTTGTGCATATACTCATCACTGTGAGCATGCTTAGTCTGTTCGTGTAGGGTGTATGTTATCTTTGGATGCTTAGTAGTTCTTGCTTTCTTATGATTAGCTTCAGCTCGCTAATAGTTTGTAGCATGCCTTATAAATGTTGGATGGCATTGCTCTATTCATAAATTGGTATGACACCATGGTATCCTCCTCTGAATGTTTCATTTGAATTTACTTGGCACATGCTCACGCATGCACAGGACTGTGATAATCAGTTAAGCCTTGATGAATTATTTTGCCTTGAGGATCTTGAATCACTTTCATGCCATGAGTAGTCTTGTTTTGTTGCAAGCATGATAATGACAGCTAGTGCTCTTTCGTTTGTCGCTCCCTTACTATTTCTAGCCTTCATTTCCACCGAGTGTTTTACTCAAGTTTCCAACTTCCTAAACCAAATATTTCCAAAGTGTCCACCATACCTACCTATTAGCATCATTTGCTACTCCCGTGCATATTCAATATGCCTTGTTTTCTTCCGAATAAAATGTTTGCTTGTTATGGGAAAATTAGTTAGTAAACCTCTCACAAACTTGATGGCACACTTTATTTCCTACACTTAATAAACCTGAACCATTGTGAACTCTCCATGAAAGTTATATGCTTGAAAATTATAGGCTGGGGATTAGCAGAACCGTGCTGTCACGGGGAACGCTTTCAACACTTGTAAATATATACCCAGTTGATACCTTGCTCTTTTGTTTGCGGATGTCGTCGGTGTGAAATAAAAGGGGAGCTTGTGAGTCCATGGAGTTATGTATGTGTGTTAGAGAAACGCTTGGGCCACTGGTCTAATCCATGCTAACATGGTGGAAACCTGCAGCATAACCATAATGATATCTATGAAGCATTCTTCTTATAAAAAAGAGAGAGATAGCTATTGAGAAAAAGAAAAAAGGGAGATTTTTATGAAAAGAGGAAAGAGAGAAAAAAGCACCATTTTCCCATGGTAAATAAGAAGATTGCTGAGATACTCATTGTCTGCTTGCCCTGTCATTTTGATATGGGGATTCTTCTGTATCATCGGGCAAGGGGTGCCCCGTTGGCGGTTCTCAATGATACGCACATACTTACGATAACAAGAACTTACAGGTAACTAAAGTTGAGTAGCATGAGGAGCGGCCCTCGTACTCAAGGGACTTGGGATTTTCATTTTATAGTCTGTCAAGCATATAACTCAGATTGGACCTCACTTTCACCTTAACCACATTAAAGATGCTTATGATAGGGGCAATGAGAGCTCAAAGCTAATGAGTACCATACTTTCAGCATTTGGAAGCCTTTGAAATTATTCAAAACCTTTTCTTCTACTTGTCGAGTCTCCACATATTCTCCGAGCACCCTCTTGAGAGCATAGTTGTCATTATTTGTGTTTGTTCACTACTTGATTATTTGTGTTATGACTTTGATGCTTGTATCCTTGATATCTTTACTTCTAGTCATCACTTGAACTTCAGAGATGCCTTGATATTCATAATCAAAGGCAAGCGAGATACCACTCTATCATACCTTTCTATGAGCATTGCAATGTTGCTTATGTTTGTGCCTCATGCTACTTATTATTTTTGAGTTGGAATCTCTTCATAGCTTGGAATGACTATTAAGTAGACTCAGTTGCATACTCTTTATTATGAATTGTCTAAGTAGTTGATCACATTGCTGAGAATATTTACATCATATGATGCAAATGTGTTCGTGGAAGTTCTTTTATCGCACTCAGTTTTCAACTGAATTGCTTGAGGACAAGCAATAAGCTAAGCTTGGGGGGAGTTGATACGTCCAAAACGTATCTACTTTCCCGAACACTTTTGCTATTGTCTCTCATCTATACTTGTGTGATTTGGATGCAACTAATGCAGACTGACGCTGTTTTCAGCAGAATTGCCTTGGTGTCTACTTTTTGTGCAGAAAATCAACTATCAGGAAAAATCCCGGAAAATATACCAAAAATCCTATTTCACCCGAAGACTCCAGGAGCTAGAATACGAGACGGAGAAGAGCCAGGGGTCGCCACACCACCTGGTGGCGCGAGCCAGGCCAGGCCGCGCCAGGGGGTGGTGTGGGCCCCCAGGCACCCCTTCGGCCTCTCTCTTCGCCTATAAGGAGCCTTCTGATCTAAAAACTTCAGGGGGTTCGACGTTTTTCCAGAAGGAGTTCCGCTCCGCCGCCACCACCAGATTCTACGAAACAGCACCAGAAACTCCGTTCTGGCACCCTGCCAGGACGGGGAATTGGAGGAGACCATCGCTATCATCATCACCATCGCTTCTCCATCGACCATCCATGTTTCCCCCATCTATGAGTGAGTAATCCCCCGCTGTAGGCTATGGGGATGGTAGGGATTGGATGAGATCGTTCATGTAATGGCATTAGATTGTTAGGGCTTGGTGCCTAGTATCTTTTATTAGTGCTTTATGACTTTGTTGCGACTTGTTGTGCTCAATGCTTGTCACTAGGGCCCGAGTGCCATGATTCCAGATCTGAACATGTTATTGATTCATTATGATAGTATTGTTTTTGTTCTTATCTACAAGATGTATACACACGTTATTGTCTGGAACCTATGGTCCTGAAGTGACAGAAATCGGGATAACCGGAAGGGAATGGCTTTGATGTGAGGATCACATGTGTTCATGGAGTGTTAATGCTTTGCTCCGGTGCTCTATTAAAAGGAGCACCTTAATTGCCAGTAGTTCCCTAGAGGCCCCGCTGCAAACGGACTGGCAGGACAAAAGATGTTGTGCAAGTTCTCATTGCGAGCACGTATGACTATATATGGAACACATGCCTAGTATTTTCTAGTACTTGGATGCTTTATCTTATTTATCTGCAATTGCCCTATGTTCTGATTGCTATGTGAATTGTCTTGTCCATGCAACGCCCGTCCATCCATCCCTATGCCTACCGCACTCGGATCCCATTGTTTACTGCTTTTGTTACTACTGTCTTTGCTTTGCTACTGCTGTTACTTTGCTATTCCTACTACAAAACTGTTGCTACTGATAAACTGCTGTGAGAAAGATTGTTTCCAGGTGCAGCTGAATTGACAACTCAGTTGTTAAGGCTTATAAATATTCTTTGGCTCCCCTTGTGTCGAATCAATAAATTGGGTTTCACTTCCCTCGAAAATACTGTAATACACCCCCTATACTTGTGGGTCATCAGATAACCTAAGCAAGATTTATTTCCAAGCTTTGACTTCTTTAATTTATTAAAGTCCTTTACTTGTTTTGAAGGTAGCATAAAGAGTATTAAACTTGACCTATCTAGATAACCTTAGATGTCATTCTATGGCATGAGATTGAGATTAGCATCCCACCTTAGTGAATACTCTTAACTTAGTAGTTTAGAGTTAAATCAAAACTTGATTCACTTTAGCTGGGACCACTTGGTGAAAATGAATTATGAAAACCTTGGAATGACGAGTCATTCTATTGAGATGTTTTGACATGTGTTGCGAAACACAAATGGTTTATGATGATGAAAATATTGAGGCATGAGCCTTAACCTTTTTACAAAATTGATGGTTGGATTCGGATGCGATACCATTCCAATTTTACCGTACAACCACAATACCTGAATTGGGTAAGGCTTAGCTGAAAATTTATATGCATTAGTATTAGTTCCCTCGCGGGATAGGTTTGAGCTGAGGCTACCTCTCCATGTTGTCCACCTATGCAGTGCCCAAGATGACAGATGGTCATGGCTGGGAGACCATACTCATAGGAGAGGTGCTGATACTAGGGTGTGTAAAGGAAAGGTTATGTTTGATTATCTGCATACTAAGTATGATGATTCAAGGTTATCCTTCACAGATGTATCGAATCTTGTGGTGAAAATGTACCACCTCTGCAGAGTGTCAAACTATTCGAATAGCCGCGTCCACGGTTATAGACAGTTGGAGTGGCCATACTGTTTCGTTGTCAGATGTTTTTCAAAATGACTTATGAAATGAATGATGAATGTTGACTTGACCACAACAGAGTTGTGACTATGACACTAGCTTCCCAACTTAAGTGATTCTAAAACTTTATTTTATTTCTCTTTGTTTTAGAACTCAACCTAGGTTTCAAACTTAACTTTACAGTCAAACTCAGAGTTAGCATTTACTTTAGTACTATCCTACTTGTTAGTGGTAGTTTGCGAGTACTTAAAGAGTACTCATGGCTTTTGTCCCTGGCTATTCCTATGGCCAGACTATGAAGGAGACTACCAAAATGACGGCCAGCAGGATGGCTATGATAAATAAGACTATATGCCTTCGTCAGCATTGCCTGTGCCCCTGAAGATGGACCCCACCGCTACGCTTATTATTGATTCCGCTGCTTGTTGTATTAAGACCGGATCATGAGATCCTTTATTTGTGTAAGACCTTATGTATGGTTTGTAATGGATGATGTACTGTGATATCCAATCTGTTATGTCTCGCAAAAATGGTAATCGTGGGATTGCGAGGTATGGCATAACAGGCATCTGGGATTAAAAATCTGGGTGTTGACATTGATCTCCCGCCCGCCGGCCAGTGCCTCCTTTTCCGAGCGCCGGTGAACGGAACAACACTGTCGTCACGCACTGATGGATGCCGAGGAGGACTCCGCTCCTTTGGATAGGCATAGGAGGAGGAAGAATAAGCGGCACTGGTTGAGGAAGAAGAAGATGTCGCCCCTTTGCTTTCAGTTTCAATTTCAATTTTGAAGCCTACTTGTATAGTTAGTCTAGTGTGTACTAGATTGCTCACCCTTTTATTTTTCAATATTGTATGACACTCAACATGCAAAAGTTCATGAAATGTTCGATCTACCAAATGTAGTTCCTGATCCTAGAATTCGGAGACCGGCCTCGCGTCTTCGGGACCGGCGTCCGATTGCGGATGAAGTGGAGAGAGGCGCGCTTCTGGCGCCGTTTGCGATGATGCGGTGCCGGCTCTACGCCTCGTCGATGACCGACATGCCGCGCGAAGCTCCCGCACGGCCCACCTGGCCTCCCAACTCCGATTGAACGACCTGCTGGATGGGATGGATCTGCGGCGGCGGGGGCGGAATCGGCTGGCGAATAGCAATGGCGGAGCAGTGGAGGAGAGGAAAATGCACTCGAGCTGCGAGCCGAGAAGTGGCTCACGAACCCTACATAAAGGGGTGCGAGGGGCACATTCTCGGTGGCTTGAGAAAATATTTCGGGCCGAGACGAGTTTTCAGTATCCGCTCTAGCTATTTTTTACGCCAAAACCCGAATACTCGCCGAACTTTCTCAGTTTTGGCCCATTTTGTGTATCTGCTAGAGATGCTCTTAGTAGTTTATGGGTCATGCTATGTCTTTTCACATGTACTTTGTGAATTAGAAAAATTGAATATTTGTGGACCGTTTATTATATTGCATTGCGTAGGCTTTCCTTTGTGTCTTAAAAAATTTATACATTACATGTTCGATCCGGCTCGTCTCAACTCCCGGCTCCGCCACTGCTTAGAGGCCCTTCAGCGGAAGACTGACTAGTCGAAGTATCCACTTCCATGTTGTTTCCTTGGAACCGAGAATTACCTTCATCAACAGTAGGATCCTTGTCCTTCTGACCAACATTGTCATCATCGGACTCCTTCTGACCAATCGGCTAACTACACCTAGCGAAAAGGTAAGCTTGCGATCTCCACAGGAAAACTTGTACTCCCTCCGTTTAGAAATATAAGATGTCAAACGTCTTATATTGAGAGTAACATTTTCAGGTTATTAAGAGGTAGTTTGTCCACACCTGTCGAAAGCGAGAATCCATCGACAAATTAAACAGCCGTCCTTTTGTCCACACGTTTGACAGTTCGAACGCGTGCCTGTCTTCTAAAACAGTTCCAATGCGTGTGCCATGTGAAACAAATGCAGCCGCAGCCTGTGTAGTAGCTCTCACGCTCCAGTAGGGAACGCGTGCAAGAAAGCCCCGAAATGGTACTGAAAAGTTGAACTGGTGTGGACCATAGACGTGGTGGTGCCCCAAAATTTTCTAGTGTTCCAACTTTTCATTTTTGAAACACGGTAGAGTACATATATTGATTGTTATCATCCTCTACATTCGGTGCACAAGTATTAATCCAGCTGATTATGTGATCATGTCAAAGTTTCAGGATAACTTTATCAATGTACCAGCCAACCTCACGCTCGTCGCTGGCGCCACAACCTCACGCTTCCGCCCTAATCCACCGGGACACTAACATTACCTTCTTCACCAACTGCTCATTCAGGGGCATTCCCTCACAGATGGACACTCATGTAGCATGTTGGCACTCTATGGTGGCGTGGAAGCGGTAATTGTATACCGATTTGATAATTGGGGTACCTCCAATGTCTCATGAGACATGTCTCTACCACTACACTTTTAGGTGGCTAGGGCATCTAGACTTAAGTCTTCTCTCAGAATTCCTTCATTTAAAAACACTCACAAAATAGCAAAGCTCCTATATATTTGCCCGTGTTGCTCTACTATTTGTCCAAGACCTATCACAAAGTCTGAAGTTCTAGTATTACTCAAAGCCTTAAATAGTAGTGTCTTCTACTTGGAAGTTGGACACATGCTTTTCGTGAAATTTTTGGCTAACCACCAAGCATGAATATTATATGTACACTTCTAGAACTAGTTTAGAAACGCATCTTTAATCGCAAAGCATTAGACTTATATGAATCCATAACTGAATGGACACATATATTCAGTTAGTTGGCCGACTAAGAAATGGTTAGAAGCTTTACCTAGTTGCTTCGCACATTTCTTGTTTATCTTTTTTGCTGCAACAATTCACATATTTTTACTTGTATCTTACAAAATGACACTCGTGTCCATGACATGTAGCTAGAGGAATCTCAGAGTTAGGTGCATTGGTTAGGTGCATACGCATATTTGTTGTATTTGGGAGAAAAGAAAGCTATGTAAACAATGAAGGGTTGTCGTTAAATTGGTGGTTTACTACACCCTACATCTATCTAAGAAGACCTGCATGTAACATGGTAGTAGTATTTTGCCGTTTCTTGGAGGAATGATTTTTCTCTTTGTATCCTAGACCCACCTGCAGGCCGATGTAAATGGCGCCTAAATGGCATCCGCAAGTCTCGTTTATTCAACTGGTTATTATTTTTTGGAAAAAGCAAACTTTATTGAACTATAATAATAATAAATGGTATTATGCGGATTAAGTGGTGCGCCGCTTACATCCCTACTGCAGGGATAACTTCATGATGCTTCCAATTTTCATTTTTTTTTACATATGTGTTTTATGATTGGTATATCCATACACAGAAATAAATAATCAACTGCAAAATATATTTGCATATTTTCTTCCAAATATTGCTTTGCCCAACGTTGGTTAGAAATGAGCATTATCCCGAACGGGAATACTAGGGTACTCATGATCCCATGGGAACAGTAAATCGAAATTGATAGTAAAAAATTCAAGAAAATACAAATTACTTTTTGTGTGTAGAGGATGTGTGCATGCATGTGTCTTATCAAGTTTTGCTCCTAAATTCGAAAGTACGTAAATAATGTGAAAATGTCAAATTTCCCGGTGACCAATATGAGTGTTTTCTTTAAAGTTATCTCTCGATATAGGCTTTCGCCACGCTATATTAATATAGCAATCATACGATACAACGAGCAAGTTGGGTCCGCAGCACAACCAAGTCCAAAAGAAAATAAAGGGAGCAAAAGGGAAACAAATGCCCACATTGGCACTTCGACGAAATGAAGACGACCCTTAACCGCCGCGCCCTCCGGACAAGTCTCATCGCGCTCCTGGCATTCTGAACCGCCGTGTATCAAACACCACCTTCACCAAGGAATGCGACGACAATGCCACTGCTGCCAGACTGGTCCTAGGGTTTCCCCCGGTACACGGAGGGGAGTAGAAAGGAGGTATACCTGACGCCCTTCAAGAAGGAGTAGTGACACCCGCCGGCGTCACCGCGTCGGTGTTGGACAAAGCCGACAGGTATTTCTCCCAACCCCCAAAAAAACATCACCCCGGACGTTCCGCACCGCTCCACCCAACCTGCCGCCAACCAACACGCGCCACTACGGGAAAGGCGCCATCTTCGTCATCTCGGTGTAGATCTCAACGAGATATCTCGAGGTCAAAGAGCAGTGACACTAGGAGCGGGGGTAACAGCATCGAAACCGCGCGGGAGGGAACACCTCCACCGCAATCACGGTAGCCAACCGGACGCAGTGATAGGGACACACTAGGCACGCCTGGCCCGGCCGGGCCCAAAAGGGCTCGCAAAGCCCCCATCTCCACGCTGCAGCAGGGGTGGCTGCCAACGCCGCCACCACCCAGATCCACTGTCATCGTTCTGCACCTCCAGGGAGCTACACCCACTCGCAGAGCATCCGGCCCGTCCAACCTAGATGAGGCCCAAAGGGGCCTAGATCTAGGTCGAGCGGGCGCTGTCGGCCGCCGCTCGCTGCGCTACTCCGCTGCCTAAGAGGAAGCACCACCACGCCTCCTCCCACTCCGCCCATAGAAACCACGCCGCCAGGCAGAACCGTCGCAGCCGTCCAGGGCCCGCGCCCCCTTTCGTGCGCCGGGGACATCCCACCGCCGCCAGCCCTGCGCGGGCAACGCCCGGCGGTGCAGGCTGGCAGTGGCGGCAGTAGGGAGGAGAAGGGAGTGGCTAGGGCAGGAGAGAAGGCGGCGTCCGCTCGTGGCCCGCGTGGGGAGGAGGGCGAACAAGTCTAGCAGTTTTTCTCCTATCCAAAGGAGCAGGTGGCAACTTGAAAATAATACTCAAAATCAGGAATTTCGGAATCTAAGCCTCTTTTAAGTTACCTTGATTTCCTGAAACTTAAATTCAATATAATTCGTAACTTAATAATGACAGTATGAAACTTAACTATTGAATTGCATGCATTAGCCAACGCAACCAACAGTCCGAACTGATGGAAAGGGTTAGACAATTAATTTAAACACTCACCCTACGTCTTTGCCCGTTGGCCTATTGTGACGTGTGTTTGGGGAGCCGCAATATTTTTGTTAACTTTTGCGTTGGTCAGGATTTGATCCTAAGACCTCCTGCTCTGATACCATATTGAATTGCATGCACTAGCCAACGTAACCAAAAGTCCGAACTGATGGAAAGGGCTAGACAATTAATTTCCACACTCACCCTACGTCTTTGCCCTTTGGCTTACTGTGACGTGTGTTTGGATAGAATTGGATTACAAAATTAAACTACCAAATATGATATAAACCGCGATATACTCTAACACTCCCCCACAGTCGGATCGGTAGTAATCCGAAGGCACGAACTGGAGAGGAAGCCGGTGGATGTCGATGTCGATGTAGCCGGAAGTGGGGTGCTCTAGTCGTGGTCGATGGTGCCGTTGGTGATGTAGTCGCCATTGATGATGATATTGATGTTGTCATGGTGTTTTGGTCGATGTCATCGTTGAGCCTGGTGTCGTCGGATTGATTACAAGTACGCCATGAGGGGGTCCTCGAGGCGTGCGGAAGAGAGGGGTGTGAGACGTACAGTATTTCGGGACGGTGAGCACACAAGTTTACCCAGGTTCGAATCCTCCGGCTTTGGACGGATCCTACTCCTGCTAGCAATCCAGTAATACGGCAGAGCCGGAATATGGGTTACAAGGGTTTCGCCTGTGTGAGTTGAGATTGTAGACTATTGTGAGGTGCCCTAAAGGCGTTCCCTAGGACGACTTATATAGATATCCGGCCTAGGATTTACAAGATAGACCTATCCGGCTACGAGTAAGAGTCATTTACAGAGTACATATTGAACTACAAGTAACATAACAGGCCTATGTCGGTAAGTCTTCTGGGCCTTCCCGTAGCCGGACTGGACTCCGTCTCTTCTCCCTGACTGGGCCGCCCGTGAAGCAAAGCTCTAACCCGAAGTGGGACACCGTGGTCAGTGGGGCGCAGTGAGGATACTCGGAAAGTATATCCCCAAGAACAACCCCCGGAAGCCTCCAAGATCTAGAGTCGGATTTCATCATTGTCTAGCTTGATCTTCGGCTTGTAGAATCATGAAGGGTTCCTGAAACCTCAAAAGAAAGGATAGGATTCGGATCTCAAAAACGAGTCGGACCTATGAATACATTATTCGGGTTTCCAGCTTAAAATTCAAACTAAGCCGGAACTTGGTCTTTGACGTAACCTGACACCAGTCATGGTCAAGTCACGTCACTGACAGACATTCCCGTCAGCACGACCGTTGGTGGGTCCACCTTTTGTGGAACCGAGGCATTGTTTTAATGCATGTGCAGAGATCGAGGTGGCATAATGGGTTGGGGTATGTCGTATCTTTATATTTGAACATTTCCTTTCATTTGGTTCTTGTGAGACTTATTTGGTTCATGTGAAACTATATATGTCTATGCCCGTTCCCTTATTGTAATAGTTAAACCTTCCCACGTTTAGTATCTATTACCTGACTTGCATGTATTACATGATTATCTTGCTGCACATCGTCAGGGGGAGCATAGTTATGTCTCGTATTAAAATTTCCATGCAAAACTTCTTGTTGTCATCGAACACCAAAAAGGGGGAGATTGAAAGGACATTTACTATCCTAATCTGTTTTGGTGTTCGTTAACAACTTAAGGTTCATTTTACTATGGGTTAATGTCTACAGGTCAATCTTATGAAAAGAGAAAAGGCCATAACATTGTGGGAAATTCCCTGGATAAATCTGATGATTCCTAAAGAATCCAGACAGAAGTCTCCGGTGTGCAGACAACGGAGTCTCCGGTGTGGTCCGGAGTTTCCCTGAAAGTCCCCGGAGTAGACTCAAACTGCTGCCCAAGGTCTTTCTATGTGGGGGTCCAAAGTCAGACCGGATATTGGCTGGAATCTCTGGTTGGTTTCAGACCGGAGTTTCCGGTGTGTGAACACCGGAGTCTCCGGTGTCCCCATACCGGAGTTCCTAGAAAAGTCTCCGAATGAGCGACAAGAAAAAGGCCAGGACATTTTGGTAGCCGGTCAGGAGATGGACCGGAGATGGGTCAGAGTTTCCGGTGTAGACCAGAGTCTCCGGTGTGGAAGGTCTCCAACAGGTAGAAAATGGTCAGTAGTTGTGGTGGCTATAAATAGAGGACCTCATCTTCTACCTCAAGCTGCTCGTTCTAGAAAAGAAAGACAACTCCATTAGAACCACCAAAACTCTAAGATGTCTTCATCCAACCACCCAAAGTTGCTAATCTTTGGGGAATCGGAGGAGGCCTTGATCTATAGCTTCACTAAGAGAGATCTTCATTTCCCCCTCATTCACTTGAGGAACCCTTGCTCTAGGATTTCATTAGAAACCCTAGGCCTTGTTTTGGTTCTTACAAGCTTGTCTTTGATTGTGTGACAACTTTCTTGGATTCGGGAGCCTCCAATTAAGTTGCGGATGTGTGCCTCAAACTTGTTGTAAGGGTGCTGGTACCACCTTGAAGGTTGCCAATATAGTGGAAGCGTGAATCGATCCCCTTGGGGTGAGGTTCACCGGAGAACAAGGGAGGCCTCTCGTGGCATTTGTGGTTTGATACTACCCCATCTCCAAACGCAGATGTACTTCCCCTGAAAAGGAAGGAACTGCGGGAAATAATCCTTGTGTCCATGTGTGCTTCACTTCGGTTACTTCTATCCTTTATTGTACCTTACTTTATCTAGTTCTTGCTTAGTTAGTTGTTCTAGTGTGACATATAGGTAAATTCACCATAGTTGCATATCTAGAGAATTTACCATTGTGTCAAACCCTAATTTGAAAAAAGAGTAAAATTTGAAGTAGCACCTATTCACCCCCCTCTAGGTGCCCATACGATCCTTTCAATACTGCATTCTTTTTACAATGGCCTAAATATTATGTCAAGAAGCATTCTAGATTCCGCTGCGGGGGTGCATTCATGAGTAAAACTGTGTCTTAAGCTAAAACTATCCTAGAAAGCATGCTCCACAACCATAGTCAATGGAATACTGAAAAAGCACCAAACCCATCTAAGAAAGTAAACTCCATTGAAGAACTAGACTCCACAGGAAGTAAACTTGATGCCATATTTACCTACACATCTAAGCAAAATACTGATAATATTCCTATACAAGAACTAGTAAAAAACACAAATGAAAGTGTAGATGTGAACTACATAAGAAACTTTGGTAGTAATGGATATGGGAAAAACTATAATAACTCATATGGTAGGCCACCTTATGCTCCAAACAACTATGGTAGCCATCCCTTTTTTCCATATCCTAATACTAATGGAAGTAAATGGAAACTTGCCACCATTCCACAAGCTAATGAGAACCTGGAGAAACAACAAGAGTCTAATAAAAATCTTAGTGAACAAGTAGCTCACCATGCCACCATGATAGAAGAACTTCATAAGTCACTATCATCCATAAGTTTTGATATTAAAGGCTTACAAAACCAAACGGCTGATTTAGACAAAGCTCTATCAAAACTCGTTGATAATCAAGCAACCTTGTTAAGCATGTCTGCAGGAAAACCACAAGGTCCACCAGCCATAGGTATGAACTCTATTACTATTACAACTAGTACACCATCTGTGGAAGAAACTTATAATGAATTATAGTGATTTTCTTGGACCACTAGTATTACAACTCAAGATCCAAGTGGTAGAAGAACCATTAAAAGATGATAAATAAACTACTATGATTGAAAATGAAAAAGAACCAACTGATGATAAACAAGTAGAAGAAGTTAAGATGCTAAGTGAAACAAAAGAACCTCTACTTGATCTTGATAAATGTATCTTGCATGAACTCATTCATTTATTGCAATTTTTTCTAATGCAATGGTCATCAAGCAGGATTTGGTTCTCACCTAGCAAATTATGTTATAAAAGAAAAGATTAAAAGATACAATTGAGAAGCTATGATACCACCTAAACTTGGGGATGTATGGATCCCCAAGGTATTAATCACTATTGGAAAAGAGACACATCATGCTATTCTAATTTTAGGATCTAATGTCTCAGTTTTATCTAAAGAGCTATATGATTTACTTGATTTGAAACCTATCAAAAAATGCTCTACATATCTTTTACTTGCTGATGATTCAACTAAACATGCTCTAGGAAAAGTTCAAGATATTATGGTTGAATTCCATATGACATTTGTACCTATTAATTTTATTGTCCTGGGTATGGGGAGCAATACCTCAAGTCCTATAATACTAGATATACCTTTCTTGAGAACCATAGGTGCAGTCATTGATACAAAAGAAGGAAATATGAAGTTTCAATTTCCTCACAAGAAGTGCATGGAACACTTTCCAAGAAAGGAGGTAGCTAAGAAGCACAAGCTGCCCCCCTGAGTTCCACATCACCTAAACCAAGTAAGTAAATCCTAGCTATATGGCTATAAAGAAAGCGCTTTGCGGAGAGGCAACCCGGTTATTTTTATTTTGGATTTTTGTTTTGAACTCTTGATGTAGCAAGAGATTTTTTTCGTTTTATTTCTATAATTTTTAATTAAGCACCAAGTGGAACCCATTTTGGATGTTTTAAAAGTTGCTAAATATATGGAGTAGCAAATTTCTGCAGAACAGTTTTTAGTGCATGAATTCTCTATTTTTTATGTAATTCTTATTGCTCTCAAATTCATATATAATTTACAACTTTTCATCCTATGTATGCACAAAAATAGGCTCAAATACCTGACATGTCTAAGTGTGCGAAAAAAATTCATTTTATTATTGCTAAAAATCTAGACAAATTCTGCCATGTTTTATTTTAACCATTCCCAAGTGTTTTAAAATGATTTATATGAGTCATATTATATGGTAGGGATATATAGGAACATTATATGCTTGCTGAACATTTAGAAAGAATTTTGTATTTGATATATAAGCAGTAACTATTATATTCTTGTGCCACTAATGTCACCTCTCAGAAAATAGATGGGAGAAAAAGTTTTGCGTTGAAGTATTTTGATAAGGAATAGAGGAACACCACACCAAGAGCAATCCAAGGATGGTGAAAACCATAAATTTGGGGATCTCTAAGGCACCCCACTAGACCAACTCAACTCTCGGTGTGCAAACCTCTAAACTTTGTTTTTTGAGCAACATAGAACTATCGTAGAAACTTGGAGCGTCCGTCTTGTCTTTTTTTAAGAAAAGGGGAGATAAAAACAAAAGCTGAATTTCGTGTTGTGTTTAGTTCTTAAGATCAAGTGTTTTATATGAAGCATGATCTGTTTTATGCCTACTAATTTGTATCCTTAGTTTGTGCATACTTATGTTCAACATTAAGAAACAAGGTGAGAAAATAAATGTTGACATTATAAACTAGATGGCACACTCTTTAGATATTTTTTTGCTAAGCCTTCTCTACACAAGTTAAGACTTATTCCAAGCCCCTTAAAACTAGAATAGGCATACCCTCCTACTTGTGGAAAAAGCTACTTTCAAGTATAGTATGTATGTTAATCCTCCAAACACTCTTTAAAACACCCTTTTTCATATATTTTAAAGATCATAATAAAGTAAGGTTTGGGGTGACACCACTATGGAAATTTTTGTGATTCACATCTTGTTAGTGGTTGTTAGCGAAACCATGACTAGCATGGCATAAAGTTTTCAATGGTAAATGTTGAATATCAATCATGTTTAAGTTCTACCTATGGATTGCAACGATGTGAAATGAAGTGTGCACACTGGTGTAGGCATGTTGGTAGAAAATGCTCCTGAACCGCTAGCCAAAGTCATACATGACATGGTGGAAACTTACATCATGATGATCCTTGTTGATATGATTCATATGTTTGTTTTTTCTTGTCTTCTGGAGTAGAGATATTGTGCCCCTCCCACCTTGAACACAACCAAGGAATTATATTATATTTTATGGTAAATGAATAAATAAGAAAATAAGTAAATGCCAAAAAATAGGGGCATATAGCTACACAGGGGCAAGAGGTACTTCAGTGATGCGGTTTCATAGACAACAAGAGTATACAATTATAGGCCTAAGTTGAGTAGCATGAGGAGTGCAAGGTCATAGGCTATGTGCATGAAACAATCAACTTGTAAGATGTTTAGCACATAAACCATATGAATCTTTAAAACAAAGTGAAATAAAAAGATACTGGGAACCCCATCCTTATTAGTATTGTTGACATGAATTACATAGCTCAAAATTCTATTTTATATTCTTTATGGAGGATTAACATATGTATTCAACGCTTACTTTCGGTACGGAATGCAAAACATCTCAAGGGAAGACATAAAACTAAGAAGCGAGTCTTCTAGTCAAGGGAATGAAACTAAGAAGTAGCCCAAAAATAAAGGCATGAAAACACCAATGCCAATCATAAAAAGAGTCTCTAATTCTATAGGTTTATCAAAGTGTGCTTGAAGGTTTATTTTGTTCATCATTTGTTTTATCACACCATCACTTATTTTTTAGCATATTTATAGATGTGTAAAAGATACAACATGGTAGTACACTTGCATATTATGTTTCATTGAAAGGAATTGAGCCTATGAACTCTACATGATAATGAAGGAAGCAAAGGTAACAAACTCCAAAGTCCATGTTTAATTTTATCACCTTCATGCTCGAGGACAAGCATAGGTTAAGCTTGGGGATGCTGATGCATGTAAAATGCATACAAGAACTTTGTAGTTTGTTAACATGTTTTCCCACATATTTGCATCATATATAATGTTATATCCATGTTTTCTATTGATTTTTGGAGATTCACCATTGATCCCCTTTATTTTGGTTATAACCCTGCAGGGCAGAAAACCCTGTTTTCAATGTTTTTGATATTTTAGGACCTATATGAAGTCAAATGGACCTGCACTTTTGGGAATGCCAATATTTATCCACGATAAGTATCTGGAGCACTGGAATCTCATCAGGAGGGCCAAACGAGCCTAGGTGGAGCATCCAGGCCTCATGGGCATGCCACCAATGCTCGTTTGCTCCTCGACCGTCCGATCGCCTTGATTATTTTGCCCATGATGTTCTCTTTACCTAAAAATCCCTATATAAGGACCCCCGGGGCGTCCTCAGAAGAGGAGACACCATAAGCCAACAGAGATAAAAACACCACCAAACAGAGTCAGATCCGGTGAAGATTGGAGGGGAAAACTCCACCGAAGCCATATCTAGGGAGATCTCCACCCTCTCCAACATCTTCAGCTTCATCACCATGATGAATAGGGAGTACTCCACCTCCGGGCTATGGGTTTGTGGCAATAACTTGATCTATTTCTCTCTTGTTCTTCATAGATCTAGTATCATATGAGCTTCCCAACATGATTATGATCATATTTGTAATTCCTATATGGTGGATCTTTGTTCTATGATTTGATATGTGAGATTGGAATGTATTTTGTGTAAGATATTTTAATAGATGCATATCATGCACCCTGTTCTTCATTGCTTGTTTTGATCCAACTTGTATGCAAGAACTTGTATGGGGGGAAGTGTGTTTTAGATGGAGTAGCATGGGGTGGAGATTTCACTGTGACACATAATATTCAAGATCTACTTTGGCTTTTACCTTTCTTTTGTTTCCTCTCTAGGGATAAAGTGAAATCATGTGCTATAGTTATCACGTGATAGTGTGATGACCTTGTTAGATCAAGGTAGCATATTTGTATTTCAAACATCATATAATCTTGCTTAAAGCAATATTCTGATTTATTCTTAAATCAATATTGCATGGAGATTTCTCTTTCTTGACGAGTATAAGAGAGAGAGAGATGTATTCCATCTAAATATTAGAATGTGATGCCCATATTAATTCCTTTTATCAAGCACTTATAGATTTTCATGAATCTTTATCATTGATGAATTGTTTTATGATCACTGAATCCATGAACCCCGGTCCGATTTTTATCATAAGAAATGCCTTTCCATTGCATCCACTATCATTTATATTTTCCGCAATTTATTATTTCGAAAATACAAAAATACTCTCTCTACTTGTAATCACCCATAAAAACTCAAAAACAACTCTACTATCTTCCATATGATCTAGTTTGTATTCCTTTACTTTGTTTTATATTTTATTTCGTAATACTAATACGAAACCTTGTGCTTGACAACCACTTGGTGGAGTTGGGGACACAAGACAAATTATTTTACTTTATAGGTTGCTTGAAAAGGAGAAGACAAATATCCACGCAATTCCCCGAGAGGTCGATATAAACCCTCGAGTCACCCTTGTGAGGAAAAGAAGCTCGCTCCAACACTCTACACTTGGAGTCCCAACAAAAAGTGGTTGTGTTTGTTGCCATCAACCGCTAACATGTTTTGTGGTACCGCGGGATGTGGTATCTGCTAGAGATTCTCTAAGCCAAATATAGACCACCACAGATAAAAAAGGGTCTCCAACGGCTTGTGTATCTGGTGGTCTAAAATGTAGACATCCTCCAAACTAGCTACTCGTTGTCCATATTTGGACAACCAAGCCACCATGTCTAAAGCAAAGCTGGTCATCGCGAGCTCACTCCCGCGCCAAACCGGAGCATTTGTTGTACTGAATTGTTGTGTTGATTGACTATTTGTGTGCAGATGGACATATAAACTATCAAATTTAGACTATCCACTAGAAAACTAAAGTCGTGTAAAAAGTAATCTTTTTTGCACCATTATCTATGTGAGGATGTAGACTACCAAATTTAGACAAGCCATTAGAGATGCTCTTACCTCCGACTAGGGACCAAAACAAAGCAGAAATGAACGGAACTGAGTGGTGTCACATTTATTTTCATAATTTTATTGCGGAAGCAGAAAATAATATGAAAATCCTGAAAATAAAAATGAAAGAAAATATTGTCGGAAACAAATACGGACAGAATACGGTGTGGACGCGGAGGCGATGCCGATTTTACCCAAAACCAAGAGAACCCTAGAATCATGCAAAAAACTCAAACATTCAAGCAAACTAACAAAATTGTTCCCGGATTCCATCATTGTGCTAAGTTTACATGGGAATAATTGAAATACCAAATCATGAAAGCCTCCTCGAATGCATAGACGGATTACATGGTCGCCGGTTCTGAGATGAGCTGCTTTGCAAGTTTGGTTTTACAAGGTCATGTAATGGGTAGGATTGACTTGGCCACACATCAACCTTAAAACGGAAATTCCATATTTGACAGATATTTTTTGTTTCCGCATCGGTTCCACCGGAAGATGTCGTTTCATTTTCATTTCCGTTCCCACCATAATGATTCCGTTTCCGTTTCCATTTTGCAAAATTACATTTCCATTTTCGTATTTTCATTCCATTTCTGTTTTTCCATGAAAAAGTCAGAATCCTTCCACTCCACTTTCATCCCTACCTCCGATCCAAAGCTTAATTTTTTTGAAGAGTCAAATTATGAAAAGTTTAACCAAAATTTTCAAAAACTATCAAGAACTACGAGACCAATTGACTTGTGATCTATAGCTTGGGATTTGTTGGGTCGAGGAGGCTACCGATGATTGCTACTGTGGGAGAAGGATGCAAAGTGCAGCTTCTGTGGAGGCTTGAGGCTAGTCATAGTGCAAAATAACTTAGACTAGTAACATACTAGTAACATGCGTAATTAGATTATTACCTTCATAGTGGGAAATAAGGTAACATGCAATGTCATACCCTCCGTCCCAAGGCTTAAGGCATATAAATTTTTTGAAAAGTCAAGCTACGGAAAATTTGACCGAACTTTTTGAAAAAACTATCAAGAACTATGATATTATATAGATATACCACGTGAAAATATATTTCATGATGTATCCAAGGGTATATATTTTATATTGTAAATATTAATATTTTTCTTAAAAACTTGGTCAAACTTTACATAGTTTGACTTTTTCAAAAAATTATATGCCTTAAGGCTTGAGACAGAGGTGCTACACTCAATTGTCTTGATATGTGTGATGTAACAGTAACATAGCTAGTTACTCTATATTTCTCTTTTCATTAACTCATTGCCACATAAGCAAAAGTGGTGAGTTGGACTCCTAGCTACTGCCGGTACTTAAGTTACCTCCACTATGAGGCTAAAATGCATCATTGCTTCTCGGAAAGGAGCAAGCACACAACTTTTACCGTGGTTACACACTACTTCTAGTGGTTATCTCATCTTTTCTTCCTCTCCTCTCTCAATTTATTTTCCATTTCTTTCCTGTAAACGAGGAGCACTCTTCGATTCGGCTGGAAGCTTGGTCTCTCATTGTAATAAAATAATGCAAATTGGTGAGATAAACAAGATGTTAAATCTATGATTTGACCCCTACTAAGTTGGGGTACAACGGTCTTTAGGAATATATTGGCCGGTTCCTAAAAAAAGGAATATATTGGCCGGTTGTCTACTTTTGTGTAATTATACAAAGCCATTCGATCTAAAATATCATTGACTTGTTAGAAAGGTGGGATTCCAAAAAATAAATATTTGCAGCACTATCCCCGCTTCAAAAAAATGTAGGACTATGAAACAATTTTCTCTTTTTTTGTTCGATAAAGTTACATGCATAACTTCATGCTGGCATAAAAATGTACTTCCTCTATTCACTAATGTAAGCCTTCTTTGCCAAATTAAGTTAGTGTGGGGCCCTCGGATTGATGCTCCGAAAATCCCTGTTATGCATACACCACGATCCTATGATCAGTTAGTCGTGGCACATAACCGACAAGTATCAAAGTAAACATCCATTACTTAAGCAGATACATGTCATACCTTACATGCCATTATGGCTACGGCAATAATCATCAACGGAACTTGATCAAGCGTATATCCCGAGCCATGTCTTAACCTACAGGCAACTGACTGGGAGAACATCCTAGCTAGCATAGCCGTCAACATCATCTTCTTCTTGAGGTACTTCTCGAATCTGACCAAGTTAATATCCAGGGACAATGCCAGTGAGTACTTTGAATGTACTCGTAAACCACCTTAAGAGAATAATAGTAACAATAGGATATGCAATATGGCTATGGTAGTAGGAGGCTCCAAGAGAGGTTCTTTTCTCAAGTAGTTTCTCTTGTAGATATAGCATCCTTTGTAAAACATTTTGAAAAGCTTTTTGAAAAGCTTTAGAAAACATCAGGACTGGGTCACCCATTTGTTCTTCCTTCCGGTCATCCCATGACCAAACTCCTTTCCTTCCTTTCCGACCATCCCATGGTGAAAACATGTATTCCTTCCGACCATCCCATGGTCAATACATTTCCAAAGCCATTTCTTTTCCAAAATCCTTTTTGAAATCAAAACCAGCACCGCTCTACAGTAGTTTGTCCAACCCGTCCATAACCGCGGACACGGCTATTCGGATAGATTTACACTCTGCAGAGGTTGTACACTTTACCCACACCATCTGGGTACCCTAACCTGATCTACACCGATCGTGGGTCGAGTAACCGATCAAGACTCTCTGGATGCCTACTCCAATATAAGTGCCTACCCTATGAGTGTTTTCCCCCTCAACACCGGGATGCCCTATATAGTTCCCAAGCCAACCAGAGCACTTTTTGCACTGCACAAAGTGTGCGCTTTCAATGAGGGGCTCATAGTAACGCGTGGAGGCCCGTAGACCCTTCGTTCCTTCTCCAGGTCAATGTCTCACATGGACCTTTACAGGAGAAGGCCCACCCTCCAGGATATTTAAATCCCCTGTAGTAGTTGTAGGAAGCTTATACCAGAGTAAACAAACATCAAGCCCAGCCCTGTCCCATTCCAGAGTAATGTGGTTACACGGATTAAGTTGTTATAGCTAAAGCTGCAAAGAGCCGGGTGTGTTTTCGTAAACATTTTACCTCCTCTTTCCTTCAGCATCTTTTGTAAAATGAAAACCTTTTTCTTTCTCAAACTTCTCTTGGTAGGTAAAATCTCACCAAGGTTTCATCATAAAACGTTTTGTAAACTTTTTCGGGGTCTTCCCATCCTATAGCTTTGCTTCGGCTAAATCAGGGTCTCCAAAGGGTATGGTGTATTACACCATCTACCATACTAGGGACAAGTAGGTATCATCGAGAGGGTTGTACTTAGTAGTACCATTGATTAATGGTTTGGAGGAGCCAAGCCACTACCAGATATACAACATCATATAGTAAAACTGTGCAGTTTTCATAAAACAGTAGATAAAACATGCATAAGTAAAACAGTAGGACAAGGCTTATGAGTATGGAGGTGGCTTGCCTATAATCAGCAAACTGGCCATATATGTTCCTGGGCTTCTTCTTTAGATAACCAAGAATACCAATACCAATAATAAGATCTCTTCTTCTCGGCGTCAATACAAGCGCAACTATCATCGTCATCGAGTATGCATCCAAACAAGCAAGGCCACAATCAAAATAAGCAATACAAGTGGACATACATACAGCAACAAAGTGTACAATACAAGTTTATGATTCATTAAAATTTGAGAAGGGTGGATTTAGAAGATTGAAATTGTCTTTGAAGCATTTGAAGGAAATCCTATAGGATTTATAGTCTAGAAAATTGTTTAGGAGAGGGAATTTAGACCAAGGCCATATTCGGTATGATACCATTGTATAAAAAGATACCGACATATAGCTGTTGATAAAATGAAACCAACAAAAGTGGTTTCACTATTATATCAATTTCCATAGATATATAAAGGTTTTTCTAGTGAGAAAAGCCCTAGTTTAAGGAAATAAATCCCAGCAAAAGTTATGTGGTTCCAAATATTAATTCCTCTTAGGATTAAGTAGGTATTGATGTATTGGTTCAAGAGGAATTTGAATCACTTCACAATATTTACCAGAATGCCCTCAGGAAATTCCCAAAGTCAGTTGGGGAGCTGTTTTGTTGTTTTCGCTAGATTAAAAGTAAAGAATATTTTGATATGATTCCAAAGTCACATGTTAGGTATATAGAATACCTTTCTGTAGAAATTAGAACCACCCTTTTAGGATTTACAGAACTATAATGTCCCCCTTTTAGTAAAGAACTTGAAGATTATTATTTGAATGTCCCCCTTGATTATAATGCTAAAAAGAAACTCATGGGGAGTATTAATGATGTTCTTATTATGGTTAACAATGTCTATGTCCCTGTTGATTTCTATGTTTTGGATGTTGAATGCAATGCTTCTTGTCCTATTACTTTGGGAAGACCTTTTCTTAGAACTGTTGGTATCATTATTGATATGAAAGAAGGCAGCATTAAATATCAACTCCCACTAAAGAAAGGTATAGAACACTTCCCTAAGAAGAGAGAGAAGATTTCTTTTGTCTCTCCTATGAAAACAAAATTTGGTCTTAATGCTTCTTCATTTGAGAACACTTGATTCTTTCTTTGCTTCTTGTGCCTAACTTAAAGGCGTTAAAGAAAAGTACTTATTAGGAGATAACCAAAAAGTTTTAGATGAGTCTTGGAAGTTATTACTTCAGTAATAACCGCTCCTTATCCTTTTTATTTGCTTTTTGTGCCAGGAGTAACCTCTAATGAGAGAGAAGTAATGATTAGGAAAGTTGCTGTCCCGAAACAGATTTCTGTGCTTCACCATAAAATTCGTGTAAAATCTCTGAACATCTTTTTGAGGCGTGAATTTTTTTTATTCTGCCCTAGGTTGTTATCTAACTTTCGTTAGTTCAACACTTTTTAATTTGAGCAACATAAGGTCTTCGAAAAAATTCGTCTTTACCTGCTGGTCTGTTTTGACAGATTTCTGCCATTTTCTGCATTTGCTTCTTGTTGGTTCCTTTTTGAGTTCTTTTGGGGAATTTAGCTTTTTTAGGGAAGTGATACAGTAGCTAGTGTTCTAATGGAAGTTTATTTGGTGTTGGAACTGAACCTTAAGACCTTTTATCTTGATTGCACTAATGTTGTTAATAAAGATTGTGTGAAGTTTTGTATGAAGGAAAAAATTCAGGTGTATGGAAGGAATGAGTAACAAGATGAAGGATGGACTAAAGCTCAAGCTTGAGGATGCCACGCATGTCACCAGAGGAAATATCCGAGAAGTACAAGCGTCAAAGCTTTGGGATGCCCAAGGAATCCCCCTCTTCATCAATAAAAATCCTAGGTTTCTTCCAAACGCTTCATTTTTATTGTTTCATGCACAGTTGTGGTGTTCTTGGAGCGTCTTCTTTTTTGTTTTCGTTTTGTTTTTCATTTTCTTTTGTTTTGCTTAGTTTTCTGAATAAATTGGTTGGACCCCCCTCTTTCATACATTGGTTTGCAAATAGTTTGGTTTGGTTTGGAAAAGAGTAGGAAAGTTCATACTTATGTGGTAAAAAGAGCTCGTTTTTTACTGTGGCCTATGCTCTGTCATGCCATGCTTGATATTGTTTTGGCTTTATGCTTAGTATTCTTTTCTGTAGCATGACTTGTTATAAACAATTGAGATTGCTTAATGTGCCTTGGATGAATCATGCGTTGTTTTAGCATATTAAAGCATAGTATAGTGGTATTCTCCTTTGATGCTTTATTTGGGTTGACTTGGCACATGCTCACACCATGTTATGACTATCCAAAGTCACCATAGCCTTTATGATCCTTTAGTTTTCAACTTGTAGTATCACTTTATGCTTTGATCAATGATGTTTTGTCGCTCTGCATGATTATGGCCATAATTGCTCTCTTAGTTTGTCGCTCCCAGTCTTTTGCTAGCCTCCACAACCAAGTATGAGTTCCACTCATGCATCCAACTCTCTAAACCAAGTTATTCCAAAGAGTCCACCATACCTACCTACTAGCTTTTGCTATTCCAACTATATTCATGCTTTTGTTTACCTTCCAAATTAAACTTGTTATGAGAAAACTAGTGATTAAAGCTCTCACGAACTTGATGGCACACTTTACTTTTTTGCATCTAATAAACTTGAACCATTGGGTCCTTCTTTGTTGCGTATATGCTTGCGCTTTATAAGTTGAAATTAGCAGAACCATGTATCATGGGGAACACTTTCAACATTGCACTTGTACTTTGTACCCCGTTGATATCATGTTCTTTTGCTTACGGATCCCGGCGGTGTGAAATAAAAGTGGAACTTATAAGATCATGGAGTTTGTATGTGTGGTAGAGAAATGCCTGGGCCGCTAGCCTAAGCCATGCCTAATCATGGTGGAAACTTGCAGCATCACCATAATGAGCACTCTATGAAGGATCCTCAATAAAAACCTATACAAATAGCAAATAAAAAGATCGCTGAGATGCTCATTGTCTGCTTGCCTTGTCATTTTGATTATGGGATAGCTCCTGTATCATGTGAAAGGGGTACCCCGTTGGCGGTTCTTTATGATACATATGTACTTACAATGACAAGGGCTTACTTGTGACTAAAGTAGAGTAGCATGAGGATCAGTCTTCGTAAGTAAGGGGCATGAGATTTTGGTTTATAACTTGTCAAGCATATCCTCTTAGTTGTGTCACTTTAACCTTAATCACCTTCAGTATGCTTATGGTAGGGGCAATGAGAGATGAAATCTATAAGTACCATAATTTTTGGAAGTTCTTTATGAGAATTGAATCCCTACTTCCTTTTATGAAGGCCTTTCTTCCACCATTATATTGAGTCTCCACCTTCTACCTTTATGCACCTACTTTGAGAGCATAGTGGCCATTCTTAGTTCTATTTGCATTGTCCCAAGACTAGTTGATTGATGCATAACTTGATATTGCTTGTTTTAAACTATTTATATCTAGTCACTCTTATGAACTTTGAAGGTGTCCTATGCATTTATATTTGCTACTATATGAGGGACAAGCTGAATAATATTATGCTATGTTTTCTTTATATGAAACAGACAAATGTCTTGCAAAGCATTGTTATTCATGAATCTTTTGTTTGTGCCTTTTCATGTTGCATCATAGTTTCTTTGTCTTATTGCTAGAACTTTGTCTTTCATGTAATGATTGAAGTACTATGATCCCTTCCTTGAATGTTTTACAAATATTTTGATCAAGTCTTTGGTGGTGCATGTCACCTCAAAAATTATTCTTTCTTTTTATCACTTACCCACTCGAGGACGAGCAGGAGTTAAGCTTGGGGATGTTGATACATTGCAAATGTATCTATAATTTTTGATGTTCCATGCTTGGTTTTATCCACTTTCTTGTGTTTTGTCCACACTTTGGAGTACTTTTCATATGATTTCTTGGACTAACCTATTAACAAGAGCCACAGTGCTAGCTACCTGTTTTCTGCTGTTTTTGGTTCTAGGAAAGTCAGAAAATGAATATTCTCGGAATTGGACGGGACAAAAGCCAAAGTGCCTATTTTTCCGGAAGTCATCAGATGATAGAATACGAGACGGGGAAGGGCTGGGGGCCGGCCACACCGCCTGGCCATGTGGCCAGGCCTGGCCCACGCCAGGGGGTGGTTTGGCCGACCCCAGCACCCACTCGGCCTCTCCTTCCGCCTATAAGATGCCCTCGGGACGAAAACCCTAAGTACCCGATCAAAAATCCACGAAAGAGTCTGTAGCCACCATCATCTCTATCCCTAAATCGGGAGGGATCTGAAGCTCTTCCCGGCACCCTGCCGGAGAGGGGAATTCACCCTGGAGGCCTTCTTCATCACCATGCAAGCCTCCGGTGTGATGCGTGAGTAGTTCATCCTTGGACTATGGATCCATGTAGTAGCTAGATGGCTGGTTCTCCTCCTTTGTGCTTTCATGTTTAGATCTTGTGAGCTCCGTTCATGATCAAGATCATCTATTTGTAATTCTGCATGTTGTGTTTGCGGGGATCCGATGGATATTGAGATGCTATTTCAGATTGATTATTGATTCTATCATGTCTTTGTTATTTGTGATCTTGCATGCTTTCTGTTGTTAGTAGTTATCTTGGCCAAGTAGATGCTAGCAACTCCAAGAGTTAGTATTTATGCTCAATAGTGGGTTCATGCCTCTGGTAATCTGGGGAAGTGACAGAAATCTCTAAGGTACTAGATGTGTTGTTGCTACTAGGGAGAAAACAACAATCCTTTATTCATAGAACAATCGTATTGTTTACATTACATGCAATTCGTAAAGCAATAATCTGTTGCTTGCAACTTAATACTGGAGGGGGGTCGGATGATAACCTGAAGGTGGATTATTAGTCATAGATGCAGTTGGATGGCGGTCTATGTATAATGTTGTAATGCCCAATCAAGTTCCAAAGGAGTCAAGATGATTAGTATATGCATGTATTGCTTTCTCGATGTTTGTCAATTGCCCCGCTGTAATTTGTTCACCCAACATGTTATCTATTTTAAGGAGAGCCACCTCTAGTGAACTATGGATCCCGGTCCTTTTCTTTACATACAATCTACAAAAATTTACTGCTTTGTGATTACTTTCTGCAAACTATTACTTCCTTCCATTCGATACGTTTAATCCTTTGTTTTCAGCAAAACACGGTGAGATTGACAACCTCATCGCAAGTTGGGGACGGAGTTCTATGGTTGTGTTGTGCAGGTCTCCACGTTCCTACTAGC
Source organism: Avena eriantha (assembly GCA_910589775.1). Classification (NCBI taxonomy): domain Eukaryota; kingdom Viridiplantae; phylum Streptophyta; class Magnoliopsida; order Poales; family Poaceae; genus Avena; species Avena eriantha. Next base: position 41,721,260 of record OU342745.1, on the reverse strand, counting down.
ACCGGTAGTGCGCCCTGCCAAGGCTCAGCTAGCAACACCTTTGGGGTGTTTCCTTGCTCCTACTGGTTTGATTAAACCTTGGTTTCATAACTAAGGGAAACTTGCTGATGTGCTCATCATACCTTCCTCTTGGGGTTCCCAACGAGCTCTACATCAACACTGAGCCATCACCCATGGACTCTCGATTGCTTGCGAGACAAGAAGAAGCTTAAGATAGAAAGTTTAAAGGGAAAACCCTAATATGTAACCGACTCGACCTGCTACCCGAGACCTAGCCTATCTATATAAAGGCTAGGAGGCGGCGGCGAGGAGGACACACGCAACCCTAGTTTCCACAACTCTCGCCAGATTGCATCTACGCGCCCCTGTAATCTTCGATTCCTTCATTAATTCCAAGAGCAGACAAGAAGGAGTAGGGACCTCTACGAGGCCTGAACTGGGTAAAACTTGCATCCCTGTGTGCTTATTTACTAGCCGACCGATGCCTCCAGCGCTCCCTCCTTCTCCAAAACCCAAGTCCATAACAATGGGCATTGATGAGTTAAACCCTCATCAATTGGAGCCCTGTGGGAATTGGGAGTGCTGATGTCGCGGCTTCTTCGGCCCCATCAACCGCGATCAACAACTCCGCAACAGCGGAGATTCACCATCTCTTCGGCGCGTTCGGCTCCACCGTCCACACTCCGGCCACTCGCCCGGGTTTCGAGTCCATGGGCGATGGAATCAGTCTGGCGATTAGGAGCTTCCGCTTCCTGGTTGGTCAGATGGGTACGCTGCGCATTCATGACCAGCCGACGACACCCGCGATTGCTCTAGCATCGTGGTTCCCGCCACCAATCGGCACCCTCAGCGAGCTCAACGCCTCAGCAACAGCTGGGAGCACGGACAGCGACAGTAGTTGCGGATCCAATCTAGGCGACCTGGCCACTAAAGACGGAGCCTACGACTCTGGATCTGAAAGCTGCGGGAGAAACAGCTTCCCAAACCACTTCATGTGCGCAGTCATCAACGCAGGCGACACCACCGCCAATCGCGAAAACGCTGGCCCCATATCTGGCACCGGACCGCCCAACGGCGCTGAACAACCCAATGGCAGCACGCCCAATGGTAGCCCCACCAACGGTGGCAATGACGCACCTGTCAACAACGGAGCGGCAGTCGAACCACCAACCATGGTGAACGAATACACAGGAGAGTGTGTCATGATTAAACTCAACGACAACGAGTGGGCCTGTTGCCGAGAAGCTTTGCGAGGCAATCCTCTGCCCCCCGGCACACCGCAGAGTATGCGGATGGGCTACCATTGGCTGCTAAAGGAGGAATACAGATGCTAGCTACATGCAATCGCGCAACTCGAGGCGCGTAAAAAGGTGGTGGATGAGTCGAGTCTTCGACGAGCTGGGCTCTCCTCCCACGGAGGATCCTCCTCCAAAGGCAACGAGTATGTGGCCAACAAGAGGCGATCTCGGATGGCCCATCTCCCCGAGCAAGAACGCATAGAAGCTGCAAAAGTCCTTGACTTCAGCACTATGACAGTCGACACGCGGGGCAACATGGTCCCAAAGACACCGCAAGCCGTGGTAACGGCGGCCACCATGTACCTCCTCAACAATCAGCCGCCAGCTGAAGATCCGCGAGCTGCCATGCACCGATCTACGATCACGGGCCTGGGGCTAATCGAGGCCGCCCTCGACAAGGAGCCAACACCGGAGCCAAAGAAAGGCAAGGCTCTGGAAAAACACTATTCCTCGCCCTCGTCCAGAGATGACAGTCACGATCTGTCTCGGCGTCGCCGCTCACGGCGGCACGATCACGACTACAATGTGCGCGAGGACCTCATGCGGTGTAAGATCGAATAATCAAGGGCAAGACGCGCTTGTTCGACTGACTCAGAAGAGGAGGAGACTGAACTCTGCGGCGCCAGATTCTTCAGTAGAGACATTAGCCAAAAGCGAATGCCTAAAGGGTTCAAGCTCCCGTCAGAGAACCCAAAATTTGATGGCCTATAAGACCCAAAGATCTGACTAGAGGACCACATCTCCTCCGTCAGGCTACACGATGGAAGTCGAAGCACGGTCATGCAATGCCTACAGCTACAGCTGCAGGGTGCCGCTCGTGCGTGGCTCAATAACCTCCCACGTGGATGCATTGACAGCTGGGAAGAGCTGGTCTACAGCTTTGTGCGCAACTTGAAGGGCACCTACAAAAGGCCCGCATCAATCGAAGAACGGAGAAGCTGCCAGCTGAAATCTGGCGAGTCGTTGTGCTTATACATCCAGCGATGGTCCATCATCAAGAACTCTGTAGAAAACATCTCGGAGGACCGCACAATCGACGCATTTAGCGGCGGCGTTCGCCGTATAGAGCTCAGGGAGGAGCTGGGCTTCTTGAAGCCCAAAACAATCGACCACCTGATGGAAATCGCGAATCGGTGGGCTGACGGAGAAGACTCGATGAAAACCTAACCTACTCCGATGATGATGATGACCTCGGGCACAGACGCGACGGTCGAGGCAAGCGGCGAATGCGCATCTACGATGACCGCGATGATGTCAACATGGTCGTAGCCGGCTACGCCGATAAACGTGACGACAACCGCAACAGCGGCTATCGCAGCGGTGGATACCGTGACTCTGGGAAAACCACGCAGGTGTGGCAACGCCGCACTCGTGAAGAGGCACCCACAACAACCATCAAGGACAAACTGTCCGGGCCGTGCATTGTGCACTTTTACATCGACAAGCACGATGGCAAGAAGAAATCAAGCCACCTTCTCAAGGACTACCGCGAGTTCCTCAAACTCCACGAAGGCCTGGCTCGGATGAACCGCGATGCGGTCAACAGGGGCTATGGAGCTTCCCTAGGCGCCGTGGCACATGGAGCTCCTCCACCACCGCCCGGACCACCACCACCCGGGTTGCACCAGTCCAGCATCACGGCAGCAAACCATACCCACGACCCGTGGGCAACATGGGGATGATCCAAAAGGGGCATCCCTCAAATCGAGTGCCGAAGGCCATCACTCGCCAAGTCAACTTGGCGATAAACTGTCCACCTTCCACCACTGAGTACATCAGTGGAAGCGACTCATGCATCACCTTCGATAGGCGTGACCACCCGCACCAAGTTTCTCATCCAAGCCACTGTCCCCTCCTACTCGAGGCACAGATTGGGGGTCTCAACATGAGTCACGTCTTCAGTCTTCGGCACACCGCAAAACTTTCGGCGAGAGCGCATCGACTTCGAGGTCGTCGACTGGCCTTCACAATATCACTACATCCTCAGATGTGTCGCGTTCGCGAGGTTCATGGAAGTGCCACACTACGTGTACCTGCAGATGAAGATGCCGGGTCCAAACGGTGTCATCACAATCAACGGTAACTTCGAAAGGTGTGACAGCTGTGACGGGGAATTCAACAGAATCTCCCAGTCCTTCGGCATGCAGGAGGAACTCGCAAGACTAAAGGAGTCGACAGACAGCAGTCTGCCCCTCCTAAGCAGGCCAAGTTCACCCGACCTGTCCTTCGACTCGTCAGTGCACAGGAAAAAAGTCCAGGTCCACCCAACAGACCCGACCAAGATGGCCCTCATCGCCAACAACTTGAGTTCCGCATAGGAACTCACGCTCTTCGAATTCCTCCGTGAGCACTGGGAAATCTTCACCTGGTGTCTAGTGGACATGCCAGGGGTTCCCAGGGAATTCGCCGAGCATGCACTCAATGTAAATCTAGACGCAAGGCCAGTCAAGCAGACAATACGGCAACTGTCTGAACCAAGAGCAGAAGCGGTCGGAATGGAGATCAACAGACTCCTCGATGCAAACTTCATACGCGAGATCAAGGAAAGCACCTGGCTCGTCAACATAGTGCTTGTGCCCAAAAAAGATACGGATATCCTATCCTTGTGCGTGGAATTCACCTCCCTGAATAAGCACTGCCCAAAGGATCACTTCCTGTTGCCGCGAATCGACCAAATCATTGACTCCATTGCGGGATGTGAATGCCTCTGATTCCTCGACGCCTACTCAGGCTACAGTGAAATTTGAATGAAGGTGAAATACCAAGATAAAACAGCGTTTAGGACACCCTTTGGTGTGTTTTGCTACAACACGATGCCCTTCGGGCTAAAAAATGCAGAAGCCACCTATCAGCGGTGCATGCAGCCTGCCTCAAGAATCAACTTGGTCGCCATATCCAAGTCTACGTTGATGACATCGTCATCAAAACAAAAGAGGAAGCCTCACTAATCGACGATCTACGCGAAACCTTCGCCAACCTAGACTGCTACCGGATCAAGCTCAATTCGGACAAATGCGCCTTCGGCATACCATCTGGGCAATTACTCGGGTATCTCATCTCCGCGAGAGGGATCGAGGCGAACCCGAAGCAAATAAAAGCAACATTGGCCATGGAGAAGCCAAAGAACGTAAGAGGCATCCAGCAGCTGGTTGGGCGAATCGCGGCGCTCAGTCGATTCATCAGTCGAATAGGCGAAAAGGCACTGCCCTTCTACCAACTTCTCCGCAAAACTGACAAGTTCGAGTGAACAGACGAAGCACATGAAGCATTCAAAGACCTTAAACGTCTACTATCCACCTCGCCAGTACTGGTGACGCCTCGTGAAAAGGAGCCACTGCTGCTCTACATCTCCGCCACCAACCAGGTGGTCAGCACGGTGCTCGTGGTGGAACGAGCCGAGGAAAACAAGGTCCACGGGGTCCAGCGCCCAGTCCACTACCTCAGCGAGGTGCTCACGCCAACAAAACAGCGGTACCAACACTACCAGAAACTGGCGTACGGCGTCTTCATGACAGCCAGGCGACTGCGCCACTACTTCCAAGAGCACCCAATTGTGGTGGTCAACGACGCCCCGCTTGGACATATCCTCAACAACTCTGATGCCACCGGGCGAGTTGCGCTTTGGGGAATCGAGCTGTCTCCACGAGACATCACACATGAAAAGCGCGATGCGATCAAGGCGCAAGTCCTCCCCGATTTCCTCGTGCACTGGATGGAGAACCAGCTCCCCGAAAAGCCAGATATGTCTTACCTCTGGACAATGCACTTTGATGGGTCCAATCGAAAGGACGGGGCTGGCGCAGGTGTCATACTGACATCGCCCCAGGGAGACAAGCTGAAATACATTCTGCGAATGCAGTTCATGGCCTCCAACAATGAAGCTGAGTACGAGGCCCTAATCCATGAGATGCGTATGGCGAAAACCTGCGGTGCCAAGAGGCTCATCATCTACGGCGACTCCAAACTGGTAGTCATCCAAGCAATGCACAAGTGTGGCGCACTGAGCGACAACATGATCACCTATCGTGACCTCTACGACACACTCGAAGGAGACTTCGATGGCTGTGAACTGTGACACGTAGGCCGCGAAAGCAACAAAGAGGCGGACACACTCGCCAATATTGGCTCCACCTGCACCCCATACCACTTGGGGTATTTCTCGAGCGTATCTGCGAACGCTCCATCAAGCCAAAGGCTCTAGAGAAGAAATCAAGTGCATCAACGGACTCGGGGGCTACGCCACCTAATGAGCCAATGGCACTCGACGACCTGGAGCTCGATACAGGACTCGAAGGACCAATGGGTGTCATGATGATCGAACCATCTTGGACACAACCCTACATCACGTATCTACTCAACAAAAGGCTGCCAGATGATCCAACTGACGCACGACACATTGCGCGACGATCCAAGGCATTCGCTGTCATCAACGACGAACTGTACAAGCGCAACATCACAGGAGTACTCCAACAGTGCATCTCCAACGGGGACGGAAGGGCCGTCCTCCTCGACATCCATGAAGGGACCTCCGGGCAACATGCTGGTAGTCACGCCCACGTCACCAAAGCTCTACAAGCTGGATTCTACTGGCCCACGGCCATGCGCGACGCCAAGGACATTGTCCAACGCTACAATGCTTGCCAGCGCTTCGCGGACAAACCGCACACACCTGGCGCGGAACTCTGGCCAATACCATTGGCTTGGCCATTCGCGCAATGGGGACTCGACATGGTTGACAAGCTCCCGAAATCCTCGCGAGGAGGTTACGTCTACCTCTTGGTCGCAGTCGACAAATTCAGCAAGTGGATCAAGGCCACGCCGGTGACAAACCAGTTAGGAGCCAGCGCCGTCAAGTTTTTCGAGTCCATTGTCTATCGCTTCGGAGTGCCACACGGTATCATCACGGACAATGGGACGAACTTCACCTCCAAGGAGTTCTAGGAATTTTGGGAAAACCTAGGAATCAACATAAGCTACGCCTTGGTGGCTCACCCGCAGACCAACGGTCAAGTCGAAAAGGCTAACGGCCTCGTCTACGGCGGAATCGAGAAATGACTCCTCTGGTCACTTGAACAAGCCACCGGATGCTGGCCAGATGAGCTGCAATCCGTACTTTAGAGCTTGTGCACAACTCCAAACAGCGCCATGGGATACACCCCATTCTTCATGGTGCACGGCGCTGAAGCGGTGCTACCTGTGGAAGTACGCTACAAAGCCCCACGGGTGGCCGCTTACAGCGAGCAAGAGTCAACTCTTGCACTTGAAGACTCCGTCGACCTTCTTGACGAGGCGCGAGAAATCGCAGCGGAAAGATCAATGATCTACCAGCAGAGCCTCCGCAACTACCACAGCAGAAGGCTACGCCCAAGATCCTTCGTCGAAGGAGACCTGGTTCTGCGATGCAAACAACAAGGGCATCTCAAGCTCGAGTCTCCCTGGGAGGGACCCTACGTGATTACAGAAGTAATCCCAGGTGGCGCCTATCGCCTTAAAGATTTGAAGACAGGATTTGCATACTCCAACCCTTGGAACGTCGCACAGTTGTGTCGTTTCTACCCCTAGTTGTTTTTTACATTACAAATAAGGTTATTCAGCCAGGCTACTTAGCCACACATTGTACCTCGTACTATTCTCCAAATAAATAAAGCTAAGTGCCCTGAAACTCTGTGTTTTCCCTCATTTTTCTGGCAATATTATCACTCGGGCGCTATGCCACCCTTTACATCCTCGTTCTACGAACAAATCGCAGTATCCCGAGTAGCTGATACAACATCAATCGAACCCTTGATAAAACACCAACCCAGTTGCAATGCACCTGACAGGTTGGCAAGGTGCTGAGATAAAATAAGTCAGGCTAACAAAAAGGAACTGCAGAGTACAAATACACTCGCAAAACATATAAGCTAGCAAGCTCTTTACATATCAATAGAAATTAATTACATATCCTTATGAACTTTACAACACTTGTACAATTATGCACAGGATACAAACTAAAGCTACTGCTGCAATAGAAGAACGTTCGTCTGCTCCTCGAAGAAATCGACAATTTCTTCTGCTGGGCAATCCACTGCCTGGTAATGTGGAACCATGTTCCAGGTCGAACCTTCCGGCGAGGTCGGCGGCCCAGCTGCAACGTCTACATCCGGCCTATGCAGTCGCACCAGCGACAAGCAGCTTTGGCACCAGCCACTAACTATTGTCGCACGCACTCGCGAACTGCACTCAAATCCTGGAACTTAGCCAGGAGAGCCAACAGGCTCGAAGGGACGGCGTCCAGCGGAAACATCGCGTGGTAGATATGCCTAAGGCACGACTACGCCTTCTTCAAAAAGTGAAGCACTCGGGAAGCACGATCCTGCAGTGTCACGAGTGTGATTGCACGATCATGGTCCACCCAAAAGTATCGACTCGCCTGTAATTGCTCCTGGGTCAGATCATGCATTCGAACAGCGATCCTATCTTTTTGATCCTACGGATGACGAGCACTAACAACTACACCACACAAAAAGACAAAATATGAAAGACAGGTATCGCCGCGACTGACTATAGGAAAAGATAAGAGGATAGAAGGCTAACATTTGAACTGTTCACTCAGTTGTGCCACCTCCTCCAAGAGATACTTCTTGTGGGCAGAGGACTTCTCCACCTTCGATTTCCATACGTCTGTGCTACCACAGAGGATGGGCAACTCACGCTCCAGTTGCTTAATGCGATCACGCAGTCGTGAAAGCAAGGACAACTCCTCCACCTTTGAGCAAGACTGCGCCACGGTTTCATTGGCTAAGGGAGGATCATGAGGATCACTCGAAGGACCACTCGATGTACCCTATCAGGAACCAAGCAAAAGAAAATAAGAGGCCGAGGATACACTGACAAAAGGCTTACATGCATTCAAACATATCAAAGTCCTGATTGGGGTACCCCCACAAAAGCATTGTTCCACAAACAAAAGGCCAAACACTAGAGCTATTAAGCAGACAGACTATGGAGCATTTTTCTTCGACTTGGACTTGGGCTTCGAGGGCTTCATCGCATCCGTGGCAGTTTCCGACGCCACGGACTTGCCGGTAGTACCCCCGGATGCCGCAGCCTTCGCTTGACGCCGCTCCTCGGAATACTTGGCGAGTGTCTCGATAAGCTGAGGACCATAATTTTTGCATTTACCAGCAAAGGGAGCAAATACTACCTGCTGGCCTCCAGCGTCGACAGGCATCGCCTCAGAAATAGCGGCAGGATCCATCTCTACGCCATGGGCTTGCACCATTGCGAGTGCCATGGTGGAGCCAATGGAGCGCTGTGAGTTCTTGAAGTCCGCGGGGATTCCTCCAGCCAGGGACTCCACCAAGTCTCCAAGGTTGTCGATCAGTCCGGCCTTGGGAGTTAAGTCCTCACGGATACGACTGAGTACATCCTTCGCCTTCCCCAACGTTTCCTGGAGGGATACACTGCGGTCTTCGACTGCAGCGATGGCGCCTGCCAATGCATCTGCACGACGCAGAGATTGGGCGTCAAAGCTCAAGCCGCTGGCATCTTCATACACAAAAGTGTTAGTATAACAACCATACATCAAAGCACAAAAGAGCAGGGCACATCCAGATGAAAAATAAGACCTGAGAGGGACTTGGCAATCGAGAAAAGTTGCTCCTCGAACAACTTCTCCCTCCTAGCAGTGGAGACACGGAGATCCTCCTCTCGCTTCCGCGACTCCTCCAAAGCTGTGATCGCCTCGTCGCGATTCTTTATCACCGTGGCCAGCGTCTTCTCCAATGCAACAGCATGGCGAAGTAATTCATTATGCTCGGCTGCGACATACAGGGAATATAACCAAATCGAATCAATGCAATTCGCAAAGACAAATACGAAGTCAAGACTTACTTTCGACAATGCGATGGCGATTGTCCAGCCGCGCATACTGCCGACCCATGTCAAGAACTTGCTCCGCCAGGCGAGCAGCCTCCTTCACGATGAGCTGCATCAGAATAAAACAAAGCTTAGCAAGCAGCACCATGGATAAATTCGACTGCCACGAAACAGCAAAAGGATACCTACATGATCCTCCACAGACTCCGAAGAAGGTTGTCGCATAGTCATCCGGGTAACCATCTGATGTTCCCCAGCATGTGGAGAACTCGGTGAATTATGCCCGGAGTGGGCCGCCAATGAAGAGAAGGAGATCGCTCGGCCATTTTCTTGGCCTTGGAGTCTGGGACTCCAGACTCCTTCACAAATTGGACGTCGTCAGAAGACGACAACGCCGCTTGGCTGGAACACACACCAAGCAAAAGCCTCAGGAAAAGCAGCAACTCCAAGAAGAAACCAAAACGAGGTCGCGAATACAGAACTTACCAGTCAAATTTATCAAGGTCGAAGGATTGCTCCTCCGACTCTGATGATTCCTTTGGCAGTTGAAGCTTCTTCCGAGAAGGAGGAGCCATGGAGCGCACAGGAACGGCAGGAATTGGCTCCTCTACAACAATAGAAGGGCCTTCTAGCGTCATTGGCGCTGATGCATCCGAGTCCTCACTGCGGGAACGCTTGCGAGTGTCCTAATCGCTGGACTCGGGGGCTCCCTCCTCCTCTTCGATTGGGACGGTCAACTCCGACTCGTCCTCTTCATCCACTTCACGTGGGATAATCCCCTCAGGCAGAGGGGGCAAGTTGGGAGACACCTTCCAATCCTACATTTAGAAAATACGACAACATATGTCAAAAGATCATAAAGGCAGTCGACAAAGGAAACTACTTCGTAGAACACTTTTACCTCAGGAGGAGGGTTAGAAGCATCAAAAGGGGGCACGACTGGTTCGCTCGGGAGAACCTCCTTGACGGTGTATTTGGTCACCAGACGCACCCTCTTATCAACCTCACCCACGGAAATGCCATCGACAGATACGCGAGTGGCATCGTTTGCGCCAGCCTAGCGAAACATGGGATGGACTTTGGCCTGCAGAGACTGGACGCAACGGCGCAACCATGTGCAAGTAAGGGCAGAGCCTCCCTCTTCTTTGCCTAGGCGACTCTCGAGGTCACAGACGCACTTGTATAGCACTTCTGTCTCCTCGGACTTGCCAGGAATCACTATGTTCTTCCAAGAACGCCTACTCTTGCACGACGTCGCGGGATCGAAGGGCGCGAGTCCGAAGTGCTCTCCGTCGGCCTTCTGGTCGCGGATGTAGAACCACTTGTCTCTCCATCCTTGGATGGACGTCGTGAGTTTGATATCAAAATAGGTGGCGGAAGAGTCAACATGGATTGCGTAGCCTCCTACATCGTAGACTACAGAACCAGATGCTGACTGGTGTTTTAGCTTGAAAAGCCTCTTAAAGAGGCCGAAGTGCGGCTCAATTCCGAGCCAGCATTCGCAAAGAGTAATGAAGCAGGAGATATGGAGGATAGAATTCGGGGTCAGCTGATGCAGCTGGAGCCCGTAGAAGCAAAGGAGGCCCCTGAAGAAAGGATGTAGAGGCAGAGAGAGACCTCAGATGACGAATGCGAGGAACATCACCCGGAAATCCAAGGGGGGACGGGGGATCACCTTGTTACCCGGCACTCACGAATCATCTTCCACGGGCAGCAGAGCTCCATCTTGACGCAGGAGATGAAGCTCGGAGGACTTGATGATGGATGTGTGCCATGCGCCATTGGTGACGCGGGTACCCGCACCCTTCTTCTTCCCAGCACCGGCGGCGCTAGTGCCCATGGTGGTGGCACCACCCTTCTTCTTGGCAGCGGCAATGGAGGCCATGGAACCAGCGGCGGCGCCTCCCTTCTTCTTGCCCATCTTCCGATGGTGGTGAGAGCGGAGGAAGTAACTGGGGAAGACACGGAGTTGGTCCAGTGCCGTGAAGAGGATGTGCGCAGGGAAGCAGAGAGCAGCAACAATGGCAATGGAGGCACAAGCAGAGAAAGGCAGATGGGAAAATTACCGCAGCTGCACTGCTACTTAACATCCTCGCGGATGCCATCCAACGGCCAGCAGAAACCCTACTGGACATGTGGCGCACATCACCATCGACATGTGGTGAAGCCAAAACACGAACCGTCCCCCACTATCTCCATTACACGCGGAAATCGAGGAGACGTAGTTAAAACAGAAGATTACGCACGCCCGGTCAAATCAAAGTCAGAAAGTGGGACCCAATGCTCGTCACGTCCTGTCAAAGCCACTCACGCGGGCAACTGAGGTTATCACATCGTCAGCACTGATGTCATCAAGTTTAGCAGCAGAAGATTTCGACTACTTTAGTCCTTGCTTGAGTCTTCGACTCCACCAAGCACTCGGGGGCTACTGAGAGCTGGTAGCGCACCCTACGATTTATCTTTATGCAGGAATATGAACATTAAAGGCATACCCACGACTCGAATCTATGATTCGATTGAGAATTATGGTTTACTCCCATAGGGAGCGCCGGAAGAAAATTCGGCTGAAACAAGCAACAAAAGACGACAGTAGTCACAAAACGTTTTTAGTCCCCGCCTTAGTCTTCGACTCAACCAGGCACTCGAGATCTACTCCCATAGGGAGCACTGGTCGCGCACCCTATGATTATTTGTACATCGTACTATGTGTCGATAACATCCACACCTGAAGGCTATGGCGACTCCGCCTCATACCATCCCTACAAAGAGACTGTGTCTCCTGGGTCACCCGAATCATCTCCGCGATGGCAAAAATTCGGATGACGCGCTTACAACGTGAAGATAAGACCTGAATAAGGTCTGGCAACGCATCTGCTGCGCACTACCAGAAACATATCCGTGCCTGCAGGTACGATGAACATGCCTTGACGGACACGTCGAGTGCTCACACTTATACACTGGAATTTTACTCCTGTAAGACCTCCGCGGCTTGAGTAGAATTACGCCAGCACTTTTTTGAATTCGAGTCTGGGGACTCGAGTTTGAGTAGATTGCATTCTTTTGCCCTAAGGCAGTTAACTGATATCGATACATCGGATAAATCAGGCACGTATATAAACAATCCCTATGACATAAATAGAACACTCGAAAATATACTCAGTCATGCACTTGAAAAGACTCCATAAAGTCCCTAGTTGAATCTGCGATTCCACTAGACACTCGGGGGCTACTAACATGGGTATACCCTATGGGTACTCGAGTTCGGTATATACGGTCCAGATACGGTAGAATCCCGCGGTGTTGCCAAGGCCCAAATGAAGAATTCGAGTGGCCCATGGACTCTCGATTGCTTGCGAGACAAGAAGAAGCTTAAGATAGAAAGTTTAAAGGGAAACCCTAATCTATAACCGACTCGACCTGCTACCTGAGACCTAGCCTATCTATATAAAGGCTAGGAGGGGGAGGCGAGGAGGACACACACAATCCTAGTTTCCACAACTCTCGCCAGATTGCATCTGCGCGCCCCTGCAATCTTCGATTACTTCGTTAATTCCAAGAGCAGACAAGTAGGAGTAGGGACCTCTACGAGGCCTAAACCTGGGTAAAACTTGCGTCCCTGTGTGCTTGTTTGCTAGCTGACTGATGCCTCCAGCGCTCCCTCCTTCTCCAAAACCCAAGTCCATAACAATGGGCATTGATGAGTTAAACCCTCGTTAGAAGGATTACTCTATTTTTGTGGGAAAGACGTCATCTTTCCCCCTTAGGATTAGACTAGGTTAGTTTGAAGATAACACACTCCTTCCTTTTTGAAGTCATTGGATAATGTTTTGAAGACTGTTATTCACCTTTCTGTATGTAGTTGAAATCTTTAGATGTCATCCGCCAGCTGTTTCTACGAGGCTCATATACTACTGTATCGTACTTAGCCTATTTGAACTGTTACTTCGTGGATTGTCCAAACTGGTTAGATTGATGGTTATTAGCAAATTTGTGGTCCTTCAGGTAGGTCTTCAACTGAAGTAGCAGAGGGACTCCATAGAATCTTCAGTTAGTTTCTCCTTTAATGACTTGCGAGTTGCTGCTTGGGGAAAAGTCGTCGGATCTGGAGATCTTGTCTGAAGTATCTTCTGGTAGGCAGTCTTCTGGAGATTGAGGGTAAATACGCAGTCTTTCCACCTTAGATCTTTACTACGGTTCCTCGAGAAGGGTGTGGATCTTCTGTCTTGGAGTGCTAGCGTGAGGTCTTTTCCCTGGTCTTGAGTTGAGGTCTACGAGTGACGAACTATTGCGATAAACCTTGTCGTGGTTGTTTCCTAATGAAGCTTTATGGAGTTAGCCCTGGGACAGTTAGTGGTTAACAACTCTTCTTGCTAGTTTTCCGTCAGAGTGCGTGCATTCATCTTTAGAGAAGTGGTCTTCACTTGAAATATTGGCGTGGCCTCTACTCGTTGGTGGAGGAGACTCGATGTCTTCAGGATTTTGGAGTATTCTGACCTTCTGGTGAGGAACTTCCCGTTGGTTTGGGGTAGGGCCGACTAGAGTAGTTAGTCTCCTGAGGTGGTCGGATGCTCTAATATACCGAAGGTAGGTGTAGTTAGGTCTTCATTTCTTGACTTGGTAGGTAAGTCTTGTGGTTTCTTGCGGATAGAGAGGATCCTTTGGTGGTCGACTTCTGGCTTCAACAGGATTATTGTTGTAATTGACCAATGAATAATGGAGTTCTATGCCATCGACGAGTCTCGAGAGGTGTGTTGGACAAGGTATGCCATCCTACTAAGGAGGAGTCTTCAACTTGTCCTAACTTGATGATGTCGAACTCTTAGTTGTTGCAATGCTTTTCCTCTCATCACTCCAGAGGTTAGTATGGGTTCTCGTTACCGACAACAAATGGGGGTGCCTGAGGTACTAGGTGGGGTATCGATCCTCGAGTCACATTTCACTAAGGTTAAAGCAAACCAGAACAAACATACATGGTGATTAGAGTGAGGGGATTGCAATGTCCTTGGCAAACAACACACATCAAGCAGCACATGATGCACTTAGGCAAGCAAACACGGCCAACTAGGGGGACCAAGGAGTTAACTACTCGTGATATAAGGGAATCCTATCTTAGGACTAGTTATCCTAGACGTCATTGTTCTTAAGGCCTGAGTCACTATCTTGTGTATGAAGCCTTCGTCGAGTCATTGAACGCTTCTCGATAGTGTAGTACTTGATTTTTTCTCATTAGGAGGATTCTGCTGGTAGGGCGATCTTGTAGTCTCCTTGTGTTTGCTGGTAGTTTCTTCTCTTCATCTCGTCCTCAACATCTTCACCTGTTTCTAGGTCCTAGTTATTTGAAATCTGTAGGTTTGAAATTTGGACGAGGGATAGAGGAAACCATGTTTCGAAATCCTTTAAACTAGAATGAGATAAGAAGTAGAATCTTTCGAAATTTTTTAAGGAATTAGTTTTCAAAAGTCGGTGTTTCCAAAATAGTTTTCCTGTCTAACGACCATGCTAACTAAGGTTCTCCTACAGTCAGGATGGCTCTGATACCAAGTCTGTGGGGCCCCCGGATTAATCCTCCGAGAATCCCAGTTATGCATACACCACGTTCCTATGATCTGTTAGTCGTGGCACATAACCGACAAGTATCAAAGTAAACATCCATTACTTAAGTGGATACGTGTCATACCTTACATGCCATTATGGCTACACCAATAATTAACAATGGAACTTCATCAAGCGTAGAGCCCGAGCCATGCCTTAACCTACATGCAACTAACTAGGAGAACATCCTAGCTCGCATAGTCGTCAACATCATCTTCTTCTTGAGGTACTTCTCGAATCTGACCAAGTTAATAGCCAGGGACAATGCCAGTGAGTACTTTGAATGTACTCGCAAACCACCTTAAGAGAATAATAATAACAAGAGGATGTGCAATATGGCTGTGGTGAGGGCTCCAAGAGAGGTTCTTTTCTCAAGTAGTTCCTCTTGTAGATATAGCATCTACATATCTTTGTTGAGAACTTTTGTAAAACATTTTGGAAACCTTTTTGAAAAGCTTTAGAAAACATCAGGACTGGCTCACCCATTTGTTCCTCCTTCCGGTCATCCCATGACCAAACTCCTTTCCTTCCTTTCCGACCATCCCATAGTCAAAACATGTATTCCTTCCGACCATCCCATGGTCAATACATTTCCAAAGCCATTGCTTTTCTGAAATCCTTTTTGAAATCAAAAGCAGCACCGCTCTATAGTAGTTTGTCCAACCTGTCCATAACCACGGACACGGCTATTCGAATAGATTTACACTCTGCAGAGGTTGTACACTTTACCCACACCATCCGGGTACCCTACCCTGATCTACATCGATCATGGGTCGAGTAACCGATCAAGACTCTCCGGATGCCCACTCCAATATAAGTGCCTACCCTATGAGTGTTTCCCCCCTCAACACCGTGACACCCTATATAGTTCCAAAGCCAACCGGAGCACTTTTTGCACTGTACAAAGCGTGCGCTTTCAATGAGGGGCTCATAGTAACGAGTGGAGGCCCGTAGACCCTTCGTTCCTTCTCTAGGTCGATGTCTCACATGGACCTTTACAGGAGAAGGCCCACCCTCCAGGATTTTTAAATCCCCTGTAGTAGTTGTAGGAAGCTTATACTAGAGTAAACAAACATCAAGCCTAGCCCTGTCCCATTCCAGAGTAATGTGGTTGCACGGATTAAGTTGTTATAGCTAAAGCTGCAAAGAACCGGGTGCGTTTTCGTAAACATTTTACCTCCTCTTTCCTTCAGCATGTTTTGTTAAACGAAAACCTTTTTCTTTCTCAAACTTCTCTTGGTAGGTCAAACCTCACCAAGGTTTCACCATAAAACATTTTGTAAACTTTTTTGGGGTCTTCCCATCCTATAGCTTTGCTTCGGCTAAATCAGGGTCTCCAAAGGGTATGGTGTATTACACCATCTACCATACTAGGGACAAGTAGGTATCATCGAGAGGGTTGTACTTAGTAGTACCATTGAGTAATGGTTTGGAGGAGCCAAGCCACTACCAGATATACAACATCATATAGTAAAACAGTGCAGTTTTCATAAAACAGTAGATAAAACATGCATAAGTAAAACAGTAGGACAAGGCTTATGAGCAAGGAGGTGGATTGCCTGTAATCAGCAAACTGACAATATATGTCCCTGGACTTCTTCTTTACATAACCAAGAATACCAATACCAATAATAAGATCTCTTCTTCTCAGTGTCAATACAAGCGCAACTATCATCGTCATCGAGTATACATGCAAACAAGCAAGGACACAATCAAAATAAGCCATACAAGTGGACATACATACAGCAACAAAGTGTACAATACAAGTTTATGATTCAATAGGTTTTGAGAAGGGTGGATTTATAAGATTGAAATTGTCTTTGAAGCATTTGAAGGAAATCCTATAGGATTTATAGTCTAGAAAATTGTTTAGGAGAGGGCATTTAGACCAAGGCCATATTCTACCATTGTATAAAAAGATACCAACATGTAGCTGTTGATAAAATGAAACCAACAAAAGTGGTTTCACTACTGTATCAATTTCCATAGATTTATAAAGGGTTTTCGAGTGAGAAAAGCCCTAGTTTAAGGAAATAAATCCCAGCAAAAGTTATGTGGTTCCAAAAATTAATTCTTCTTACGATTAAGTATGTATTGATGTAGTGGGTCAAGGGGAGTTTGAATCACTTCACAATATTTAACAGAATGCCCTCAGGAAATTCCCAAAGTCAGTTGGGGTGTTGTTTTGTCTTTTTTGCCAGATTAAAAATAAAGAAGATTTTCATATGATTCCAAATTCACATGCTAGGTATATAGAATACCTTTATGTAGAAATTAGAATCACCCTTTTTGGATTTACATAACTACTATAGTACATTTATTTGTGAATTAACTATGCACATAACTGTTTAATTTCCAATAATCCAAGGATATCTCAATAAATACTGGGCTCCTGGGTTTTGGTAGATGTTATGTTTTATGAATTATGAGAGTTGGAAATAGGTCAGTACCTATTTTTATTTGCCCTAGATAAATTCCTAAAGATAGATTGCGGCTGTTTTTGTTATTTTTACTATGGACAATAAGGGAAACAACTGAATGTGGGGGCGAGGGTTAAATGCAAGGTATGACCAATACGTAACATTACAAAGTGGTTTTACTCCATTTGGATTGACCAAACTCCTGTAAATAATTTATTAGAGGAAAAGCCACTTGTGGGTAGATTAAATTCCAGAGATTAACAAAAATTAATTGGGGCCAGGAAATGATGCTGCAGGTGAGATAAAACATGTAGGCACCTTAAGAACTTTACATCTTGTCATTTTGGCTCATTTTCCATTTTCTTGTGCATTTAATCCAAATAGTCAGGTTAAAAAGGAGCTGGAAAAAGATTAAAAGAAAAAGACAACGGGCTAGCGGGCCTACATCTGGGCGGTCGTGAGCTTTAGCTGGCAGATCTGGCCTAGAGCCTCACCGGCTCACGCGTGGGGGTGCGTATTGAAACCGAGGGGACATGCCCAGCCGTCAGTGAGCGGTGGCAGCGAAGGTGTATTGGGGAACCCTGGTCGTCCGATCAAGCTTGGATCGATGACCAGCGGTCGTCATTCTCCCCAAGTCTCAGACGGCGGCGGGAAACCCTAGCGGGGTCGAGACAGTGATGGTGAGGCTTACCCGGGGCTCCCTAGCGAAGGAGAAGTGGCAGAGTGGAAGCGGTACACGGCGGCGACCTCGTAGACGGGCGGTACGGTGGGTTTTGCCGTCGGAAGGCGTCGCGCGCATATGTGCCGGTGGAGCTCGTGGCGGTGCTCGCGTCAGTGCTTGCTAGAGCTTCCGGGACAGCTGCATGTCGTGTTTGAAGGGCTCGGTCGGGTGCGGTGGTCCGAGGGAGTGCGCTAGTACTGCATGCAAGGTACATGGGGATCCAGAGCTTCGGGTTCACGGGAGGAGCTCCAACTCGGGCCTGTGCCAGTGGAGATAGCTCCGATGTCCCTGCAGCAAGGAGATGTCATAGGGAGGTAGCTCAGGTTCAGGGTATCCATAAAGAGAGTAGGGAGGGAGTTGGGAGAGGTCGGGGGTGGTGGTGTACTTCACCTCTTGGGGAAGGCCGAGAGGGGAGCTCTCTCTTCCCTGTGGTGATGGGGAGCTTTGGGGCGGGATCTGGAGCTTGGGGATGGGTAGGTAGAGGGTGGAGGGGCAAATGAGCCAGGAGTTGGGGGCTAGGGTGGCATGTGGCTTTGTCAACCGAGGGGAGAGGCCTTTGGTGGACCATGTCCATGGGGGTCTTGGGGGAGGAGAGCTAGGGTGCTGGTTGGGTGAGCTGGGCGGTGCTGGGAGGTGGGGTGGGCCTAGTTCTCGACTAGAGAGGGAAAAGAGGGCTGGGGCTGCTACCAATGGCTTAAGTTTCCAAGATAGGCAATAAGGGCTTCTCTCTCTTTATTAGTCTCTCTTTCCAAGAGGCAAAGGACACAAGGCCTGGGGTGCTACAGTAGCACACGACCATAGGGAGTATGGGTTGCTGTGGAAGAGCAATGGACTAGTTTGGTGAAAAATTGAATTGATTTGAATCATACTTTTAGATTTTGTCAAATCTTGGCCATAGTAGTAGTTATGAAGGAATTTCTCCAACCTGATCTTGGAAAGGTGAGATAAAGGTGTTGGTAGATAGGTATGATCAGGGTGTACCTCCAGGAATTTTGTGGCATTTATTGGGTCATTTTAGGTCATGTTTATCTCATTAATTCAAATAGTGTAGAAATGGTTTCTAGAAGCTCATTTGATATTTTTAATTTGTACATAGTTGGTTTTTGATGTGATATGGTCCTAAATACATTATCTCATATTGGAGAATTTTCTTGGAATTTATTTGGAAGGGAAAGTATTTTTAAGGATTTATTTCTTATTTATGCCATTTAATAAAATGGGCAGAAATAATTATTAAAACTCTTCAAAAATATTTATTTTTGAAGTGGGAAGATAGGGTATGATGTATTGGCCTCAAAAGTGCTTAGATTTGGAGAAGTTCTTTGTCAAAAACCAAACCTTCCTTTGTAGATGGAGTTTCTGAGATTTTACCCATTAAATGAATTAAATAGTTTTTGAGCCATAATAATTATGGATAATATTTATTAAATCCTTATAATCAAGGTAGATGATGTTCAGAAGGTGTATCTAGCATTTTCAACCTTGGGTGTTGAGAATCCAACTTGCATTTGGTAGGAAACAGGGAATAAGGGATCTAGGTTGATGTTATTTTCATACCATCAAAACCTTGTTGGGTCTTGGAGCTCATAGCTCACCTTAGGGCATGGAATATATGGATGGATATACCAAGTTATGTAGATCACCATGGTATAGAGTTTTGAGCTTGGTCATGCTCGAGATCACCAAGGATTGATTCCAAACTTTGAATAAGATAAGGGTGTCATAACATATTGCCATAACCATGTGGGTTTTAGAAGCACAAGGATCCAATTTGAACAAGTCAAGTAGGTATTGTAGGAACTTTATTCGTAGAACACAATCATGCAAGGAGTTGGTCCAAGGAAGATAGCATGGAGCTGTGAGCTTCTTCCAAAGTAGGCTAGTTGATAAGATTTGCAGAAGTTATTATTTTCTTGCCTACAAAACCATCAAGAACAAGTAGTTTGGAGGATGATCTAACCAAGGGAAGAGGTGGTCCTTGGTAGTCCTTATGATGGTTTACAAGTTGGTTCAAGTGCATTACCAAAAATTCACATGGGTGGAGAAAGATAGGTATTCAAAGAAGGGATGTTGAAACTGTTTCCAGACTTAGTCAAATTTGGCAGTTTTGAGGATTTTGACTAGAGTATGACAGGGGATGTTTTTGATGGGTTGCAAGGTACCAAAGCATCATCAAGTGAATGATGTTGGAGTGTAGATGGAGTAGAAAGGATCCATGCTTATATTTGGTCTTTATTGACTTGGAAGCTTCTAGAAAGATTTAGTTCTGAAAGGAGCTGATTAAGGGTTTTGCAGGATCACCTAGTGGCTAGAGATCAGATCCAGCTTGGTTGACTTGCTTAGGGTGGATAGGATTAGTTAGATGCTAGAGGCTGAGCACTTAGGGTAGCTCATTTAGTTCCTCAGCAAACAATTCAAATAGTAGATCAAGGCAACTCATCTTAGCAGATCACGACAACTCATCTTACAAGCAAAACAATCTACTACTAGGGTTACCACCAAGCCTAGCTTGAGGTAAGGATGGGTAGGTTGAAAGGCTGAATTTTGAATAAGATGAGAGTTCTTGGTGTCTCCACCAGGAGTGGAGTTCAAAAGCTTTATGAAAAGGTTTTGGAAAAACCTAGGGGCAAGAGTAGTTGAAAGTCTGTCTTTAAAACATAAGGAGATTATGCTATATAGCTCTCCATAGTTTGTTCAATAGAAGCTGCTGAAATAGTTAAGGTTTACAAAAGAACCTTAGCTCAGGTTTTGAATTGCCAGAACATTTGAGAATATGTAAGATGAGCCAGGATAGTTTTGTTAAAAAGCTTTTGTCAACTGGGGTTGAGATAAGGGGTATATCATCTGTTATACAGTCAGATGCATGAGCATCAACAAACAAGCAAGCAAGTACTGCATCAACACACAAGAAAAGTTTTTGTTCCCCCTGATTTTTGCATTCTGGACAACTACTCAGGGTTGCTGAAATTGGGATGTTACAGTTAGTTTGCCAAATGGTCTTATAATTGTGAATGGAGGGAGTATTTAATTTTGTACATGCGTTTTAGTGATCGATATATTAGCACATAGTAATAATAAGCACTTGAGAAAAAAGATTTCATATTTTATTCCAAATATTGGTGTGCACTACTTGATCAAATATTATAAACCATAGAGGACCTAAATTTTATAGTGTTCCAACTTTTTATTTTTGAAACACGGTACAGATATTGATTGTTTTCATCCTCTACATTCGGTGCACAACTATTAATCCTGCTGATTATGTGATCATGTCAAAGTTTCAGGATAGCTTTATCAATGTACCAGCCAACCTCACGCGCGTCGCTGGCGCCACAAACTCAAGCTCCCTCCCTAATGCACCGGGACACTAACATTAGCTTCTTCACCAACTGCTCATTCAGGGGCATTCCCTCACAGATGGACACTCAAGCATGTAGGCACTCTATGGTGGTGTGGAAGCGGTAATTGTATACCGATTTGGTAATTGGGGTACCTCCAATTTCTCATGAGACATGTCTCTACCACTACACTTTTAGGTGGCTAGGGCATCTAGACTTAAGTCTTCTCTTAGAATTCCTTCATGTAAAAACACTCACAAAATAGCAAAGCTCCTACGTATTTGCCCATGTCGCTCTACTTTGTCCAAGACTTATCACAAAATCTGAAGTTCGAGTATTACTCAAAGCCTTAAATAGTAGTATCTTGTACTTGGAAGTTGGACACATATTTTTTGTGACATTTTTCGGTAACCACCAAGCATGAATATTATATGTACTCTTCTAGAACTAGTTTAGAAACTCATCTTTAATGGCAAAGCATTAGACTTACATGAACCCATAACTGAACGGAATGAATCTATATAGTTAGTTGGCTGACTAAGTAATTGTTAGAAACTTCACCTAGTTGCTTCACACATTTCTTGTTTATAGTTTTTTTTCTTGCACAAATTCACACATTTTTATATGTCTCTTACAAGATGACACTTGTGTCCATGACATGTAGGGTATTGAGACCGCCTATCGACAACATAAAGTATGTTATTTGTGTCAATAAATAGAGGTGTGCATTGTTTTGTCAACAACAACAACAAAAAATTAGTGAGAGGCAGACGCTCACAAGCACTCACGTACACTCACCCCTGAATTTTCTAGTCTTCCAACTTGATCAAAAGTGCAAGTCTTTAAGTGTTCCTTCTTTTCCTCATACTACACTTATGGAAACCTCAGTTAATTTCATCGACAGTCGAGCCTATAAGGCCATAGCTCTAACATTAACTGTCAAAATATAATTTCCCACCTTTCCCACCTGCTTGATTTTTTGGTGATGCAATTCAATATGGCATGAGGGGAAATTATCTATAATTTGCGGATGGCCGATTGCAATATTAATAATGGTGTATGCTTCATATATCGATCCCACATTCAAGTCCTAGAGGAACCTCGACGTTGGGTGAATTGGATAGGTGCGTGCACAATTCTGTTGTATTTGGAAGAAAAGAAAGAAAGTTACTCCCTCTGTTTCAAATTACTCCGCGCGCACGCTTACCTAGGTGGCCTAGTATTCTTTTATTTTTCATCAAAAAATTCTTAAAAATTTTGGTATACGTAGAACATATTTCATACTATCTATTTTAAAAATCCCAGGATTTTTTTGAATAAGAAATGAGAGAGTACTAGCCCACCTACATAACCGCGCCGGCGGAGTAATTTGAAACAGAGGGAGTATGTAAACAACGAAGGGTTGTAGTTAAATTGGTATTTTTCTATACCGTACATCTATCTAAGAAGACCTACATGTAACGAGGCAATAATACTTTGCAGTTATTTGGAGGAATGGCTTTTCTCTTACTATCCTAGACCCACCTGCAGGATACAAGGTTTTTTTTTGAAAGGGATGCGGTAGCCCATACAGCCGATTTTTTAAATAATAAGAGCACAAATCTATGTCTGGAGGACTAGAACCTGGGTGGCTGGGTTGTACATCCACCTACCTAACCAAGTGATCCTAGCTCACTTCTTGTAGGCTGCAGGGATAACTTCATGCTCCTACAAATTTGTAAATATTTTTTTACATATGTGTTTTATGATTGGTATATCCATACACAGAGTAAACATTTGCCAAATATATTCGCATATTTTCTTCCAAATATTAATTTTCCCAACGTTGGTTAAAAAAGCTGTCTATAACTCTATATCCAGTTTGAATCCAATCAGAAATACTAGGCAGAACTTCGTGTTCTTACGATCCCATGTGAATAGTAAAATCAATATAAATAGTAGCAAAAATAAGAAAATACAAATTATGTTTATGTGTAGAGGATGTGTACATGCATGTGTGTGTGCGAGGTTTTGCTCCTAAATTCGAAAGTACATAAATAATGTGCGAATGTCAAATTTCCCAGCGAATAATATGAGTGATTTTTTAAGATTTCTTGATTTCTTGTAACTTAAGTTCAAGATAGTTCATAAATTAATAATGATAATATGAAACTTAAATACAGAATCAAATAACTTAAATTTTAATAAACACTCCCTCCATTTTATAATACAAGATGTTTTACCTTTTGTGAAACAAATGTATCTAGACATATTTTAGTGTGTAGGTTCACAATGAATCATACACTAAATAAATGTTTAGATACGTACGTTTCACAAAAGCTAAAACATCTTATATTTTGAAACGATAGACAAATTCAAATCGGTTATTTCTAGAGACGGAGGGACTAGAAAACTTCAGTTCCAGGAATACTCAGGTTCTAAAAGTTCACTCTGACTATGCGATCCTTTGTCAGGTGCGCGAGAGGTAGCGCTCATCCCAATTACTATATGCCACTAGTGTTCGGGGTGGCTCATCACAAATAATTGTGCGTTTGGTAGTGAAAAGTGGGACAGAACAAGCGCACAATCACCTGTTCCTACGGGACAACATACGACGACCAAGCTACAAGTTGCAGGGAGCCAACGCCAACCAGGCCACACCATGATTGGTTAGCATGCGAAGCAAGCAATTGAGATTGCTATTTTTTTTTAATCGGAGCTGATTGTTCAAGCCTTGTATACGTCTGAAGCCTAACCTAGTAGTAAGATTTAAGATACACATGGACTATATTGCGAAAAAATAGTTTGTTATATGTGCGCAGCACGGAAGTGGGCATGTTCTTATACACCTTTCATCTCAAAATAGATGGCTGGAAATTGTAAAATTGCAAAATAGCGTCTAGATTCGTCTAAATTTTGCATCTGACATCTATTTTAAGATAGAGGGAGTACCAATTTTTCATGGATACACTGGTTGTCTCGTCCTTATTTGAAAGAAAATATGACATCACAAGGGGCTTGTGTAAGAAAAAAAACATCTGTAGAATTTTCTTCACAGAAAAATATTGGCAAAATTTTGCTTGTACTCTTGTGCGTCTTGGCCACGTACGGGTAGCGACAGGGAGCTAGGGAGCCAATGGTTGGTGGAAACGTGGTGTGGGGTAGGCGGCACAGGCAGGTCCCACATGTCAAAGTACACGCGGGTGTTGAGTGCCGAATCTTCAGGTCTCGCCGGAATCCCCACCCAGCCGCAACTGCCGCCGTTGCCATTGGCTAGGTGAGCGCCATGTTGTGGGGCCTACAGGGTACAGACACTCGCACATCTGCTAGCTGCATCTGCTACTGTACAACACGGGAAACGGGATAGGCCAGTACCGAGCTGTATACTTACAAGCTAGTACTACTAGTGTATAAGTTCTTGCACGTTGTTGTGATACTTTCAGGGTTTGTTCCAAATAATCTTGTAAAAATATAAACCTAATATCGTGGACTGTGGCATAGCCCAGTGGTTGGGTGGGGTGATGCACCCCGCCCGCCCAGATTCAAGTCTCCGTGCTTGTATCTGGGGTCGTACGCATATTTCTACTATATCAAAAGCGTTTTGGGTTTCTCCCCTTAAAGCTATTTGTCTTTTTTAAAAAAATATAAACCTAATATCTTACCAGTACGTACAACATTCACTTTTCAAGGTAACATAGAAAGTTTGTACTGTACAAATATTTCCGTCTACATTTTTCATTTGCAGTAACCTCTTTTTTTTAGTATACACTAGCAAAATGCCCGCGCGTTGCAGCGGAAGGGAAACAATATGCTTATATACATTTTTCTGAGCAAACACATATTCGTCGTGGGCCAAAAGGATCTGACAATGTGCGGGAGACCGAGCTCGTATTCGACATATATACTTTTCGCCTCTCGAACAGCCTCTTGATGAGCTTTAGATCACCATTATAGTCTCAATCTAGACTTGCAGCGCTAAAATAAACGTTTGTCTAGTTTTCACCCTTGAGACAAATATTGCTCAGTATCTTCTACTTTTCCCGTCTTCCTTATTCGTTAAATCAGGCAAGACGATAGATTTGTCAAAAATTTCAAATATTGCTAAATTGTTCTTGTTTGAATTGCAAGTTTAAAAAGGAAAGAGTTTTCTAATATATGTTTTTTTACCCCAAAACATTGAAACCATAGTCTTTCAGACCCAAAAAAAGAAAATGAAATGAATGGAAAAAAAGAGCCTATCTCCCTGGATTGCACGCACGCACGCTAGACCACGTATTCCCCATCGATATCCCTGCGCCGCCCACCCGCTTTCTCCAACTTCATCTTCCCTGCATCCCACCCTCCTCTGCCTGTCCCCTCCACCGTGCTCGTTGGGACAAAGCCTAGCCCGGCGCGGTCGGCCGGCCCTGGCCCTCTCTGCTCCACCGCTAGCTTTCCCACTAGGAAGCCAAATCCCTCTCTCGACGGGGCCTGTTTGGCCGGCCCGACCCTCTCTCTGCTCAGAGAGGGAGATTGATCTCCTTGCATCCAAGGTCTGCTCTCTCTAAGCCTATATACCTCGCAACGCGATGGCCGCCACCTGCTTTGTCCCCATTCACCAACCCACCCGGCACTGCACTCCCGTCCTTGTATGTCCTTTCCGCTCCCTCACGCCTCCATATGCTCGGCCGGCCCCGTCGCAGCAACCCCCGGTATGATCATAGCCTTCCTGTTGGGGCATGGGATCCATTTGTTTTTGGCCTTTTTGGTGCACACCAACTACCGGGGGCATGGTGAGATTAGTACGGGTCCACCACCACTATTTCATTCGTTTAATCCTCTTTTTCCATGATCGACCCCTATGCAACTTGCTGGCATCGTTAAAGAAAGATTATATTTAAGGTGGTAGATTTATTACTAATTTTTCAATGTGGGACTAAAAACCGGACAAAAAGACACGGGGTGACCACCGATCAAGATTTACATCTAAACAACGGCTTGGACTTAAAACGATCACCACATGGACCGCGGCGTGCTGGGCCAGGAGCGGTGAATCGTTTTTTTGTGTTTTTACTCGCCGAGCGGCTGATCGGGAAAGACGAGTGAAGTTTTTCTCTTGGGGCTTACAGGTGGCAATTCGTTCTTTATTATTATTATATATATATATATATATATATATATATATATATATTATGTGTGCATCGCTCTTTCAGAAGCCGGGCTCCGCTCCCCATTTTGAAAAAAATAGACGGTCAAATGTAATGCCTAGGAAAAGAGGTGCTGTGTGAATTGGCACTGTGATAAGTCTCCTTGTGCAGCGGCAAGGGAAAAGAGGTGTTGTGTGAATTGGCACTGTGATAAGTCTCCTTGTGCAGCGTGAATGCGTGGCCAGCAGTGGCCCAAATCACTTCTGCATGCTTGGGAAAATGTTCGACGGTGTGCTCTTCCATCCCCTAATCTGCAGCTTTGTCCTCCTTCCTTCAACCCCCCTTAATGCTGTGCCATGGTTATTTTCTCCTAGCTGTTCCCGACTGTGCGCGGCAAGATCCGTCTTTTCCTTTTGGTGCTCACCTACCGGGCAGGTGACACCGAGTCGTTTCATCCCCAAATTCTCTATTGCTTTCCACGAGCATTGTGGCGTACTATGCAACTTTTTTGTTGCTTGCACCGTAAGAGAGAGGGTGCTATTTAAGGTGGTAGATTTCTTACTAAATTTCCAATGTGGGATTAAAAGCTTGGAGCTGAGCATGCGTTGGACACGGACGCTGGCCGATCTTTCACGATTTTACATGCAACCAGCTATCTGGGCTTGCGGATATGACCTACGAATTGGGCCAGAGATATACTCCTATTATGGATTCTTGAAGAAATCGGTTTCAAATGCATGTGCTCCGTGCGCTCAAAAAGAATATGCATGTGCTCGCCTGAGCGGAAGGAACACACGACAGAGCGTGTTTAGGATAGCTCTGTACACAATTTCTCCGTATTTAAATACGACGGGCGACATGAAACACCGGAGAAAAAAAGAATGAATCGGCAATAAGATGTATTATGTATTTTTATAGGAAGGCAAAACGGTTTAGAAAAGAGTTAGACAGGAAGAAACAATCCGTCTTTTATGATTAGGTATAGATGTCAGAATCCTGTATGATTAGGATTTCGGAACGTGATCAAGCTGCTGTCGACATTAATTTACCATGCCCTGCCCGACCGTGAACGGGGAGAAAGCGGGCAGGCCAGAGAGTTTAGCTCGTAAATACGTGCATGCATGCGTAGGATGCGAGAGAGACCAGACCATGCAGGCCTCCACCGCTGCGTCTCTGGGTACCATTTACTCGCGGCTCCTTTTACGCGCGCCAAAAAGGCTTTTTCAGGTGATCAGACCGACTTGAACACGCGCAGCTGGAGAGAGTGAAGGAGCTGTACTGTACGTACGGATACACAGCGGCAAAGTCGCAAAAGCAGTTGCGAGTTCTGACACGCGGAGACGAGTAGCCTCCGATTGCCTGCCTACCTCGACGTCTCGTCACGTGCGTACGGGTGCACTGTACCGGTAGTAACTGCACGCGGCAGTACGTACGAATTCAGGCGAGCAGTACCCGGAGTACGCAGTATTTTTTTTTTTTTGCATGGCGAGTACGCAGTATGTAGAAAGTTTTATTTACGTACCAACGAGCGAATATTCTTCCTATGCATGCTAGCTCGCCGGTGCGTACTATACATGTACCGTACGTACGTAGAGATAGGTGAGTAGGTTTGTAATCCGGTTGGGCTTGTGCCGTGCGGAGATTCTTTGGTGCTTTTTTCTTCACGGGCAAAGCAATACTATGTTAGATTTATATGGGCTGAGGCCATCTAATCTAATAAATTCTAAAATCTCAACACCCACCTACTATATATCTTGGGAGCACTGTGGATAACAAAGTTTATCCCAGGTTGCTAGTTGGAAGAGAGTTGGACCAGCTTATAAGGTGAGATGTTTCACTCCCACTAAGTGAGTGAGAAGAGAAGGAGTCCACGCGCACTCCTCCTCCGCCGCCACCCGCCTCGCCCGCACGCGCATCGCGTGAATCGAGTTCGAGTTAGAAACTCGTTTTGTGGAAGACTAAATTATTGCATGGTGCACCAGCTGTTGGGTACGTGTCAACATTCGTGTGCATGTTTGACGTGTGTCCTTGTCTTCCACCGCGTGGAGACTCGGTCGGCTCACCTCCCAAGCTATAGAGTGAGAGAAAGACAGATCTAGGCGCATCATGTTCTTTCTCAGTCCCTATGGCTGTGTTGCTCTCTAGGCTTCCCCATCCAGGCGGTTGCATGCATTGCTGTCCGGGAGAGCAGACCTCCGAAATCCTGTCCGTTGAGATCCTACACCGGAGACAAGCGATAAGGTTTTTGGGGAGCGTCTCGGCGAGACTTCTCTGTTCGTGTGTTCTTCTTCAGCAATCGACGACCTCATCATCACCATGGGCGACATCAACAATGTAAGGTGCTCCTGCGGTGACGACCTTCCCGGCCAACCTGTGCGTGTTATTCTTCTCTTTGTATGCACTTGTTCTTGCTAGATTTTCAGATCTACTAGATGTGGTTGTTTGGCTGCATGTGTTTAGATCTGCTAGTGCTTACATAATGTTGATTTTAGTAATTAATCTCCTAGAGAAATTGCCTAACACTCCAACAATCCAAAAACCTTATTTATTTAGGCAATTTTCGTCATCTTCCTTTGCTACTTCGCTGAAACCGACCCCTTTTACGGGTGCTAATTTTAAGAGAGGGCAAGGGAAAACCCTCTTGTGGCTCACTACAATGGGCATAGAAAAGGTTGCAGATGGCACCCACAGAGGTCCGCTTACTCTCGATGAAGAGAGAGCGTTCAAGGAGGCCACTGTCCTTTTCGTGGGCTCTGTACTCAGTATGCTTGGAGACAACTTGGTTGATGCATATTTGCATATCCGTGATGCCAAGAAACTGTGGGATGCGCTGGACGCTAAGTTTGGTGCCGCCGATGTCGGTGGTGAACTGTATGCTATGGAGCAGTTCAATGACTACAAGATGGTTACAAACCGATCTGTAGTAGAACAAGCTCATGAGCTACAGATCATGGCAAAGGAACTCGAAATCCTCAAGTGTGTGCTTCCGGACAAGTTTGTCGCGGGATGCATTATCGGTAAGCTTCCCCCTCCATGGAGGAACTTTGACACTTCTCTGAAACATCAGAGGCATGAGCTCTCTGTTGAGTACCTTATTGGTTCTCTGGATATTGAAGAGAAGGCGAGGGAAAAGACAAACACACTAGTGGAACCGAGGGACATTCTGCTGTCAATATGATGCAGAAAAATGCCCACAAGTCCAAGGGAAATAACAAAGTCTGCTAGACTACCAACTTTAAGAAGAAGAAGGGGTAGAACAAGGAAAAGAAAGAACCTTGCTAGGTGTGTGGCAAGATTGGCCATTGGACTCATCCTTGTCCACAGAAGAAAGGCAAGAAGGGTCAGGCTGGACAGAGTTCTAAATCTGTCAACATGGTCATTGGCAATCCTGATGCAGGAACTTTAGGTTCTGGGTACGGTAATTTATTACCTACTGTTCTTTCAGTATTTCAACCCACAAAATGGTGGGTTGATATGGGTGCCAATGTTCATGTGTGTGCTGACATTTCCATGTTCACCTCTTATCAGAGTCGAGATTCCTCAGTCATGATGGGGAATGGGTTACATGCTACTGTTATTGGTGCTGGCACGGTAGATCTGAAGTTTACTTCGGGCAAGATCGTGCAGTTGAAGAACATGCAGCATGTCCCTTCTATCAAGAAGAATCTCGTTAGTGGTTCCCGTCTTCTCAAAGATGGGTTTAAGTTGGTATTTGAATTCAATAAAGTTGTACTCTCTAAGTATGGAATCTTTGTTGGAAAATGCTATGAATGCGAAGGCATGTTCCATTTTTCATTAGTAGACTTCTATGATGATGTAGTGAACCATTTTGCACTACTAGTAATGAGATTAACATTTGGCATTCACGACTTTGTCATATTAATTCAGGTTGTATGTCGCGGCTTGCTGGTATGAGTTTAATTCAAAAATTTACTATTGTCAAAGGCTCTAAGTGTCATGCTTGTGTGCAAGCAAAGAAGCCTCACAAGCCTGTAGAGTAGAGAAACTTGACACCTCTAGATCTCATACATTCAGATCCATGTGAGACGAATGGTGTGTTGACAATTAGTGGAAAGAAATATTTCATGACATTGATTGATATTTCTACTAGGTACTGTTATGTATATCTCTTGAAAACTAAAGATGAGGCTTTAGATTTCTTTAAAATCTATAAAGCAGAAGTTGAAAATCAACTTGGTAGAAAGATCAAAAGAATTCGGTCTGATCGTGGTGGAGAGTACTTTTCTAATAAGTTCAATTTATTCTGTTTGGAACATGTTATTATACGTGAGAGGATGCCTCCCAATTCCCCTCAATCCAACGGGGTTGTTGAGAGGAAAAACCAGACTCTAACAGATTTGGTTAACGCCATGTTAGACACTGTCGGTTTATCCAAGGAATGATGGGGGAGGCTATATTGACTTCATGTCATGTCCTAAACCATGTTCCAACTAAAAATAAAGAGATTACTCCATTTGAAGAATGAAAAAGAAATGGTTGACACTCTCCTACTTATGTAATTGGGGTTGTCTGCCAATCAACAAGAAGCATAAGCTTGGACCAAAAACTGTAGATTGTGTCTTTCTTGGCTATGCTTCTCACAGCATTGCTTATAGATTTCTTGTGGTAAAATCTGTAGTGGACAACATGAGTGTTGGTATCAGTTTCGAATCAAGAGATGCTACATTGTTTGAGGATAAATTTCCTATGAGAGATAAGCCTAGCATATCTAATAAGGAATATGATCCAGTTTCTGAACCTAAAACCCCATGGAGACTGATAAACAATTAGATGATGAGAGTTCAGTTTCAGATGAGGATGGCAATGAAGCTCCCACAAGGAGCAAGAGACAAAGGACCACAAGGTCTTTTGGTAATGATTTCATTGTGTACCTAGTGGATGACACTCCCACTACTATTTCAGAAGCTTTTGCATCTCTGGATCCAGACTACTGGAAGGAAGCGGTTCAAAGCGAGATGGATTCCATCTTGGCTAATGGAACGTGAGAGATATCTGAACGTCCGTATGGGTGTAAACCTGTAGGATGTAAATGGGTATTTAAAAAGAAGCTTAGGATTGATGGTACTATTGAAAAGTACAAAGCTCGGCTTGTGGCTAAAGGCTATACCCAAAAGGAAGGCGAAGATTTCTTTGATACTTACTCACATGTGGCTAGATTAACCACAATTCGAGTACTACTATCACTGGCTGCCTCTCACGGTCTTCTCGTTCATCAAATGGACGTTAAGACGGCTTTCCTAAATGGAGAGTTGGATGAGGAAATTTACATGGAACAACCTGATGGTTTTGTACTAGAAGGTCAAGAGAGAAAGGTGTGTAAATTGAAGAAATCTTTGTATGGCCTCAAACAAGCTCCCTAGCAATGGCATGAGAAATTTTAAAGAACTTTGACATCTGTGGGCTTTATTATAAATGAAGCCGACAAATGTGTGTACTACCGCCATGGTGGGGGTGAGGGAGCTACCATATGTCTCTATGGTGATGATATACTAATTTTTGGGACAAGTCTCAAAGTGATTAATGAGGTCAAAACCTTCTTGTCTCAATGTTTTGAGATGAAGGATCCTGGAGAAGCTGATGTTATCTTAAACATCAAGCTACTGAGAGATGAGAATAATAGGATTACACTTGTGCAATCACATTATGTCGAGAAGGTGTTGAGCAGATTTGGATATGATGATGGCAAATCCTCTCCCACACCTTATGTTCCTAGTGTTTTGCTTCGAAAGAATCAAAAGGTGGCTAGAGATCAGTTGAGATACTCTTAGATTATTGGCTCACTCATGTATTTAGCTTGCGCTACAAGGCCTGACATCTCATTTCCTGTGAGCAAACTTAGCCGGTTTGTGGCCAAACCGGGAGATGATCATTGGCATACTCTTGAGAGGGTAATGCGCTATCTAAAGGGAATAGTGAGATATTGAATTCATTATACCGGGTATCCAAGAGTACTTGAAGGGTATAGTGATTCAAATTGGATATCGGATGCTAATGAGATAAAGTCCACAAGTGGATATATATATTCACTCTTGGTGGTGGTGTTGTTTCATGGAAGTCTTGCAAGCAGACCATCTCAACAAGGTCAACTATGGAAGTAGAACTCACAGCATTAGATACTGCGACTGTCGATGCAGAATGGATTCATGAACTCTTAACAGACTTGCCTATGGTTGAAAAACCAATACTGGCAATCCTTATGAACTGTGACAACCAAACTATGATTTTCAAAGTGAACAGTTCTAAGGACAATATGAAGTGTTCAAGACATGTCAAGAGAAGACTGAAGTCTGTCAGAAAGCTGAGAAACTTCGGAGTTATAGCATTGGATTATGTCCAAATAGCTAAAAATCTGGCAGATCCTTTTATGAAAGGACTATCAAGAAATTTGATAGAAAATGCATCGAGGGAGATGGGTTTGAGACCCACATGAGTTGTCAAGGGGGTAACCCAACCTATGTGATCGGAGATCCCGTGAATTAGGACCTAAGAAAACAAACTGAAACAACTGAGTTGAGAGAAACTTTTAATACTCCCACTCCGCTGGAGATGCAATTCTCTCATATTATTCTGTAAGGAAGGTTGATTATATCTTAATGTGTTCTGACTGTCTCCTTGGGAGCAAAGACGCTGTCCTACAGAGCGATCTTGAAAGAACACACATATATGAGCTACACTGCTGGTCATAGTGTATGAGATTTGGGTGAATCTCGAGGAAGCTCATGAAAGGCCGAGGAGTGTGACTTATAAGCTCCACCCGAGGGGTAGCCTATGGCAGCCAAGTACCTGTAACGGCATTGAGTGAAACTTGCTGCGCAAGACTGGCAATTCAAGGCATAGTCCATTGTTCAGTTGTAGTAACTGTATCTCTTTGTCTAGGTGGAATTTCAACTTAATAGTCTCCACTGAACTACAAATATATTAAACAGTGATTGGAACTAATGAGCCATATGATGTGCCTTTGAGATCTAGTGCGGAATTGTTAGATTTATATGGGTTGCAGCCCATCTAGGCAGCCCATCTAGTCTAATAAATCCTGAAATCTCAAGGCCCATCTACTATGGCAGCTTGGGAGCTCTGTGGGAGACAAAGTTTAGTCCCACATTGCTATTTAGGAGAGAGTTGGACCAGCTTATAAGGTGAGCTGTTTCACTCCCACTAAGTGAGAAGAGAAGGATTCCACACACACTCCTCCTCCTCCACCGCCCATCTCGCCTCGCCCGCACGCGCGTCGCATTTCGTGAATCGAGTTCAAGTTAGAAACTCGTTTTGTGGAATACTAAATTTTTGCATGGTGCACCAGCTGTTGGGTACGTGTCAACATTCGTGTGCATGTTTGACGTGTGTCCTTATCTTCCACCACGTGGCGACTCGGTTGGCTCACCTCCCAGGCTATAGTGTGAGAGACAGACAGATCTAGACGCATCATGTTCTTTCTCAGTCTCTCTGGCTGTGTTCCTCTTGCCGGCGAGGGGGAACTCTACCGTCCGGACTCGATGGTGGGGCGCCTAGGCGCACGCTCGAGGTTGCCCTCGCCCATATTGAGGCTGACAACATGTCGCACCTCGCCTACCCACCGCTGATCTCTCGCTGTCGGGGAAGCTCTTGGATTCCACAGGCAGATGGCTCCGCCATCTTCTACCTTCTCGACATCAGCATTGATGTCGTTTGGGTCTATGTTGGTGATGCCATCGCCATGTTTTGCATCCCATCTCACGCCCCCATGAAGGACGAGCCCGAGGAGCCACCGCGTCACTCGTGGCCTCGCACGTGGGCATGCTCTAGCGACATCGTCATCAATGAGTGATGCACGCCATCTCCCCTGTGCGGCATCCTTTGCCTCGTCAGGCTGAAGAGAGAGCACGATGCCGATGAATCCTCGTCAAGGCAGTCTACTTCCACTCCATTGCCGACATCCAAGAGTTTATCCAGGAGCACTGGTACACTACTTGGCACCGAGGACTCATTCAGGTACCGCAGTATTGTGGGTGGTCTAAAGTATTTGACACTTACAAGACCAGATATCTCGTTTGCTCTAAACAAGGTCTGTCAATTTCTTTCACAGACCACTGATGTGCATTGGGAGGCAGATAAGCGTATTCTACGATATGTCAAAGGAACGCTGCATATAGGATTGTGTTTTCGCAAGTCACCCTCCACTGGCATTAGCATATTTACAAATGCTTACTGGGCAAGCTGTGTGGATGATCGTTGCTCCACAAGTGGCTTTGCTGTGTTTGTTGGACCGAACCTGATTTTTGGAGTTCGAAAAAAAAAACTTACAGTCTCGAGATCGAGTATCGAGGCTGAGTATAAGGCACTGCCGAACGGTGCTCCTGAAGCAATCTGGGTGGTCTGACTTCTCAACAAGCTCAGCGTGATACAGCAGCGCACACCTATACTTTGGTGTGATAATCTAGGGGCCAGTTACCTCATGGTGTTGAAGATATACTTTCTGGGTATCCTCACTATGCCTCGCTGACCAGGGTGGCCCACTTTGGGTTAGATCTTTACTTCACGGGCGACCCAGTCAGAGAGAAGAGACGGGGTCTAGTCTGGCTATGGGAAATCCTAGAAGACTTATCGACATAGGCATGTATAGTTACTTGTAGTCCAAGATGTACTCTGTAACCGACTCTTAGCCGTAGCCGGATAGGTCTCTCCTATAAACCCTAGGCCAGATATCTATATAAGCCATCCTAGGTACCATCCTTTAGGGCACCCTACAATAGTCTACAATCTCAACTCGCACAGGCAAAACTCTTGTAACCCATATTTCGGCTCTGCCGTATTACTAGATTGCTAGCAGGAGTAGCATCCATCCACCGTCGGCGGATTCAAACCTGGGTAAACTTGTGTGCTCACCGTCCTGGAACACCGTACGACTGATACGTTGCTAACGTATCCATAATTTTTGATGTTCCATGCTTGGTTTTATCTACTTTCTCATGTTTTGTCCACACTTTGGAGTACTTTTTATACACTTTCTTGGACTAACCTATTAACAAGATGCCATAGTGCCAGTTGCCTATTTTCTGATGTTTTTGGTTCCAGGAAAGTCAGAAAATGAATATTCTCGGAATTGGACGGGATAAAAGCCAAAGTCAGTTTTTCACTGAGGGGGACACGGAGCCAGAATACGAGACGGAGAGGGGCTAGGGGCCAGCCACACCACCTGGCTGTGTGGCCAGGCCTGGCCCGTGCCAGGGGGTGTTCTGGCCACCTAGGGAACCCCCTCGGCTTTCCCGTTCGCCTATAAGATGCCTCCGATACAGAAACCCTAAGTACCCGATCAAAATTCCACGAAAGAGTCTATAGCCACAGTCATCTCCATCCCTAGATCGGGAGGGATCTGAAGCTCTTCTCGGCACCCTGCCAGGAAAATATCATTTTGCGGCCCAAAAGTTGGGGTGTCCAGGCAACGCGGTACCCAAGTTCCCTGAAATCATCCGCGATGACTACAGTTGGTGTGCCAAATACTCAGAGGGTCTTTTCCGGCACGAATTCAACTTTACGTTTCAATACAAAAAATCAGGCTCATGGCTGTCAAGTTGGCCCCCCGTCAGTTCTCGACGTTATGTCGCTCCTGTCGCTTAGGTCTCAATTAGGCTTGCAGCGTTGGCGCCTACATCCATTACGCGTCTTCTTCTTCCCCGGAGCGGCAATCTGTGGGGCATTGCAGCCATGGCGCGGAGCTAGGACGTGGACGGACCTGCTCGGCCCAGCTCTCCTCCATGTAGGCTTGCAGCATTGGTGCCTGCATCCATTACGCGTCTTCTTCCCCGGAGCGGAAATCTGTGGTCGCGGCCATGGCGCAGAGCTGGGACGTGACGAAGCTGCTCGGCCCCGCTCTCCTCCCCATCCCGAGTCGAAGCTCGCCCTCACCGTGGACGCACCCATGGCACAGTCGGGGATGAGAATTGGTTCCCGGTGAGATCTATCACCTTGTCGACCATGCTCGGTTCTGTTTTCCTCTAGAATCCGAGCTCGCCGTCGCCGTGGTTGCACCCGCACCAATTCCGCCACCTCTGCCGTGGTCTCTGTGGTAGCTCAAGTTCTGGGGCTCTCCAAGTTCTATCATGTTGGGCCTGTAAGTGTTGTTGTATGTTAAACTAGCAAATCTCTTTTGTTCAAATCTCTTGGGCTGTACCAACTTCATTGTGTTTAATTATGAAAGACAAAATATAAATGACTTCTCTCAATTTCTCGCATAGAAAAATGCACAACTAATTTCATATTCTCGTAGGAACTGGCCCCACTTGTTGAACCGGCGGCACTGCCATGATCTCCACGTAACCACGGTGAGTTCTCGAACCGAAAGTTGCAGTTACCACGTTTCTTCGGCAGTCATTCCTCTTCCTCAGTCATTCCTCTGCAGTTTTTCCCTGGGCGCTTCTTCTTCCTCTGTTCTGGAACCGTCGGTTCATCTTCTTCTTCCTCTCGCAGGCATTTCCTTGCAGGCATTTCCTTTCACCCATTTCCTTGCAGGCATGGACGATGGAAACGCACAACAGAGACCCACTTCGTCCCTGCCCATGGCACCACGACTTTGACAGTGGTGTACACAAATGATGAAGTGACTGTGGAGACAACTCTCGCCAGGTTTGAGCGATTGCTTGAGAAAGAGAAGCACAAGTTTGTGGGGCTAGACTTGGAGTACACCCGTGCAAATAAGAAAAAAAATCCTCCACAAGAGATCGCTGTCGTGCAAATCGCCATACATGAGGAGGTCCTGGTTTACCACTTCTACAGGTATGTGAAATTTAAATTTGAGATCACCACTTCTGCATCCCTTGTTCCCTTAC
The DNA here is from genome assembly GCA_910589775.1 of Avena eriantha. Classification (NCBI taxonomy): domain Eukaryota; kingdom Viridiplantae; phylum Streptophyta; class Magnoliopsida; order Poales; family Poaceae; genus Avena; species Avena eriantha. The sequence goes on along the minus strand of OU342745.1, from coordinate 41,684,103 downwards.
ATCCCTAGAACCATCTAAGTGCAGGAGTAAACCAACTAAGATGCGTTGTCCGGCTCTGGTCAAGTTCTTGTGTAGGAAAGGAATAACTTTCACTAGCGTGGATATCACAAATGACACAATTATCCTTTCTCGTGCATTGATAAAAATCCCAGAGGGGCACCACATCGACATCCAAAATATGTACAAGATCAAATCATACCCATCGAAGGATGGCATGGGTGATTTGGCAGTGGAAATCATCGATAAATCCTATGAAAAACTAAAGAAATTGAAGCGACTCGATCACGACTACTGGGAGTGGAAGCCGATGAGCCAGGTGCGCCTCGAGTATGCAGCCAGAGATGCCTACGTGGCGTACGAGTTGTACAGTAAGGTCATTACCATGAAAGATGGGATGGTTAAGGCGGGGTTTTCGCGAGAGAGCTATGCCCTGGTTGCAAGCTAGCCTAGGAGAAGAAGCGCGAGGAGGAAAGAAAGCGGTTTCAGGACGAGCAGGGATCTTGGAACGGTGGCGACATCAAGCGGTTGAAGGGGAAGCAAGTCAAGGACGACAACAAGTGGCGGTGATACATTATGTGTTTGAACTAGATTTTAGTTTCTAGTTTATTATGTGTGTGATACATTTAGTTACTTCAATACAAAATTTCAACCAATTTAACTTGTTGATGTATTTCTTGACAACTATAATATAATCGAGCACTAGAAATATTTTGTAGTGTGCATGAGCATGATCAGTAAATATAATTGAACACTAGAAACTTTAAGGCACTCCATATAAAGGAGTAGATTAATATAGAAGGTTCACTAGAGACACCACGGATATATTGTCTTACATGCCACACACAGGTAATAATTAACTAGAACAAAATAAAAACAGGGGCTGCAGCAGGAGGCCGGGACACGGAGACGCCTAGCAGGACAAGGGTTTATCAGCAGGAGGCAGTGACAGCCTAGTCGATGGGATACAGGCCAGTCCTGACATACTCCAGGAAGAATTTGCCGTAGGCTGCGTGCCACACCAAGGTAATCGGCCTATGACTTCTGTCTCCGCCTTTGCCAATGCCCTCCGCGTGCTGGATCATGCTGTTGAGGTCCACGTTGATTGCTTCGCCACAGAATGGGCAAAACAGTCTCCCCCTACGGTGGAAACGGATTAGCCCACACCGTAACCGCCTCAGCACGTAGCGGCTCTTGTTGTCCCTGGATTCCGTGCTATCGTCCACGTCATCATCATCCTCCTGTTGATTTTTAAGAACATAACTTAGAACTCATACATATAATTGAATTATATTACAACTCAAGAATTGACAACATGTATATGTAAGACAATATATCCGTGGATATCAAAGATAAAGCATCTCAGCAATAGTTTGATCGGTTCATATATCATTTCATCTCAACACAATGACAAATAATTGCATCAGAGTGAATGTAGGATAAATCCAGGGGCCTCATAAGTTTCTTCAGGGATGGAGCAGGTGGACCAAGTAACAATTGCACAACCTGTAATGTTGTACATCGCCCCAGGTTCACTAACTCATCCCTGAGAAAATCTGACACCAATGTGTCTGCCTCTCTTTTGGGACAAATTTGAATCATTGGCCACAATAAGAAATTGAAATGTAATCGTACAAAGCATTATTCAGGGATATACATAGTCAGGTACAAAAACAAGCCTAAATATTGTAATTATAAATAAAAAGCAAACAGTTAATCTTCAGGTGCATGTTAAAAATACTTATGATCAAAACCATTCATATACATATGCATCATACCAATCATTAAAAGATCAGAAAAAATTCAAGGATCATATATGTAGTTCCATATAAGAATAAATCTAGGGCCTCATAATTTGTTTCAGAGACGGAGTTGGCAAACCAAAGTACCAACAACACAACCTATATTGTTTGTGTGCATTGCTGCCTCAGGTTCACCCACCCATCCCTAAAACACGACACCGTCATATGTGTCTCCCCTTAAACTGTTTTGGGGCTAATTTCAATCATCGGCCTTGGTGACAAACTAAAATGTAATTCTTATACACTGAATGCATGGAATAGGTAATTCGAATATCATAGTTCTATGAATGTAGAATAAAGATTGCGGCCTCATAAGTTTCTACAGAGACGGCGTAAGCGAACCAAGTAACAATTGCACAGCTTATATTGTTCTTGTACAGGGCCCCAGGTTCGCTCACTCCTCCCTGAAAAAATCTGACACCAATGTGTCTGCCTCTCTTTGGGGCAAATTTGCATCATTGGCCACAATAAGAAATTGAAATGTAATCGTACAAAACATTATTTAGGGATATAAAAATGCATCATACAACGCATTCATAGATCAGAAACAATAGAAAGATTATATATTTAGGTTCCATATGAGAGAAAAAATTAGGGCCTCATTTTTTTCAGCGATGGAGTCAGAGAACCAAAATACCAACAACACAACCTATATTGTTTATGTGCATTGCTGCCTCAGGGCCACTAACCATCCCTAAGAAAACGACACCATCAGATGCCCTTGCACTATTTTGGGGCAAAATTGAATCATTGGTCTCAGTAAGGAATAGAAATGTAATGTTATAGGCCTATTGTGTATCGAAATCAACACTCAACTAGCAAACTCAACTAGATGGCGGATGAGCAGATTGGGGTTTTGTGACTAGACGGATCGGGGTTTTGTGACTAGATGGCAGATGCATCAATCAACCGATCGAATCATATATATACTACCCTACTTCAAGAGCAAAAGAATCTGTACACGATTGAGCAAACCCTATGTATGAACAGTGAAAACTGCGGCTGCGACTAGAGAAGCTAGCAATGTAGTACCTTGGACTCCTCATCAGGGACCTCCTCCTCGAACTCATCATTCTCCACGATTGCGTCGAAGATTTCTTGAACGGCAATGGGGTCGTCGATGTAGATCACCGGATTGCCTACGCCTGCCGCCTGCCCCCATCCAGATCTGCCGCTGGCACCACGATGTTGTCGCCCACCTGCTGCTCGACGGCGACGGCTACTACCAGCTGCTCGGCGGCAACGGCTACTGGTTGGACGGATGAGTTCACACCCTCGATGGCGCGGCGAGGAGCGGCGTTTGTGCCCGGAGAAGACGCCTCCGCCTGCTTGGCGACGACCGAGCCATCTGCTGCTGCGCATTCAACTGGCTTCACCTCCGGATCGTTTCCACGCGTACGCTTCATGGCACACCAAGGGAAGGAGGTAGTGCAAACGAGGGAGCTTTGGCGCGCGCGACAGCTATAGATTGGTGTCTTGGGACTAGACAGACTGGGGGGGAGGGGGAATGACACGAGCTCATGGAAGAAGAAGTTCGAGGGGGGTTATAAACACCGGACCGTTCGTAGTCCTCGAGTGGACACATGTGGTGGGTGGGGGCTACCACGATCTCCACCCTTTTTTCGGTTCCCTTTTTATTTTGAAACAGCCACGATCTCCACTTTAGAGCTACATTGAAAACACGCTCATGGCAGACCTCGATTCCGATACATGCAAGTGGCGCGGAACTAATTTCTAGCAACATTAGATCTACTCGAGCGGGGGCCTTGACTCATGGAAGTTACTAGCAATAGGGCCCAGTTGGAAGTGAGATTGAGAGCACTGCGTAAAAATGGGATATGTCTTATTAAAATCAAGTGGCAATAAATTGCAGCGTCCTGTCGACAACTGTGCACTCGATGACCCCATTGCCCTGCGCATGAGTTGTAGTAGCAGTAGTAGGCTTTTCAGACTTGATTAAACTTGACATGACCGCTCGACGACTTTTTCCATGGACGGCATCGTGTTCCTTCCTGTAGAAGGCTCGCGGAGGGAGACGTCCGTGTTGTCTCACGTTGTACTGTGAAGGGTACGACGTGTGCAACGATCATCGTTGGATCGCACATAATCAAAGGTTGGTGTGCATGATCCGCGTGAAAAGTGTGACAACCAATCATGGAGTAGCAGACAGGGTGAGCACAGGTTCGGGCCTTCTATGAAAGATAGAGAGAGGGGGGAAAAACTAAGTAGTACCACATAAAACCAAGGGTAAAACTGAGTAGTATAAAAATGGAAAGTGTCTTGTACAATGAAATACATCGTGGAATACATCAAATTACATGTCATTGCATGTCTGTTCTTCTAAACAAACCACATAAGGATCCACTAGTGTCATTGCATGTCTGTTCTTCTAAACAAACCACATAAAGATCCACTAGTGTCATTGCATGTTTGTTCTTCTAAACAAACCACATAAGGATCCACCGGTGTCATTGCATGTCTTTTCTTTTCATGAATCACACCCAGTGTCATTGCATGTGTGTTCTTTTCATGAACCACAGCTAGAGTCATTGCATGTCTGTTCTTTTCATGAACCACACCCAGTGTCAGTGCATGTCAGTTCTTTTCATGAACCACACCCAGTGTCACTGCATGTCAGTTCTTTTCATGAACTACATAAGGATCCACCAGTGTCATTGGATGTGTGTTCTTCTCATGAACCACACATGGATCCACCGGTGTCACTGCATGTTTGTTCCTCTAACAAACCACGTAAGGATCCACCAGTGTCGTTGCATGTCTGTTCTTTTAATGAACCACACCCAGTGTCATTGCATGTGTGTTCTTCTAAACAAACCATATAAGGATCCACCAGTGTCATTGCCTATCTGTTCCTCTAAACAAACCACATAAGGATCCACCAGTGTCATTGCATGTATGTTCTTTTCATGAACCACACATAAGGATCCACCAGTGTCATTGCATGTCTGTTCTTTTCATGAACGACACCCAGTGTCATTGCATGTGTGTTGTTTTCATGAACCACATCTAGAGTCATTGCATGTCTATTCTTTTCATGAACCACAACCAGTGTCATTGCATGTGTGTTCTTCTAAACAAACCACACAAGGATCCACTAGTGTCATTGCATGTCTGTTCTTTTCTTGAACCACACATAAGGATCCACCAGTGTCATTGCATGTCTGTTCTTTTCATGAACCACACCCAGTGTCATTGCATGTGTATTCTTCTAAACAAACCACATAAGGATCCACCAGTGTCATTGTCTGTCTGTTCCTCTAAACAAACCACATAAGGATCCACCAGTGTCATTGCATGTCTGTTCTTTTCATGAACCACACATAAGGATCCACCAGTGTCATTGCATGTTTGTTCTTTTCATGAACCACACCCAGTGTCATTGCATGTGTGTTCTTTTCATGAACCACAAATAGAGTCATTGCATGTCTGTTTTTTTCATGAACCACACCCTGTGTCATTGCATGTGTGTTCTTCTAAACAAACAACATAAGGATCCACTAGTGTCATTGCTTGTCTGTTATTTTCATGAACAACACATAAGGATCCACCAGTGTCATTGCATGTTTGTTCTTTTCACGAACCACACCCAGTGTCATTGCATGTCTGTTCTTTTCATGAACCACACCCAGTGTTATTACATGTGTGTTCTTTTCATGAACCACAGCTAGAGTCATTGCATGTATGTTCTTTTCATGAACCACACCTAGTGTCAGTGCATGTCTGTTCTTTTCATAAACCACACCCGGTGTCACTGGATGTCTGTTCTTTTCATGAACCACATAAGGATCTACCATTGTCATTGGATGTGTGTTTTTTCACAAACCACATAAGGATCCACCAGTGTCATTGCATGTATGTTCTTTTCATGAACCACACCTAGTGTCATTACATGTGTGTTCTTCTAAACAAACCACATAAGTCATTGCATGTCTGTCCTTTTCATGAACCACACCCAGTGCCATTGCATGTATGTTCCACTAGACAGACCACATAAGGATCCACCGGTGTCATTGCATGTCTGTTCCTCTAAACAAACCACATAAGGATCCACTAGTGTCATTGGATGTGTGTTCTTAAATGAACCACACAAGGATCCACCGGTGTCATTGCATGTTTGTTACTCTAAACAAACCACATAAGGATCCACCCGTGTCATTGCATGTCTGTTCTTTTCATGAACCACACCCAGTGTCATTGCATGTTTATTCTTCTAAACAAACCACATAAGGATCCACCAGTGTCATTGCATGTCTGTTCTTTTCATGAACCACACCCAGTGTCATTGCATGTGTGTTCTTCTAAACAAACCACCTAAGGATCCACTAGTGTCATTGCATGTCTGTTCTTTTCATGAACAACACATAAGGATCCACTAGTGTCATTGCATGTCTGTTCTGTTCATGAACCACACCCAGTGTCATTGCATGTCTGTTCTTTTCATGAACCACACCAAGTGTCATTACATGTGTGTTCTTTTCATGAACCACAGCTAGAGTCATTGCATGTATGTTCTTTTCATGAACCAAACCCAGTGTCAGTGCATGTCTGTTCTTTTCATAAACCACAACCGGTGTCACTGCATGTCTGTTCTTTTCATGAACCACATAAGGATCTACCATTGTCATTGGATGTGTGTTTTTATCACAAACCACGTAAGGATCCACCAGTGTCATTGCATGTCTGTTCTTTTCATGAACCACACCCAGTGTCATTGCATGTGTGTTCTTGTAAACAAACCACATAAGTCATTGCATGTCTGTTCTTTTCATGAACCACACCCGGTGTCATTGCATGTATGTTCCTCTAGACAGACCACATAAGGATCCACCGGTGTCATTGCATGTCTGTTCCTCTAAACAAACCACATAAGGATCCACCAGTGTCATTGGATGTGTGTTCATCTAATGAACCACACATGGATCCACCGGTGTCATTGCATGTTGTTCCTCTAAACAAATCACATAAGGATCCACCAGTGTCATTGCATGTCTGTTCTTTTCATTAACCACACCCAGTGTCATTGCATGTCTATTCTTCTAAACAAACCACATAAGGATCCACTAGTGTCATTGCATGTCTGTTCTTTTCACGAACAACACCCAGTGTCATTGCATGTGCATTATACTAAACAAACCACATAAGGATCCACCAGTGTCATTGCATGTCTGTTCTTTTCATGAACCACACATAAGGATCCACCAGTGCCATTGCATGTTTGTTCTTTTCATGAACCACACCCATTGTCATTGCATGTCTGTTCTTTTCATGAACCACACTCAGTGTCATTGCATGGCTGTTCTTTTCATGAACCACACCTAGTGTCATTGCATGCGTGTTCTTTTCATGAACCACGCCTGGTGTCACTGCATGTCTGTTCTTTTCATGAACCACATAAGAATCTACTTGTGTCATTGGATGTGTGTTCTTCTCACAAACCACATAAGGATCCACCAGTGGCATTGCCTGTTTGTTCTTTTCATGAACCACACCCAATGTCATTGCATGTGTGTTCTTCTAAACAAACCACATAAGTCATTGCATGCCTGTTCTTTTCATGAACCACGCCGGTGTCATTGCATGTGTGTTCCTCTAGACAGACCACATAAGGATCCACCGGTGTCATTGCATGTATGTTCCTCTAAACAAACCACATAAGGATCCACCAGTGTCACTGGATGTGTGTTCTTCTAATTAACCACACATGGATCCACCGGTGTCATTGCATGTATGTTCCTCTAAACAAACCCCATAAGGATCGACCAGTGTCATTGCATGTGTGTTCTTTTCATGAACCACACCAAGTGTCATTGCATGTCTGTTCCTCTAAACAAACCACATAAGGATCCACCAGTGTCATTGCATGTCTATTCTTTTCATGAACCACACCCAATGTCATTGCATGTGTATTCTTCTAAACAAACCACATAAGGATCCACCAGTGTCATTGCCTGTCTGTTCTTTTCGTGACACATAAGGATCCACCAGTGTCATTGCATGTCTGTTCTTTTCATGAACCACACCCAGTGTCATTGCATGTGTGTTCTTTTCATGAACCACACCCAGTGTCATTGCATGTTTTTTATTTTCATGAACCACTCCCAGTGTCATTGCATGCGTGTTCTTTTCATGAACCACACCCAGTGTTAGTGCATGTGTGTTCTTTTCATGAACCACACCTGGTGTCACTTCATGTCTGTTCTTTTCATGAACCACATAAGGATCTACCAGTGTCATTGGATGTGTGTTCTTCTCATAAACCACATAAGGATCCACCAGTGTCATTGCATGTATGTTCTTTTCATGAACAACACCCAGTGTCATTGCATGTGTGTTCTTCTAAACAAACCACATAAGTCATTGCATGTATGTTCTTCATAGACACCGGTGTCATTGCATGTGTGTTCCTCTAGACAGACCACATAAGGATCCACCGGTGTCATTGCATGTATGTTCCTCTAAACAAACCACATAAGGATCCACCAGTGTCATTGGATGTGTGTTCTTCTAATGAACCACACAAGGATCCACCGGTGTCATTGCATGTCCGTTACTCCAAACAAACCACATAAGGATCCACCAATGTCATTACATGTCTGTTCTTTTCATGAACCACACCTAGTATCATTCCATGTCTATTCCTCTAAACTAACCACATAAGGATACACCAGTGTCATTGCATGTCTGTTCTTTTCATGAACCACACCCAGTGTCATTGCATGTGTATTATTCTAAATAAACCACGTAAGGATCCACCAGTGTCATTGCCTGTTTGTTCTTTTCATGAACCACACATAAGGATCCACCAGTGTCATTGCATTTATGTTCTTTTCATGAACCACACCCAGTGTCATTGCATGTGTGTTCTTTTCATGAACCACACCCAGTGTCAGTGCATGTCTGTTCTTTTCATGAACCACACCCAGTGTCATTGCATGCGTGTTCTTTTCATGAACCACACCCAGTGTTAGTGCATGTATGTTCTTTTCATGAACCACACCCGTTGTCACTGCATGTTTGTTCTTTTCATGAACCACATAAGGATCTACCAGTGTCATTGGATGTGTGTTCTTCTCACAAACCACATAAGGATCCACCAGTGTCATTGCATGTCTGTTCTTTTCATGTACCACACCCAGTGTCATTGCATGTGTGCTCTTCTAAACAAACCACATAAGTCATTGCATGTTTGTTCTTTTCATGAACCACACCCGGTGTCATTGCATGTGTGTTCCTCTAGACAGACCACATAAGTCATTGCATGTTTGTTCTTTTCATGAACCACACCCGGTGTCATTGCATGTGTGTTCCTCTAGACAGACCACATAAGGATCCACCGGTGTCATTGCATGTCTGTTCCTCTAAACAAACCACATAAGGATCCACCAGTGTCATTGGATGTGTGTTCTTCTAATTAACCACACATGGATCCACCGGTGTCATTGCATGTCTGTTCCTCTAAACAAACCACATAAGGATCCACCAGTGTCATTGCATGTCTGCTCTTTTCATGAACCACACCCATTGTCATTGCATGTTTGTTCCGCTAAACAAACCACATAAGGATCCACCAGTGTCATTGCATGTCTATTCTTTACATGAACCACACCCAGTGTCATTGCATGTGTATTCTTCTAAACAAACCACATAAGGATCCACCAGTGTCATTGCCTGTCTGTTATTTTCATCAACCACACATAAGGATCCACTAGTGTCATTGCATGTTTTTTTTTTCATGAACCACACCCAGTGTCATTGCATGTTTGTTGTTTTCATGAACCACACCCAGTGTCATTGCATGTGTGTTCTTTTCATGAACCACACCCAGTGTCATTGCATGCGCGTTCTTTTCATGAACCACACCCAGTGTCAGTGCATGTGTGTTCTTTTCGTGAACCACACCCGGTGTCATTTCATGTCTGTTCTTTTCATGAACCACATAAGGATCTACCAGTGTCATTGGATGTGTGTTCTTCTCACAAACCACATAAGGATCCACCAGTGTCATTGCATGTCTGTTCTTTTCATGAACCACACCCAGTGTCATTGCATGTGTGTTCTTCTAAACAAACCATATAAGTTATTGCATGTCTGTTCTTTTCATGAACCACACTGAGGTAATTGCATGTGTGTTCCTCTAGACAGACCACATAAGGATCCACCGGTGTCATTGCATGTATGTTCCTCTAAACAAACCACATAAGGATCCACTAGTGTCATTGGATGTGTGTTCTTCTAATGAACCACACTTGGATCCACCGGTGTCATTGCATGTCTGTTCCTCAAAACAAACCACATAAGGATCCACCAGTGTCATTGCATGTCTGTTCTTTTCATGAACCACACTCAGTGTCATTGCAGGTTTGTTCCTCGAAACCACATAAGGATCCACTAGTGTCATTGCATGTCTGTTCTTTTCATGAACCACACCCAGTGTCATTGCATGTGTATTCTTCTAAACAAACCATATAAGGATCCACCAGTGTCATTGCATGTCTGTTCTTTTCATGAACTACACATAAGGATCCACCAGTGTCATTGCATGTCTGTTCTTTTCATGAACCACACCCAGTGTCATTGCATGTGTGTTCTTTTCATGAACCACACCCAGTGTCATTGCATGTCTATTCTTTTCATGAACCACACCCAGTGTCATTTCATGCATGTTCTTTTCATGAACCACACCCAGTGTCAATGCATGTATGTTATTTTCATGAACCACACCCGGTGTCACTGCATGTCTGTTCTTTTCATGAACCACATAAGGATCTACCAGTGTCATTGGATGTGTGTTCTTCTCAGAAACCACATAAGGATCCACCAGTGTCATGGACTGTCTGTTCTTTTCATGTGCGACACCCAGTGTCATTGCATGTGTGTTCTTCTAAACAAACCACATAAGTCATTGCATGTTTGTTCTTTTCATGAACCACACCCGGTGTCATTGCATGTGTGTTCCTCTAGACAGACCACATAAGGATCCACCGGTGTCATTGCATGTCTGTTCCTCTAAACAAACCACATAAGGATCCACCAGTGTCATTGGATGTGTGTTCTTCTAATGAACCACACATGGATCCACCGGTGTCATTGCATGTCTGTTCCTCTAAACAAACCACATAATGATCCACGAGTGTCATTGCATGTATGTTATTTTCATGAACCACACCTAGTGTGATTGCATGTATGTTCCTCTAAACAAACCAGATAAGGATCCACTAGTGTCATTGCAAGTCTGTTCTTTTCATGAACCACACCCAGTGTCATTGCATGTGTATTCTTCTGAACAAACCACATAAGGATCCACCAGTGTCATTGCATGTCTGTTCTTTTCATGAACCACACATAAGGATCCACCAGTGTGATTGCATGTCTGTTCTTTTCATGAACCACACCCGGTTTCATTGCATGTCTGTTCTTTTCATGAACCACACAAGTGTCATTGCATGTCTGTTCTTTTCATGAACCACACCCAGTGTCATTGCATGCGTGTTCTTTTTATGAACCACACCCAGTGTTAGTGCATGTGTGTTCTTTTCATGAACCACACCCAGTGTCACTGCATGTCTGTTCCTTTCATGAACCACATAAGGATCTAACAGTGTCATTGGATGTGTGTTCTTCTCACAAACCACATAAGGATCCACCAGTGTCATTGCCTATCTGTTCTTCTCATGAACCACACCACCCAGTGTCATTGCATGGGTGTTCTTTTCATGAACCACAGCTAGAGTCATTGTATGTTTATTCTTTTCATGAACCACACCCAGTGTCATTGTATGTCTGTTCTTTTCATGAACCACACCCGGTGTCATTGCATGGCTGTTCTTTTCATGAACCATAGCTAGAGTCACTTCATGTCTGTTACTTCCATAAACCACACATGGATCCACCGGTGTCATTGCATGTCTGTTCTTATCATGAACCACACCCAGTGTCATTGCATGTCTGTTCTTTTCATGAACGACACCTAGTGTCATTGCATGTCTGTTCTTCTCACAAACCACATAAGGATACACCAGTGTCATTGCATGTCCGTTCTTTTCATGAACCACACCCAGTGTCATTGCATGTGTGTTCCTCTAGACAAACCACATATGGATCCACCAGTGTCATTGCATGTCTGTTCTTTTCATGAACCACAGCTAGAGTCCACCAGTGTCATTGGATGTGTGTTCTTCTCATGAACCACACATGGATCCACCAGTGTCATTGCATGTCTGTTCTTTTCATGAATCATAGCTAGAGTCATTGCATGTCTGTTACTTCCATAAAACACATATGGATCCACCTAATGTGATTGCATGTCTGTTCTTTTCACAAACCCCACATGGATACACCAGTGTCATTGCATGGGTAGCCGTTAGACCGAGTCTTCTAGAAGGCACGCCCTAACACAGTTGCTCTGCTTGACGATTGTTACATACCGTTCGATTGGGGCGCTTGGACGATTGGGATGGTCTTCGTGAGAGTGATCCGCGAGTAGGCGGTTCTGCGGCATGATTGGCCACGCTTGCTCTGGACAAACTGGTAACATCGGGCGCTCCCCTGTTGCGAGTGTCACGTCTCACGAGTTCAGTGGGCCACATCCCAGTGTCACGTCCCCATTACTTCTCTTCCTCCCCATACTTCTCTTCCTTACCCTCGAAGCCACTTTCCCAACTTCACTCCCATCCTGCCGTAGCCGCAAGCCGACGATGCCTCCATCCCAATCCCCTCTCCGGCAGCCAGCCCTCTCCCCTCTCGCCATGGGTTCAAGGGGAGACGGCGAGGAAACGCGTCGTGACGACAGGGGCGGTGATTTCGATGTGAGTCGTCTCATCTCTATTTCTATCATTTGTGGCCAGTTATCTATTTTTTGAGCTAGATCTAATCTGTTTACTCATGCGCGTATGATGTGTTAGGCCAACCAGATGATGTATGACTCCGACTATCACGGTTTAGCGGATGAAGACAGTCCTCTGGTATGTAAACATGGATATGTGCCCGCTAAATTTCTAGCATTCAAAGGACGAAATGCAGGCATGAGGTTTCTACGGTGTCAAGGACATCGTGCAATGATGCAAGGCAGAAGTTGCGGTGTTGTCAAATGGGTAGATCTAGAGTGGCCCAAATCGATGCAGAAAACGCTGGACAAACTATGGGAAATGACTGTCGAGTTGAAAGAATCTGTATTCAGCTCACTTCTTGACAGTGTTGAGACGAAGCTATGGGAACCAGTTGACACGACCAAGCATAAGCGAGATCTCAGGTGGGTGCAAAGACAAGGTTATCAAAGTCGATAAGGAGAGGGACGCGGCGTTGGCCCTGAAGGTTAAAGCAGAGCAAGAACTGACTCAAGCAAGGAATGATCTCCACCAGGCCAAAGTCCTGCAGTACACAACTAAGAGTATTGACAAGTGCATGAGGAAAAATGCAGAGAAACAATTGAAGCTGTGCAAGGAAGATGCTAAAAGGAAGGAGCAAACAATTCGATCCTTGCTCTCGCAGGAAGATGCGCATCGGGCTAAGATTAGGAAGATCAAGGAGATGTGGGATAACTAGTTCTTTTTAGCTTAAGCTTCGTGCCTTTTTAAGTTGTAATATTTGTACTTGTTGACCTAGCAGTCTGAACTATTGGTCCCGGATTCCAGGGAGGAAAAAAATTGCTCTGACCCCGCATTACTTCTTTTGTCTGACCCTGCATTACTTCTTTTGTCTGACCAATGCCCCTTGGATATTCCGTCCGTCGCTTCATCGTCCTCGTGTACAAATAGGAGGCGCCACAACGCGTCGCTTCGTCTTCCATCCTCTCGTCCTCTCGAATCTCCACCGCGCTGCCATGGAGATGCCCGATTTGAACTTGTACGAGGCGGTGATGTTTGCGAACTTTGACATCCTCGTGCCGCCAGCCGCGAAGGTGCCCCACGTATGGCGCATCAGCTCTACGGGGGTGCCGGTGGCTCCGCTTCCTGGCCGAGTCGAGATGGAGAGCAAAATCGCGGCGTGCCGCCGCCTGATGCCTGCATTCAAGAAGAGGGCGCTGCCCTGGTACGCGGCGGCCATCCCGTACTGGCCGGCGCTGTTCAAGAAGGAGCGGAAGGTCAAGATTGGCAACCGCATCGTTGACGGGCGCGTGGTGCATCGGGATCTCCGCAACCGAGAAGGGCGGGAGAGGTTCTGGTCCGTCCCTAGATGGACCAAGTACACCGTCATCGCCGCCCGCTCGACGCAAAGAGGTGCTCCGTCTCGCGAACAATGCGGACATCGTGGAGGTTCCGTTCGACAGCGACGAGGAAGCCGGTGGCTCGGAGGACAGTGGCAGCAGAAGTGAAATTGTTGACTAGTGGTTGAATTAATGTAGGATGTGAATCGCACCTTTGTTTAGAAGAATTTGTAGTTGAAGTAATGAAATGCCTCGATTTAGATCTCTGTCTCGATTAATTTGTGGAAGAATTTGTGATTTAGATCAATTTCTGCCTCGATTTAGAACTCTGTCCCGGATTGGGAACATGACCATGGAGCAAAGACACATTTTTTACTAGTGTATTCTGACATTGGTGGTTTGTTTAAACGTAATCTACGTGGATTGTTCCGCATGCAAATGGCACAACCACAATTTATAAAGTGGAAGTACGTACACCCGGTTACTGGAGATCTGGGAGCTTCGCCAGATGCCAGGGATGCAGGAGCAGAGAGGCGGTGAGATAGACGGGCTCAAGATTAGCCCAGAAAGTGGTACCGATTTCCTCCTCATCTGGGCATTATCGGTGAGAACATTGCTATTTATGTTGCCACGTCGTTGTGCAGCATCTGAAATAAGTTGCTGCTTCGTGGAGTGCAGCAGCTTAAATAATTTATTTATGTGCCACTTACATTCCGTCGTATTTGGAGACCTCCTGCCCCTCAGCAATCGTGGAACCGGTGGATCCTTGTTTTCAGATAGCAGTGACACAATCAAAATTTCGGATTCAACTACCGACTCGGGCGTTTCCAAATGCTAAGTCGCGGTACATTTTACTCAGAGAAAGTGGGTAGATTGTTTCGCCCAACAACATGCCACACAGAGCAATCAGAATTTAATAGAATTACATATATAGGTTCAAGTTCAACACATTACTATGCATCTTCATTGCCAACAGCCTTCTTCCGCAGCCTGGCTGCCAAGCCTTCACGTCAAATGGCTTCTTCATTTCCTGCCTTCTTCATCCTCCTCGGTGCCAATTTTCTTATCTTCACGTACTCTGCATCGCCGGGACAATGGGCACCAGAATCGTGTCCAACATCATCTTTCCACTCGTTTTTAGTTTCTTCGGGCAACAAAATGACATCTTTCCACTCGTTTTTAATTTCTTCAGGCAGCAAAATGACTGACCTGGCAGTCATGTTTCTAACCTTGCGGCGCTTCCTGTCAAAGAAACAAGACTGTTGCATAACTGCCCAATATCTACAGAGTAAATAAAACAAATATTATAATTCAGCACAAACATGCGAACCCCAAGAGACCTTTGCTTACCAGGAGCTAATTGGGTTCGAGAAACCACCATGTCCAAGAATAGAAGGGCGACTCCCAGTTGCAACAGCTTCCACATCCAGTACATCACATTTCAGCTCAAACATGGCAGTCGAAGCATACCTTTTCATCAACCCAATTAGCTGACTGTCACATGTTATAGGAACCATGATGCCACGTTCATCCATGAAGCTGAACTTTGCTGTCTGCTTCGGCCATAATTCAACATGATTACGCAGAGCAGCAACCATACCAGATATAGTGCAGATCTACGCAGGCGCTTCTTCCATCGTGAAACAATGGTGTCCATACCTTTTCCCTTAGAGTCGTACCAATAGAGGACTACCGTAACCAGGTAAGGGAGGTCCGCGCAGATCCCACTTGACATAAAACTGTGGACAAAATATGTTTGTCAGTGTTGGGCTAACAACCAATTTGAGGTTCAGTAGCCAGCTAGCAGTTGTAACTAGTGCGAATAGCAAAGAGAAGGGTAGCTCACCCGCTTGTAGATATAACTTCTTCTTTCTTGATATTAGGATCTGCCATCCTCCGAGCTGCTCGGCTCGTTGGCGGCGGCGGAGGGCTAGAGCCTTGCAACAGCGGCTACGACATGCGCCACTGGAGATCAGGATCAGCGACTGGGTGCAACAACTGGGCGCAGCAACTTGGCGCCAGAAGTCAAATGTCCGAAGGGATCGTCCTGCCTGGAGGGTGGATTGCGATGCCGCCGATGCTACGGGAAAGCTGGGAATGGATTTGTGAAATTGGTCAATGCACCCAATCCACTTAGCTGCTCGATTTGCCTAAGAGGTTGCCGCGTTGGCGCCCGCGTCACAGACAGATGACCGACATGAGGGTCCCGACCGTCTACTTCATGGGGCAGTTTAACGGAATGTTTGAATTTGGCAGGGGTGAGATGAGTTTACCTCGAAATGGCCCCTCTCAGTAGTTGGTGGCCCAAATTTTCGAAACGTGGTAATTTCAGGCAACTTCGGTACTGCCATGCGCTGGCCTGCCAACTTTGGTACCGCAGCCGAACAACCCCCCTGCCAGAGGGGAGAATTCACCCTGGAGGCCTTCTTCATCACCATGCAAGCCTCTGGTGTGATGCGTGAGTAGTTCATCCTTGGACTACAGGTCCATGTAGTAGCTAGATGGTTGGTTCTTCTCCTTTGTGCTACCATGTCTAGATCTTGTGAGCTCCGTTCATGATCAAGATCATCTATTTGTAATCCTACATGTTGTGTTTGCGGGGATCCGATGGATATGGAGATGCTATTTCAGATTGATTATTGATTCTATCATGTCTTTGTTATTTGTGATCTTGCATGCTTTCCGTTGTTAGTAGCTATCTTGGCCAAGTAGATGCTAGCAACTCCAAGAGTTAGTATTTATGCTCGATAGTGGGTTCATGCCACTAGTAATCTGGGGAAGTGACAGAAATCTCTAAGGTACTAGATGTGTTGTTGCTACTAGGGAGAAAACAACAATCCTTTGTTCATAGAACAATCGTATTGTTTACTTTACATGCAATGCATAATGCAATTATCTGTTTCTTGCAACTTAATACTGGAGGGGGTTCGGATGATAACCTGAAGGTGGATTATTAGTCATAGATGTAGTTGGATTATGGTCTATGTATAATGTTGTAATGCCCAATCAAATCTCAAAGGAGTCAAGGCACTTGTATGCTTTCTCAGTGTTTGTCAATTGCCCAGCTATAATTTGTTCACCCACCATGTCATCTATCTTAAGGAGAGCCACCACTAGTGAACAATGGACTCCGGTCCTTTCTTTTATCATCAATCTAACTGTTTACTGTTTTCTGGTTACTTTCTACAAACTATTACTTTCTTCCACACAATACGTTTAATCCTTTGTTTTCAACAAAACCGGTGAGATTGACAACATCACTGTAAGTTATGTAGGTTTCCACGTTGCTGCTAGCACCGGTAGTGTGCCCTGCCAAAGGCTATCTAGCAACACCTTGGAGGTGTTTCCTTGCTCCTACTGGTTCGATAACCTTGGTTTCATAACTAAGGGAAAACTTGCTGTTGTGCTCATCATGCCTTCCTCTTGGGGTTCCCCAACGAGCTCGATATATTTTGGGCCATTGATACGTTGCAAACGTATCCATAATTTTTGATGTTCCATGCTTGGTTTTATCTACTTTCTTATGTTTTGTCCACACTTTGGAGTATTTTTATACACTTTCTTGGACTAACCTATTAACAAGATGCCACAGTGCCAGTTGCCTGTTTTCTGCTATTTTTGGTTCCAAGAAAGTCAGAAAATCAATATTCTCAGAATTGGACCGGACAAAAGCCAAAGTCGATATTTTACGGGAAGACTCACGGAGCCAGAAGACGAGACGGAGAGGGGCCATAGGGTGACCACACCACTCCTAGGCGTGGGTCCCCCTTGGCCGCACCAGGGCATGGTGTAGGCCCCCTGGCCACCCACCGACCTTGCCTCTTCGCCTATAAGATGCCTCCCGATGCAAAAACCCTAAATCATCCAGCCTCCAGCCACGAAAAGTTCCGCAACACCGCTGCCACCAAAGGGGAGATTCGGGGGCCGGGAAGTCTTTGTTCCGGCACCCTGTGGGGACAGGGAAGTTCCCCCAGAGCTATCTCCATCAATCACCACCACCATCTCCATCACCATTGCTGACTCCCATGATGAGGAGGGAGTAGTTCTTCCTCGAGGCTAAGGGTTCTATCTCCATCAATCTCCACCACCATCTCCATCACCATTGCTCACTTTTCCATCCTCTGAACCAACTACGAGTGACCGTGTACGAAATTACGATCTGTCCTATTTGTCTACAAATGATTCCTCTCCAGTTGTCGTTTCTCCGGTCTTGCAGGTTCCGGAGCAAGTCACGTCACCGATGGACATGCATGGTCATGGCTCTGCTCCCAAGGACATGGCTAGCGCGCCGCCTTCACCCACGGTAGTGCCTGCTGCCTCCGATCTTGCCGTGGCAGCGTTTCTGCCTGCCATGGTTGTGTGGCAGCCTACTGTGGTCGCCTCCCCTTCCGCAGGCGTGTAGCAGCCTGCCGAGGCTGTGTCTTCTGCCACCACATCCCATGGTCATGGCATGACCACTCGTCTCCGAGATGACACTCGTCGCGAGAATAAGTACACCGACGGCACCATCCGCTATGATACTCGATGGCGCGCCTTCTTTGCTGCTCCCCTCTCTCATCGAGAGCCTCTTCGGGAACCTGCATGGCGTGAGGCTATGTCTGCTGAGTTCTCTGCGCTCCGTCAGACTGACACTTGGAACTTGGTGCCTCGGCCTCGTGATGCAAACCTGGTCAGCTGCAAGTGGATCTTCAAGACCAAACATCATCCCGATGGCTCCATCAACAAGCATAAAGCCCGTCTTGTTTCTCACGGCTTCTCTCAGCAACAAGGCATTGACTATGGGGACACCTTCAGCCTCATGCTGAAACCAGCGATAGTTCGCCTAGTACTCTCCTTGGCTGCTTCTCGAGGATGGAGTCTTCATCAAGTCGATGTGAGCAATGCTTTTCTTCATGGCTTTCTGACGGATGTCGTATATATGCAGCAGTCCCCGGGGTTCGAAGATTCTAAGTTCCCCACTCATGTTTGCAAATTGCAGCGTGCCATCTATGGACTGAAGCAGTCCCCACGAGCTTGGTATGCTCGTCTCAGTGAGCATCTCCTGCAACTTGGTTTCACGGCCTCCAAGGCCGACACCTCCTTGTTCATGTTCTCCCAAGGCGGTGTTCAGCTCTATATGCTTGTGTATGTTGACGACATCATCATCACTGGCTCTACTCCTGCTAAAGTGGATCGGCTTGTGGCCTCCCTCTCGGACAGCTTCCCCATCAAGGACCTTGGTGCTCTGGACTAGTTTCTTGGTATAGAAGCATCCTGCAATTCCAGGGGCATGATTATCACCCAGCGCAAGTATGCGCTAGATCTCCTACACCGGGTTAATATGGAGAATTGCAACTCGGCTTCTACCCCACTGGCCACCGGTGAGAAGCTTGCACGTGACAGTGGACACATATTGGGTACCGATGATGCTTTCCGGTATCGCAGTATACTTGGGGGACTCTAATACTTGACTCTCACTCGGCCAGATATTTCGTTTGCAGTCAACAAGGTGTGTTAGTTTCTCTCACAACCAATAGAGGTACATTGGGAAGCTGTGAAGCGCATCTTGCGATATGTGAATGGCACTATCAACACCGGGCTGCACATTCGGAAGTATCCGTCTACCGGCATCAGTATTTTCACGGATGCGGATTGGGCTAGATGCGTTGATGATCGACGATACACAGGAGGTTTTGCCATCTTTGTAGGTCCGAACTTGATCTCTTGGAGTTCGTAGAAACAGCCTACCCTCTCGAGATCCAGTATCGAGGCAGAATACAAAGCATTGGCAAACGGCGTTGCTAAGGCCATATGGGTAGAGTCTTTGCTCAAGGAACTTGGCGTTGAACAACAACGTACTCCTATTTTATGGTGCGATAATCTTGGGGCTACATACCTAACAGCAAACCTAGTGTTTCATGCTCGTACGAAGCACATAGAGATTGATTTCCATTTTGTGTGTGAGCGAGTAGCGGCTGGAGCTCTTCAAGTTAGGTTTATTTCATCCGATGATTAGTTAACTGATGTATTTACTAAGCCAGCTACCCAGCAGATATTAAACCGTTTTAGAACCAATCTGAATTTAGTTTGTAAAAGTTCAGATTGAGGGGGTGTGTTAGAAACGGTTTAGAGTTAGGTAACCGTACGACTTGTGTACGTGTACATACCATGTATTGTATCTTGCTAAGTCTATATAAACTGATCACCATGGGGGCTAGACCCCACGCAAACCCTAAACACCTTTTTAACTCTCTGATTAATGTGTCTATCAATAAATCGGTCATAAAAAGGACAATTTAAGGTGATTCGGGAGATCACGGCATTTAGTATAGCTTTACACCAAAAGTGTGGTTTTTTCCTATGATGTGGATTACTATCTCTGATCATTTGGTAGATTCTAATGTTCTTATCGTCTTTAAGTTGGTGAAGATCATTGTAAGCTATGACTTTTGTACCTACAATTTAGTCGTGGCAATAAACACAAAATGTATTTTATTGGTATTTGTTTTACACGTATGATGAAGCTTCGAGAATACCACTAGTGCCATCTACTCTCGAAAAGGATGACTTCTATAAATACAACAAGGTCGGGGGTATTATTGGTGATGATAAAAACATTGGAGAGGTGAGTATTCGAGAAAGGCAGAGAAATATTTCATAGTTTATATTATATTAGCATTGCTCGGTATGAACTTAATTTGATTTAGCCTTGCTAGCATTCGCCAAGAATTTGTTTTTTGGGTGGAGTCTACGGCGGGCTTGCGCAGGTTTGAACATTGATATCAGCGAACCCAAAACAACATTGTTCGTTACAAAGGGTTTTTAGAAGTCACGGAGAAAAAAAAAAGGAGCCTATAGCTCAAGGAGGGTCAATGGAATGACACCAAGAAATTAAGGAGGAAGCAGAAGCGGAGTTAGTACAACCATTGGCCCACATGCGAATATGCTCAATACATCTACTGAAGACGGAGATCACGGGTTCATCAATTTGGTTGAAAACTAGGGCACTTCCTTGCCAAGAATTTTTACATATCTTCTGTTTGAGAATGGCAATAATTAGTTAATCCGTTTGGATAAGAATATAGAGGTTTCTTCAAGGAAATATGGATATAATTAACATGCGTGTAAGCCCAAGCTTCTGAAGAAATGATAGCTTTTCGTGATGGAGACTAGCTAGAGAAATGCACCACCCATCATTCATTTTTTTGCTTTTTTTCCATTGGAGTGCGTCATATTTCGATCTGTCTCACCACCTTATGCTGGTGCTGGGAGGAGAGGGCACATAGAGGAGACCTATGGTGCCACTTGGAATATGAGAGGGACCCCCAGCTATGGCCATGTACATGATACATCAGGACAAATATATGGGCTAGTGTTAGACGATGTGACTTCCGCCTGCCTCTAGGATTAGGAATAGGATGGAGTTTGGGGGTTGGGGGTTGGCCTCTACTACATAGGATTCAGCCGAAAGCTAGCAGATCACAGTGTGGTCCATGCATGCTGTGGAGGCAAAAACACACACAGAAATAAAGCACACCATATTCCTCAAATATGGGATGTGAGAGAGGCTGTCTTAGTTGGCCATCAAGTACACTTGCATTTGATACTTTGCTCTTTGCATATGAGGCTGGATATGTTGGGTTAGTGGGGGTCCTTAAAATATACCTTGGAGTATTGTAGCTAGGGCACTGCAGCCTGCAGGTGAAGTTTGATTCTATCTCTTTTATCTTTTTTTTTTGCAAAAATTCCGCCGATCTATTAATAATTATCTTTTTAATTGAGTAAAAGGAATATATTACCAAAAAAATCTTTGATTATTTATTATATATGGTAGGGGAAAATACACTACTGTTAATCATCGATTCCTATAAAAATGATATTTTCACATGGTTAAATAAAATATACTGTAGTTATTAAGTTGTAACTATAATAAATTGTTTTGCTAGCTCATTTTTTCTGTGTATATCTTTAATACGTACTCATTATGTCACTTTGATGTCATAACTTTTCGTCATGTACAATTTGCACGTTCTAGAATCCTGGTCTAGCTGGCTGATTGCTCTAACAATGACCTCAAGATTTTTTATGAGCTAGCTAGGCCATTTATCTTTTAGTTCACACGGAGCTTAATTGCGTTGGATTCAAAAAAGATGTCCACGAGGTTCAAAAATGAAAAATTGTTAAAAAAAGTTCAAGAAGTTACGTTCAATGGATTAAAATGTTAATAGAAGTGATCAAGGGTTCGAAAGAATTCTGCTTTATGTATTAAAAAACGGTCATGAGATTCAAAAAAAAACCAAAATGCTCACAAGGTTCGGAGAAAATGTTCATGGGTTCAGAAAAAAGTTACTCCGTAAAAAGTAGCAGCACTGCCCGGCCTTTAAGAGAAAATTATCTTGACCTAGAAGTAGCAGTAAAGCTGTACTGACTGTATTCCGTTAGCATCGTTTGACAAAAGGAGGGGTTAGAAAAAGGAAAAGAAAGGAAAAACTAGTTACTCCTTTCGACTCAAATTAATTGACTTAGATTTGTTCAGATTCGGATGTATCTAGACATGTTTTAATACTAAATTCATCTGTATCTAGACAAATTTAAGTCAATTAATTTGGATCGGAGTGGGTAAAAGAAAGATGCTGATTCCAGGCCACGGCAACGTACTACTCTAGTCCTACTCCATAGCGGCAGACGCAGCCAACGCGCCTGGTGGACTGCACTCCAAGTCTGCAAGGCTGCAACAAAGGAGAGCGAGCTCCTGCCTTTTTCGGCAAAGCAACGGCACCTCTTTCCAGTCATTTTTAGGCGCCAACGAACGAACCCGCGGCGTCTATCCAGCGAGCGCAGGCGTCGGCCAGCCGGCCCGCGGCTCGCGCCGGAAAAAGCATTCGCGCTTACCGATCATGGCAGGGGAATTTGGCAATTTGTATAAGACCTGGATAAAGCAAGCTCGTGTGAAAAGGATGAAAAGGGTGGGAGTGGACAGGGTAAACTAATGGAAGAATCGGTGGATTATGCTGGTCCTGGCTTGCGTGGTGTTGTTTTACCGGACCTGCAGCGTTTTATAATTACCAGGAGCAGTTTTACCAGCCAGCATGTGTGTGTGTTTTTGGACCGACGTGGAGTTGCACTCAGCGCTGATGCGTTCTCTCTTTTTGTCCGTTCCGAATTATAACATGTTTTAGTTTTTTTAAAGGTGTGTATCTAAACATATTTATGTTAAAACTACGATCCAAATTCTATTAAGGAGGCTAGACGAAGCGGAGCGAGACCCGTCTCCGGAGGCTTGAAAAGTTGCACAAGGTACACTAAAGGTATATAAGATAAGCACTCATGATAATCCTACTGATATGATGATAAAGCATGTTCCTATTGCTAAGTTTGAGCATAGTTGGTTTAACTGATTATCCCAAGTGGCTATTGGCGCCGAAAGTATTTGCTTTATTTGTTCAGGGAGATGATTACTATTGATGCTACAAGAAGGAATTTGTCTTAAGGTGGAGTTTGTTGAAGTATGATCCAAATTCTATTAAGAAGGCTAACTTCTGAGGGAGCGGAGCGAGACCCGTCGCCGGTATGGATCGTTGATGACCTAGGTTACCACCGCTATATAAACCTCTTGTAAGCCATCGGCTGGGTGATGTTGCATCTATGAAAATCCCCGGTATTGTGTAAACACTCCCCGATATAGTAAAGTTTCGCTGGCTGGCGCCCATGATTTTTTCCTCTCTTTGTTGGAGGGGTTTTTCCACGTTAAATCCGTGTCCCCATTTGTTGTGATTTCTTTATCGTTCTTCGTTATTTGATTGTCGCAAAGCTAACAATTTACTATGTATATTCGGAGCAAAATGAGTAAACCTACACATTAAAAAAACGTAAAGATACATGTGTATATAAAAAACCTAAAACATCTTATATTTTAAACCGGAGGGAGTACTTATCTTGGATAGATGTGCAGGGTGGAGTGCGTGCACAGAGTGATATGGGCACGGTATGCGCGAGGGAGGAGCAAGAGGAAGGCGCAAGAGAAGATCATCAAGAATAATGAACGCTCAATTCGGACAGACAGAAGTTCTGAAATTGAAACGGACGTGGATTCTTCATCGAACTTAAAATCAAGGAAATAAGCACTTGTTGGATAGATAATTCCAAGATCTTTCCAATGAGTACTTCCACGTCTAAAGACCCCGGATAATCCGGCCCCCGCACCCCGGATAATCCGGCCCTGTTTTCTAGAGATTCTGCTACGGACTTCATGCATGGCTTCTGTACGGCCCCGGATAATCCGGCCCACTTAGACCGGATAATCCGGCCCAAAAAGTTCCCATCAGATCCGGACGGATCTGACTGTATCGGTCACGTTTTCGTTTCGCGTCATTTCGACGTTCTGGCGGCCATATAAGCCCTGGAATGCCCTCTAGTTTAGGGTTAGCTAGAAATTGAGTCTTAAACTATTGTGTGAGTTGCTTGGTGAGCATCCCTCCGGGGACGGCAATGTCGTGTTATCTATCATATTGATATTGTCGCGGAGGTTATTGTGTTCATCAAGGATTGTCGTGTTTTGGTTTGAGGCGTGGTGATCTTCTTCATGTTGCTTGCTGGATTGATTCCTCTTCTTCAGGTGACATTCATTGGCGTTGTTGGAAGAATTTCTATCCAGGTTACTCGCTGTGAAAGATTGGGACAAAACTATAGGATCATCGGCTTGATCCGTATCATGTGGTATCAGAGCACTAGGTTACTCACGACGAGATTGTGTTGATTGATCGGCGGAGTGTGTTCTTGGTGGAGATCAAAGAGTTGTGGCGGTGCAGATTGGATCTCGACGTTCGCGCACCAGATTGTTCGACGGTTTCCTCCCAGAGTATCTGTCCGACCCGGACAGTCCGGCCCTGAAATTTTTCTGTTCTGCAGTCATGCTAGGAAGCATGACGTCGTGTCAGGGTGATCGTTTTGGAAAACGGTGCACTTCTGGGACGAGATCTAGTGATGTGTACAATGATTATCTAGATATCTTGAACGGTGTCGTATGTCATGATTCTTAGATCAAGTGGAGACTTGTCAACATGGCGACATATGCTGAATATGAGCCGTGGGAAGGTCACATGAAAGAGGGTTTTTACAGATGTCATACATATGAGTATCTAGATGATTCTACATGTGTGGTTCTTGCACTGCTATGTGTGGATGGGGAGATAGCTCGTTGGTGGGATAGAGAGATGTGTGAGAAGGACATCATAGATGTAACTTGGTATGACTTCAATAATTTTTTGCATGGCTGTTTTATGTCTCCTCGTCGTAAGGTATTTTGTACCAAGCCCGTGAAGGTAGTCCAACAGTCGCCCAAGGTTGCAGTTATGTCTATTCCATCTCATGTAAAGGAGGTTCCAGCAGTTGTTCTAGTGCAACCGGTCAGCGTGGCAGTGCCTGTTGTTGCCAAGGTTGTTGTGTGTGCTGAAACTATAGTGGGGGATATTGTACCATTGAGTGGGCTGAATTTGCAACTCAAGAAAGTACAAGGCGATGCTTGCATGACAGTTGATAGAGGCCAGCGTTGGAATTTATTTCAGGCGCAGTGTATGATCAAGGGCAAAGCATGCAAGGTGATTGTTGATGGAGGGAGTTGTACTAATGGCATTAGCAAAGCAATGGTGGCAGCGTTGGGGTTGTCCACATGGAGTATTCCTGAACCTAAGCATCTACAATGGTTAAATAGTTGTGTTATGGTGAAGGTAACTCATAAGGTGCGTGTGCCATTTACAGTTGGTGATTATGTTGATGAGATTGAGTGTGATGTGTTGCGATTGGAGGTATGTGGGCTATTACTTGGTCGTCCATGGCAGTATGATCACAACGCTACACATGTTGGACGAGCAAATACATATTCTTTTGTGCATGGTGGCAAACATCAGACTTTGAAACCTATGCAGGATGATCGCATAAAGTCTGATGTAGAGTTGGTGGTACATAAGGAGAAGGTGCGCAAGGCTAAGCCAAAATCTGGGCTAGCTAAGGTGCAGGATGGAGAGCATGATGCACAGTGCGACAATGTTGATATTGCTTCAGCTATACCTCTAGATGACAAGCCAGTGGAACTTGTTAGTGACAAGCCAGTTGAAGTGTATCCTCTTATTGCTGAGAGGAAGGATGTTGCAGCATGTGTTCAGAAGATTGTTTGTGTTGACACAGGTGTTCAAACGGATAAAAGTTGTGCTCCTGATGTTCTAGTGCATGAGGTGCAGTGGGGTAACAAGAGCAGTTTTGTTAGCACACCTATGAGGCATTTTGTTGGGATAGTTGTGCGGATGAATAGAGGCAATGATGGACATGTTCGTCAATTGTGTGGTCCAGGCATTACTCATCCTATGCCAGGTCGTGCAAAGAAGGTCCATGTTCAACAACCATGAGTTCCAACAAGAGTTGAGAGGAAGAAGATGGTGGCGCCTAGGTCAAAGCTCGTATGGAGACGCAAGGAGGTGCAGGTGCCAAGGGCTGTTTCAAGTCAAGCACGCGGAAAGGGAGGTTGCAGAGTGGAAGGTAGGCAAGACTTGAAGATGGTGAAGACGCGTGAAGCGATTGTTCATATCATGCCAACTTTCCGACCCGACCCGCAAGCGTTGGGGACAACGCTTCTTGAAGGGGGGATGATGATATGGGAACGGTATGCGCGAGGGAGGAGCAGGAGGAAGGCGCAAGAGAAGATCATCAAGAACAATGAACACTCAATTCAGATAGACAGAAGTCCTGAAATTGAAACGAACGTGGATTCCTCGTACAAACTCAAAATCAAGCAAATAAGCACTTGTTGGATAGATAATTCCAAGATCTTTCCAGTGAGTGCTTCCATGTCTAAAAGACCCTGGATAATCCGGCCCCCACACCCCGGATAATCCGGCCCTGTTTTCTGGAGATTCTGCTACGGACTTCATGCGTGAATTTCTGTACGGCCCCAGATAATTCGGCCCACTTAGACCGGATAATCCGCCCCAAAAAGTTCCCATCAGATCCAGACGGATCTGACTGTATTGGTCACGTTTTCATTTCGTGTCGTTTCGACGTTCTGGCGGCCATATAAGCCCTGGAACGCCCTCTAGTTTATGGTTAGCTAGAAATTGAGTCTAAAACTATTGTGTGAGTTGCTTGGTGAGCATCCCTCCGGGGACGGCGATGCCGTGCTATCTATTGTATTGATATTGTCACGGAGGTTCTTGTGTTCATCAAGGATTGTTGTGTTTTGGTTTGAGGCATGGTGATCTTCTCCACGTTGCTTGCTGGATTGATACCTCTTCTTCAGGTGACATTCATTGGTGTTGTTGGAAGAATTTCTATCCAGGTTACTCGTTGTGAAAGATTGGGACAAAACTATAGGATCATCGGCTTGATCAGTATCACAGAGCATCTCCAGCCAGTCCCCCAACAGACCCTAGTGGGACTTTTTTTGCTATAACGATTTTTTGTTCCCAGTTAGCTCCCGAGGGCCGAGTTTGTGCCTAATTGGGCCGAATTTTCAGCCGGCATTCCTAGGCCGGACCCAACGCGTTGGGGTCGCTTAGGAGCGCCAATGGAAGAAAAGTCACGCAACCAAATTTTGAAGGAAATATGCCCTGAGAGGCAATAATAAAGTTGTTATTATGTATTCCTTGTATATGATAGATGTTTATTTTGCATGCTATAATTGTATTGATAGGAAACATCAATACATGTGTGTTTAATAAACAAAAAGGGTTCCTAGTTATGCCTCTCTTATAAACTAGCTTGTTTATTAACAAGATGATCAAGGTTTCCTGATCATGGACATTGGATGTTGTTAATAACAAGGTCACAAAATTTGTGAAATGATGTGATGAACATTCATCCGAAGTATAGCATTACGATCAAGTCAGTCTTAGTCCTTAGCCCATGAGATCATGTTAATTGCTAACACCGGAAGAGTATCTTGATAACATCAAACGTCACACCGTAACAGGGTGACCATAAAGGTGGGTTCGGTGCTATGAAGGTGTTATGTTGAGGCTCATGGATCAAGAGTGGAATTTTTCAATCCCGATGATGGATAGATATACTCTGGGCCCTCTCGGTGATATCACATTAAGATAGCTTGCAAACAAGTGATGTGATCACTAGAATGTTATATCACGGGAACGAGAAAAGAGTGCATGTCGGTAACGAGATCAAACTAGGTATTTGGATACCGATGATCGAATCTCGGACATGTATTATATCATGAGACAAAGGGATTAAATTGCCGACGTTAAAGGTTCTCACGATCACAGAAGTCATCGTTGAATATACAGGAGTCAGTATGGATCTCTAGGTCCCACTTCTGATTATTGATCTGAGAGGAGTCTCAATCATGTCTGTATTATTCGTGAACCGTAGGGTGACACACTTAAGGGTTGCCGGACACCATTTAGGAGCACATATGTTCCAGACAAAAGGTTTGCAAAGCGCAGGAAATGTTTCGATAGAAACCGGAATTGTTTCGGGTGAAATTGCAGAAAGTGGTTCTGCATGTGATATTGAAATGTTGCAAGGGGTTTTATGTGAATGTTTGTTAATTAAAGTAATTAACAAAATTCTGAATAAAATAAATAAAAGAGTTTTATTAATTGAGAGTTGCATTTAATTTGGTGGAAATTAAATACATGTGAGTGGGATTTTGGGTGGAGGCCATGTTTATGTGAGTGGAGGTTCACCACATGAATGAAGGAGGGGAGGAGTCCCCCCCCCCCTCATGCGCCGGCTATGGGAGGGGAGGGGTCTCCCTCCCTCCTATATAAAGCCCCCCTCTCCCCTCTCACAAATCACACCTCCTCGTGAAGGATCTCTCTCCCCCTTTAGATATTCCCCTATGGTCTCGGATTAGCGAGATACATGTTCCCGGTGGCCTTGCGTCTGGAAGGAGTTGCTGCTTCCGCTGATTCGCTGGAGCGAGGAGGTGGAGGTTGTCTGGTGGCTTGAACGTGTGTGCGAGGACAGATGCGCTGCTGATTTGCGGCGCTCGGACTTCCACACGATCTTGAGATCGGCAAGCGTACGACTACATCAACCACGAGTTCCTACTCGTTAAAAAAACTCGTTGTCTTCGAGGGTAAGTTCTCCATGGATGTATGTCCACACGTTGCTCTGTATCTGGTAGATAGTTCTTGGCGTATAGTTCTCATCGTAGGAAATTTTTTGTTTTCTATGCTGCGGACCCAACAGTGGTATTAGAGCCTGATCTATGCGTAGGTGCTTTGCACGGGTAGTGCACATATGTTTATATGTGGGCGATGATGATCATGTTATTGCATCTTCTATGTACTTTGGATATTGGTGGCATAGTGGGATGAAGCGGCCCAGACCAACCTTACATGTCATCGTACATGAGACCGGTTCCACGACTGACATGCAACTAGTTTTGCATAAGTGGCTAGCGGGTGTCTGTCTCTCCTACTATAGTCAATATCTGATTTACAACGAGTTGCTAATAACTTGGTTATCCTCGTTGTGGTTCATGTTCGTAGGTAAGACCGGTTCTATCTCCGAAAGCCCTAAGCCACGTAAAACTTGCAATTGATAAATTAGAGGCGTCTAGTTTAGATCGTTGCTGGGCTAGTGTCTTGCTATGGTATTGTTGTAAGTAGATGTATGATAGATACTCTTACAACTCACTTAACGTGTAAGTTCCATAGACCTTGGCCTTACACACAAAGGAATGATAGAGATCATACCACGATGCAAATGATAGAGATCAAATGCATGGACCATATCACCTCACTTCACACATTAGATGTTTGCATCTTATATTGCTAGTTTGGCGCTTTTGGTAGCATTATAAGATGATCCCTCATTTAGATATCAAGATAAAATGTGTTCTTCCTTAAGTATGCACCGTTTTGTGGATCGTGTTTTGAGGCATCACGTGATGATCGGGTGTACTCGACTCTACGCTTTCATACAACGAGTGTAAGACAGTTTTACACACGCGAGTACTAAGGTTCTTACTTGGTGAGCCTAGCATGTACATACATGGCCTCGGAACACGGACCAAAAGGTTAAGCATGAGTAATATAGTTGATATGATGCCCATATAGATGCTCGCCTATGAAGCTACACCGACTCACGTGGTGTAGTGGATTTGGTTAATGTAATCACCAAAAAGACACGAGGGATGTTGTTTTTGAGTGGGAGTTCATTAGTAATTTTGATTAGTTGAAATCAATCTATCATAAACTTAGTATAAATAAACTTTACAAATTCTGTTGTAGATGGCACCACCTGCTTTTAATTTCAATATGTTCATGGAGAAAGAGAAACTTGCTGCGAATGGTAGCAGCTTCACCAACTGGGCTATGAATTTGAGGATTCTCCTCACTGCTGCACAAAAGCAATATGTGCTAGAGGCGCCGCTAGGCCCCCCACCAGCTCCTGATGCCCCTGACGAGGAAAAGAACGTCTATATAACTCGTCAGGAGGACCACAACTTAGTTCATTGCGGCATACTGTATGGGCTAGAGCCAGAACTTCGAAAACGTTTCGAAAATGGCAATGCCTTTGATACCATGGGAGAATTGAAAATGATTTTCGATAACCATGCTGCCGTAGAGAGTTATAATGCTTCTGAAAATTTCTTTAGCTACATGATGGAAGAGAACAGCTCTGTTAGTGAGCACGTACTCAAAATGTCTAGGTACGCCGATAAGCTTGTGTCCTTGGGAATAACGATTCCCAATGACTTAGGCATACATCGTCTTCTCCAATCTCTGCCACCTAGCTACAAGAGCTTCGTGATGAACTATAATATGCAGGGCATGAAGAAGTCTCTTCCCGAGCTTCTGTCAATGCTTAAGACTGTAGAAGTGGAGATTAGGAAAGAACATCAAGTGTTGATGATCAATAAGACCACCGGTTTCAAGAAGGACAAGAGAGGCAAGCAGAAGGGAAAGAAGGGCGGCAAATCTGTTGCCGCGCCTGAAAAGAAACCCCGAGCTGGCCCTAAGTCTGACACCGAGTGCTAGTATTGCAAGGGGACTGGCCATTGGAAGCGCAACTGCCCCAAGTATTTGGTGGACAAGAAGGACGGCAAGGCAAACAAAGGTATATGTGATATACATGTTATTGATATGTACTTGACTAGTACTCGCAGTAGCACCTGGGTATTTGATACGGGATCGGTTGCTAATATATGTAACTCGGTTCAGGGGCTGCGGAACAAGCGACAACTAGCAAGGGATGAGGTCACGATGCGGGTCGGCAATGGATCAAGAGTTGATGTGATCGCCGTCGGAACGCGGCCTCTCCATATGCCGTTGGGATTAGTTATAAACCTGAATAATTGTTATTTGGTGCCTGCACTGAGCATGAACATTGTATCCGGATCATGTTTGATGCAAAGTGGTTATTCGTTTAAGTCTGAAAACAATGGTTGTTCGATTTATATGAATAATATCTTTTATGGTCATGCACCTGTGTTGAATGGTTTATTTCTATTGGATCTCGATAGTAGTATTACACATATTCATAATGTTGATGCTAAAAAGGATTAAACTCGATAATGATATATCTGCATATATGTGGCACTGCCGTCTAGGTCATATTGGCGTTAAACGCATGAAGAAACTCCATTCTGATGGACTTTTGGAATCACTTGATATTGAATCATTTGATACATGTGAGCCATGCCTTATGGGCAAGATGACTAGAACGCCGTTTTCCGGTTCAATGGAACGGGCGACAGATTTATTGGAAATCATACAAACTGATGTGTGTGGACCAATGAGTGTGTCGGCGCGAGGTGGATATCGTTATTTTGTTACTTTCACAGATGATTTGAGTAGATACGGGTATATCTATTTGATGAAACATAAGTCTGAAACCTTTGAAAAGTTCAAAAAATTTCAGAATGAAGTGGAAAATCATCATAACAGAAAGATCAAATTTCTGCGGTCCGACCGTAGAGGAGAGTATCTTAGTTACGAGTTTAGCACACATATGAAAGACTGTGGAATAATTTCACAACTCACGCCTGCCGGAACACCACAACGTAATGGTGTGTCAGAACGTCGTAATCGTACTTTATTGGATATGGTTCGATCTATGATGTCTCTGACTGACTTGCCACTGTCATTTTGGGGTTATGCACTGGAAACCGCTGCATTCATTTTAAATAGGGCACCATCTAAATCCGTTGAAAAGACACCGTATGAATTATGGTTTGGAAACAAACCTAAGCTGTCATTTCTTAAAGTTTGGGGATGCGATGTTTATGTGAAGAAACTTCAACCGGATAAACTTGAACCCAAAGCGGAAAAATTCGTCTTCATAGGATACCCTAAGGAAACGATTGGGTATACCTTCTATCACAAATCCGAGGGCAAGGTCTTTGTTGCCAAGAATGGATCCTTTCTTGAGAAGGAGTTTCTTGCGAAAGGTGTGAGTAGTCGGAAGGTAGAACTCGAAGAGGTTATTGAACCTTCTCTTCATGAAATAGCGAGTAGCGCAGCACCGGAAGTTGTTTTGGAGTTGACTTCACCTAATGAAGAGAGAGCTAATGATATTGATCATGAAACTCCGAAAGAGGACACTACTGAACCTCGCAGGTCAAGCAGGACACGTGCAGCTCCTGAACTGTACGGCAATCCTATTATGAATTTCATGATTGATGAAATAGATGACCCTGCGACATATGAAGAAGCGATGATGAGCCCTGATTCCAACAAGTGGCTAGAAGCCATGAAATCCGAGATGGAATCCATGTACGAAAACCAGGTTTGGACCTTGGTGGACTTACCTCACGATCGAAAGGCCGTTGAGAATAAATGGATTTTCAAAAGAAAAACTGATGTTGATGGTAATGTAACCATCTATAAGGCTCGACTTGTCGCAAAGGGGTTTCGACAAATTCAAGGAGTTGACTACGATGAGACATTCTCTCCCGTAGCGATGCTTAAGTCGATTAGGATTATGTTAGCAATTGCTGCATATTTCGATTATGAAATATGGCAGATGGATGTCAAAACTGCGTTCCTCAATGGTAATATTGAAGAAGAGTTGTATATGGTACAACCTAAGGGTTTTGTCGATCATAAGGATGCTGATAAGGTGTGTAAACTTCAGCGATCCATCTATGGACTGAAGCAAGCATCCCGGAGTTGGAATCTCCGATTTGATGAGGTGATCAAAGAGTTTGGATTTGTCCAAACTTATGGAGAGGCTTGTATTTACAAGAAAGTGAGTGGGAGCAATGTGGCATTTCTGATATTATATGTGGATGACATATTATTGATTGGAAATGATATAGATCTTTTAAACAGTGTTAAAAGTTATCTAAACAGCAAATTTTCGAAGAAAGACCTTGGTGAAGCTTCATATATATTAGGCATTAAAATCTATAGAGATAGATCAAGACGCCTAATTGGGCTATCGCAGAGTACATACCTTGATAAGATATTAAAGAAGTTTAATATGGGCGAAAGTAAGAAGGGGTACTTACCTATGCTGCAAGGCAAGACATTGAGTAAGACTCAAAGTCCGGCTACGGCGGAAGAAAGAGAGATAATGGATAACATCCCCTATGCCTCATCCATAGGCTCTATAATGTATGTCATGCTATGTACAAGACCGGATGTGGCACATGCTATTAGTTTGACTAGTAGGTACCAATCTGATCCAGGTTCGGAACACTGGATAGTGTTCAAGAATATCCTTAAGTACTTGAGAAGAACTAAGGATATGTTTCTTGTATACGGAGGTGAAGAAGAGCTAGTCGCTAAGTGTTATGTCGACGCCAAGGAACCAAGGTCTCACAAGAATTCCAAGCATATTAAACGCCGGTTTCACTCCATCCGTGAGCATGTCAAGGATGGAGATATAAAGATTTGTAAAGTGCACACGGACTTGAATGTAGCAGATCCGTTGACTAAAGTACTCCCTAGGGCAAAACATGATCAACACCAGAACTCCATGGGTGTTAGATTTATCACTATGTAAACTAGATTATTGTCTCTGAGAGGCAATAATAAAGTTGTTATTATGTATTCCTTGTATATGATAGATGTTTATTTTGCATGCTATAATTGTATTGATAGGAAACATCAATACATGTGTGTTTAATAAATAAAAAGGTTTCCTAGTTATGCCTCTCTTATAAACTAGCTTGTTGATTAACAAGATGATCAAGGTTTCCTGATCATGGACATTGGATGTTGTTAATAACAAGGTCACAGCATTTGTGAAATGATGTGATGAACATTTATCCGAAGTATAGCATTACGATCAAGTAATTATGTTTATATTGCTATAACATCATACAAAGTAGTCTTAGTCCTTAGACCATGAGATCATGTTATTTGCTAACACCGGAAGAGTATCTTGATAACATCAAACGTCACACCGTAACAGGGTGACCATAAAGGTGGGTTCAGTGCTATGAAGGTGTTATGTTGAGGCTCATGGATCAAGAGTGGAATTTGTCAATCCCGATGACGGATAGATATACTCTGGGCCCTCTCGGTGATATCACATTAAGATAGCTTGCAAGCAAGTGATGTGATCACTAGAATGTTATATCACGGGAACGAGAAAAGAGTGCATGTCGGTAACAAGATCAAACTAGGTATTTGGATACCGATGATCGAATCTCGGACATGTATTATATCATGAGACAAAGGGATTAAATTGCTGACGTTAAAGGTTCTCACGATCATAGAAGTCATCGTTGAATATACAGGAGTCAGTATGGATCTCTAGGTCCCGCTTCTGATTATTGATCTGAGAGGAGTCTCAATCATGTCTGTATTATTCGCGAACCGTAGGGTGACACACTTAAGGGTTGCCGAACACCATTTAGGAGCACATATGTTCCAGACAAAAGGTTTGCAAAGCGCAGGAAATGTTTCAATAGAAACCGGAATTGTTTCGGGTGAAATTGGAGAAAGTGTTTCTGCATGTGATATTGAAATGTTGCAAGGGGTTTATGTGAATGTTTGTTAATTAAAGTAATTAACAAAATTCTGAATAAAATAAATAAAAGAGTTTTATTAATTGAGAGTTGCATTTAATTTGGTGGAAATTAAATACATGTGAGTGGGATTTTGGGTGGAGGCCATGTTTATGTGAGTGAAGGTTCACCACATGAATGAAGGAGGGGAGGAGTCCCCCCCCTCATGCACCGGCTATGGGAGGGGAGGGGTCTCCCTCCCTCCTATATAAAGCCCCCCTCTCCCCTCTCACAAATCACACCTCCTCATGAAGGATCTCTCTCCCCCTCTAGATATTCCCCCATGGTCTCGGATTAGCGAGATACATGTTCCCGGTGGCCTTGCGTCTGGAAGGAGTTGCTGCTTCCGCTGATTCGCTGGAGCGAGGAGGTGGAGGTTGTCCGGTGGCTTGAACGTGTGTGCGAGGATGGATGCGCTGCTGATTTGCGGCGCTCGTACTTCCACACGATCTTGAGATCGGCAAGCGTACGACTACATCAACCACGAGTTCCTACTCGTTAACAAAACTCGTTGTCTTCGAGGGTAAGTTCTCCATGGATGTATGTACACCCGTTGCTCTGTATCTGGTAGATAGATCTTGGCGTATAGTTCTCATAGTAGGAAATTTTTTGTTTTCTATGCTGCAGACCCAACAAATTTCTCTCGACAAGTGGCCCCACCCTGACATTGAGTCAACACGTCATCGTCCTCATCCTCTCATCTTCCGCGTCGTACTAATGGCCTGCGCCAGTCTGTTTTGTAGGCGAGCTATCGCGTCCAATCGCCACATGGCGAATTAATGACACGCCACCGCCCGGTTTCTAGTCCACACGGCTCGCCGTCTACACCCCTGTCGCTCAAACTCCAACACTATAAATCCCCCATTTCCTCAGCGAGCTCAGATACCGCTCGAAACCCAGCAACTGCCTGAACCCCACTAGAGCGCCCAACGATGGCCGAGTGATATCTCGGCAACCAGGCAATGGCCAACGGCCAATAGCTTCGGCCGTCGTTGGCTTCAGGAGTACGATGTGTGCCTCCTCTACGAGGCCGACTATTCGGTGCCACCAGACTTCCGGTTCCCGTCGACGTGGAAGCTCAGCGCCAGCAGCGTGCCAGTGCCTCCCATCGTTGTCGGCCACAAGCTGCTTTCCCGCATCTAGTGGGTGTACTGGGGCGAGCTCACCGATGAGTAGCCCCGGCCCGGCCTAGGACATCAGCAACCACTAGACGTGGATCGAGTACTTCACCGAACAATGATACCATTAGCTTGCTGCCTACGAAGGAGTAGTCCCCCTGTCAGCGAGGGGGAACTCTGTCGTCCGAACTCGGTGGTGGGGCGCATGTGCGCACGCTCGAGGCCATCCTCGCCCACATTAAGGCTGACAACATGCCGCGACTCGCCTTCCCGCCACTGATCTCTAGCTGTCAGGGAAGCTCTTGGATGCCACGGCGGATGGCTCCGCCGTATTCTTCCTTCTCGGCATCAACGTTGATGTTGTCTAGGTCTATGACGGCAATGACAACCGCATGTTTTGCGGCCCAGCTCACCCCCATGAAGGATGAGCCCGAGGAGCCGCCGTGCCGCTCGCCGCCTCGCACGCGGGCACGCTCCGGCGAGATCGTCATCAACGAGCACTGTACGCTATCTCCCCCGTGTGGCATCCTTTGCCTCATCAGGCTGAATAGAGAGCACGGTGTCGAACAATCCTCATCGAGGCAGTCGCCGCCGTAGCCGCCAAACTGGTCGCCTCCGAGGGAGTACCTCCGGAGCGCCCTCAAAGTGGAACCGTCGGAGGACCCCGACAAAATGTTGGGCTGGAGGATGGCGGTGCAAGCATCGCTCGACGACGTACTGTCGATGTTGCTACCAGACGTGCTCGCCTGTTCCAAGGCCGAGGCTGAGCAGGAAGAGGTGCATGCCAGAAGCGCCCTCTGGATCGTGCGGCGCACCGCCGAGCTACCTAGTTCAACCACGACATCATTGTTCTCGACGACGAGGAAGCCGGGCCAAGCAACGCTGCTCCTCGTAGGAGGATTGGCGATCCTGGGTAGGGGAGCAGTCGCGGTCCACCGAAGGACGAGTCCAGCTTCTAACGCTGCCTTGGCATGACCTAGATTTAGATTTTTCTGTTTTAGATTAAATTCTGCCGAATCTTGTATGAACTCGTCGGCGTTTCATTTGAATCTTGTACAAGCACGCGCACGCGAGGGACGCTGGAGGAGCCGGGTAGGTGATGGCTCAAAATGTAGAGATCGTTGGGAACCCCGAGAGGAAGGTATGATGAGCACAGCAACAAGTTTTCCCTCAGTTATGAAACCAAGGTTATCTAACCAGTAGGAGCAAGGAAACAACTGCAAGGTTTTGCAAGCAACTTGGAATCCTGCACAACACAACCATAGAACTTTGCTCCCAACTTACAGTGAGGTTGTCAATCTCACCGGTTTTTCTGAAAACAAAGTATTAAACGTATTGCGTGGAAGATAGTAATAGCTGACAGAAAGTAAATAGTACATAGTAACAGAAGAAGGTATAGCAATGGTAAAAGCATGGACCAGGGTCCATAGTTCACTAGAGGTGATTCTCCTTAAGATAGATAACATGTTGGGTGAACAATTACAGCTGGGCAATTGACAGATTTGAGAAAGTATACAATGCATATACTAGATATCTTGACTCCTATGAGATTTGATTGGGCATTACAATATTATACATAGACTTTAATCCAACTGCATCTATGACTAATAATTCACCTTCAGGTTCTCGTCTGAACCCCTTCCAGTATTAAGTTGCAAGTAATAGATAATTTCATTAAGCAAAGTGTGTAAAGTAAACAATACGATTGTCCCATGGACAAAGAATTGTTGTTTTCTCCCAAGTAGCAACAACACATCTACAACCTTAGAGATTCCTGTCACTTTCCCAGATTACTAGAGGCATGAATCCACTATCGAGCATAAATACTCACTCTTGGAGTTACAAGCATCTACTTGGCCAAAATAGTTACAAACAACGGAGAGCATACAAGATCAGAAATAACATAGACATGATAGAATCAATAATCAATCTGAAATAGCATCTCAATATCCATTGGATCCCCGCAAACACAACATGTAAGATTACAAATAGATAATCTTGATCATGAACGGAGCTTACAAGATCTAAACATGATAGCACAAAGGAGGAGAACCAACCATCTAGCTACTACATGGACCCATAGTCCAAGGATGAACTACTCACGCATCACACCGGAGGCAGGCATGGTGATGAAGAAGGCCTCCAGGGTGATCTCTCCCCTCCGGCAGGGTGCAGGGAAGAGCTTTAGATCCCTCCCAATCTAGGGATGGAGATGGCGGCGGCTACAGACTCTTTCGTGAAATTTTGATCGGGTACTTAGAGTTTTCGTCTCGTGAAGCTTTTATAGGCGAAGGGGCAAGGTCGGTGGAGCACTAGGGGGGCCACACCTCCTAATGGCGCCCCACAGGCTGCGCGACCACCAGGTGTGGCCGCCCTGGTGCGCCACTTTGTCTCCCCTCTGGACTCCGTGTTGCTTCAGGTAAAATATTGACTTTGGCTTTTGTCCCGTCCAATTCCGAGAATATTTCCTTACTAGCTTTTCTGAAACCAAAAGCAGCAGAAAATAGGCAACTCGCACTGTGACATCTTGTTAATGAGTTAGTCCCAGAAAATATATAAAAATACCTTGAAGTGTGAACAAAATAAGCATGGAACATCAAAAATTACGACGTATCAGTAGGCTACGCCCAGTTATAGGAGTAATGCGGTAGTTCGTCCACGCCCGTCGAAAATGAGAATCCCTCCACAATTTAAACAGCTACCATTTTCTCCACACGTTAGATAGTTCGAATTGTTAGAGTATATTACAGCTAGACATATTTGGTAGTTAAATATTGTAATCCAATTCTATCTCTATTAGGCTTCTTGCCCCCCAAGTCTTCTAGTACTATATAAACAGCCTAAGGGCTCACGATCTAATCACCTCTTGCAATATCGATACAATCTATACTTTCGCAAATCTTTTATGGTATCAGAGCGTGTCGCTCCTCGGCCTAGGTTTTAGCCACCGCTTCCGCCGCGCCGCCCCGGCGAGGTCGATCTCCATGATCTCTACCGGAGGCATCGCATCTCATAGCTAGTTTTTCTTCCAATTCCCTCGATCGGTTTAGTGGTTCTAGCAAATTTCTTTTTCCTATTAGATCTATTTTTCTTTTAGCCACCAAAAACATCGTCCACAGTCGCATGTCGTTATCGTGTGCCTCTACTTCAACCTCGGCGTCGACTCAACTCCGGCAAACCATTTTCAACGACTGTGACAAGGAGGCTCCGCACGTTGCCTCAAGGGACGCCTTCACGTGCTGTGTCGGTTGCTTCGTCCTCACGTCGTCTCCACGCCGTCTTCGCCAACATCTACCGGGACGCATGTCCATGGGTACGCGCCTCGCCGTCAATAAAGGGCTGCATCTTCATCAGCCGTGGTCATCATCGCCGACAACCATATACACCAACAACATCGCCACATCGTCGCCGCTACCACCAATCGTGGTCATCATCAACGCTAACAAGTTCTTCTCCACGAGCGACGCCGCGCTCATACAAGCGGAAAATACGGGTCTAATCCCCAAAATCGACTACCGCTACAATTCAATCGCCATCGACAACTACCACCATCGTACAGCCACCATGACCTTGCTGCCAGAGATGCGGTCTAATTTTTATTTGCACAAGTCTGTGCTCAATTTTTCTTCTTGCTGCCACTTCATCTACTCCGACACGGCGGACAAATTCTACACCGACCGTTTACGAAAATTTTTCTTTGCTCCTCAATCCGCTCTGACACGCATGGCTCATGATGGTCCCTGTCTTCGCACGTCCGGTATTGACAACATCGATGCGTGCCTTCGTCCCAGATATGCTCCCGAGTCTGGCAAGCTCGGTATTGCGGGTCGAGCTACTTTGACCCGAACTACGTCTACCTCAACTACTACGACGAATTCTCCATGCTCAACAACGACATCGACCACAACACAACAACTTCCAGACTTCATCAACGACGACAACTTCCCCAACGGTACCATCGACCACAACTATAGCGCCCTCACTACCGGCTACATCGACATCGGCAACAAGGGCTACCACCTCACCTTCGGCTTATTCTCCAGTCAGACCGTCTGCGTCACTATCGATCCGACTGCGGGGGGTGTTAGAGTATATTACGGCTAGACATATTTGATAGTTCAATATTATAATCCAATTGTATCTCTATTAGGCTTCTTGTCCCATGTCTTCTAATACTATATAAGCAATCTAAAGGTTCACGATATAATCACCTCTTGTAATATCAATGCAATCACTACTTTCACGATCTTTCGCAAACGCGACGCGTGCTTGTCCAATGCGTGTACCATGTGAAACAAATGCAATTGCTGCCGGTGCAGTAGCTCTTACGATCCACAGTACGGAACGCGTGCAAGAAAGCGCCGTGGTGTAGACTGTAGAGGTTGTGGTGCGCCTTCAGATGATTTTCCTCAGAATAATTTAACTCGGACGTGGCGCCGAGACGCGTGCTCTGTAGCTCGGGATTTGTGGGGCCGAGGAGGCTACTGTGCTGATGATTGCTGCTGTGAGAGATGGATGGATGCAAGTGCAGCTTCTGCGGTGGCTTCAGTCACCGTAATTAACCCATGCTCGGAAACAGGCTAAAAACCATCATTGCTTCTGCCTTCTGTGAAAGGAGCAAGCCTCAAACTTTACCATGACTACACGCAACTACTCCAGTCCAGTGGTTACCTCATCTTTTCTTCCTCTCTTCTCTCAAATTTCTTTTCCATTTCTTTCCTGTAGACTAGGATCACTCTTCGATTTGGATGGAAGGTGGACCCTCGTTGTAAAATAATCCAACTTGGTGAGATAAACAAGATGTTCAAATCCGAGGTTTGATCCCTACCAAGCAGGGGTACAGCCGCCTTCAGGAATATATTGGCTGGTTGTCTGATTTTCTGTATTTATGCTAAGCTGTTCGATCCAACATATAATTGACTTGTTAGTAAGGTGGAATTCTAAAAAAAAAGCATGAGTTTCCCGCTTAAAAAAATGTAGAAATATGGAAAACATGGGGATTATAATTCAATAGCTCCTATAGGAACCAAAAAAGTATGCGAGAACGGTCAAGGACACGAATATTCGGATGCCGTTGGTAAAACTGCAGGATTGTCCGTATTCCTTCCGGAACACAATATGCGTTACGACTATCAAAGTACGAAAGCACAGGTGTGCTCCCGTGTGGTTCTTTCTAAGGTCCTCTTTGGTTTGTATGGAAATTTTTGTAGTCTTCAAAGGAATGAGATTATTTTCCTACAAGACCCTTTGTATCGTATGGTTGTTTTGCAAATTTGGTATGGAATAATGCATTTGTAGGGGCCTAATAACTCAAACCTCATCTCATTATTTTTCTTGAGAAGTGTATGAAATAATCTCTAATATCGGCACGAGGAGTAAGAAAATACAATTAAAGACTTGCGAGCAAGGTATGAGATTGAGGAGGCACCGAAAGGAAGGAAACAAAGAAAGAATCTGTGTGTTTGGCGCACTCCCTCCTCCCCCCCCCCCCCCCCCCCCCCCTCTCTCCAATTCTCAAATATTATATTTGTGTCCTATGCACCATCCAAAGGCATCACCTCCTAAATGTGTTTGATTTTTTTTTAATTCCATAGTAAGTGACATCTCGATCCCACATTTTTCACATTCCTAGGTTTTCTAATCCATGTAGTCCTAAGAGTGCTGAAATGCGAAGGAATTTTCATCGTGAGATGAATTTTTTTGTGTGGAATCATTTGATCCATACAATAGGCATAGGGATTTCCCCTTCTGATTACAATTCCCCATTTCCCAAAAAGATATTCTAACCCGAAGAGATTGTAAGTATTGTACATTTCCAACTAGATCAAAAGTGTTAGGTTTCACCATGTACAATGCACCTTTTCTCGTATTATTCATAGTAGTTATTGTATTAGTTCTTCATCGATAACTCGGCCTACAACTCCAACACTAATAGTCCAAATATATTTTAACCTCTTCCATTTTCTTGACCTTTGTAGGTGAACTAGTTAGGTGATGCAATTCAATATGATGTAAAAAATATCTCGACTCGATGAACCATCCAACATAACTGTTAGAGTATAATGTCGGTTAGGGGTAAATTAGGTAGAGATAGGATTTGTGTCATGTCTTGTACTCCACGTTGATCCCTGTACGACTATATATACTCGCCCATGAGGCTCAATAATACATCTATCATATTCCGATCATATGTAAGAAGGCCTACATTTTTCTATGTAAGCAATGAAGGGTTATATTGTCATTTTCTACACCCTACATCTATGTAAGAAGACCTACATTTTTCCTACGACTGGGTAGTTATTCTTGCGGTTTCTTGGAGTGGATATTTGGTGCACATGGGCACCAGTGTTCCCTTCATTTTGAAAAATTCAGAATAACACTTTTGAGTTTCAATAAATGAAAAAATATAAAAAATACATGTACATGGTCCATATATTTGTGTTGGAAATATCAGTAAAAAATCGTTTTATCTTTGGATACAGGAAAAAACAAAAAAATGATAGTAAATAAGACAAGAAACACGTATGTTTTAGCAGCAATTTATCTTTCTTGTGTATTCCAAAATACAATATATTTTTAAACCAATTTTTTCTATATTCTAAATACGTGTATCTTATTATATATTTATTTTCAGAATTTCTGGAGACCTAAAATTACAAGTTTCATATTTTTTTTAAAAAGAAGCATTGTTGCCCATGTGCCAAAGTTTCTTGGAGGAATGATTTTAATCTTGCTCTCCTAGGGCCAGCTGCATGCAGCGATAACTTCATTCTGTTGCAAATGCAGAGGTTTTTTCTACATACATGTTTAGTGATTGGTATGTCATAGATAGAACAAAATAAGCAGTTGTCAAATATATTTGCATGTTTTTTTTCAAACATAGCTTTGCCCAAACGTTGGTTAGAAAGGTATCAATATCCAGTTTGAGCATTATCTGACCCTTTGTCAAGGGGGTGCTGCCAGTTGTGGCACCTGGATTGTTATACGAGGACAACGCAAACTTGAGGTCGACTATGAGTATGACTACATCATCCATGTTTCCATGAACGCTAAACGCTTTAGGTCTACAATGGTATATCATCGAAACCTTCTGTGTTACAGCATTACTCCTAGATAGATTCTGACATATGGTGTTGCGCTAGTTAAGAAAAAAAATTGATTTCTGCTGCGAACCCCTTCAAAGTCCTGGAGGAATGTTGATACGAGGATGCGTTGAATTATATCTCCCATCACCTCTCATCGATTTGAAGCTTTTAGGTGAGTGAGTTATGTTTATGCAATTCAATATGTATTGCATTTGGAAGGAAAATAAGACAGACATGTAAACAATGTATGGTTACATTGTCATTTTGTCTAGACTGGAATGCTATGTGAGGACCTATATTTTTACATGACAAATTACTTTTGTTTTGCTCGCAGTGTCTTGTGGAACATGTTTTCGCTTGCTCTCTTGGATCTAACTATAGGGATAACTTCATGTTAGCCGTTTTGGTAGACTAAGTTGGTTTGACAAAATGTCTTATATTAGTGAAAA
The DNA here is from genome assembly GCA_910589775.1 of Avena eriantha. NCBI lineage: Eukaryota > Viridiplantae > Streptophyta > Magnoliopsida > Poales > Poaceae > Avena > Avena eriantha. The sequence continues at coordinate 41,640,536 of OU342745.1, read as the reverse complement.
AAGGGAGTATATGATTTTGTACAGATGTTTTAGCGATTGATATATCCACACATTGTAATAATAAACGCTTGGGAACATATATTTTCATATTTTATTCTAGATATTGGTGTGGACAACTTGATCGAATATTATAACCCATAGAGGACCTAAATTTTTTGTATTCCAACTTTTTATTTTTGAGAAACATGGTACAAATGCAAACACTCACAAACACTCACCTCTCAATTTTCTAGTATTCAACTTGATCAAAAGAGCAAGTCTTTAAGTGTTTCTACTTTTCCTCATACTTACACTCATTGAAACCTCGGCTCTTCCACCTTATGTTACTCCCTGTTGTGAGCGGTTTTATTGAAACCTCGACTAATTCCATCCATAATTGAGCCTATAGGGCCATAGCTCTAGCACTAATTGCCGAAATATAAATTTCCACCTCTCCCACATGCTTGATTCTTTTTGTTGATTTTTTGGTGATGCAATTCAATATGGAGTAGAATTTATTGATGGTCCATTGCAATATTAATAACGGTTTTTGCTCATATATCGATCACACGTTTAACCTTTAAGTTCTAGATGAACCTGGACGTTAGGTGAATTGGTTAGGTGCGTGCACTCAATGTTTGTTGTATTTGGAGAAAAGAAAGAAAGCTATGTAACCAATGAAGGGTTATATTGTAATTTTATACACCCTACATAACTACATATATGAAAGCTGAACATTTCAGCGCTCGTTTGGGGCTGCCAAATCAGAAGTTGGAACTGTAGATGTGCATCTACAGTAACCTTGGATCTACAGTGTATGTATGGAAAGATTAGGTGCTATGCGCGTGGGCAGCGTATCTGGCACGCCAAGCTATTTTTTTCTCCATCTCTTTTTTCGTTGCCTCTCTGGAAGCATCTCCCGATTTATATATCGCGGATGGCAACGATCCGGTAACCCTTTGGGCGGCATGAGACCTAACTGTGCGCTATGCTATCTTGCCACGTCTACGTTCCCGTGATTACGCGTCCTTTTTTCCTTTTTTTCCCCCTAGGAGAAGCCTTCTTCCCGAGCTCGATGCCCTCTTCCTAGGCGGTCCGTTCGGCCTATGGTGTGGAGGACACGGAGGGGCTCCGCTTCGTTGCCCCGCGGAAGGCGTTGACCCGGCTAACGCGCGCTCCCGGCCACCGGCGTTCCTTCCTCTTCCCTTCCCTCACCACTACCATCCCTCCCCAATCCATAGCCACTTCATCGACCACCACTTTCGAGGGGATCCTGTCAAAACCTTTGAGGGGAATGGAAATCATGCCCTAGCCGTCCTTCTTCCGGGCGACCTGCAGGCTCCCCGCCCGGCGAGCCACCGGATATTCTACCGTGCACGGACGCGCCATCAGTTGCTGCCGATGGTTCTCGTCCCTCCCCGGCGTTGCTCTGTATCCTCCACTTTCTCACTTTCTATCTCTTGCACGCAGGAGTGTCCTTACAAACTGGACTGTTCCATTTGTGTAGATTAGTGTGTGCTGGCTTTGTAACGCATCCTTCAGTTTCTTTTCTGATTTTTTTGTTGTGTTGGCCGAGCTTCAGATGAGGAGACCAACTGAGCCGTCACGGCATCGGCGTCAGCACCAAGATTGTCTCCTCCGCTGCAAGACTACCCTCACGTAACGCCTGCTTCACGTATGTCAAATCTCCTTACCTAAACCAAACCAAACCAACTCTCTACCTTTTCTCTTGCAAGTGAAACATAGATGGTTTCCTGATGCCATAGGAAGAGTAGTCTTGCTTACCACAGTCAAGCGATAAATCTCTCTTTAAAATTAGATCTGGGCTATTTTTTCCGGACGAATAAGATCATTTTTCCAAGTGCTTATTTACATAAATTATTTTTTATAGTTCTTCCAATATTACGGCCAGTTGATTTTTTACTTGGCTGATTTTCGTGTGTATGCGCAGACCAACTAGATTAACAGTGGAAGCTCACCTTCAGGGATAAGGTCAGCTTTGCCGAGCCTTATACTTTGTGCTCTCCAATTTTGTACATTTATTTTATCTGCACTATAAATGGCATCGGGGTCGAGACGATAATTTGAGGTGCATATGTTGGTGCTTATTTCATAGAAAGCTAGCTAGATATAAATAATGAAAAGATATTGCTAGCACTACTATGTAACCTGCATATTCTTATCCTGAAACGTTCGTGTGTGTGATAATGAGAACAAGATCAGGGTTTAAATTGTTTTTTCTATGTAGTACTTCAAGTGAAAAGCAGAAAATCGTATAGACCCTAGTTCTCTATGGAAATCTTTTCAGAATGAGTGTTTGAGAGGACCTGAATTCTTTTGAATTGTTTTGTGAAAACACAAACTCTTATTCTACAAGTGCAAATGTAATCAGGTGCGTTGACAGTCCAGGCCATGCTATCTTTCTTATTTACATAGTATTCTACTACTTGATCCTTAAATAAAGAATAGGCAGTGCAACTTTCATGGACCTTGAGTGTGAAAAACCGACACAAATAAAGATCTTTAGGAGATCATGGTGCTTAATTTAATAAGTCTTTTTAATTACGCAGTTTCTTCATTGAATAAGGTGGTGTACAAGCTATGGTAGGAGTCGTGTTTGCTGCCACCAAGTAAGTTGAAGACATTGTTTGTTCCGACATTTGAAAGCAAAAAATAAACATACATTTACCACTAGGAAAGATTCAGCAGATTCTGTATTAACATTGTTTAAAATAGCAGCATGAATCATTTTACTGAATTTGCTGATTGGGTACCAAATTCTAATTTGTATGTTGTACTGAATCGTTTTACTAACGCCGAGCCATGCATAACTGAATACCCTGTATTACAGGCCATTTATGCCAAGTAGGACACATGCAGACAATGATAGCTAATTTTTTCTTACATTAAGGTTTTCAATATAGAGCCCACGTTGTGGTGAGTTTGGAGTTGCTTTTCCATTGTGCTCATGGTTGTTGCTATGCACTCAATGTTTTGAGAGAGGAGATGTCTATCTACTATATGAGTTAAGACAATGCAAAATAGGTGTGATGTTTCCATCTTTTCTCCATTAAGGGTTTTGAGGAAAGACCACTTGCTCACAAGAAACGTTTACATGGGAGCTTGATTATTTGCATCTTGAGTTGAAATGAGTGGGGTGAACTGCAACGGTGGACAATGAGGATGACATATGTACGACACCAGAGCTGGGCTTGCCCTGGAGCCAGGATGTCCTTCCATGTCTGGCAGGATAAGCTAGAGCATGTTGAGTCCTCTTTGGGGCAACACAGTGTCCAACGCCATGGATCCCCCTGACGGACAAGGAGCAAAAGGACCTCCGAAAGCGAGAACTTCTTGGCATATATGTGAGTGCGCCTCTTAGCCTTGGATGTTCCATTTAATTTGCTCAACTTTTGCTAGAAAATATATGTGCTATTTGGATGATGTATGAGTGCCCATAATATGCATGAATATCTTGGATTCAATACATTGGTGTCCTGATTAGTTCCTCTATCTTGAGTTTAGATAGGACGGATTTCGTTTGCATCTTTTTTTAAATATCACTCTAAAATTAAATGGTCACAATGTTATCAGAACACGCAGTATGTAATCAAGCAGAGGAAAGAGGAAAGAGCGAGTCATTCTATTTTCCTTGGGCACCACTGCGTCTTCATTTGCAGGTAATCCTTCTTCAAGAGATCATGATAACCCTTTAGTGTATCCTGTTGTATATGTTTTTCATTGAAACCGACGAATAAGTATTTATATCTACCAACGGTGATAATTCAAATATATTATATATCTACCATTAAAGACATAGTTCTTCCACATGAGGTAGTCCAATTAGCAAGGAACCGAGCTAGATTCTTTTACTATGTTCCAGCAACCACAACAGGGTATAATCACTTCGATTTTATACACATCATGCATTTTTTCAGTTCTCCACTACTTAAGCATGGTATTCTAGGATGTGTGTGTGTGGCACATATTCACCTGAAGTTGATCTAACATAGGTACAACCGAACTTTAACTCTGGACATGTTGCTATCGTTACTACTGAGCTATTTGAATTCTATGTTGCAAAAATATTATGTTGCACATGTTATCAGTATTTCTAAATAGAAGCATTTGTGCCAGTTAGGAATAACAAAAATTCCTAGAATATTAATAGGTCTCTGCTGTTATAATTTGTCCTACCGGAAATTTAGAAATATCTGCATTTAGAGCTGACGCCTGGACAGGGATGATGCAATTCAAGTGCTATTGGAAAAACTATATTTAACTCTAAAGGGATGGCAGCTGCCGCAGGTTCTGCTACATTGGTGATGGATCAGTTGTTGTTGAACCTGGAAGAAAAGATGATGGAGCGGCCAAGGATGGAGTGGACAACAAAGGATGTTGGTCTTGGATGATGGAAGTAAGAACATGTATGTTTCTGGATTTGTTTTGAGAAAACAAGATGCACATGATCAAATAGTATCAAAACAATGCAAGAAGTTGGCCTCCAATGTGTAATCCGATGTAAATAGTTATTCTACAGCTGCAACTTTCCTTTTATTTCTCTCATACTTATATATTTTGATAAAATAAAATATCAAACATTCAAATCGACGACAGCCTCTGAGCGAAAACTAATCGAGATATACATCAGTCAAAAATGAACACCACGGTGCGGCGTATCGCCGCACCTAATTTCCTAGTCTATGTAAGAAGACCTACATTTTTCATGTGACTGGGTAATTTTTCTTGCAATTTCTTGGGGTCGAGATTTGGTGCACATAGGCACTAGTGCTTTCTTTGTTTTGAAAAAAACACTTTTGAGTTTTAGGAAATGAAAAAAATATCGGCAATACATGAACATAGTGTTAGAAATAATGGGATAATTTATTTAAGCACATATGTGATTTCAGTTTATCCCTAAATCTCAAAGCCCATGTGTGATTTAGCCCAATTTGGTGGCAGCTCACATATGAGTGGAGTGGGAGCTAAAGTTTAGTCTCACATGGAAAGTTGGAGGAGAGTTATAACACCTTATAAGGTGGAGTGGTTCACCACTTAGTAAAGTTATTGAAAAGAGGAGAACTACACGCGCGCTCCTCCTTCGACGACGCCGCTCGCACGCACGCCCGCCCGCCCGCTCATCTCGTCACGACGCGCGCGCCGCGGGTTGTGGGAATCTCGCCGAGCCGAGCTTTATTTTTGCTGCTTGGAAAAACTTGTGCGGTTTTGACAGACGTGTCAACAGTCAGCCTATTCGGGTCGCTCCCGGATCGTGGGCTATCTGTAACCGACCCGAACGTCCGCAACGTGGGCTTGGTCCACGACATGCCCTATGCGGGATTCCCGAGCCGCTCTATATAAACGCCAGTGCGGCTTCCATCACGAACAACCGAAAACCAATCTAGGGTTTTGCCTCCTCTCTGCCTTGGGCCGCCACCGTAGTCTACTCCATCCCGCTTGCCGGCGTGCACTGGCGAACGGGAGAGCAGGTCTCCGGAACCACTCGCCTTTGCGATCCTGTACGGGAGAGGGCGGATAAGGTTTTTGGGAAGCGCTCTGCGCGACTGCTCGAGTTCTGCATCACGGCTCGTCTTCCATCCAAGTCAGGCGATGCTGCCTATCGTCATCTTCGCCGCCGTCTGCTTCGATCAATCTTCCCCAAGTTTACTGTTGTGACTATTGCAATCGAACGATACGTGCGACGAGCTGCTTTCTGGTTATTAATCATGTTCTACGAGTACATGTTTAGCTACTGCCTATTTCCGTTCATCTTGTTGTTTAGTACATCTAGTATATTCGAGTTACATGTGCTAGTAGCTGGTATTGTCATGTTTAATATTCTGGAATTAATCACGGAAATTGTGGCTAATTATCCAACAATCCAAAAACCTTATTATAGGCAATTTTCCGAGATAAACATGGAACACTTGGCCGATGCGATGAAGCCGGAAAAGTTTACCGGTGTTCATTTTAAGAGGTGGCAGTATAAGACCACTATGTGGCTGCAAAATTTGAAAGTATTCGAGGCCAGTGAGGGTTTACCTGAAGGAACTATATCTGAACAAGATCAGAACAAGTTCAAGGAAACCAATCTTGCCTTTGTGGGATGCGTTTTGAGTGTTCTTGACAATAAGCTGTTTGATGTGTACATGCACTTCAAAGATGGCAAAGAGCTCTGGGAGGCACTAAACGCTAAGTTCGGTGTAACAGATGCTGGCAGCGAACTGTACATCATGGAGAACTTTCATGATTACAGGATGGTTAACAACTGTTTTGTAGTCGAACAAGCTCATGAGATACAGTTTTTTGCCAAGGAGTTTGAAATCCTTAAGTGTAACTTACCCGACAAGTTTGTGGCTGGGGGCATCATTGCAAAGTTGTTTTCTTCATGGAGGAACTTCGCCACAACTCTCAAGCATAAGAGACAAGAGATATCAGTTGAAAACCTGATAGCGTCTCTTGATGTTGAGGAGAAGGCTCGGGCTAAGGACACTACTGAGAAAGAAGGCGAGGGTCTAGCGCCAACATGGTGCAGAAGAGGACCTTCGGCAAGAACAAAGGGAACTATAAGCCCTCCTTCAACAAGCCTGAAAAGGCTACAACCTTCAAGAAGAAGAAGAAGCCGAACAAGGCCGAGCTAGGATGCTTTACTTGTGGAGAGCTCGGACGCTTCTCCAAGGACTGCCCAGAACGTGCAGATCGCAGAGGGAAAAGTGGAAAGACTGTCAATGTCGTTACCGCTAGCAACACGGATGGGTATGGTAATTTATTTACTGTTCTTTCAGTGTTTCAATCACCATGTTGGTGGATTTATACGGGTGCTAATGTTCATGTGTGTGCTGACATCTCTATGTTTACTTCTTATCAGGTCGCACGGGATTCTTCCGTCCTAATGGGGAATGGATCACATGCTTCTGTTCGTGGTGTTGGCACGGTGGATCTGAAGTTTATTTCCGGAAAGATCGTGCAGCTGAGGAACGTGCAGCATGTCCCTACTATGAACAAGAATCTCGTTAGTGGCTCCCTTCTATGCAGAGATGGGTTTAAGGTTGTGTTAGAGTCTAATAAAGTCATTGTTTCGAAACATGGACAATTTATTGGTAAAGGTTATGATTTTGGAGGCTTGTTCCGTTTCTCTCTTTCAGAGTTTTGTAATAAATCCGTGAATCATATTTGTGGTGATGTTAATGATGATACCAGTGTTTGGCATTCTCGTTTATGTCACATTAATTTTGGTTTGATGTCTCGGATGTCCAACATGAGTTTAATTCCGAATTTCACTATCGCCAAAGGTTCTAAGTGCAATAGTTGTGTGAATCAAAGCAACCTCGAAAGCCCCACAAGGATGCCGAGGAGAGAAACTTGGCACCTCTAAAACTCATACATTCTGATCTATGTTAGATGAATGGTGTGTTGACAAAAGGTGAAAAGAGATATTTCATGACATTGATTGATGATGCGACTAGATACTGCTATGTTTATTTGTTGCGCACTAAAGATGAAGCTTTAGACTACTTTAAAGTTTATAAAGCCGAAGTTGAAAATCAACTAGAGAGAAAGATCAAACGTCTTAGGTCGGATCGTTGTGGTGAATATTTTTCCAAAATCTTTGATGAGTTCTGTGAGGAACATGGCATTATTCACGAGAGAACGCCTCCCTACTCGCCCCAATCAAACGAGATTGCCGAGAGGAAAAACCGCACGCTGACTGACTTGGTGAATTCTATGCTAGCCACTGCTGGTTTATCAAAGGCATGGTGGGGGAGGCTTTGTTGACTTCATGTCATGTCCTGAATAGAGTTCCTAACAAGAATAAAGAAAAGACCCCTTATGAGGAGTGGGCTGGGAGAAAACCATCACTTTCATATTTGCACACTTGGGGGTGTTTGGCTAAGGTCAACATACCGATTCCCAAGAAACGCAAACTTAGACCTAAGATAGTGGATTGTATCTTTTTAGGATATGCTCCGCGGAGTATAGGCTATAGATTTCTAGTGGTTAAGTATGAGGTTCCTGATATGCATGTTGATACTATAATGGAATCTCGTGATGCAACATTCTTTGAGAATATGTTTCCTATGAAGGATATGCATAGCATTGCTAGAATTTCTTCTGAAATACTTCCTGAATCTAGTGCATCTATTGATAATTTTGAACAAACACATGAGGAAGTCCTAAAGAAGGATGACGATGAACCTCCCACAAGGAGTAAGAGACAGAGGATTGCAAAATATTTTGGTAATGATTTCATCGTGTACCTTGTGGATGATACTCCCAGATCCATTGCAGAGGCATATGCATCTCCTGATGCAGATGATTGGAAAGAAGCTGTTCAAAATGAGATGGACTCGATTCTTTCTAATGGAACTTGGGACCTATCAGAATGACCCTACGGTTGCAAACCTGTGGGCTGTAAGTGGGTGTTCAAGAAGAAGTTAAGGCCTGATGGTACTATTGAGAAGTACAAGGCACGGCTTGTAGCAAAGGGCTACACACAGAAAGAAGGTGAAGATTACTTTGACACCTATTCACCTATCGCTAGACTGACCACCATTCGAGTACTACTGTCCCTGCTGCCTCTTATGGTCTTCTCGTTCATCAAATGGATGTGAAGACAACTTTCCTTAATGGAGAGTTGGAAGAGGAGATCTATATGGATCAGCCGGATGGATTTGTAGTAAAAGGTGAAGAGACAAAGGTGTGCAAGTTGTTAAAATCTTTATATGGCCTGAAACAAGCACCTAAGCAATGGCATGAGAAGTTTGACAGAACTCTACTTTCTGCTGGCTTTGTCATTAATAAGGCTGATAGGTGTGTGTACTATCGCCATGGTGGGGGCGATAGCATTATATAATGTTTATACGTGGATGATATTCTGATCTTTGGTACAAATATGGATGTGATAAATGAAGTCAAGTCTTTCCTGTCAAAGAATTTTGATATGAAAGATCTGGGAGAGGCTGATGTGATTATGAACATCAAGCTCATTAAGAATGAGAATGGGATTACTTTAACGCAATCTCATTATGTTGAGAAGGTCTTGAGCCGTTTTGGCTTTATTGATGGCAAGACTTCTCCAACACCTTATGATCCCAGTTTGACATTGCGAAAGAATAAGAAGGAACCAACAGACCAGTTGAAATATTCACAAATTGTTGGTTCTCTCATGTACTTAGCAAGCGCTACAAGACCCGATATCTCTTTTTCTGTGAGCAAGTTGAGTATGTTTATATCTAACCCGGGTATTGATCATTGGCATGCACTTGAAAGGGTCATGCGCTATCTATGTGGTACAATGAGCTATGAGATTCACTATTCAGGACATCCTGCTGTGCTTGAAGGATATAGTGATTCAAACTGGATCTCTGACGTTGATGAACTCTACGCCACGAGTGGGTATGTGTTTACCCTTGGAGGTGGCGCAGTCTCATGAAGATCTCGTAGACAGACCATATTGACGAGGTTAACTATGGAAGCAGAACTTACTGCTTAAGACACAACCATTGTTGAGTCAGAATGGCTGCGTGAACTCTTGATGGACTTGCCTGTGGTTGAAAAACTTGTGCCGACAATCTTTTTAAATTGTGACAACCAAACTGTTATCGTCAAAGTGAACAATTTTAAGGATAACGTGAAGTCATCAAGACACATCAAGAGACGTTTGAAATCTGTCAGGAAATTGAGAAACTCCGAAGTAATAACTGTTACGTATATTCAAATAGATAAAAACCTGGCAGATCCCTTTACAAAGGGACTATCACGAATTGTGATAGAAAATGCATCGAGGGAGATGGGGTTGAGACCCATGGATGTCATACCATAGTGGTAACCCAACCTATGTGATCGGAGATCCCGTGAATTAGGATCTGGGAAGAACAAGCTAGTGGTTTGACTGAGGAGAATACTTTTTTAACCCTCTATAGGTGAAGATGCATGACTCTCAAATCTGTAAGGCAGGTTGGCAACATGCCTTAATGTGTTTCTGTTGGCTATAACTAGCGAAGGTGCCGTCCTACAGGGTATTCTTGAAAGAACACACCTATATGAGCTCGACTGTAAACGTCGCGGTCTATGAGACTTGGGTGGTCTCTAATAACTCATGAAGAGACCAGGGAGTATGGCGCATATACTCCAACCCGCAGGGTAGGCTACTAGCAGCCAGGTACTAGTTATGATTTTGAGTGAAATCTATTGGCACCAAACTTGCAATTCAAGGTTCGTCTATTGTTCAAATTGTTGATAGACGTATTTCAAGATTCTAGGCGGATGTTCAACTTAACAGTCTCTGCTGAAACACTGGTATAACAAGTAGCGAGGATTGGCAAATCTTCAAATGGGCATTTGAGATCTGGTGGGGGACTGTTAGAAATAATGGGCTAATTTATTTAAGCCCATATGTGATTTCAGTTTATTCCTAAATCTCAAAGCCCATGTGTGTGGAAGCCCATGTGTGATTTAGCCCAATTTGGTGGCAACTCACATATGAGTGGAGTGGGAGCTAAAGTTTAGTCTCACATGGAAAGTTGGAGGAGAGTTACAACACCTTATAAGGTGGAGTGGTTCACCACTTAGTAAATTATTGAGAAGAGGAGAACTACACGTGCGCTCCTCCTCCGCCGCCGCCGCCGTTCGCACGCGCGCCCTCCCGCCCACTCGCCTCGTCACGACGCGCGCGCCGCGTGTTGCGGGAATCTCGCCGAGCCGAGCTTTATTTTTGCTGCTTGGGAAAACTGATGGGTTCGTAGCATGGAAAACAAAAAATTTCTACCGCAAGAACGAACAAAACCCAGATCTAATCTAGATAAAAGCCAAGATCTAATCTATTAGACATGAGCAACGAGATAGATAGGAACTAACCCTCGTAGATCCGAAAGCGTTAACGAGATTAGATCTCGTGGTTGATGTAGTCGATCACTTGCCGATCTCAAGATCGTGTGGACGATCCTTCCGGCGTCGCGTTCTAGCAGCGCTTCCGCAGTCGGTCAAGTGGACGATCCTTCCGACGCCGCGATTCGGCAGCGCTTCCGCAGTCGGTCACACGTGCGGAGTCGAAGCAGACCTTCCTCTCCCCGTTCCAGCGAGCAGCGGAGGTAGTAGATCTTCTCCACGGAATCCCAGCAGCACGACGGCGTGGTGGTGGTGGTGGAGTAGAGAATTCTGCAGGGCTTCGCCTATGCCTGTGCAGAAGAAAGGTGGAGGAGAGAGGCGGCAGAGATTGGAGTTATGAGAGCAGTGGAGGAGGGGGCGCCCCTGCCCCTCTATTTAAAGAAGGGAGGGAGCCTGGGGAGGGGGAGTCCTTGTAGGACTCTCCTCCCTCTAGGCCGGCGGATTGGGGAGTGGGGGGAGGAGTCCTCCTCCCCCACGACTCCTAGTCTTGACCCACCAGGACTCCTTGATCCCTATCTTGATTTTCAAGCAAACTCCAAGATATCTTCTAGAACCTTCCGGAACATTACGAAACCTTCTAGAATCCTCATACAAACACTCTGAAACATTTCCTAACTCAGAAAATGATCCCCTATATATGAATCTTATTCTCCGGACCATTCCGGATCTTCTCTTGATGTCCCGAATCCAATCCGAGACTCCGAACAACATTCGGTCTCCAACGCATATTCCATATCTACTTAAAACAACTTCGAACCTTAAGTGTGTCACCCTACGGTTCGTGAATATGTAGACATGATAGAGACACATCTCCTATCAATAACCATCAGCGGGACCTGGAGATCCATAATGGCTCCCACATACTCAACGATGACTTCGTGATCGATTGAACCATTTACATACGAAACCAATTCCCTTTGTCTTGTGATACTATACTTATCCGAGGTTTGATCGTCAGCATCTCCATACCTAGTTCTACCTCGTACTGATAAGTACTCTTTACTCGTTCCGTGATATGTCATCCCTTGTGACCTAGTCACATGCTTGCAAGCTAACTAGATGACATTCCACCGAGAGGGCCCAGAGCATATCTATCCGTCATATGGATGGACAAATCCCAATCTTGGTCCATGCGCTTCAACACATACTTTCAGAATACCCAATGACACCTTTATGACCACCCAGTTACGAAGCGGTGTTTGATGTCATCAAAGTACCCATCCGGTGATGGTGATTAACACAACCTCATGGTCGAAGGATTATGTTACTATGCATTTAAAAGCTTACAGCAATACGAACTTAATGACTTGATCTTATGCTACGCTTACTATGGGTGTGTGTCCATCACATCATTCTCCCAATGACATAACCTTGGTATTAATCACATCCTAATGTCCATGATCAGAAAACCATGATCATCAATTAATCAACAAGCTAGTTCAACAAGAGGCTTACTAGGGACTCTTATATGTTTACAAAACACACATGTATTAGTGTTTCCTAATAATACAATTATAGCATGGGATGTAAACATTCATCATAAACACAAAGATATAATAATCACTTTTATTATTGCCTCTTGGGCATATCTCCAACAAGAACTTGTGCGGTTTTGACAGACGTGTCAACAGTCAGCCTATTCGGTCGCTCCCGGATCGTGGGCTATCTGTAACCGACCCGAACGTGCGCAACGTGGGCTTGGTCCACGACGTGCCCTATGCGGGATTCTCGAGCCGCTCTATATAAACGTCAGTGCGGCTTCCACCACGAACAACTGAAAACCAATCTAGAATTTTGCCTCCTCTCTGCCTTGCGCCGCCACCATAGTCTACTCCATCCCGCTTGCCGGCGTGCACCGGCGAACGGGAGAGCAGGTCTCCGGAACCACTCGCCTTTGCGATCCTGTACGGGAGAGGGCGAATAAGGTATTTGGGAAGCGCTCTGCGCGACTGCTCGAGTTCTGCATCACGGCTCGTCTTCCATCTAAGTCAGGCGGTGCTGCTTATCGTCGTCTTCACCACCGTCTGCTTCGATCAATCTTTCCCAAGTTTACTGCTACGACTACTGCAATCGAACGGTACGTGCGACGAGCTGTTTTCTGATTATTAATCATGTTCTGCGAGTACATGTTTAGCTGCTGCCTGTTTCCGTTTATCTTGTTGTTTAGTACATCCAGTATATTCGAGTTACATGGGCTAGTAGCTTGTATTGTCATGTTTAATATTCTGAAATTAATCATGGAAATTGTGCCTAATTATCCAACACATAGTCCATGTATTTGTGTTGGAAATATCAGTAAATAATGGTTTTATTTTTGGATATAGGGAAAAACAAAATTTTAACAGTAAATAAGACAAGAAATACATATTTTTTATCGGAAATTATTCTTTTTGTGTATGCCAAAATACAACATATTTTTAGACCAATTTTTTTCGCTCATTCTAGATGTATGTATCTGGTTATATATTTATTTTCATAATTTTGGAGACCTAAAAAACAACAAGTTTCATATTAAGAAAAGCAGGAGCACTGTTGCCCGTGTGCCAAAGTTTCTTCGAGGAATGATTTTAATCTTCTCACCTAGGCCCAGCTGCATGCAGCCATATCTTCACGCTGCTGTAAATGCATAGGTTTTTTCTACATACGTGTTTAGTGATTGGTATGTCATAGATAGAACTAAATAAGCAGTTGCCAAATATATTTGCATGTTTTGTTCCAAAGATTGCTTTGCTCAAACGTGGCTAGAAAGCTATCTAGTATATCCAGTTTGAGCATTATCCGACCCTTTGTGAAGGTGCGCGACAGGTAGTGCTCGTCCCAATTATATGCCACTAGTGTTTCGGGGTGGCTCATATCTCAAATAATCGTGTGTTTGCTAGTGAAAAGTGGGACACGACGAGCGCACAATCACCTGTTCATATGGGACAACGTACGACGACCAAGCTACAAGTTGCAGGGAGACGAGCGCTAACCAGGCCACCATGATTGGTTAGCATGCAAAGCAAGCAATTCAGATTACTAATTAGAGCTGATTGTTCAAGCCTTGTATACGTCTAAAGCCTAACCTAGTAAAATTTCAGATACGCCGAGACTATTTTGTGAAAAAATAAGTTCGATACCTTTGCGCAGAAGAGAAGTGGGCATGTTTTTCTACTTCCTCCCACCGAAATTAGTTGACTTAGATTTATCTAGATCTTATTGTATTTAAATATGATTTAGTATTAGATACATCTGTATCTCGATAAATTTGATTCAACTAATTTGGGTAGGAGGAAGTACCATTTTTTTCATGGATACACGGGTTATTTCGGAGTGCGTTAGTGGCTTCCCGGCTCCATGAAGTCCTTTTTTGATATTTCAAAATTTGCAATTAGAAAGTCAACAATTCTGAAAAAAGGCTTAGGTGTAGACTACTATGTGTTCTATGGCTGTGTAAATTTTTTCCTCCAAATACTTTATATTTTAGGTTCAGCAGGAATGATAAATGGAGTTTTTGTCCCCGTTGAATAATGTGTGAAGATTTTGTCATTTTGTGCAATTTTACCATTTTGGTTAATCTAGAATACAAAGTATTTCAAGATAAAGATCTAAACATTAATAAAATACATGGTTGGCTACATCCTCGTATTTTTTCCCGAATTGTTTTGAAAATTCTAGATTCATATTTTCGAAGTTTAAAGAAAAAACAAAGAGGCTACCTAGAACCCGGGTTCCAACAGGCTTATTCAGGTTCTTTTGTCCTTATTTGAAATTTATAATACAGTAGTACACGACTTTTGCTAATAAAGGGAGCAAAATATGACATCACAAGGGGCTTGTGTAAGCAAAAGAAAAGCAATCGTCGGTAGAAATTCCTTCACAGAAAAACATTGGCAAAATTTTGCTTGTACTCTTGTGCGTCTTGGACACGTACGGGTAGCGACAGGGAGCTACGGAGCCAATGGTTGGTGGAAACGTGGTGTGGGGTAGGCGGCACAGACAGGTCCCACATGTCAAAGGACACGCCGGTTGAGTGCGGAATCTTCCGCCGGAATCCCTACCCAGTACCCACCCAGCCGCAACTGTCTCCGTTGCCATTGGCTAAGCCTACTATATAGCGCCATGCATGTTGCTGTGGGTCCTACAGGGTACAGACACTCTTGGCACATCTGCGAGCTGCATCTGCTACTGTAGTACAACACGGGAAACGGGATAGGACAGCACTGAGCCGTACGTACAAACGAGTACTGAGTAGTAAGTTCTCGCACATTGCAGTAGGTACTCTCTGTTTCTCAAATTAGGCCACATGTTAGGTTTGATTAAAGTCAATCTTTATAAAATTGGACTATTTATGTGTAAAAACATACTCCCTTCATCCAAATTAATTGACTCAAATTTTTGTAGATTCGGATGTATCTAGTACTAAAACATGTCTAGCTACATCCGAATGTAGACAAATCTGAGTCAATTAATTTGGATCGGAATGAGTACTAACTTTTCTAATGTCAAATGAGTATAATATGAAAACATAGTGCACGGTCATTCTAATAACATCGAGTTGATATCGTAAATGTTCATAATATTTTCTAGACATTTCGTCAAAATTTATTAAGTTTGACTTTGACCAAAACTAACATGTGTACTAATTTGGAAAGGAGGGAAATTTCAGGGTTTGTTGCAAATAATCTTGTACTCTCTCTGTCCCAAATTAACTGTTCTAAAATATGTTTAGATACATACATATTTAGATAAAGTGAATGACGGTTATTTCAGCGTGGAGGAAGAAGAAGATACACCTAATATGTTACCAGTACAATATTCACTTTTTTCACGTTAAAATATCTTACCGGAGTACTAGTACTTTGGCACGGCCCGGTCGTGCAGGAACCGACGAACGGAGCGGGGAGAAAGCGGGCAGGCCGAGCCAGGGGCACGCTAGCTCGTAAATACGTGCAAGCATGCATGCGAGAGAGTGGTCATTTTTTAGCCGTGCGTACTCCACGCTGCGTGCCAGCGTCTCTGGACTCTGGTCACCATTTACTCGCGGCTCTTTTTACTTGCGCCAGAAAAGCTATGATTATCAGGCCGAGCTGAACACCATCCCTGCGCAGAAGAGAGTAAAGTAGCTGTACGTACGGGTACTACAGCGGCAAAGTCGCGAAGATTTCTGACACGCGGAGCCCCTTCCGCGCCGATTGCCTGCCCCGCTCGTCTCATCACGTGCGTGCGTACCCGTGCACTACACTGCACTGTACCTGCACGCGGCAGTTCGTACGTACGTATTCAATCGAGCGGTACTTTTAGTCGGAGTAGAAAAGCTTATTACTAGTTCCCACGCAAAAAAAAAGGTAAGTACGTAGAAAAGCTTATTCAGTACAAACATTTTTTTACGTGCCAACGAGCGGATCTTCTTCCTGTGCTCGCCCGTTCGTACTATACGTAAGTAGGAGTATGTACCTACGCTACAGGAAACACGGCACACGGCCGACTCCCGTAGGCGTAAGCTACGACGAAGGGCTGCCGTCCGCGTACTGCTCCATAGGCGTAACCCTTCTCATCGTCGGTGTAGGAAAGCTGTCGGCTTCCGTCGGCATAGGCCAGATAGGTCCCACCTAGATGGTTAACCGTCGTTTGGCTACCCATGCTATCGGCCTAGTTTTTTTCAATTTATTTTACATTCCAAACAATTATTTAAGTAAACAAGAAACAATAATTAATATAATCTTAAATTTAAATAAAAATGAAATAAATTTTATTTATTTTGCCTTTTTTCTATTTAATATAATATCTACAAATTCGTAATCGATAGATAATATATCCAAATCGATAAAAAAAGAGAGAAATTCAAATATGACTTCCCTATCATATTTTTAATCATGTAACATATCTTTTTAACACTAGACCAACCGAAACTATGTTAGAATTCACGAAACAATCCTTTTTGGTACTCGAAAAATAGTAAATAGCTTTTAGTGCGATGAAAAGGAAAACTTGTAGTGGATCTCTAATAAAATAGCATATTGTGAACCTAAAAATGAAATTTCCAAAATATCATAAGCATCAGATCATGTACATGTATTTCAATTATGACTCACTTCCTACCGATTCGACATGAAATTTACTTTTTCACGAGGGGTGGTCAAAAAGGTTTAATATAGCCCGGTTGGGACATTGTCTATTCAAGGTGGCCTAGTATTTTTGAAAAATGGGGGTGGTATCATTTTAAAACTTTCATTTGGTGGTTGCTTCACAAAACACCCTGTTTTTAACACTCGAAAAATTAAAAATGGCTTTTTAGTGCGACGAAAAGGAAACTTCTTCCTACAATATTGTTCGTGATCCCATGATGCACATGTGTTCATAATATGAGCACATTATCAGAAACTATACCACGATTTCTAGCCATAACATTGGTCGTTTGGCCTGAAAGCCATGAAACCTCGAACATGATAGCTCATTTCTATGAATTTTTTAAGATGCAATCAATATACCAAGTTTGATATTTTCTTTGTAAATATGTCACATAGTATCACATCACGCAAAGATTTTACATTGTTTGAATCATTTTTAAATTTTTTATGTCCGTTTCAAACTACGGTCAAAACAACGGGCATTAAGATTCTTAGTTCGGAGCCGAGTCTTGCTAAACTTGGAGTGGATCTCTAATGAATAGCATATTGTGAACCTAAAAATGAATTTTCCAAAATATCATAAGCATCAAATCATGTACCTGTAGTTAATCAGACCTAATTCCTATCGATTCAACAGAAATTTATCTTTTTCACGAGAGGTGGGCGAAAATGTTTAAGATAGCCCGGTTGGGACATTGTCAATGCAAGGTGGACTAGTATTTTTGAAAATGGGGTCGTTTGAAACTTTCATTTGAGGGTTGCTTCACAAAACATCCCGTTTTTGACACTTGGAAAATAAAAAAATAACTTTTTGGTGCGACGAAAAGGAAAACTTTTTTCTGCAACATTACTCGCCATCCCATGATGCATATGTGTGCATAATATGGGCATATTATCATAAACTATGCCGTGATTCTAGCTATATCATTGGTCGTTTGACCTCAAAGCCATGAAACCTCGAACATGATAGCTCATTTCTGTGAAGTTTTTTTTGGAATGAAATAAATATACCAAGTTTGATATTTTTCCTTGTAAATATGTCACATAATATGACACCACGCAAATATTTTACATTGTTTGAATTGTTTTTGAATTTTTATGCCCTTTTTAAACTATGGTCAAAATAGCGCCATGAAGATGCCTAGCTCGGAACTGAGACTCGCTAAAATTGCAGTGCATCTCTAATGAAATAGCATACTGTTAATCTAAAAATGATTTTCCCAAAAAATCATAAGCATCAGATCATGTACATGTAGTTCAAATTTGACCCTCTTCCTACCGATTAGATAGGATCTTTTTTCACGAGGGATGGACGAAAAGGTTTAAGACAGCCCAGCATTATCCATGCAAGGTGGTCTAGTATTTTTTAAAAATAGGGTGGTACCATTTTGAAACTTTCATTTGGTGGTTGCTTCGTAAAACACCCGTTTTTGACACTTAGAAAATGGAAAATGTGTTATTTGAAACTATATGTACTATTTTTGTATTTTATGCAACAAAAATATGTAATATTCGATTTAGATATATATATCTTTTTTTTGCAAATTTTGATATATTATATGTATTTTTTAGAATTAGAACTATTTAGTTATGATTTTTCTAGGATTAATATGGCAAAAAAGAAAAAATAGCTACGCCGACATCAAGGATTTTTCTAGATTAATATGGCAAAGCCGTCGGCGTAGACTTGACGCCGTCATGTCCACTCCCTACGCCGATGGACCGGTCTATACCGACCGCTGCCGTTGGCCTATCCCGCCCTACACCAATGGCAAACCTGGCCTGCGCCGACGACCCGGACAAATAGCCGTCGGCGTAGCCTTTGGTCATCGCAGTCTGTCTCTTCTCCCGTAGTGCTAGCGATAGATGAGTACGTTTGTACGTAATACGATTGGACTTGGGCCATGCCGGGATTTTTTTATGCCTCATCACGACCAAAGATAGCAGCACTCAGTAGTATTGTGCGTTCTTAAACCAGAGTTTTTGTGTGCTTTGATTTAGGGTTTGAGTGAACCTCTCTGAACCTATATACTACAAACGTCTAGGTACATTATTTTCACAAATCTAATCTTATACTCCTTCCGGTCCAGTTTATTAGGCACGCACGTAGTTTAAGAACAAGTTTGACCATTAATTTTGGTTAACAAATTTTACATAATATGTCATAAAAATTATATCATTAGATTCATCTTCAAAAGTACTTTCCAATGATATATTTTTTAGGACATATGTTATATATTTTATTGGTCAAAATTAATGGTCAAACTTATTCTTAAACTACGTGCGTGCCTAATAAACCGGACCGGAGGGAGTATTATGAAACGGAGGGAATACTATGATGTAGTTAAACCAGAGTGCTGGGAGTACCATGATGTAGTTAAAGCAGAGTTATTACTAACCTAACATGAATGTGGCCATGCGTGCAACCATGCTTTCTTTAGCCGTCTACTATCTATCAATAAATTGGTCATAAAAAGGATAACTTAAGGCGATTCGGGAGATCACGACATTTATTCAGCAGCTCTACAACAAAAGTGTTTTTTCCTCTTAGATCATTTGGGAGAGATTCCAACGTTCTACCTATGTTGCCTACCATTGCTAGGATTAACCTTAGTAGTGATCTATTCTTAGTCCCTTATTATTTGGTTTATTCATGTTAGTTGTGGTGCAATTATTGCATGCTTTATTTTTTGTCAGCATTTGCTACAAATAGTGAACATCGTTGCAGGCTACACCTTTTCTTTAGCTACAATTAGTCTTTGACGTACAAACAGTGCCATCAACTCCCAAAAGGATGAGATATATGAATCCTATAACGTAGGGAGTATGATGAGTGACAATGAAAACCTTAGAGAGGTGGTCTTTCGAGGAAGGCCATAAAAAATCATAGTATTTATCAGAATTGCTCCGTATGAAATTCATGTAGTTTAGCCTTGCTCGCATCCACCAAGAAATGCACACCATGCTTTCTCCGAGGAATATGTATATACATGTGTGTATCCTACCCAAGCTTACAACAGCTTTTCATGACGGAGACAAGCTAGAGAAATGCACACCATCATTCATTTTGTTGGTGTTGTTGTTTTTGTTGTTGTGCCCCATATCTCTCACCACCACCATACTTGATACTTAGGGCATCTCCACCGGGCCGATCCAACCCGCCCGAGCGCGTTCGAATGCAAACTTATACACTAAAAGCGTCTAGACAAACCTATGCACTAAAAAACATCTAGGTACATTCAATTTACAAAGCTAAAACGTCTTATATTTCTAAACGAAGGGAGTACTATGATATACTATGATGTACTTAAAGCAGAGTTATTACCAACCTAACATGAATGTGGCCATGCATGCAGCCATGCTTTCTTTAGCCCTCCAGCGTCTATCAATAATTTGGTCATAAAAAGGACAATTTAAGGTGATTCGGGAGATCACGGTATTTAGTCAGCAGCTTTACAACAAAAGTGTTTTTCCTCCTCTTAGATCATTTGGGAGGTTCCAACGTCCTACCTATGTTGCCCACCATTGCTAGGCTTAACCTTAGTAGTGATCTATTCTTAGTCCTTTATTATTTGGTTTACTGTAGTGTTATTAGTTGTGGTGCAATTATCGCATGCTTCATTTTTTGTCAGCATTTTCTACAAATAGTGAACATCGTTGCAGGCTACACCTTTTCTTTAGCTACAATTAGTCTTTGACCTACAACCAGTGCCATCAACTCCCAAAAGGATGAGATATATGAATCCTATAACGTAGGGAGTACGATGGGTGACAATGAAAACTTTACAGAGGTGATCATTCGAAGAAGGCCATAAAAATTCATAATCTCTATGAGAATTGCTCCGTATGAAATTCATAGCCTTCCTCGCATCCACCAAGAAATTTTACATGGGTCATGTGGGACATTGCCAATAGTTAATCAATTTGGGCATGGCTACCATGGTTTCTCCAAGGAATATGTATATACATGTGTGTCTCACGCCCAAGGTTAGAACAGCTTTTCATGATGGAGACAAACTAGAGAAATGCACACTATCATTCATTTTATTGTTGTTGGAGTTCCCCATATCTCTCACCACCACCATACTTGATACTTATGCTGGTTGGAAGAAGAGGGCACAAAGAGGAGACCAAGGATGCCACTTGGAATATGAGAGGGACCCCAAGCAGCTACGGCCATGTGCATGATACACCAGGACAAATATATGGGCTAGTGTTAGATGTGACCTTCGCCTGCCTCTAGGATTAGGAATAAGATGGTGTTTGGGGTTTGGCCTCTACATAGGATCCAGCCGAAAGCTAGCAGTTCACAATGTGGTCCATGCATGTTGTAGAGGAAAAAACACACGGATTCCTCAAATATGGGATGTGAGAATGGCTGTCTTAGTTGGCACATCAAGTACACTTGCATTTGATGCATATGGGGCTGGATATGTTGGGTTAGTGGGGATCCTTAAAATATACCTTGGATTATCGCAGCTAGGGCACTGCAGGTGAAGTCTGATTCTGTCGCTTTTGTTTATTTAATTCAGAAAATGGAATATTACCAAAACTATTCTTCAATATTTATCGTATATGGTAGGAGAAAATAAATATAGGCAACTGTTAATTATCGGCACCTATAAATTATATATTTTCATAGAGTTAAAGTAAATATATCAATTTATCTAGTATAACTATTTTAAATCGTATTGTCTGCTAATTTTTTTCAGTCTAGAGTTGTCTTTATTACGTACTCATTATGTCACCTTTATGTCACAACTTTTCCTCACGTACAATTTGCACGTTCTTGAATCGGCCTATAGAGCTGGCTGACTGTTCTGACAATGACCTACAGATTTTTTATGAGCTAGCTAGGTTATTTATCTTTGAGTTTACATGGAACTTATAATCGAAGAAAACAACAGCAGCACCCTGTGTCCACGAGATTCCGCGAAGGCAAGTTGACGTGTACCGATACATTAGAGTATTGCCACGGAATAATCATATGTATACAGTGGAAGGTAAAGTATATTATCACAAGTACAAACACAGGGTGTGAACCAATAATATAGTACTGGCATTGGAGTAGAGTACTTGATGACCAGTATTATAAACAGCAGCGATTTCTTGTGTATTTAATTAAGATCATGGGGGTTTGGGTGCCAAACTTGAGGGCAACTTGTGTGCGCTATGTTATTCTTGCAGAAGAGATCGGGTTAGATCCACGTCCAATTTTTCGGGAGGGGTTAGATCTACATTGGTTTGAGAAAAAAAAAATCCAAGAACCTATTAATAATCATCGATATCAGTAAAAGAAACACTAAAGGTAATAAAAATTTATGAATAAGGTCCCGTTCGTTTAATTCATAACATGCATGGATTGGCCTGGATGTGGCCCAATCCCGGCAATCCAGCTCGGCCATGTAATTTTTCCAGTCCAACAAATTTTTCCAGAGAAAACGAACGAGGCCTAACGGGTTTGAGAAAACAAGGTATGTTTTACCACATGGACAGACTATATAATAGCACTTCATAGTGAGATAGCAGAATCGTAGTGTAAAAAGACGTGCTCGGGTAGTTAGAGAGAGGGAGGCGTATAGCACGGTTAGTAGCGGATCGAATTTTTTTTGAAAAATTAGTCAGAAAAATATTAAGATGCTATAAATTTGGATAAACTTTGCTGTATAAAATTATAAAACACAAGCATTACACGCTAGATCCGCCCGTATGTACACAGTGACGATGACTCGGCTTGTCCGCCGGAAGAGGCGGTTCTTCATTGTGGTAAAAAAGAAGTTAACCATTGTCCTGTGGTTGGAAACTAAGCCATGCCTCAAATTTGAAGAATAGAAATTAATGAATACAGTGCATCTGTAGAAGGAAATAATTGGATGTTCGAGTAAAAGAATGCAAATTAATTAATACTTTGCTTAATGGGATGGAGAGAGAGCGCGCGTGTACAGATCTGTGATCCCGCCGTACTTTTTAATTTTAGATATATAAAAGGGAAATGTAAACAAACAAACAAGTCTAGTATGTACAGATGGATATGCAATGTCTAGCTGTGGTGCATCACTAATCATATCACGTTAATAGTTTAATGAGCTCCCACGAAGCAGCGAGGCTCGTTGGCGTGGCCAACTCGACCCACGTCGGCATCGAACCATATAGAAGGAAGAAAAAATCCCTGGAAGATTATTTATAAGGATGGACGCCAAAACCATTGCTATCCCTGCCTCCTCCCCAGGCAGTCGCTGCATAATTGCGGCTCCATTTTATTTTTCTGTCCTAGCGATGGCCCAACAAACGCACAGAAGAAAACCCAAAATCGATGATTAGTATCTACGTGAAAATTCCAAGGGGTGAATACACGGAGACGTTTGTCCAGATTTACGGTAGTAGTACAATTAATCAGATCCGGTAAGGTCGTAACGGACAGATGCAAAAGAGGAAAACCCCCGAAAGTTGATTCCAGGTTAGCCTCGACGGGGAAATGCCCCGCACGCCGAACGGCGGCGAGCGAGGAAAAGGAAAGGAACCGCGGTGACGCCGGATCGTAATAAAACGGGCGATAGCAGGAGTACGAATTAATGGGAGATTGGCCGCACGCACGAACGGAAGAAGGAGGCGAGCCGTGGTAAAAGAGGAAAACTAATAAAAAAGGTTACCATGTTTGCACAAAATATCGATTCCATTCCGTTCCGCTCGCCCCAATCCCCCGATCTCTCCCTCTCTCTCCTCCCCTCTCCCTCTTACAGTATATTATTGCGTCCTCCCCTCGCGTCGTCTCTCTCCCTCTGCTTTGGTGCGTGCGTCCTGCTCCTACCCTCTCTCCCTCTCCCCCACCCCTGCTTTGACCTTGCTGGCTTTACTCTCCACCCGCCCGCGCGCCTTTCCCTTCCCCGCCGTGCTTGGATTTCAGGATCCGGGAGCCTCGGTCCCCTCTTCGTGTGCGAGGAGGAGTTTCGGGGAGTCGTCGTTGGTGCATTAGGTGATCCGGCTGCGCGCGTGTGTGTTGGATTCGCCGAGTAGGAAGAAGATGACCGTGGAGAAGAGGGTGAGCGGGGACGGCGGCGGCGGCAGGGACCAGTTCCCGGTCGGCATGCGCGTGCTCGCCGTCGACGATGACCCCACCTGCCTCAAGCTCCTCGAGAACCTCCTGCGCCACTGCCAGTACAACGGTACGCCAATTTCTACCACACCCTCGACCCTCCCTCCTGCGTATACTATTTCACGAGATTTCCGTACTAGCTCAAACTCGTTTCGGTTCTCCGCTCTTCTGTAACTACTCCTACTCTACTAGTGTCTGTATTTTGCTCTTAGATTCAGTCGATTGTTTTTCGCCGACGAGTGTTCTCGAGATTTGCTGGCCTAGTCTTGCATTTACGGCGGTAATTTTGCGGGATTTCTACGCCCTCTATTTCTCCCCTGTTTCTGTCGGTCTATTTTCTTCCGTGCGTCGTGTAATGTCAATTTATGATTGGATTTTTCTCATTATTGTTGTCTAATTTATTTATTTGTCATTATTGTGTTTCCCGATTTCTCATCACCCTTTTTTTTTTTCCGAGCCCCTCTTTATCGGGAACAGCCTTGTTTTGGAATCTGCGTTTTTCCGGAAAATACCCAGGGAAGGAAGATTGGACCCATGTTTCGTTCTAGTATCCACCTCTTCTCCTGGCGGTTTAATTTTAGGTTTGCACGGTGACAGCTGGCAGTAATTTTTTCGGGTTTTTTTTTGTTAGATTTTCTTCTTTCATCCCTACGATCTTCTGCTTGCTCTTCTTATTTCCAAGATTAGACTGATTTAATTTTAGTTTTGCACGGGGACAACTGGTAGTAGTTTTTTTGGTCAGATTTTCTTTCATCCCTTCGATCTTCGATCTTCTGCTTGCTCTTCTTATTTCGAAAATTCGAAGATTAGACTTGTGTCTGTGTCAGTGCGTGTATGCAATGCGGTGTTGTGGGGTGATCTGATGTTTTCGGATGCGCTGTGATGTTGCAGTGACAACAACTGGGCAGGCAGCCACGGCCCTCAAGCTACTCAGGGAGAACAAGGACAATTTCGACCTCGTGATCAGCGATGTCCACATGCCCGACATGGACGGTTTCAAGCTCCTCGAGCTTGTCGGCCTCGAGATGGACCTCCCAGTCATTAGTAAGCCTTAACTTTCTGACTCTTCCTACTGTCCAGGCATGACTGGAAAATGACTGTCAAATGGTAGATTTAGTGAATTTACTTGTTTGTGGAACTTTTGAGATGTGATTATGTCTAGCAACTTGCAAAGATCCCAACAATGTGGTTCAGATCTATTTTAGGCTGCTAAATATATTTCTGCATTGCTATTGGCTTAGTGCATGGGTCAGAAAACCAACGACAGTCTCCAGTATACGACAGATTGTTCTCGCCCACACACTACTGTTAATTAATTTTGTAACATATATGTTCAAACCAAACACCACCTTCTAATTGAATTTAAGAATTTCACCTTTATCATGTTGCACAATTCATTACATGCTGTATCGTCCTATGGATCAGCCGGTTTATTAGTTCGGGAAAGCAAGTTCTCATGCAAACTGACTATGACATTACTGTGCGACATGTGTAACAACTGGACAAGAAATGAGAAAGGACAATATCTGCAACAGCAATGAAGGGCAATTTATTTTTCGTATATTTCCTATTCAATGTTTCATATGAGTTGGTGTCAGATTATATGAACAAAGTGTGAATTGTCAAGTCAGTCGCATTTATAAATTTTATTATTCATTCTGAAACTGATCAATGGCTATCGGTCATGCAGTGTTGTCTGCAAATGGGGAGACACAGACAGTCATGAAGGGCATAACACATGGAGCATGTGATTACCTGCTGAAGCCGGTGCGTCTTGAGCAGCTGAGGACGATATGGCAACATGTGGTCAGGCGGAATACCAAGAACCGTGGTAGTGACAACGATGATGCGGGTCAGAAGGTGCAGAATGGTGACGGTGAGAATGGTGGTACTAACCGTAACAAGAGGCAGTCACGGAGGGCTAGAGATGAGAATGGAGATGATGGTGATGATTCTGATGACAACAGTAATGAGAATGGAGACTCGTCGTCCCAGAAGAAGCCAAGGGTTGTGTGGTCTGTGGAGCTCCACCGCAAGTTTGTTGCTGCTGTCAACCAGCTTGGCATTGACAGTAAGTGCTCATGCTTAATATCTTTGTTATCATAAGTTTGGGGCTAGTTCATAATGTCATCTGTAACAACATATCTCCTTTCATGAACGCAGAGGCTGTTCCAAAGAAGATACTGGATCTGATGAATGTTGAGAATATCACCAGGGAGAATGTTGCTAGTCATCTGCAGGTGCAATTTCTATCCATGCTTTGTACATAGTTTATTATGAGCCTAACTTTTATTTGTCATATGCCAATTATAACCTCTAATGCTGTACACTGAAAGAGGATTTGATTCTGAATTCTGATAGATGTTAAAAGAATGTTTTCCTACCCCCAGTATGGTACATGTCCTGTATTTTCTTGAAATCATTTCCCCGCTTCCTAGACATATTCTACATGTACTATATTTTCGTGAGATGATTTTGTCCCAATAAAACAACTTATGTGGCCATATTTCTTTCCTAATATTTGCAAAAGATGGAAGTTATTCTGTCAGCATGTCTGTTAAGCTATTCAGTTGACTTCCCTGTGGAACTATTCATTGGAAGATTTGATCATGTCTTAGGCTACATTCCTTCTTTTGTTTTGTTTTTGAAGCTCACTCTAACTCATTGATTCTTGTTCTATTGTAATTGCAGAAGTATCGTCTCTACCTGAAAAGGATGAGTATGGACGCAAGCAGACAGGCCAACTTAGTTGCTGCACTTGGAGGAAGAAACCCTGCTTACAGCAATATGAACTCACTGGATGTCTTCAGGCACTACAACAACGCGTACGGGAGATACCGACCAGTCCCAACAAGCACCCATTCTCAGTCAAATAACTATGTTGCAAGGATGAACTCCCCTGCTGCATATGGAATGCATGGTTTGCTGTCTTCACAGCCTCTTCAGCTCGGTCATGCCCAAAATACTCTGGGCACTTCCCTGAACGATTTGGGGGTCAATAATGGTAACCTGATCAGGGGTGCACACATGTCAACGATGGTGACTGGTACTTCTGGTAACTCTTTTGCCAACATGTCGAATGGTGTGTCACTGGCTCCTGCAAATAGGTCAGTTCAGCCTCTTGAATCAAGCAACAGGCAACACCTAGGTCGGATAAATTCATCTTCAACAGACTCATTTAGTTCATTTGCTGGCGAGTCTCCCCACTTTCCAGATCTTGGAAGAAGTAGTAACACCTGGCAAACTGCAGTTCCATCCAACATTCAGGAACTTGGTCAGAATGGCAGCATGTCCCAAGCAACCTTGCATGTGAATGGCCCCAGGATGGAATCTGTCTCAAGCTTTACATCACCAGCAAATCAGATTACCTCTCTGGGAAATGAGATGCAGAGCCAAGTAGCATCACTAGCTAGCAATACCCTTCCGATGGTATTCAAACAGGATGCAGCGCCGTTCACCTTTACAAGCAGCACAAACTCAAGAGAAGTGCTGAATAGCAACCTTGCCTTCAGCAATGTTGGCATCAACACTTCATTACCAAACCTTCACATAGACAGTTCGGTTATGCCAAGGCGGGGTCTGGATTGCGGGAATGCAGGCGGTGTTGCCTCTCTGCAGGATGGCAGGATTGGTCAGCAGAGTACCAGTAATCAGCTCAATTACACCAATGATCTCATGGGTTCAAGTAGGCTGCAAAGGGGGCTCAGTGGCGGCTTGGATGACATTGTTGTTGACATGTTTAGGCCGGTATGATCCTCTCTTGCATCTTTTCAGCAGAATATATGTTATTCTAAAGTGTTATTTTATATTTCTGTTACTTCTCACAAGTATTTGCTTGCTATGTCTGAAAATAATATCTTAATCTCTATCTACATAGTAATCTTGACTAGCTTTGCAAAATATAGTAATCTTGATAAACTATTTTCTCACTGGCTAACCTTATGGTGGTGCACTGAAGCCGTACATGCATTTTTTTTGGTCCACGAGCATGTGTGGTCTATTATTTCCTGTTAAGATAGGATAAGATGTACTTTTACCGTGATACTGCATTTGATTCCTGTAAGCTATACTGCTATATTGCAGGAAAGAACACCTACTGTGCAGTGAACTGTTTCATATTATCTACTCCCTCTGATCCAAATTAGTTGACCCAGATTTGTCTAGATTCGGATGTATCTATACATGTTTTCGTGTTAGGTGCATCTGAATCTAGGCAATACCAAGTCAATCAATTTGGATCGGAGGTAGTATTATTATTGTTGGACCGAAGATGCTTTTACTTATAGCTTACACTTCCACTGTTTGCTTAATCTTTACGTGATCTTCCATGTTGCGAACTTCAAGTAGCGACTATCTTATGTAATATTTACAGCTTTTCTGATAACAGGGTGTGAATGTCTAACAATGCCATTCTTCTCCATGCAGGATAATGATAATGGCGGTCTTTTCATCGATGGGGACTGGCAGCTGGTCTAGCCGGTCTCTTTTCATCAAGTCCATGCGTTGAGATTTTCCGGCGTTTGTGGTGTCTGCTGCTGATTTGTCCACCATGCAATTGCCTGCTCAAAGTTGTTCATAGTAGCAAGCCTTCACCACAGATGTCTTTTGCATTTGTTTTTTTTTTCAGTTTAGCGTTCAGGTTCCTTGGTTAGTCGTCGTCGTCGTCCAGCATGCAGAGTTATGTCGAGTAACAACTATGTGCTGTTTGGGGTCCATAACTGGTATAACTATGTTAATTCAGGTATAAACCTGTTATCGTAAGATATAGTATGCTTGGTATGCAAGTCAGATGCTTCTTGTTAATTGTTTGAAATCTGTTTTTGCTTCTTTACTTTGTTATATAGGAGTACATCTTCTTCCGCTACATAGTTTAGGTAGTAGCTGAATTTTCAGCACATAGGTTTCTGCCCCGTGGAATGCGTTGTTCTGTTTATTTGCATGATCCTTGGTAGTGCGAAAAAGTGTGGATGGCTCAGATCTTTGTATACGTGCATAATGACTGAGGTGGTTTGGTTCATATTGGTGGTATTTCGACGGTTCTTCACAAATGTCAGTTATGCTATATGTGTTATTATTCTGGTTTTTTTCTTTTGAAATGGAGTTAAGACCCCCGGTCTCTGCATCATTTTGATGCACGAGGCCAGTTTCAACAAACCCTTTACGAGACAAAAATAAAGATCAACCTGAAGCCACCAACAATGCGACAATCGCCAGTGCCCTAACCTCGCGCCTACCAAGCCGCCACCAACAATGTGACAATCGCCAGTGCCCTAACCTCACGCCTACCAAGCCGCCCAACGGCGAGTTGGTAGCACAACCAGTCCAACGATCCATCTTTAGGGTAGAGATCAATGTATTTACCTTGCTCGCCACCTAATGGCGCCATTGCCCAGAACGTGTCCATCATCACAGTGTTTGCTGCCGAAGTCCCTATTGTGCCATGCTGCTAAGACTCGTCGTCTTCGACACGAAAGAAAAACACAGCTCCACCTCAGGACCCCTCCAGCGAACATCTGCTCCAATGAGGATCCCCCCAGGAGGGAGAACGATGCCGCATGCCGCGATCATCGGATCCGGAAGACCCAGATCAAGGGTTTCCTCGAAGCAGTCTAGGGCCTCCGGGCTAGGATACGAGATGCACCAGCTGTAACAAGATCTCCTAGACATTGCTTCCACGTGGGGTATGACTCTTGCCTAGAGTTTGATGCCAACCGCCCCGCAAGTTCCACACCAACAAGGGCCTCCACCACCACATAGCGAGGGCGCCGACGACGAGGCTAAGGGAGTCCAGCCGCCACAACCAAAACTAGGGTCACCGCCCTAGGATCTGATCTCCTCCGCTGCGAACGGCTAGAGTTGCCACCGTCGCGTAGCTGCTACACCCCCACGCCGCCACACGCCGGTGAGCCGCCCCACCGAGGTGCCCGACGCCTGCACCACTCCCACACACCAAAAGGTGCCAGGGGCAAAGGGATCCCCACTGCTGTCGGCGCCGACCAGGCTTCGCCTGACCACGTCCTCTGGCAGCGGCGAGGAGGGAGAGGAGAGAGAACGGGTGGTGAGGGCTAGGGTTCCCTCCTTGGTGGCGGGAGGGAGGAGGTGAAGGGGACATTCCCTTTTATGAACGCCTTAAAAGGGTTCATAACAAGGGTTAACTTGTCATCAAGATCATGTGGGCTGCGCAAGTCAAAGGTATGGCCTTGCTAGGTTTTCTTTTTTACCGGTATCATGGTGGTTGTCGAGAGACCGGGTTATAGGATAGATAGCCGCACTATCAAGAGCGGCTTCCGATTGGGCAACTTGATCACATCGTCTTAGGGAACTCAATCTTTTGCATACTTTGCATCTCCCTATTTTATTGCTTCTTGATGTTTCTTTGTGTGAGGTTCTTGAGCTTGTTGCTAGATGTTCAACAAGCCCAAGTTCATCAAATACGAAATTCCTATGCATCTTCTATTGTGTTTTTGAGTTTGAAGGTTTTACCGGTTCTTTGTTAGGAAGGTCATTGTTAGTTAGATATTGTTCTTAGATTTTCAAAAAGCCCAAGTTTGCTAAAATGGGAGTTCAGACGCAAAAGTTATCAACTTATTCATAATCCTTTTTCTGTTTGCGAAATCAGCGAGAATCCCGGCACCGCTGGAAATCCAGCCGAAAAAATCCGTCCGCCGCCAAAATTTCCCAGCGCCCACCGAAGCACTATACTAACTAGTGTTTCGGCTAGTCGTCGGCTGCCGCCAGATGTCTCGGTCAGGTTTTCGGCCCGCTCGGTCCACCAAAAATTTCTGACATGTCGGGACTAGCGTCGGAACCTTACTGCCCAGAATCCGGCGCCGCCAGACTTACCGCTAGTTTTGCCTGGACTTTACGTTTTTGGCCCCCAACGGACAAATTTGATTTTCCTATAAAAGGGGCTTCTTGCCCATTGTTAGGTTAGAGTTCTTGAGCGTATTTTTGACCTCCTTTGTTAACCCTCTTGAACTTTCTTACTCTCACATCCCTCCTTTGATTCTTGCATCTTTTTGGGGGCTTTGGAAGAGGAGAACTAGATCTATAATCCTCACCAATCAATTCCTCCTCTAAATAAGGGGGACCCATCGGATCAAGATCTTGGAGTTATTGGTTTATTTCCTCCATTGTTCTTCCTATCTAATTCCTCCCTAGCACTTGTTGCTATGGTCGGATTTGAGAGTGAAGGATTTGAGCATCCTAGGTGTTCTTGCCATACATTCTTGCGTAAGTGTTGAGATCAACTCTCCATTTTGATTGGTTCGAGTGAGATATCGTGAGATTGTTCCTCTTTGAGGGTGACCTCCTAGTTGGCTTGGTGGTTGGTGCCACGATGTCCTCTTTGTGGAAGATTGTGAAGAGACTCGGGATTCTCCTTCGAGGAGCTTGTAAAGTGGTTGTGGATCGTGCCATCTCTGGAGTGGAGGAAAAGCTAGCCACAAGGAAATTTGCTATTCCTTCATCGGTATAGCCTTGGAGATAAGATGCCCTTCGTGTCTTGTTGAAATCTTCGTGGGATCTCGCACCTCTCCAAATGTGACGTACCTTACTTGTAAGGAAAGACGGGAATTCATCTTTATTTCCGCGTGCCTCGGTTATCTCTATATCTCAAGTTTACTTTCCTTGTGATAACCATCAGGCTTGAAGTACTTATATTTTGCTTATCACTTGTGTTATATATATATATAATATATATATATAATATATATATCTTGTGCTATCTTGATTAGCTTAACTTGTTGTTGGTGCACTTAGCTGAGCCTAGTGTTTTCAGATTTTGTGCTTGTAAATAAATGTTAGTTTAATTTCGCATTATTTCAAGCCAAAACGTAATAGTTCTGAAATTGCCTAGTTACCCCCCTTTAGGCTACATCTCTATCCTTTAAAGATGTGAAAGGATTAACAATAAATTTATCATGAGGGACATTGGTGTAGTCACAAAATTTTGTAGTTCTTTCTCACATGATAACAATAAAGTAAAGCTAAACTAAATTTTATGGTTTTTGTTTATACGAAAAAGGTAAAAATAAGACTAAAAACAAATAAAAGAACAAGAAAAGAAAAAAATAAGACAACATAAAATTTCTTTGTAGATCTATAGGACAATAGAAGCTCGTATTGGTGTAACCTCCCCATGCTTAGGTGCTTGCAGAAGTTTTGGTGATGGCGCCATAAATTGTTTTCTAGCCGTTGCTGCAACCTTGAGAGATGTACTTCCTCAGAAAATGTTCTCTATCAGTTGTTGTGGAAGTTGAGTTGTGCTTCAAGTTTGGTGATGACGCGGCTATGATGTATCTGCCTAGGGAGAATAAAGAATCAACGATGTCAACTTCCCCGAAGAGGCTCAGAACCAGGCCGCTATGCGCTCGACTCGCTACCAGCAAAGCCCGCACCGCTACCACAACCGTTGAGTCCGGGCTTGAACAATAGAAGAAGGCTACTTGGTCCTTCGCCAGGCCCGACCCGGTAAGGGAACCAACAAGTTGCAACCAAAGTGGGAGGAGCCTTTCCCGGTAGTCCAAGTTTCCAGGCCTGGAGCGGTCCACCTAGAAACCAAAGATGATACACTAGTGGAAACTTTTAGAATATAGAGCACTTACATGAGTACCATCTTTTTAAGTTCTAGAACTAAGGAGCTCCATAATAAGGCTGCACACTGTCGAGTTAGCTGTGTAACGTGTGAGCTTTGGCGGGATCACCCTGCGTGTCTCGCCTGTTCTGGTGGATGCGCCACCAGAGAAGGCATAACTGGGTTGGTCTATTGGTGGTAGGGCTACCAATAGAGAAAAATCATCGGGGGCTGCCCCCGAGTGTTAACTCAAAAGCCTTGTACGTCGGCTGGGTCTCATAGCACAATTAGTGTATCCAGAACTATCCCTATTAATGAATAAAAATGAAGTGCTTTTTTACGCATTTATTTTTCGTTATCATTTTATCCGAGGGATTTCAATTAATGGAGAGTCACGATTGATATGTATTTCACGAACAACTGAGGGCCGGTCTCTTCACTTGTCATCATCACGACCATCCCAAACGAGAAAGAAACAAAGAGAAGAGAGTCTACGTGGGCACCCCAGTTACCATGTAGGTCCGACTCAAACTACTTGCATGACTTAGGCAAAGACAAGCCGGAAGGGCTCGACCCTTTTGTTGAGAATAAGAGAAATTTATCAAGAGAATTAACCAAAATAAACGGTAGAAAAAGCCTGAATAGAATAATATAAATTAAACTAATCATGTAATTTTACGGATAAAGATTTGCAAGACATAGACCTTGAGATAAGATCTGAACAAGGTCGAGACCTACATCAAGCCATAGGAAACAACATATTATCTAACCCATATAAACAAGATGGAGGAAGATGGTATACAACACAACAGAGGAACTGCCCATGTTGACGTTGCCATTGGCACCGTCTCTAGCCATGTCGTTGAGGAAGAGGTTTTTGATGTCACGGAAGAAGTCGTCGTTGAGGAAGAATTCGGCGTTGTCGTTATCCATGAAGGAGTCTGTGATGAAGCCAATAGTCGCGCTAGTAGTACTCCGCAAAAACCTTATCAACCTTCTCCCGTACAAGACTCGAAATAGCGGGGTCACGGAGGCCTACTCTCCCGACTCACGGTGCACGCCGCCAGATGGTATGGGGAAGATCATGTAGGTAGTGCAATGCTATGGAACTGGAGGTGCAAAGGTGTTGTGTGTATCTGGGGAGAGGAGTGACCTCTCTCTCTTATAAGCATGGGTAGGCAGTCGAATAGGCGCGTCGGGAGATGAAATGAACATGCATCGTCCGAAGCCGAACAACCTCCACTAAGTTCGAATTAATTCTCCACTGATTTCATGTTAAAACCCACTCGCGTAGACTATTCATATTTTGTTCATGTGTGACAAAAAGAAAGTCGGCGAGATTCCTGCAACCCGCGGTGCACGCGCGCCGTGACGAGGCGTGGCATGGCAAGGCAGGCAGAGGAGGAGGAGGAGCGCATGTATATGTCTCCTTCTCATCCTTTTACCAAGTGGTGAAAGAGCCCCCTCATAAGGTGGTTAAACTTTCCTTCAACTAGAAATGTGGGACTAAGTATTTGTCTCAGCTCTTGCCATGCATGAATGGGCCACATGGGCCTCTACGATTTTCAGAAATCTATTATCTATCTTCTATTATATACTAAAAGTACATTGCGGGCTAACTAGAAAATAGAGAAATACGCAAGAAAATCCCACAATAAACAGAAACATCCGGCCGTCTATTTTTATATAGTCTAAAGATTTACAGCCTATAGATCTATAAATAATCTATTTAGCATTGAAGTAAAGGAAAATTACCCACCTTTTCCACTTTCACCACACCAACGTTATATACTCTCCACCTCGAAAAAAACGTATCTGCTCTCGATCCCAAACCCTAAACAGATATCATGTAAAAAAAAAAACCTAAACAGATATGACTGTATTTTTCTCATATGAGGACGGCGGCCGCGCCTGTTGTGACCTCCTGGATCGCTCAATCGTTGTTCGGGTAATTAAACGACGATCTGACTACAGTTTTTTCTTCCTGCGAGGATGGTGGCCACGCCTGTTGCCATCCTAGAGAGCGCTCCACTGTTCGCGTAATTATGACACAATTTGATTAGTACTTCTTTTTCCCTAGGACGGCGGCGGCCGCCGCGCGTTGTTACCATCCTGAAGCGCTCCATTGTTCACGTAATCAAGCTAACAAGACACGATGTGGTGCAAAATAGAGTAGGTCTTTATGTGAATAATCTCACAAACACTTACGTCTTATATATCTGCAAAATATTTTTGTTTAGTCCAGCATCGAGTAAATGCTCAGGAGCTGGAAATTATTTGGGTACACATGATCTGGACAGTTATATTATCACATGTATTGAGGCGAAGGAGCTCCTTGGCTACCTGTGTGATTAGATAAATTAGCCTGTATTTTGGACATTACTCTTGATTTGGATGTGATTATTACATATTAGAGATGTTGTAAGATCAATCTACTATTCCAATCAATTTAGTGGTCAATTTCTGTCTTTGAATTATGCAAGGTAATATTTAAAAAAAAAAATTGGCATCTGAACCCTGTGTATCCTCTAACTTTATGTACAATTTTGAGTTATAGATTCATGTTCGGTTAGCAATCAGTCCTTTGATATGTATTTATAGATGATGGTTGTGAAAGTAGATAAGCAAACAACATATTGATTTGTGCGTAATTAGGTAAAATCTTCTCTATAGCCATGCGTCCCCCGGTGTTGATGATGGTACCGAAGCACCCAGATGTTTGGGACAGAGAGATGTGAAGAAGAATAGGAAGAACTCAACTCTCACGTCCTTAAGTAAGCATTTGAATCTATGTACCTGATTGATTTTCGAGTAACTCTTGTGTAATCTATTCTTCATAATTTCATCTATGCACTCGACTGGTTCATGTACATGATTGACGTACTCCAATGTTCTTGACCAAATGATTTATCCCAATGGTAATTAGCTGTAATGTATTCTTCATGAAATTTGGTGCTTTATCTAATGACCCCTCATAGATAGAGTTGGCAGTATATGATTATTTTGCTTACCACTCTTCCTATATGTCTTTCCCACTCTATTGTTCCTAATGCACGCTATTAGTGATCTAGGATAGACTCTTACAGTCTTACGTACATTGTAGTTTAACTATTGGTTTCCTTCAATGTAGTGTCACAAATTTGAAACTAAACCTGCTTATGGTGTGTTGGAAACAAGAAGGAAAATTTGTAGTATTATGCTTAGAACTTTTGGTCCATGCATACTATAGCTTTTATTTTTTGTTCTACAAATTGTCCCGAAATGATTTATATGTTGTTCACTGCAGACATTCTATTGTTCTTGATGCACGTTATCAGTGGTCTAGGATTAGACTATTAAGTACATTGTGGTTTAATTGTTGGTTGCCTTCAATGTTTATGGTTTAATCGTTGGTTGCCTTCAATGTTAATGTATATTGTAGCTTTTATTTTTTGTTCTACTATTGTCACGGAATGATTTATAAGTTGTTGACATATATTTGTTACATTCTAAATAAATCATTTCTGAGATCAAGAAGAGGCCCCATTTGTAAATATGTTTATCACTTGCAAGTCATCCGTTTTGTATTTAAATTCCTGGTATGTGAAAATTAATATTTGTTAGTTCATATCTTCAACTGCAAGCATTTTGCAATGCTTAGGCTGATCTATGTAGTTGCAGATGTGCCCATGGGTATTGAAGAGTTTCCGTTTATATTCTTACATGTAGCGATGCTTGAACAAATCATAGGAGGTAATGTAGTAATATTTCACATAATGTGTCGTTAAATGCTTTGTGGCTTCTACCACTCTAATAATTTTATTCGTTTGTATCTTATCGCTTCAGTACTTTTGCCACTTCTAAATCAATGAAAACAAATTCCATATATGGTATGTTCTTGATAAATGATTGTAAAGTCGGTGATCTATATGTTTATTCAGTTCAGTTTAGAAAAATCAAACAGAATAAAGATGTTGCCCGCACAAGTGTGCGGACCACTCTGCTAGTTATTGAAATGGAAATATGGGTTGAACATTTAGGTGAAAATCCCAACACCTTTGTGGGGTCAAAGCCATTCTTCATGAAAGAACTCGACGTTGTGCTGGTTGCCGTAGAACACCTTGACAGAGAGCTCCTCTTCCCCGTCGTAGGTGAAGAAGAGGATGTCGCCTCACTGAAGGTAATGCATATCGGAGAATCACGCCCATCCTCGCTCAAGGCACATGCTTCTGCCTTCATCGGTAAAGCCCCTCACCCACTAGATGGTGTTGCAGCAGCCGGCGGGGCGGACCATCAGCTTGTGAGGATGGCGATGGCCGTTGAAGGACCATGCAAACTGAAGGAAATATGCCCTGAGAGGCAATAATAAAGGTGTTGTTATGTATTCCTCGTATATGATATATGTTTATTTTGCATACTATAATTGTATTGATCAGAAACGTCAATACATGTGTGTTTAATAAACAAAAAGGGTTCCTAGTTATGCCTCTCTTATAGACTAGCTTGTTGATTAACAAGATGATCAAGGTTTCCTGATCATGGACATTGGATGTTGTTAATAACAAGGTCACATCATTTGTGAAATGATGTGATGAACATTCATCCGAAGTTTAGCATTACGATAAAGTCATTATGTTTATATTGCTATAACATCATACGAAGTAATCTTTATCCTTAGACCATGAGATCATGTTAATTGCTAACACCGGAAGAGTATCTTGATAACATCAAACGTCACACCGTAACAGGGTGACTATAAAGATGAGTTCAGTGTTACGAAGGTGTTATGTTGAGGCTCATGGATCAAGAGTGGAATTTGTCAATCCCGATGACGGATAGATATACTCTGGGCCCTCTCGGTGATATCACATTAAGATAGCTTGCAAGCAAGTGATGTGATCACTAGAATGTTATATCACGGGAACGAGAAAAGAGTGCATGTCGGCAACGAGATCAAACTAGGTATTTGGATACCGATGATTGAATATCGAACCTGTATTATATCATGAGACAAAGGGATTAAGTTACTAACGTTAAAGGTTCTCACGATCACAGAAGTCATCGTTGAATATTGCAGGAGTCAGTATGGATCTCCAGATCCCGCTTCTGATTATTGATCTGAGAGGAGTCTCAATCATGTCTGCATTATTTGCGAACCGTAGGGTGACACACTTAAGGGTTATCGGACACCATTTCGGAGCACATATGTTTTAGACGAAAGGATTGCAAAGCGCAGGAATTGTTTCGGGTGAAATTGCAGAAAGTGGTTCTGCATGTGATATTGAAATGTTGCAAGGGGTTTTATGTGAATGTTTGTTAATTAAAGTAATTAACAAAATTCTGAATAAATTTAATAAAAGAGTTTTATTAAATAAGAGAGCATTAAACTTAGAGAATTTTAATGCATTTAAAGTGGCGACTTTAAAAGAGAATGTGAAGGGGCATTTTAATGTGGAGGAGTTACCACCACATGAAAGGGGGAGGTGAGGGGTCACCCTCCATGAGGCACCGGCCATGGAGGGGGTACCCCCTCCTCCTATAAAAGGCCCCCCTCTTCTTCCTTCTTCCTCACACCTCCTCGTGAAGGATCTCTCTCCCCCTCTAGAATTATTTTCCCATGGTCTCGGATTAGCGAGATACATGTTCCCGGTGGCATTTCGTCTGGAAGGAGTTGCTGCTTCCGCTACATCGCTGGAGCGAGGAGGTGGAGGTTGTCTGGTGGCTTGAATGTGTGTGCGAGGACGAATGCGCTGTTGATTTGCGGCGCTCGGACTTCCACACGATCTTGAGATCGGCAAGTGTACGACTACATCAACCATGAGTTCCTACTCATTAACAAAACTCGTTGTCTTCGAGTGTAAGTTCTCCATGGATGTATGTCCACCCGTTGCTCTGTATCTAGTAGATAGATCTTGGCGTATAGTTCTCATCGTAGGAATTTTTTTGTTTTCTATGCTGCCGACCCAATAGTGGTATTAGAGACTGATCTATGCGTAGGTGCTTTGCACGGGTAGTACACATATGTTTATATGTGGGCGATGATGATCATGTTATTGCATCTTCTATGTATTTTGGATATTGGTGGCATAGTGGGATGAAGCGGCCTGGACCAACCTTACATGTCATCGTACATGAGACCGGTTCCACGACTGACATGCAACTAGTTTTGCATAAGTGGCTGGCGGGTGTCTGTCTCTCCTACTATAGTCAATATCTGATTTACAATGAGTTGCTAATAACTTGGTTATCCTCGTTGTGGTTCATGTTCGTAGGTAAGACCGGTTCTATCTGTGAAAGCCCTAAGCCACGTAAAACTTGCAATTGATAAATTAGAGGCGTCTAGTTTAGATCATTGCTGGGCTAGTGTCTTCTTATGGTATTATTGTAAGTAGATGTATGATAGATACTTTTACAACACACTCAACGTGTAAGTTCCATAGACCTTGGCCTTACACACAAAGGAATGATATATATCATACCACGATGCAAATGATAGAGATCAAATGCATGGACCATATCATCTCACTTTACACATTAGATGTTAGCATCTTATACTGCTAGTTTGGCGCTTTTGGTAGCATTGTAAGATGATCCCTCATTTAGATATCAAGATAAAATGTGTTCTTCCTTAAGTATGCACTGTTCTATGGATCGTGTTTCGAGACATCATGTGATGATCGGGTATACTCGACTCTACGCTTTCATACAATGAGTGTAAGACAGTTTTACACACGCGAGTACTAAGGTTCTTACTTGGCGAGCCTAGCATGTACATACATGGCCTCGGAACACGGACCAAAAGGTTAAGCATGAGTAATATAGTTGATATGATGCCCATATAGATGCTCGCCTATGAAGTTACACCGACTCACGTGATGATCGGACTTGGTGTAGTGGATTTGGTTCATGTAATCACCAAAAAGACACGAGGGATGTTGTTTTTGAGTGGGAGTTCATTAGTAATTTGGATTAGTTGAACTCAATCTATCATAAACTTAGTCTAAATAAACTTTACAAATTCTGTTGTAGATGGCACCACCTGCTTTTAATTTCAATGTGTTCATGGAGAAAGAGAAACTTGCTGCGAATGGTAGCAACTTCACCAACTGTGCTATGAATTTGAGGATTCTCCTCACTGCTACACAAAAGCAATATGTGCTAGAGGCGCCGCTAGGCCCCCCACCAGCTCCTGATGCCCCTGACGAGGAAAAGAATGTCTATATAACTAATCAGGAGGACCACAACTTAGTTCATTGTGGCATACTATATGGGCTAGAGCCAGAACTTCGAAAACGTTTCGAAAATGGCAATGCCTTTGATACCATGGGAGAATTGAAAATGATTTTCGATACCCATGCTGCCGTAGAGAGTTATAATGCTTCCGAAAAGTTCTTTAGCTGCATGATGGAGGAGAACAACTCCGTTAGTGAGCACGTACTCAAAATGTATGGGTACGCCGATAAGCTTGTGTCCTTGGGAATAACGATTCCCATTGACTTAGGCATACATCGTGTTCTCCAATATCTGCCACCTAGCTACAAGAGCTTCGTGGTGAACTATAACATGCAGGGCATGAAGAAGTCTCTTCCCGAGCTTCTGTCATTGCTTAATACTGAAGAAGTGGAGATTAGGAAAGAACATCAAGTGTTGATGATCAATAAGACCACCGGTTTCAAGAAGGACAAGAAAGGCAAGCAAAAGGGAAAGAAGGGCGGCAAATCTATTGCCGCACCTGAAAAGAAATCCCGAGCTGGCCCTAAGTCTGATACCGAGTGCTACTATTGCAAGGGGACTGGGCATTGGAAGCGCAACTGCCACAAGTATTTGGCGGACAAGAAGGCTGGCAAGGTAAACAAAGGTATATGTGATATACATGTTATTGATGTGTACTTGACTAGTACTCGCATTAGCACCTGGGTATTTGATACGGGATCGGTTGCTAATATATGTAACTCGATTCAGGGGCTGCGGAACAAGCGACAACTAGCAAGGGATGAGGTCACGATGCGGGTCGACAATGGATCAAGAGTTGATGTGATCATCGTCGGAACGCTGCCTCTCCATATGCCATCGGGATTAGTGATAAATCTAAATAATTGTTATTTGGTGGCTGCACTGAGCAGGAACATTGTATCCGGATCATGTTTGATGCAAAGTGGTTATTCGTTTAAGTCTGAAAACAATGGTTGTTCGATTTATATGGATAATATCTTTTATGGTCATGCACATGTGTTGAATGGTTTATTTCTATTGGATCTCGATAGTAATATTACGCATATTCATAATATTGATGCTTAAAGTATTAAACTTGATAATGATATATCTGCATACATGTGGCACTGTCGTCTAAGTCATATTGGCGTTAAACGCATGAAGAAACTCCATTCTAATGGACTTTTGGAATCACTTGATTTTGAATCACTTGATACATGTGAGCCATGCCTTATGGGCAAGATGACTAGAACGCAGTTTTCTGGTTCAATGGAACGAGTGACAGATTTATTTGAAATCATACTTACTGATGTGTGTGGACCAATGAGTGTGTCGGCGCAAGGTGGATATCATTATTTTGTTACTTGCACGGATGATTTGAGTAGATACAGGTATATCTATTTGATGAAACACAAGTCTGAAACCTTTGAAAAGTTCAAGGAATTTCAGAATGAAGTGGAAAATCATCGTAATAGAAAGATCAAGTTTCTACGGTCTGACCGTGGAGGTGAGTATCTAAGTTACGAGTTTAGCACACACATGAAAGAGTGTGGAATAGT
Organism: Avena eriantha; assembly: GCA_910589775.1. Classification (NCBI taxonomy): domain Eukaryota; kingdom Viridiplantae; phylum Streptophyta; class Magnoliopsida; order Poales; family Poaceae; genus Avena; species Avena eriantha. The sequence goes on along the minus strand of OU342745.1, from coordinate 41,599,142 downwards.
TTCACAACTCACGCCTACCGGAACACCACAACGTAATGGTGTGTCGGAACGTCGTAATCGTACTTTATTGGATATGGTTCGATCTATGATGTCTTTGACTGACTTGCCACTGTCATTTTGGGGTTATGCACTGGAAACCGCTACATTCACTTTAAATCGGGCACCATCTAAATCCGTTGAAACGACACCGTATGAATTATGGTTTGAAAACAAACCTAAGCTGTCATTTCTTAAAGTTTGGGGATGCGATGTTTATGTGAAGAAACTTCAGCCGGATAAACTCGAACCCAAAGCGGAAAAATGCGTCTTCATAGGATACCCTAAGGAAACGACTGGGTATACCTTCTATCACAGATCCGAGGGCAAGGTTTTTGTTGCCAAGAATGGATCCTTTCTTGAGAAGGAGTTTCTCACGAAAGGTGTGAGTAGTCAGAAGGTAGAACTCGAAGAGGTTATTGAACCTTCTCTTCATGAAATGGCGAGTAGCGCAACACCGGAAATTGTTTCGGAGTTGACTTCACCGAATGAAGAGAGAGCTAATGATATTTATCATGAAACTCTGAAAGAGGACACTACCGAACCTAGCAGGTCAAGTAGGACACATGCAGCTCCTGAACTATACGACAATCCTGTTATGAATTTCATGATTGATGAAGTAGATGACCCTGCGACATATGAAGAAGCGATGATGAGCCCGGATTCCAACAAATGACTAGAAGCCATGAAATCCGAGATGGAATCCATGTACGAAAACCAGGTTTGGACCTTGGTGAACTTACCTCACGATCGAAAGGCCGTTGAGAATAAATGGATTTTCAAAAGAAAAACTGATGCTGATGCTAATGTGACCATCTATAAGGCTCGACTTGTCGCAAAGGGGTTTCGACAAATTCAAGGAGTTGACTACGATGAGACATTCTCTCCCATAATGATGCTTAAGTCGGTTAGGATTATATTAGCAATTGTTGCATATTTTGATTATGAAATATGGCCGATGGATGTCAAAACTGCGTTCCACAATGGTAATATTGAAGAAGAGTTGTATATGATACAACCTAAGGGTTTTGTCGATCCTAAGGATGTTGATAAGGTATGCAAACTTCAGTGATCCATCTATGGACTGAAGCAAGCATCCCGGAGTTGGAATCTCCGCTTTGATGAGGTGATCAAAGAGTTTGGATTTGTCCAAACTTATGGAGAGGCTTGTATTTACAAGAAAGTGAGTGGGAGCAATGTGACATTTCTGATATTATATGTGGATGACATATTACTGATTGGAAATGATATAGATCTTTTAAACAGTGTTAAAAGTTATCTAAACAGCAAATTTTCGATGAAAGACCTTGGTGAAACATCATATATATTAGGCATTAAAATCTATAGAGATAGATCAAGGCGCCTAATTAGGCTATCGCAGATTACATACCTTGATAAGATATTAAAGAAGTTTAATATGGACAGAAGTAAGAAGGGGTTCTTACCTATGTTGCAAGGCAAGACATTGAGTAAGACTCAAAGTCCGGCTACGGCGGAAGAAAGAGAGATAATGGATAAGATTCCCGATGCCTCGGGCATAGGCTCTATAATGTATGCCATGCTATGTACAAGACCGGATGTGGCACATGCTATTAGTTTGACTAGTAGGTACCAATCTGATCCAGGTTCGGAACACTGGATAGCAGTCAAGAATATCCTTAAGTACTTGAGAAGAATTAGGGATATGTTTCTTATATACAGAGGTGAAGAAGAGCTAGTCTCTAAGTGTTATGTCAATGCTAGCTTGGAAACCGATCCGGATGACTCTAAGTCTCAATCCGGATACGTATTTCTCTTGAACGGAGCAGCAGTTAGTTATAGGAGTTCCAAACAACCTGTGGTGGCTGGATCAACGACGGAGGCGGAATATGTTGCTGCTTCAGAAGCGGCGCAGGAAGCGGTTTGGATGAAGGAGTTCATAACGGAACTAGTTGTGGTTCCTAGTGCTTTGGACCCAATGGTGATCTATTGTGACGACAATGGAGCCATAGCCAACGCCAAGGAACCAAGGTCTCACAAGAATTCCAAGCATATTAAGCGCCGGTTTCACTCCATCCACGAGCATGTCAAGGATGGAGATATAAATATTTGTAAAGTACACACGGACCTAAATGTAGCAGATCCGTTGACTAAAGTTCTCCCTAGGGCAAAACATGATCAACACCAGAACTCCATGGGTGTTAGATTTATCACTATGTGAACTAGATTATTGTCTCTAGTGCAAGTGGGAGACTGAAGGAAATATGCCTTGAGAGGCAATAATAAAGTTGGTGTTATGTATTCCTCGTATATGATAGATGTTTATTTTGCATGCTATTATTGTATTGACCAGAAATGTCAATACATGTGTGTTTAATAAACAAAAAGGGTTCCTAGTTATGCCTCTCTTATAGACTAGCTTGTTGATTAACAAGATGATCAAGGTTTCCTGATCATGGACATTGGATGTTGTTAATAACAAGGTCACAACATTTGTGAAATGATGTGATGAACATTCATCTGAAGTATAGCATTACGATAAAGTCATTATGTTTAAATTGCTATAACATCATACGAAGTAATATTTATCCTTAGACCATGAGATCATGTTAATTTCTAACACCGGAAGAGTATCTTGATAACATCAAACGTCACACCGTAACAGGGTGACTATAAAGATGGGTTCAGTGCTACGAAGGTGTTATGTTGAGGCTCATGGATCAAGAGTGGAATTTGTCAATCCCAATGACAGATAGATATACTCTGGGCCCTCTCGGTGATGTCACATTAAGATAGCTTGCAAGCAAGTGATGTGATCACTAGAATGTTATATCACGGGAACGAGAAAAGAGTGAATGTTGGTAACAAGATCAAACTAGGTATTTGGATACCGATGATCGAATCTCGAACATGTATTATATCATGAGACAAAGGGATTAAGTTACTAGTGTTAAAGGTTCTCACGATCACAGAAGTCATCGTTGAATATGTAGGAGTCAGTATGGATCTCTAGATCTCGCTTCTGATTATTGATCTGAGAGGAGTCTCAATCATGTCTGCATTATTCGCGAACCGTAGGGTGACACACTTAAGTGTTACCGGACACCATTTTGGAGCACATATGTTTTGGACGAAAGGATTGCAAAGCGCAGGAATTGTTTCGATAGAAACTAGAATTGTTTCGGGTGAAATTGCAGAAAGTGGTTCTGCATGTGATATTGAAATGTTGCAAGGGGTTTTATGTGAATGTTTGTTAATTAAAGTAATTAACAAAATTCTGAATAAATTTAATAAAAGAGTTTTATTAAATGAGAGAGCATTAAACTTAGATAATTTTAATGCATTTAAAGTGGAGGCTTTAAAAGAGAATGTGAAGGATGGGGGAGGTGAGGGGTCACCCTCCATGAGGCGCTGGCCATGGAGGGGGTACCCCCTCCTCCTATAAAAGGCCCCCCTCTTCCTCCTTCTTCCTCACACCTCCTCGTGAAGGATCTCTCTCCCCCTCTAGAATTATTCCCCCATGGTCTCGGATTAGCGAGATACATGTTCCCGATGGCATTTCGTCTGGAAGGAGTTGCTGCCTCCGCAACATCACTGGAGCGAGGAGGCGGAGGTTGTCTGGTGCTTGAACGTGTGTGTGAGGATGGATGCGCTGCTGATTTGCAGCGCTCGGACTTCCACACGAGCTTGAGATCGGCAAGTGTACGACTACATTAACCACGAGTTCCTACTCGTTAACAAAACTTGTTGTCTTCGAGGGTAAGTTCTCCATGGATGTATGTCCACCTGTTGCTCTTTATCTAGTAGATAGATCTTGGCGTATAGTTCTCATCGTAGGGAATTTTTTGTTTTCTATGCTGCGGACCCAACACAAACACGTCGAGGAGCCACAACATATTTTCCTAATCGCGGAACACCCTCCCATAGAAGTCAAAGCTGACTAGGTCCGTCCACGAGTCCTAGGTGCCACAACCAGAGGGGAACGATCTAGCACCGGACGATGGCCTCTTCCCCGACCTCCTCCATGCCATCCTCGGCGCAACCCTCTATGGTTTCACCTGGCGATTCCATCTCTCAAGCACTAGAAGTAGAAGCCTCTCCAGGCCTTGAGCTATCTCGTTGTCCTACGCTGAGGACATTCTATATGGCCGCGAGAAGATGAAGATGGAGCAATGATGATCTAGGATGGGTAGAAAGATCCCCTCCAGAGTGCCCTAAATAATTCAAGTGGCACTACCTGTTGTTCCCTGGGCGCTTCTTTAACTTCCTATAGCTTTAGCGGCACCAAAGGTGATAGAGCAACAAAACTTCCTGTCAACACGATACCAAATCTACTCTCTTAAAGACCTTGGCAAGACCAAGGTACTAGACCTGCTTCAGGCCCGAGGATGACAGTGGTCCTAAATTGGCAAGGCATTGCCCCACCCGGTCCTCCATGTGACAACACCTTACCCGGGGGCTAATGTCATTCCTGTGGAAATCAGGGGTGCACGGTTCTCCGGGCAGGGACCGGGCTGTCCACAGGACCATAAGGGATAAGCATGACCACTCTCCAATCGACCAGGGCTTTAGGTTCCTCAAAAGGCTAGAGCACCTGAGCATCGTTCATGGTGAGTACAAGCTCGAGAGACCGGGGATGTACCTAACACCATGGGAAGAAAGCCCGAGGTAAGAGGGAACATGTGGCATCAAATGGCTAACCTAGAACTTTAGGCCACCTATGCACATGCAACTACTAGCCCACGCTGGTGGCCAACAGAGCAGCATCACCACGTCGTTGACATGCACACATCGCCTCGCCGCGTGGTATCTCCACCTTGCCGTGTGGTTCTGGCGCCTGTGGTGTCCCCTTACCTTTATAAAAGGAAGACCAAGCCAATAGAGAGAGGGTTAGAGAAGATAGAACTAGCGGGTACATCCCCTGGAACAATCTCTATAATCAGTTCATCATCCACAAGAAAGATAGTAGTTGCAAGATGTAGGGTTTCGCACATTGCGGTCTGAACCTTGGTAAAAAATGTCTTTGTGTGCTTGTGTGTTTTTCTCAACCGCTGATCGATCTCTCCGTACTTTGCGCCCCTGGCCAAACTCAAAAGGGGACCTCCCATCTCTGGTGTCAAAACCTAGGACACGACAAATATGAATTGATTATTAATTATACAATATTAAATCAATTTATGGAATTCTGAAGAAGACTAAGCCATTTATGACGTCATGCTGACATCATCATGATGCGAGAACAGAGGTTGTGTGTTTTGTACCAAGGCTTCTACTAGCCTTAGTGGCTGACGGCTAGGCCTAGAGGCCATGTAGGCTGTCACGCTGGCAAAGGTTGGTCAGCTCCCACATCAGTGCCATGTGGACGCCACATGGGCGACACATTAAATCAACATAACCACGATGTCCTACATGGCAAATGATGATTGTCACCGACGATAGAGGTCACGCTAGCTTGCATGGCTAGGTGCTTTCGACGTGTAAGGATGAGGCAAACCTAAACCTGGTGACGTGGCTAGCTTATGGTCACTAGAGGAGCAGGTATGGCGAGCGGAAGTGAAGCTTGTAGATAGACGACATGTGGCTAGGCTAGCAAGCAAGCGGCCAAGCGGAAACCACCTTGAGCACCAGAAGTTCATCAGGAGCGCGACGAGGTCGAGAGTGAGGCGAGAGGCTGCCATAATTGATGGGGACAGTGGCAGAGCTCGTCGGAGACCAAGGGTGCGATTTAGACAATCTGGTCCACTCCAGCCTACGCTAGAAGTGTCAAATGAACAAGGAGGAAGAGATGATCAGAAATCGAGGGCGTGCTCGGTTGGTCGGGAGACAGACGGGAAAAATGACGCCCCAAGCTCCTGTGAGCTAGGGTTCCAACGGATGAGGACGAGAGGGGGAGATAGGGAAAGTCTATTTTTTACTACCAAATCATTTTCCTTTTTCCTTTTTCACATATTCGATTTTGTAAACCAATTTCAAAAATACGAAAAGGTTTTGTAAACATTTGAATATTTAAGGGCCCTTAAGACTAGTTTGGGCTCGACGTTTTATTCTATTTTACAAAAATCAAAACCATTTGAATAGATTTACATAGAGAGGGAGAGATTAGGGTTCAGGGTTTTACTTATTGTTTTGTTATTTGCATTTTCTTATAAAATATGATGACGCTCACAACAATGCACAATCAACCTTGATTATCATTTAGTAGAACTACGGGTGTTACAGATATATCCCCCTGACGAGAATCTCAACCCGAGATTCATAAGGTAGGAAGAGAGAAAGAAACATGGTTACTCTAAGGATAAGAGGGAACACACCAAACAACACACCGAGGAGCCATGATCAAATTTGGGAATGAGTGTTCAGAAACAACTCTTGAGATGACAAACATGGATGAAATACGTCAAGATAATTGAGGAAACAAAAGGGAAAGGTTTCAAGTTGTTAAATAACTGGTCTTCATAAGGAGTGAGACCAGGGAGTTTGCACTAGAGTTGAAACGTTTGAGGGAAAGATTCCAACAGAGGGAACATGATCACTGACTTCGAGAGGTGACCTTCTACAAGGTAGCTTAAGTAGGGATTTTACAGATTCAGATATACATATCAAAACAAACCAAAGTTGTTGAACTACTTTGAGACATAAGGTTCACTCTTTCGTTTAACAGTAGGGCGAGATGGAAGGAATGGTTTTGGTGGATATGACTCATAAGAGTTGATGGGTTCGTAGCATGGAAAACAAAAAATTTCTACCGCAACAACGAACAAAACCTAGATCTAATCTAGATAAAAGCCAAGATCTAATCTATTAGACATGAGCAACGAGATAGATAGGAACTGACCCTCGAAGATCCGAAAGCGTTAACGAGATTAGATCTCGTGGATGATGTAGTCGATCACTTGCCGATCTCAAGATCGTGTGGACGATCCTTCCGGCGTCGCATTCCAGCAGCGCTTCCGCCGTCGGTCAAGTGGACGATCCTTCTGGCGCCGCGATTCGGCAGCGCTTCCGCAGTCGGTCACACGTGCGGAGTCGAAGCAGACCTTCCTCTCCCCGTTCCAGCGAGCAGCGGAGGTAGTAGATCTTCTCCACGGAATCCCAGCAGCACGACGGCGTGGTGGTGGTGGTGGAGTAGAGAATTCTGCAGGGCTTCGCCTATGCCTGTGCAGAAGAAAGGTGGAGGAGAGAGGCGGCAGAGATTGGAGTTGTGGGAGCAGGGGTTGGAGGGGGCGCCCCTGCCCTTCTATTTAAGGGGAGGAGGCGCGCCTGGGGAGGGGGAGTCCTTGTAGGACTCCCCTCCTCTATGGCCAACGAATTTGGGGAGGGGGGAGGAGTCCTCCTCCCCACGAATCCGTGTCTTGACCCACCAGGACTCCTTGATCCCTATCATGATTTTCAAGCAAACTCCAAGATATCTTCTAGAACCTTCCGGAACATTCCGGAACCTTCTAGAATCTCCATACAAACACTCCGGAACATTTCCTAACTTAGAAAATGATCCCCAATATATGAATCTTATTCTCCAGACATTCTGGATCTCCTCGTGATGTCCCGGATCCATTCCGAGACTCCGAACAACATTCGGTCTCCAACGCATATTCCATATCTACTTAAAACAACTTCGAACCTTAAGTGTGTCACCCTACGGTTTGTGAATATGTAGACATGATAGAGACACATCTCCTATCAATAACCATCAGCGGGACCTGGAGATCCATAATGGCTCCCACATACTCAACGATGACTTCGCGATCGATTGAACCACTTACATACGAAACTAATTCCCTTTGTCTCGCGATACTATACTTATCCGAGGTTTGATCGTCGGCATCTCCATACCCAGTTCTACCTCGTTACTGATAAGTACTCTTTACTCGTTCCGTGATATGTCATCCCTTGTGACCTAGTCACATGCTTGCAAGCTAACTAGACGACATTCCACCGAGAGGGCCCAGAGCATATCTATCCGTCATATGGATGGACAAATCCCAATCTTGGTTCATGCGCTTCAACACATACTTTCAGAATACCTAATGACACCTTTATGACCACCCAGTTACGAAGCGGTGTTTGATGTCATCAAAGTATCCATCCGGTGATGGTGATTAACATAACCTCATGGTCGAAGGATTAGGTTACTATGCATTTGAAAGATTATAGCAATACGAACTTAATGACTTGATCTTTATGCTACGCTTACTATGGGTGTGTGTCCATTACATCATTCTTTTAATGATATAACCTTGTTATTAATCACATCTAATGTCCATGATCAGGAAACCATGATCATCAATTAATCAACAAGCTAGTTCAACAAGAGGCTTACTAGGGACTCTTTTATGTTTACAAAACACACATGTATTAGTGTTTCCTAATAATACAATTATAGCATGGGATGTAAACATTTATCATAAACATAAAGATATAATAATAACCACTTTATTATTGCCTCTTGGGCATATCTCCAACAGTCTCCCACTTGCACTAGAGTTAATAATCTAGTTAAAAAACTTGTGCATTCAACACCTATGGCTTTCTGGTGTTGTATAGACACTATTGCTAGTGGAAAACATAATCTTCGGATCTGACACTTCCAGGTCCGTGTGTATTTGCATGTCCTTGCGTCTCTACGCATTACTCATTCTCCAATGAGATGGCATTGTATAAATTTGGTCCTTTGGTGAGACCTTTAGTTCCTTCGGCTCAAAATATGTTGATATTATCGTCACACAATATATCTTCATAGTATTAGCCCACTTTGAACCACACCTAGTTTGATAACAAACTACTTAACACAAATGCCCTCCTTTGCTGCTACTACAGCAGTTATATACTTAGCCTTTTGTTGTAGTATCCGTCACAATGTCTTAACTTTGGAACTCATCCAAATCCATCATGGAACATCCTTTCCATTACATTGTGCTACCCATAGTCTAAATTGAGATAAATTCAATTTGTATGTTGTGACAACACTAGTATCAATGTAACACTTTACAATGAACTACCTTTAACTATTTGTCACTTATACATGGTATATTCTTAGTTCTTCCAAAGCTCATAAGAATATCTTTACTATTGTCCAATGATTATCTTATGAATCATTCTGGTATATGCTCATAACATTTAGAGCATAGGACATATCTGGATGTGTACATCTCAAAGAATGATTGATCAAAATATTCTTGTGATTTCACCAAGTGTCAAAACAATTGAATCTTGATTCAGTCCTTTCCGTGCGTCAAGAACCTTTCTTGTTGTTTCCATATTGAACTCATTCAACATCATATCTATGTACATTTGGCAAAACTATATTAGCGCCTCAATCTATTCATATAGACATTGATGCCTAATCCTCGAGTTATGCCTAAGTCTTTCATCGAAATGAAATTCTTAACCTGTGTCAATAAAAGATACATTATTTCTAATCAACAATATGTCCTCTACATAATGTATTAGAAATATGTCTCAGCGCTCCCACTTAATTTCTTGCAAATGCAAGCATCTTCATCATCTTCGATGAATTTAAACTCTTTTAACAGTTTCATCATGGTGAAGATTCCAACTCCGCTATGCTTACTTCAACCATTGAAGTTTTGCATACTCTTTTAGCATCCTTTGAATTAACAAAACCCTTTGGATCGTGTCATGTACACGTCCTAGGTAACCGTTCTATTAGAAGAACTTGTTTTGTTTGTTCAACTACCATATACCAAAATATATGTAGTGGTTGCTACATTAATCCGTCCAGACTAAATATCGCTATGAAAGATCAAATCTTATCATAGTCAATTCCTTGAACATTGTCGTAAACTCTTTCCGACATGTCGACTATTTCATAGATTTGAAACATCCATGTCTATTTCTTTATAGATCCAAACACGACCGATAGGCTTCACGCCTTTCCGGAGGGTCTTCAACGTTCAGAAACTTGATTTCTCGTGTATGGAAGCTATCACGGATTCCATGACTTCTAGTCATTTTATGGAGTCAGGGCCCATCATCGCTTCTTTGCATGTAGTCGGTTCATCATTGTCAAAACAATAACGACTTGCTTATCAAATCTTACTATTTGATTCTTACCGACCCACACGGTTCTATAGGAACTCTAATCTCCGAGATCACACCTTTTGTAATCACGAGAGCCATGAGCATTGTGGCCGTCACTGGGACACTTTCCGGCGCTGCGCTACTTAGCACATATAGCTAAGGTTCAACAACCTTATCAAAGTTCTATTGTCCTCCCACTTAACTTTACACGAAAAATTCCTTCTCAAGAAACTTGACGTTCCAAGTAACAAACTCTTTTGTCCTCGGTGTTATGGAGAAATTCCCAACAAATTCTTTGGGATAACCTACAAAGACGTGCTTATCCGACTTTGGTTGTAAACATTTTACTTATGCATAACATACCAAAATTTAAGAAAAGACAATTCGGGTTTTATCCCAAACCATGACTTATATGGTGTCATTTCAACGGATCACGATGGAGCTCTTTTCAGTGTAAAAGCGGTAGTCACTAAAGCTTTAATCTTTAGTATATAATGGCAGTTTTATAAATGACACCTTTGATCTTACCATGTCAAACAAGGTTTCATTACATATCTTGAACACTCCATATTCCTATGGTGTTTTGGGAAATGCAAATCCATGGAACGATTCCTCAAATCTTAGGTGTTTTGCTAAACTTGTAACTCAAACATCTTTGTTTATGATCGAATCATAAACTCTTTATTTTCTTGTTACAATGATTTTCCACTTCATCTTGAAAGTCTTTGAACATTTTTCAAATGTTTCATACTTCTTCCTTATTGAGTAAATATATACATATACTCACTCAAATCTTCGGAGAAAGCATATGAAGTTGAAATCCATCGCCCACGACTACACATAATGGACTATATACATCAATATGTACAAATTCCAATCAGTTAGTCGTCCGCTCCTCTTTTGGCCTACAAACGGTGTTTTAATTATCTCCAGGAAAGTATCACAAGCGTCATTTGATCAAAATCAAAGACTCCAAAAATCCATCAACATGGAGTTTCTTCATGTGTTCCTTTCAATATAATTTAAACGGCGATGTCACTTCGCAAGTGATCTTTCAATCATTTGTCTTGCGACATTTTAGCAATAGTGTTTATGGATGTGATTTCTCCCACTAGACTTGTAAAAGTTCATCCATCCTTTATGGAATACGGTTATTATTTGAACAACCATTGTTCTCGTAATACCGGAACAAAATAACAATTATTAAAAAAAATCATGAAGGCTAGGTTTGATGACAACGAAAAACGCAATAACACTTTATTTGTTTTCGATGAACATCATCACTCATTCTCTTGCTAGTTACTTAGGCCATTGTAGTTCATGAATTGCGTTGTCCTGTATGACACTTCATACCAACCGATTCGGTATCCAATACCGGAGAACCACATTGTTTAACAAGCAAGGAATACAACCATAACATGTATATCTTCTATATACCCAAGTTGGACATCTCCAACCTTATAATTTCTGCCAAATATTTTATAGATTCTCTTTCAGCAATTCCTTTTTCTTTTAAAAGAATCTATCAACATCAATAGTGGTGTCATTCACATGACACATAGTACAAAGTGTGTATAGTCAAATACCAATACCTTTGGACTTGCACTTTGAAGTGGATCACCTATCATCAAATGTTTGGCATTCTTTCAAAAATACATTCTTTAGTAATCTTTTAGTGTAGTAAACATTTTACTTACATCTTCTATTCATCCTTATCATGACAACTTTCATGATCAAGCTGCTATAGCTTATAAAGGTGAATTGCGAGTATAATGTTTCTTTTTCAAAACCTTTTGGAGGATTAGGACGACTAGCGTCTCCAACCTTCACAAATTCTCATCAAATATGAGGACGTATACTCAATCATGTTGTAACCAACACATTGTTTTAGATATCGGAATACCTTTCACATATGATGGTTTCTGAAACATTGCTTTCAGCTCTTAGATAAACTTGATATTAAAAACAATCTTTTGAGTATCAAGAATCATGGAGGCAAACATGATACTTTAGATACTAACATTGGAATTCTTACTCTTGATTTAATACTACTTATTAAACTTCATGGAGTAAATAGAGTTTGCTGAAAGTTTGCAATAGGACTTATAAACTTTAAATTGACATTCAAAACAATACGATACCAGTTCGTAAAGTAAATATCCAGAATTTCTATAGTTCTACTATCTCAACTATAACTAAGCGTAAGGTGGTGAACGGATGCCAATGACTACAACAAACTATGCAAATTCACTTTGATTGTGTTTATGATAAATTGAGTTCGACTAATCCAAATTATAAACGAACTCCCACTCAAAACAACATCCCTCAAGTTGTTTTAGTGATTACATGAACCAAATCCACTACACCAAGTCCGATCATCACGTGAGATGATGTAGCTTTAAAGGCGAACAATCAACATGTTCATCATATCATCCATATGACTCATGCTTTACCTTTCGGTATTCTATGTTCCGAGACCATGTCTGTACATGCTAGGCTCGTCAAGGTTAACCTTAGTTTCTGCATGTGCAAATCTGGCTTGCACCCGTTGTATGCACACGTAGAGTCTATCACACCCGATCATCACGAGATGCTTCGAAACGACGAGTCTTAGCAACGGTGCCAACTAAGGATGAACACTTTATTACTTGATATTTAGTGAGAGGGATCATCTTATAATGCTACCGTCGCGATCTAAGCAATACAAGATGCATAAAGGATTAACATCACAGGCAATTCATAATTTGTGTGATATGATATGGCCTTTTCTTCTTGCGCCTTTGATCTCCATCTCCAAAGCACGAACATGATCTCCATCATCACCAGCATTGCGTCAAGGTCAGTGGCGCCGCTTCATGGTTGTCCATCATCACCAGCAACTATTACAACTACTTGGAATAAAGCTATTACAAGATGAATAGACACGCAGGTCTTAACAGAATTAAAGACAACCATTAGGCTCCTGCCGGTTGCCATATTACAACAAGGATCATTGCATACATCAAATATAATCACAATCACATGATGGCCATATCACATCACAAAACCCCTGCAAAAACAAGTTAGACGCCTCTAATTTTCTTTGCATGTTTTACGTGGTTTGGGGCTTTCGCATAAGACCGATCTTACCTACGAACAAGAACCACAACGTTGATACAAGTGTTGTCAGATGCTCATTGTAAATTGAATCTTAACTATGGTGGGAGAGACAGACACCCGCAAAGCCACTTGTGCAAAGCAAGTTGCACGTCAAGCGTGGAGCAAGTCTCATGTGCGATGACATGTAATGTTAGCCCGAGCCGCTTCATCCCACCTTGCCGCAAGATGCAAAGTACACGCTAAGACACCGATAACAAAAGCATCAACGCCCACAAAAACATTGTGTTCTACTCGTGCAACAGATCTACGCATAGATACGGCTCTGATACCACTGATGGGTTCGTAGCATGGAAAACAAAAAATTTCTACCGCAACAACGAACAAAACCTAGATCTAATCTAGATAAAAGCCAAGATGTAATCTATTAGACATGAGCAACGAGATAGATAGGAACTAACCCTCGAAGATCCGAAAGCGTTAACGAGATTAGATCTCGTGGATGATGTAGTCGATCACTTGCCGATCTCAAGATCGTGTGGACGATCCTTCCGGCGTCGTGTTCCAGCAGCGCTTCCGCCGTCGGTCAAGTGGACGATCCTTCTGGCGCCGCGATTCGGCAGCGCTTCCGCAGTCGGTCACACGTGCGGAGTCGAAGCAGACCTTCCTCTCCCCGTTCCAGCGAGCAGCGGAGGTAGTAGATCTTCTCCACGGAATCCCAGCAGCACGACGGCGTGGTGGTGGTGGTGGAGTAGAGAATTCTGCAGGGCTTCGCCTATGCCTGTGCAGAAGAAAGGTGGAGGAGAGAGGCGGCAGAGATTGGAGTTGTGGGAGCAGGGGTTGGAGGGGGCGCCCCTGCCCTTCTATTTAAGGGGAGGAGGCGCGCCTAGGGAGGGGGAGTCCTTGTAGGACTCCCCTCCTCTATGGCCAACGAATTTGGGGAGGGGGGAGGAGTCCTCCTCCCCACGAATCCGTGTCTTGACCCACCAGGACTCCTTGATCCCTATCATGATTTTCAAGCAAACTCCAAGATATCTTCTAGAACCTTCCGGAACATTCCGGAACCTTCTAGAATCTCCATACAAACACTCCGGAACATTTCCTAACTTAGAAAATGATCCCCAATATATGAATCTTATTCTCCAGACATTCTGGATCTCCTCGTGATGTCCCGGATCCATTCCGAGACTCCGAACAACATTCGGTCTCCAACGCATATTCCATATCTACTTAAAACAACTTCGAACCTTAAGTGTGTCACCCTACGGTTTGTGAATATGTAGACATGATAGAGACACATCTCCTATCAATAACCATCAGCGGGACCTGGAGATCCATAATGGCTCCCACATACTCAACGATGACTTCGCGATCGATTGAACCACTTACATACGAAACTAATTCCCTTTGTCTCGCGATACTATACTTATCCGAGGTTTGATCGTCGGCATCTCCATACCCAGTTCTACCTCGTTACTGATAAGTACTCTTTACTCGTTCCGTGATATGTCATCCCTTGTGACCTAGTCACATGCTTGCAAGCTAACTAGACGACATTCCACCGAGAGGGCCCAGAGCATATCTATCCGTCATATGGATGGACAAATCCCAATCTTGGTTCATGCGCTTCAACACATACTTTCAGAATACCTAATGACACCTTTATGACCACCCAGTTACGAAGCGGTGTTTGATGTCATCAAAGTATCCATCCGGTGATGGTGATTAACATAACCTCATGGTCGAAGGATTAGGTTACTATGCATTTGAAAGCTTATAGCAATACGAACTTAATGACTTGATCTTTATGCTACGCTTACTATGGGTGTGTGTCCATTACATCATTCTTTTAATGATATAACCTTGTTATTAATCACATCCAATGTCCATGATCAGGAAACCATGATCATCAATTAATCAACAAGCTAGTTCAACAAGAGGCTTACTAGGGACTCTTTTATGTTTACAAAACACACATGTATTAGTGTTTCCTAATAATACAATTATAGCATGGGATGTAAACATTTATCATAAACATAAAGATATAATAATAACCACTTTATTATTGCCTCTTGGGCATATCTCCAACAAGAGTCACATAAGAAACATGTAATAAGAAAAAAACCAAAATCAAAGTTATTCTTCAAACACGTTTGAAGAAAACGAAGGAAACTCCTTATTAAGCCAGGACTAGCAAAATCCTTGCCAAAGATATTGACATCACTTTACACCACTGATGAGTGCATTTTTGCAGCACTTTTAAGCATAGATTTTGCACAATTACTCACTCATTCTGTGCTCCATATAGCCATTACTATGCCTTATATGCATGATTACAAGTTCTTATCATTTTCATATGAGTGTTGCACAACTATTAGTTTTTATTAGGATTTTATTACTTTTCCTTGTCTTTGACATGTGTGTAGGCGTTATGGATGATTATGAATAAAGTAAGGCAAAGGGGGCAAAGAGAGGGAAATATGGAAGTGCTACGGGTACCAGATTTAGCCATATGAGGGGTAGAAAAAGTGAATTTTTCCATCAACTCCAAATTAAGATCCAAGTCCATGGTGTTGTATCTCTTGTCCATATGAATCAAACGAGCCGAAGAAAACCCAAATTCGAGTTTGTATGAAGAAATGGCGGCTAGTATACGACGGAAGTCAAACACTTTAACGACCAGTGGTACGGGCGCGTGTGCTCGTACGACACGCCTGTACCACGAGTTTTGGGCGTAAAAAACCATCAAAACCGACGTGTTTCTTCATGGAATTCTCCCCCACTAGTCCCTAGTGACAGGTTCGCAGCATAGAAAACAAAAAATTCCTACGATAAGAATACCAATTGTGCCAAGATCTAATCTAGTAGATGCTAGTAACGAGTAAGAGGGTAACCAGAAATACTAACCCTCAAAGATCGAAAGCCTTTTACGAAAAATGATTTCGTTATTGATGTAGTCGATCACTTGAATATCTCAAGATTGAGTTGTAGAGTGACGTAAACCAGCAGCGCATCCGTCCTCGGGCACATGTCCGACTCCCAACAACCTCCACGCCTTCACTCTAGCAGAGCAGTGAAAAGAGTAGATAAATCTTACTCTAGAGAATCTAACATAACATGTAATTCGCTAATCCGAAGCCATGTGGAATTGCTAGAGGGGGAAGAGAAGTTTCATGAGGAGGTGGTGCAGATGGAGAGGAGGAGAAGGCCTCCTTTTATAGGGGAGGGGTCAGCCCTAGGGGCCATGGTGCCGACCATGGAGGGTGTCCCCACCTCTCCCTTCATTCATGTGGGTGGACACTCCACACACATGAATTCTTCTCCACTCATATGCATTAATTACCCATTAGCATAAATCCATTTTCTCTTTAAATAAAACTATCTTATTTATTTTATTCAGAATTTTGTTAATTACTTTAATTAACAAACATTTGCATAAAACCCCTTGCATTGTTTCAATATCACAGCTAAAACCATTTTCAGCAATTTGACACGAAACACTTCCGGTGATGATTATCGAAACAATTTAAACGCTAACAAAAATATACTCGGATATGTTTTATCTACCACTTAGTGTCAGAGTACCTTAAGTGTGTCACCCTATGGTTCACGAATAATGTAGACATGATAAAGACACTTCTCATATCAATAATCAGAAGCGGGACCTATTGATCCATACTGACTCCTGCACATTCAACGGTAACTCTTGTGATCGTGTGAACCATCAATGTCGTATCCAATTTCTTCCTTCTCGCGATAGTCCGAGATCCGATCACAGGTATCAACCATACCCTAGTTTGATCTCGTTCCCGACAAGTACTCTTTACTTATTCTGTGATACAACATCCTTGCGACCTAGTCACGTGCTTGCAAGCGGTGTTGATGTGATATCACCGAGTGGGCCTGTAACTACCTCGGTGAATTACGCTCTTAGTTAATGCCTGGATGAACGAAAGTGGTTAAAATAGTATGGTGGGGCCCAGGGCCACTCACGGTAGACCTTTCGGCCGTCCTAACCACTTTCAGACAACGGGACAAGAACGAGCGGCGTAATCGGCAGGTGAAGGGATCAACTACATACACAAATGAGTATGTATGCAAGCCACATACAACAGTCCTCAGAGCCATTCCATCTAAAAGAAATAGAAATATTGCAACGCCATACGGCAAGATCCAAATGTCCTAGATAGATATAATAATTTAGGATAGCTCCTCATACATCACACATCAGAGTATCAGGCGGAAGCGGAAAACAAGATCCGAGTACGGATAAGAAGCAGATTGGCATAAGATGCCCCATAAATAAACACATCCCGCCCACAGATCTCACGGATCCCCGTTCCCGGAATCTCTACACCGAATGATCGTTGCCAACATCATCTGTCTCTTCCACCCAGTATCCATCCTGCGGGTACACCTGTTCATCTGAATCAAACAATTTATGGTGTGAGACCCTAGGGGTACTCAGCAAGTCTTTATGCCGCTAAAGGGGACACAACCTGGGGTGACGCAATTTCAGCAAAAGATAATACCTAACAATTCTACAGATACTCGGTAACCATCCGCCTAACCAATGATAGACGGATGTCCATGAATTAAGAACAACAGTTATAACAGTATAATTAACAGATCCATCCTCCTCCTCGCTTACCAACGAGGAAGCGGACGAACAACCCCCATCATCCGTTGGCAGTTTTATTAACCATTCCATGAGTATTGCACTATTTACTAGTCAAGTACTTAGTCAAATTAAAAGCGGTACTTTAGTTATACTTGTCTATGATCAAGAAACTATGCTCCAAGTCGTCCATAACCGCGGACACGGCTTTCAGAAAGATTTACCCTGCAGGGGTGCACGAATAGCAACACACACTCGATCAACCTCGGAAAAACCAAATCAAAACCCAACGAGGCATTGACGACAAAGCAATCACAGGATTCAGAAAGATTTCAGGGGGCCACCCCATTAAGCTACCCGCGACGAAGTTGGCCGGCTCCGAGACGGACCCAAGGTTTGTGTCAATGGCTGTAAACGACTGGGAACCCAAAAGTGTGACTGGGCCTGTCGATACCGCGAAAACATTCCACGATCCAAAACAGTACAGGTGCTCCACGCACAATCTTAATAAAACAGTAACATGGCATAAGTACATGATAGTAATAAAGCCCCAAACTACTTTGTGGCCCCAAGAAATAAGAATGAATCAAGCTCTGGCTCAGGGGGGTCCATAAGGCCTCCCGGATGTGGATAGTGCGAATAGTCAAGGAACAGGAATCAAGTACTCGGGGTCCTACGGGACACAAGTGAGCATGAAAAACCAAATAGCAGATATTGCTCACCGGTGCCTCTTTCATTAGTTATCCCATTACTACTCAGGTTATGTTGTTTAGGTACCTCGTTATTCACCAGACACTCACATACCCTACACATGCTTTTCTATGACTCGCATGGCTCAAACAACTCCTGTAGTAATGGCTCATGGGATAGAGGAACAAGCTTCGGTGGGGTTTAAAAGTAAAGGCTATGCAGTACTTGGGGTTCAATTTAATGCAACCGCGACTCAATGATGCAAGAATAAGATAGAGGCAATAGGTACTGTATGTATGCAAGCATGTGGTAGTGCTTGCCTGGCAGCTCAGTTGAAGCGAGAGATGGATCTGGGTAGTACTCCTGTGATTCCTGGTAATTCTCCTGCTGGGCGTCTATTCGAAGAAGAACCAAACAAACAAGGGCCAACATAAATAAAGTGCACAAGCATAGGAAATAAAATGCGACAAGCAAACAAGCATGCCATGATGAATGATGCACAATTTACATGGCATTAAAGTAGCATGGCAAAGGTGAGGGGTGGATACAAGAAATTACGCATTTTGGCATTTATTTAACCAAGTTTTATTGTCATAACAGTTCAGATTTTTAATAACAACATGATGCATGCTTCAATTCAGAACAAGGAATGCATAGATAGAACGGGCTCATCGCGCTGATCGATTTAGACATACAAATTGCATTTTCTTTTTCTTTTATTTTGGTTTACCCATGGATTTCGTTTTGAAACTGTTTTATTAGATGACGGAGAGAAAGTTTTACCAAACCCTACAGGGGGTCAGGCTCAACCCGCAGACGCACCGCCAGTTTAAGAGATCCAGCAGGGGATCAGGCTCAACCCGCGGACGCGCCCCCCGCTCTGCCTGCTCCACCAGTTGAAGTCCCTGCCATTTTGAACCCGTCCCAGGTTCCGTCATCCTTGGATCCAGGCAGAAGGCCGGAGGATCGAGTGCAAGATGGCGCAGAGGCAGCAACCATGGGGGCTGCCAAGGGCTGTTGCTCGTCTTTTGTCGAGTGTCTCTGCACCATGTGGTGCGATAGCTTTTAGCAGGGCGCAAATGTAGGAAGGCTCTTCTGAACAGCGTCCCTTTCACTTCATGTGAAAGTAGCACAAATTAGATAAATAAGAATAAGAATAAGCCATTTTCATAACACAGTTCTGAATCAACCAATGAGCCATGCTATTCCCAATGCGGAATTTGATGGGCCTTCGAATCAGGAACATTTAGGCGAAGAGATAGTAGCATGTTACAGTAATGCATTTTGTGGACCCCAAACATCAGAATGTATCAATAAGAAGGGTGAATCACTTCTAAGTCCAATGCTAGGATATGTAGACCTTGTATGCTTCCCAAACGCACAAGCATCACACACAAGTATGCTCTTGTCCACCTTATGAAACAAATAAGGATACATACATCCTACTCTTATTTGAAATGGATAGCCCAAACGAAAATGATGTAGCAAGATCTCTGCTTCAGGTCCTCTAGCAATCATAGACAATGTGACATCCACTTGAGAAACCACAACCCCTTACGCCTGATTCCAGACCCAATCCTCTTCCCAGTGCCCTTCTCCTCAAATAAACTATAATCCTAGTAAAGCTAACGGTCCGCCGCATGGCTACAAAGATATGTGAGAGAAGGAGTTGCACATGTAAACTGAAGAAATGAGGGATTCATACCAGAATAGTGGTCAAACTATCAAGGACCAAGTTCAACTGCCCGATTTCTAGAATGATCGAGACTGAGAAGGGATTATTTGTCAAATTTGGAGTTATAAAACAAAATTAATTAATTAATTAAGGAAAAGGGCATTTTAATGTAACTTTAATCATCTCGAAAATTTAAAGTGTTCAAATGATATTTTGAATGGCATATTTGAATTCCTCACATTTTTCTGATTCCAAATCATATATTACTTGTATTATTTGGATTTGTATTCTAAAAATTATTTGAATCTGATTTGAATTTGAATTTAAATCAAATTTGGAAAAGGTTTAATTAAAAACAGACACAGGAAAATACTTTTGTCACCCAGGCGAATCTAGGCACAGCCACTGACGGTGGGCCAGCTGCTGACTGGGTGAAACCCACGCACGGAAACCTTTTTACACCGTGGCTCTGCCTAGCCACCGAGGTTGACAGATGGGGCCGTCGGGTACGGGCCCACGCGGCAGTGGGGTTAGCCCTAGAGGCTGACGGGTGGGGTGCAAGCTGGACCGCGGGTTACAGCCTGAGAAAGCAGAGGGGCTTTCTGCAATAATGTTTGAGCGGCTGGCAGGTGGGGTCTCTAGGAGCGCGGGTTGCGAGCGAAATAAAAAGGGGGGCTTAATGTAAATTACCACGGGCCCGGTACTGTTCTTCGTGTTCATCGTCTGACGAGAAATCGGCGCGCGGCGCGGGGCGGGGGATCGAACCCGGGTCGCGGGCGGCCGCGCTGAGGGGCGTGACCAGTGTGGTAGGCTAGGGGAGCTGTTATGAAGGGGTTGGGGGGCCTAGCTAAGGTTTTGCGCGACGCGGGGAGGTTGCAGACGGCAGAAAGCGGCGCGCACTGAGAGCGTTCGGCGATTTGAGCGGCGGCGCTAGACGTCGGCGAGGCAGAGCATGTCAGGGTGGTCGAGGGACTCACCGCGGGTGGGCTGGTGTGGTCGGATCGGGGAGAAGCGCGGCGGATCGATGACGACGCAGACGCTCTGGCGGCTAGGGTTTCGTCGGGACGGCGCGGTACTAGCGCATCTGGGGACTCCCTTCTTCACGTTGGCGTGGACAGGGTGATGCATTGGCCGTCCTTGCTCTCCTCGGCCTCTTCCACGACGAGCACGCCGGCTAGAACGGAGAGGAGCAGAGGTAGACAGCGGCGACCGGCGGCAGGATCTGGGCGTCGGGGAGGAAGAAGGGGAAGAAGAGGGCCGGCTCGGGGCGGATCTGGCGATGCAGGAGACGTGTGAGAGGAGGAGAAAGGGAGGGAGAGGAAGGAGGGTTGCCGTGTGGGCACGGGCAGGTAAAGGTGGCCTCGCCTTTTCCTCCTTCTCCTCGAGCACGTGGGCGAGCTGGGGCTCGTCCTGGGGCAGGTAGCGGCAGAGGGGAGGGGCTGCAGGTGGGGCCGAGGACGAGAGGAGGCAGGTGGGGCTGGCTCGGCCGGTAGAGAAAGAAAGAGAGGAGAGGGGGTTAGCTCGGGCTAGGGTAGATGGGGCTCGGGTTAGGGCTTAGCTAGGGTTAGATAGAGGGTTTAGGGTTAGCTGAGGTGGGCCAGGGAGAGAGAAGGGATCAGGTGGTGCTCATGGGAGAGAGAGAGATAGAGAGAGAGAGGAGAGATCAATGTTAGGGTTTAGTAGAATTAGGGTTAGGAGAAAATTAGAGAGAGGAGCTAGGTTTAGGTTTTATTAGGTATTTAGATTTTAATTTTTGTTTATGAGGCCATACCAAGAAGGAACATGGAGCTTGATCTAGCTTGAGCTAATGTGGAAGAGAAACAAGAAAGAAAGAGGAAGAAAAAGATAGGTGGAAAGAGTCTCATATGATCATGCATGTAGAAAATAAAATAAAAGAAAGGGATGGGGGTGAGGATATGGGGATGGTGGAATGGAAGGAGATGGTTCACAAAGAAATAACCACTAAAGTCAAAGGCAAAAACCCATGGGATAAAAGGTGGTGGTACTTTTGCATGGCCCATGCAAAATAATAATGCCATGATTTATTTTGTGAAAACAATAATAATATGATGGCATTATTCTTATGCATTTCCCATAAGTGGAATAAAAGCCAAGCAAAGGATAAGTAGGATTGGATCCACCCCACCACATGAGCTAGGGTAAAATCAAAAGAAAATAATTGCAAGCTCATGGACTAGTAGGATGGTGGAATTATAAAGTGGTGAAAAGAAAAGATAATGGAGGTTAATAAAAGATATGCCCCCAACTCAACTTGGGCATTTAAACAATATATCCATAACCAAATACAATATCAAGAGGCAAATACAATTTATAATGCATATGAGAGAAGAACCAAAAGAAAAGGGGTTTTATATGATGCTCAAATGCAAGGTGGCATGATGACATGAGCATGATATAATTATGATGCAACCATTATATATATGAAGTAGCCAATATCTTACTAAAACAAGTAGCATTACAATTGTTAGACAATTGGGATGCTACAGGGCCCAGAGTATATCTCTCCGTCATTAGGATGGAAAAATCCCACTCTTGATCCATGAGCCTCTACATAACACTTCTGTAATACCTGAACCCACCTTTATAGTCACCCTATTACGGTGTGACATTTGGTATTATGAAGACACTCTTCCGGTGTTAGTGATTGACATGATCTCATGGTCAAAGGACTAGGAATACTTCGTATGTGTTTGATGTAGCAATGTAAACTTAATGACTAGATCGTATCGCCAAATCTACTTTGGGTGTATGTTCATCGTATCATTCTTCTAATAATATGATCCCCTTACTAACAACATCCAATGTTCATGATCAGGAAACCTTGATCATCTATTAATCAACGAGCTAGTTAAATCAGAGGCATAACTAGGAACTTTGGTTTGTTTATTAAACACACATGTATTAACTTTTCCGATTAATATAATTCTAGCATGAGAAATAAACATTTATCATAAACATGGAATAATATAATAACCATTTTATTATTGCCTCTCGGGCATATTCCCTCCAGTCTCCCACTTGCCCTAGAGTCAATAATCTAGTTAAAACTTGCACATAACACCTATTGCTCTCCGGTGTTTGTTCATACACATTGCTTGTGGTAAACCTAATCTTTAGATGACATGGGTATGCCCCACAGGCACATAGGTTTAGCCTATACGATGCATCCCAGGATAAGCCCACGGGGAAAATGGAGCCCAAGAAGGTTCGGGTGGCCCAAGTCCAGGAAGATGTGAATGATACGTTGTAAACGTATCCATAATTTTTGATGTTCCATGCTTGGTTTTATCTACTTTCTTGTGTTTTGTCCACACTTTGGAGTACTTTTCATATGATTTCTTGGACTAACCTATTAACAAGAGACACAGTGTCAGCTGCCTGTTTTCTGCTGTTTTTGGTTCCAGGAAAGTCAGAAAATGAATATTCTCGGAATTGGATGGGACAAAATCCAAAGTCATTATTTTACCGAGGGACACCTGGAGCCAGAATATGAAATAGAGAGGGGCTGGGGCCCAGCCACACCACCTGGCCACGCGGCCAGGCCTGGCCCGTGCCAGGGGGTGGTCTGGCCGCCCCAGGCACCCCTCGGCCTCTCCTTCCGCCTATATATTGCCTCTGATACGGAAACCCTAAGTACCCGATCAAAATTCCATGAAAGAGTATGTAGCCGCCATCATCTCCATCCCTAGATCGGGAGGGATTTGAAGCTCTTCCCGGCACCCTGCCGGAGAGGGAATTCACCCTGGAGGCCTTCTTCATCATCATGCAAGCCTCCAGTGTGATGCGTGAGTAGTTCATCTCTGGACTACTGGTCCATGTAGTAGCTAGATGGCTGGTTCTTCTCATTTGTGCTATCATGTTTAGATCTTGTGAGCTCCGTTCATGATCAAGATCATCTATTTGTAATTCTGCATGTTGTGTTTGCAGGGATCCGATGGATATTGAGATGCTATTTTAGATTGATTATTGATTCTATCATGTCTTTGTTATTTGTGATCTTGCATGCTTTCCGTTATTAGTAGCTATCTTGTCCAAGTAGATGCTAGCAACTCCAAGAGTTAGTATTTATGCTCGATAGTGGGTTCATGCCTGTGGTAATCTAGGGAAGTGATAGAAATCTCTAAGGTACTAGATGTGCTGTTGCTACCAGGGAGAAAACAATAATCCTTTGTTCATAGAACACTCGTATTGTTTACTTTACATGCAATTCGTAATGCAATTATCCATTGCTTGCAACTTAATACTGGAGGGGGTTCGGATGATAACCTGAAGGTGGATTATTAGTCATAGATGCAGTTGGATGACTGTCTATGTATAATGTTGTAATGCCCAATCGAATCTCAAAGGAGTCAAGATGATTAGTATATGCTTGTATGCTTTCTCGATGTTTGTCAATTGCCCCGCTGTAATTTGTTCACCCAGCATGTTATCTATCTTAAGGAGAGCCACCTCTAGTGAACTATGGACCCCCGTCCTTTCTTTTACTATCAATCTACAATCAACTGTTTACTGCTTTGTGTTTACTTTATGCAAACTACTACTTTCTTCCACTCGATACGTTTAATCCTCTGTTTTCAGCAAAACCGGTGAGATTGACAACCTCATCGCAAGTTGGGGACAAAGTTCTATGGTTGTGTTGTGTAGGTCTCCACGTTGCTGCTAGCACCGGTAGTGCGCCCTGCCAACGTTCAGCTAGCAACACCTTTGGGGTGTTTCGTTGCTCCTACTGGTTTGATTATACCTTGGTTTCAAACTGAGGGAAAACTTGCTGCTGTGCTCATCATACCTTCCTCTTGGGGTTCCCCAACAAGCTCGATATATTTTGGGCCATCAAGCTACTTTTCTAGCGCTGTTGCCGGGGAGTCAAGGACATCTTCACAAGGGAGTCCCTCATAACCAATCTCTTTACTTTGTTGTTTTTGTTTTGCTTAGTTTATTTTTGTTTTGTTTGCTTGTTTCTTTATAAAAACACAAAAAAATTACTTTTACAAGTTTGCTTTCTTTATCAAAAACACATAAAAAATAACTACTCTTCAAAACACTAAGTTGTGTGACTTCACTAGCGCCAACAACAATGATTTTATGAGCACACCTATTGCTCCACCTGTTCTTGAAGCTACTTTCTTTGAGTTAAAACCTACTTTACTCAATCTTGTTTTGAGAGAACAATTTTCTGGTATTGGTAATGAAGATGCTGCTGCCCATCTAAATAACTTTGTTGAACAATGTGAGAATCAAAAGCATAGGGATATATATGGAAATATCATTAAGCTTAAATTGTTTTCTTTCTCCTTGAGAAGAAAAGCTAAAGTATGGTTAAATTCCCTAACTAGGAATAGTATTGATTCTTGGACTAAGTGCAAAGATGCTTTTATTGGAAAATACTATCCTCCTGCTAAGATTATATCTATGATAAGTGAAATAATGAAGTTTAAACAATCTGATAATGAACATGTTGCTCAAGCTTGGGAAAGAATGAAATCTTTGGTAAAGAATTGTCCCACTCATGGACTGACTGCTTGGATGATCATCCAAACCTTTTATGCAGGATTGAACTATTCTTCAAGAAATCTAGTGGATTCTGCTGCTGGAGGTACCTTTATGACCATTACTTTGGGTGCTGCAACAAAGCTTTTGGATAATATGATGGTTAACTATTCTGAATGGCATATTGAAAGAGCTCCACAAGGTAAGAAGGTAAATTCTGTTGAGGAAACCTCCTCCTTGAGTGATAAGATTGATGTTATTATATCTATGCTTGTTAATGGGAAAGCCCATATTGATCCAAATAATGTTCCCTTAGCTTCTTTGGTTGCTCAAGAAGAGCAAGTTGATGTGAACTTTATAAGGAATAATAATTTTGGCAACAATGCTTATGGTAATAACAATTATAGGCCCTACCCTCCTAATGATACTTATGGTTATAATGGTAAACCAGGATTACCTAGTGAAGGAAGAATTTTAGAAGTTGAAAGAGCCACTAAGAACTTCATGCAAATGCAATATGAGCAAAATAAACTATTTACTAAAACTATGGAGGAGCAATCTACCATTTTGAAGAACATTAGCCATCAACTTGAGAGTCTAAATAGGGAAGTTCCTAGTTTACAATTGAAACTTTCTAATGCTGAAAGAAATATATCATCTTTGTTTGAAGCTCAATCTTCATTGATTAATAAAATGGCTGTTAAACCTGAAACTATTGAGAATCCCTTTGCATCTACTAATGCCATACAAGTTAGAATTGTTGAAAATGTTAGGCTATTAGCTGAACTGCATGCTAAGTGGGAAAGAGAAGATGAAATTGCTAGAAACATTAGTGTTTCTACTATCACTACCCCTAGTGTTGAGGCTCGTAATAGCTCTACTACTTTAGATGATAATTATGATTTTGATCTTGATGGTTGCAATATCTCTGAAATTATTAAGTTCCTACAAAAACTTGCTAAAAGTCCTAATGCTAGTGCTATGGATATGGCCCTTACAAAACACATTACTGATGCTCTCATAAAGATTAAAGAAGAAAAGATGTTGGGGATATACTTTTTGGGTATCCTCACAGTTCCTCGCTGACCAGGGGGGCCCACTTCCGGTTAGAGCTTTGCTTCACGGGCGACCCAGTCAGGGAGAAGAGACGGAGTCCAGTCCGGTTACGGGAAGGCCCAGAAGACTTACCGACATAGGCCCATAGTATTACTTGTAGTTCAAGATGTACTCTGTAACCGACTCTTAGTCGTAGCCGGCTGGATCTCTCATGTAAAACC
This sequence comes from Avena eriantha, assembly GCA_910589775.1. Lineage (NCBI taxonomy): Eukaryota > Viridiplantae > Streptophyta > Magnoliopsida > Poales > Poaceae > Avena > Avena eriantha. The sequence goes on along the minus strand of OU342745.1, from coordinate 41,572,222 downwards.
TAGGCCGGATATCTATATAAGTCATCCTAGGGAGAGCCTTTAGGGCAACACAATAGTCTACAATCTCAACTCGCACAGGCGAACCCTTGTAACCCATATTCCGGCTCTGCCGTATTACTGGATTACTAGCAGGAGAAGGATCCATCCAAAGCCGGCGGATTTGAACCTGGGTAAACTTGTGTGCTCACCGTCCTGGAACACCGTACGTCTCACACCCCTCTCTTCCGCACACCTCGAGGACCCCCTCATGGCGTACTTGTCATCAATTCGATGACAGTTGGCGCCCACCGTGGGGCAAGTGAGCTTCAGATCAGCGTTCCGAGCGGAATCCACAAAATCGGAATCGGCGAGACCATCACCGTCGGTCGCATCCTCTACACCAGCGACGTCCCTCTCATCGTCGTTGACGAGACTTGGATTCCAGCTAGGGAAGCTGTGACCACCTACACCATCATGTCTTTTGGCGAGATCGATGTTTACATCGGCTTTGCTGAACCTGCCCCACTCACCCCAGCGGTGATGATAGAGGCAGAATAAACTTCTGGGTCCCCTATGTCCGCGGAGGCGGCAGAGTTTCGGATCTCAGAAAACCCTAATTGTCGTTGTATTGGGAACGGCAGTACCTGAGGAGGTTGGATAGAGGTGTGGGGACTAGCAGGGAAGCTATCGACGGCGTCCGCATGCGGGATTGGATACAAGTGAGCGTAGCGGGACGCAAGAAGTACCCAGGTTCGGGGCCCTCGTGGTGAGGTAAAGCCCCTACTCCTGCCGGATCTGACTATGTGGAATACTCGAACTACAAGTGCTCCTCGAGTTGTATACGCTAGCTACTGCCTTGAATGTTGTATGACCAACCCTTTCTACTGAGGCCTTGCCTCTCCTTATATAGGCAGAGAGGCAAAGGTCTCACTGGCTAGTCCGACAGGCGGGCCCCACAGGCGGGTCCCAGCCGGCTAGTCATCTACAGTATCCAGTATGGCATGTCTTATCAGAGTACGAGCGGTATGGCTGTCGTAGGCACAGTGGACGCCGTGCGAGCCTGTCGTCAGCACATGCCACTGTTCCTGCGTCATCCACGCAAAGTCTTCGGTATGGCCGGGTGGTTGCCAGTCTTGTCACCATACAGGGCGTACCGTGCACTGATACGCACGTCGTCCTGTGTCACTGATTGGGTCCAGCTACACCGCCGTATCCGGCTGCCTCTTGCTGATCCGGCTACCGGATGGTAGCAGACCTGTCCTGCTCTGTCCGGCTGCATCTGTTCAGCCGGACACAATCCGACTGTCTTATTTCTTATCCGGTTGGGGTACCTAGGGATCATCCCCCTGACACTAGCCCCCGAGCGCGTGTGGATTCCGCCCTTAGGCGAAATGTGCGCGCGCTCCTTCTTGTTTTTGAATTTGTGTCCGGCTGAGCTTGGCGGTTGCGCTACCCGTGACGTCATTGCTGACGTCGGCCACGCGCGCACGCGCCATCATTGGTCTGCGGCGGGCAGCGTAACGTCCCGTCGCACGTCGCCTCGGGAAACCGATGTCCAGCGCTTCGGTTCTTGCTCCGGGATCTTCTGCGTATCCTGCTTCGGCACACCGGATCCTGGGCGGCGGTTAGGGTGTGGGTTGCTTGGATGCGCGCCACGTGGCCCCATCGACGGTTGGCCTTCCGGTCCTTTAAAGGGACGCCGTGGGGGAGGTGGTTCCTTTCCTTCGCTCCCCCGATGCAGTCTCCTTCTCCCTCGCGTGCTCCTGCTTCTGCGCTCTTGCCCTCTGCGCTGCCTGCTCGCCGTCGCCGACGCTATGGGCCATCTCCATTCTTCCGTCACCGCTCCTCTCCCTCAGCCGGAAATGGCTGCCGATCGCGGGGCCTGGTGCGGCTCCTCCATCACCGAAGACCAGATCACGAAGTACCACGCCACCCGCGTTCTCCCGTCGGAGGAGGAGGTGGCGGTGCGGTTGGCACCAGCGGGAGAGGTGTCGCCGCACCCGGCGGAGGGGGAGCGTGTCATCTTCCTCTCCCATCTAGCACGCGGGTTCGCCCTTCCGGTGAACCCCTTCCTCTTGACGTTCCTTGCCTTCTTCGATCTTCGCCTCCACCACCTCGGCGCCAGCGCAATCAGGACATTGGCGCACTTCGTGGCGTTCTGCGAGAGCTATCTCGGGATCCAGCCAGATCTCGGGCTCTTCTGCCGGCTCTTCCGAGTCCAGCCGCAGGTGCAATTCACGCAGGGGCCACTAGTCGTCTGCGGCGGCGCCTCCATATACTCCCGCTCGCAGACTGGCTACCCCAAATTCCTTCTTCACAATACGGTATGACTGTGGCAGCAGTCGTACTTTTATGTGAAGAACCTCACCAACATCGACCGGATCAATCTTCCGGCCTTCCAGGACGTCGAGTCCAGCCGGTAGAACTGGGACTTGAAGTTCCACGGAGACAAGGCAGAGACGGATGAGTTGCTGAAGCGCATGCGCTCGCTCATCCACTGTCGGCTGACCGGCCTGGGCGTCACTCTCAGCTGGATGTCCCGGCTGATGATGCTGTTGCAGCAGCGAGCACACAAGAAGTGCTACTACTCCGGCCGGCTGGACCCGACCCGGCTGTCGCGCCGCGATCCCCGCTACCACAACCTGAAGGAGTGGGTGTGGATGATCACCAAGGAGCGACTGCCGAAGAACTGGAAGTTCAGTCTGGCGCCTTATACCCAGGAGAACCGCGCGCCCCGGGTAAGCTCTTCTAACCGGATGCTCTTTTGGTGTTTCTTGTACTTGTTCCTTGTTTTCGTTTGGCTGATCTCTTGTATTCGGCTGATGTTCCCTTGCATCATCCGCGAGGAGGGCGAGGCTCCCCTCGAGGAATTCACGTCCGACTTGCCCAAGCCGCGCGCTCGGAGGTCCGGCGAGGAATCATACGGGGACGGCGATGCCTTCCCCAGTCGGAATGACGAGCCGGCAGCCGACCCGCACGCGGAGGTGCACGAGGAGGAGGCCGCGCCGACCATGGACCCGGCGACGCGCTCTGCGATGGGCGGCGAGGCAGGCGGGAGCGGCTCCAGTCGTTCCAGCTCCCGCTGGCCTGTGACGGAGGAGCCGGCTCCCAAGAGGAGCCGGTCCGGCGCCTTGCCGCCAAGCCGTCTTGGTCGGAAGAAGGGGCTGCCCCTGGTTGTGCCAGGGTACGTTCCTTCTCCCCCCTTTTTCTTCCGGTGCCTTCTGTCTGTTTGCCCTTTTCTTCTTTTTTTGACTTTGGCTTATTTTGCCTTTGCCTTCTCCTTTTTCTCTCTAGCACACTAGTCTCCTTCGGAGCTGCGAGCCCGGCACGAGCGTCGGCCGGGTCGCCGCCCCGGGCCCCAACTGCGCCAACCGGTGCCCCTCCTTCTTCTGAGGCGCAGCCTTCGCCTCCCCCTCGGGCTGAGCCGGCCGTCTCCGCCCAGCCGGAAGGCCCCCAGCCGGAAGCGGAGTCCTCCCAGCCGGAAGGCTCCTCCGTGGGCGCGCGGGGGGCTGCCGGCAAGGAGCTCGTCGTTGTAGGCGACGACAACTCTGACGAGGAGCCCGGGGAGGAATGGCGAACGGCGGTGGTTGCGGCGAAGGAGTCCTTGGCCGTCAACGCCGTGGACGACGATGCTTCCTCTGCCGCCTCGCTGTCGGACCTTGCCGCCACGCTCGAGCTGGCGGTGAAGGAGATCCGGCTGCTAGAGGCCACAGCCGGCGGGAACCGGACGCTGGAGCAGAAGCTTGCTGCCGCCAACGGGACTTCCCAGAGTAATTCGCTTCACCCGTCTTGCTTTTTTTTCTTTTTTTACTGATAGCCGGAATTTCCGCAGCCATCCTCGTGTGCGCTCAGCGCGAGATCGATCGCTTGAAGAAAGCGAACGACCGGCTGAGCAAGTCCAATTCCACTCTGCGGTTGCAGAACAAGGATTGGCACGCGAGGGTGGATGGTCTAGAGGCCACCATCAAGGAGCACGACGCCTCGCTCGCTAGCCGGGCCGAAGCCTTCACCCTTCTCGAGGCCTAGAACAAGGACCAAGAGAAGGAGATCAAACGGCTAGCGGTCAAGGAGAAGGCGCTGGTGGAGGAGCTGATGCAGGTCAGCCACACTGCCAAGGGTGAGTTCCTTTTCCTGTCTTCCTTTCTTTCCGGATCCGGTAGCCGGATCTGACCCTCTTTTCTGACAGCCTTTTACCGCGGCATAGACCTGCTGGCCTACAACCGGCTGCAGGAGAACTGGCCGGGAGCGCAGCCGACGGCCTAGGAGCTCGTCGTCCTTCTTGGCGAGGAAGCCGCCAAGCTTCATCAGGCGGTGTGGGACGTCTTCTCCTTCATGTGGCCGGAGGCTCCGGTTCCGGAGACGATGGCGCAGCTGGCTGCGAAGGTGGGGGAGGTGCCGGCTACGGTGGACCGGCTGCGGGACCTGGCGGCGCGGGCCGGAGCGGAGATGGCTCTGGCCCTCATGCTCTCCTGGTATAAGGACGCCCGCGTCGAGAAGATCGACGGTGGCTTCCGTGCCGGAGCCAACCTCGCCGCCATCCGCCAAGCCCATCCGGAGCTCCGCGGATCCGCCATCAAGATTGCCGACTACGTGGATCCCGACAAGGTGCTCACCGAGTCAGAGTCCGTCGGCACTCCTGACGTGGAGAGCCCGATGCCGCCGCTCGCAGGTGCTGGAACCGGATCAAGCTCCGCGCCTCCTCCGCCACCCGAAGCTTCTGTTGGCCAAGATCTCCCTCGCGATAAGGGTCCTGCCATCTAGTTATCGCCCTGGGATGCCGGGTGTATTTGTCTTGCTTCAGTTATGTTTGAAACTTGTCTGTCTACACCGGTTGTCTCTGATGCCGGGTAACTTATGGGAGCTTCGCCTCCTTTCTGTTTGTTAATATTGACCTTGCTTGGATTTCCTTCAACTTGTGTGCTTCGAATTTTCTTTCAATACTTCGCTGGTTAACTTTATCCGGCTTACTTCGCCCGGCTACGCACCTTTAGCCGGGGGAACTGCACCTCTAGTGGGGGCGCGCGAGCGCACCCACTGGGTGTAGCCCCCGAGATTCGTAGTAGCTGGCGTAGCCAGGTGCTTCGAATCTTCCTTCTTTCCCAATTCTTCTATCTTTATCCGACTAGACTCATCTAAGTCGGTTGCTTTCGCTGGCTGAACACCTTCAGCCGGGGGAACTAACATTCTAGTGGGGGCGCGCGAGCGCACCCACTGGGTGTAGCCCCCGAGATTCGGAGTAGCTAGCGTAGCCAGGTGCTTCGAATCTTCCTTGTCTTCTCTTGCTCTAGCCCTTGCCCTCACCTGGGCTCCGGACGGCCGGCTAAACGCCTTTAGCCGGTTGGGAACTACAAGATTCCACCGGGGGCGCGCGAGCGCACCTAGTGGGTGTAGCCCCCAAGATTCGGAGCGCTTGATGAAGGCAAGGACTTCGAATCTTCTTTCCTTCTCCTGATTTCCGACTCGAGTAGTCGGACAAAATGTACATACGCATACACACATGTCCACATACGTTAGTAGGTTAGTCTGCCAAATTGTAGCCGGAAAACGGCTTGTTTTTTCGAAAACTGGCTTGTCCCTTTCTAGACACTTAGTCGCTTTCCCGTGCACTCTGTTGTTTTCGCTGCTTCCTTGCCGGGCAGCCGGGTTGCGGTCTGTAGCTGGAATCGAAGGGAGATGACAGTACATTGTACACGGTACTAATGGCTTAGCAGCTGGATTGGTTTGAGCTAGATGCAGGGCCGGGACACCCGATCTGTCGCGTCTCCTCCCCGTTTTTTGTGTGGGATGCCTCGGGGTTTTGCTCTTGCTAGCCGGACAGCCGGGTTGCCGTCTGTAGCTGAGACGAAGTGTGGGCCTCTGACATCATCACACACTACTTAGCCGGTTTGTTGACTTAGCAGGCCGGGTCAGCCGGCGAGCCCCCGGGTAGGGGTTGCCGGAGCCGGAAACTTTGAACCGGAAAACAAGTGCACACACATTTCTAGCAAGGAGCCCCCGAGATTCTCGTAGGGGTCCACATTTTTCATTCATAGGGTTTTCGGGATACATACACTGCCTGGCGACTAGGTGTAAAACGGGCACAGCAGGGCCGCGTTCCAGGGACGCTCGGTCTCCTCATCTGATTTGTCCATCTTGTTCTTGCGCGGCTGCTACGCGTCGATGAGGTAGTAGGAGTCGTTGGGCAGCACCCGGCTGATGATGAAGGGGCCCTCCTAGGGTGGCGCTAACTTGTGCATGCCCTTCGTGTCTTGCACTAGCCGGAGAACCAGGTCGCCCTCGTGGAATGCGACTGGGCGGATATGGCTTGAATGGTAGTGACGTAGTCGCTGCTGGTACAGGGCTGATCTGGACAAGGCCAGCTCGCGGGCCTCCTCCAGGAGGTCTACTCCGTCCTTCCGCGCCTCCTGGTTGGCTTTTTCATTGTAGAGGAGCTTGCGAGGGGAGTCGAACTCGATGTCGGCGGAGAGGACGGCTTCCGATCCATAGACCAGGAAGAATGGCGTGTAGCCGGTTGACCTATTCGGCATGGTGCGGAGGCTCCACAACACAGCCGGAAGTTCTTCGATCCAACATCCGGGTGAATGCTCCAATGGCTCGATGAGACGTGGCTTGATGCCGGCTAGCACCAAGCCGTTTGCTCTTTCGACTTGCCCATTGGATTCGGGTGCGCGACGGAGGCGAGGTCCAGTCGGATGCCCTTGTTGCTGCAGAACCGGGCGAAGGCCCCCTTGGCGAAGTTCGTGTCGTTGTCCGTGATGATGCTATTGGGGTAGCCAAAGCGGTTGATGATGTCGGTGAAGAAGGTAACAACCGTCGCTCCATCCAGCTTCTGGATAGGCTTGGCCTCGACACTTCGTGAACTTGTCCACCGCCACCAGCAGGTGGGTCATGCCCGCGCGTGCTCGCTTGAAGGGACCGACCATGTCAAGGCCCCAAACCGCGAAGGGCCAGGTGATCGGTATGGTCTTGAGTACCGAAGTTGGCATGTGCCTGAGCTGCCCGAAGCGTTGGCACCCGTTGCATGCGCGGACCAGCTGCTCAGCGTCCTCGAGGGCGGTGGGCCAATAGAAACCATGGCGGAATGCCTTGGCGACTATCGCCCTTGACGAAGCGTGTGCCCGCACTCGCCCTGGTGGATATCTTTGAGTAGCCGGTAACCCGTGTCCACATCGACACATCTTTGGAAGATACCGGATACGCTGCGCTTGTACAGCTCGCCGTTTATGATGGTGTCTGTGTGCGCGCGACGCTGGATTTGCCTGGCCTCCACCTCGTCGTCCGGGAGTTCTCCATTGGCGATGTAGCTCATGAAGGGATGTGCCTAGGATGGCACTTCCCGGATGACGAGGACGCTCATGTTCTCCGGCTGACGGATGTCGGGGGGTCGTCCGGATGGCGTACCCGGGACTGCAGCCCCCGAGCCACTAGGCGAGCCAGCAGCCCCCGGGTCTTGCGAGCCGGAAGGCACTGCCTGGCCGGAATTGGTGCTTCGAATCTTTTTCTTCGGCGGTTCTGCCGGCTCTGCTTCTGCTGTTCCGTCAGCCGGAATGCTTCCTGCCCATACGATGGAGTCTGATTCTGGTGATGGGTTGATGGATGGCTTGCGCAGGTGCTCCAGGGAGACCCCTGGTGGGATAGCCTGCCTGGTGGATCCGATCTTGGAGAGCCCATCAGCTGCCTCGTTGTTGACGCGGGGGATGTGGTGAAATTCGCACCCATCGAAGGAGGCGCTGAGCTTCTGGATGTGGAACCGGTAGAGAGCCATGTTTGCATCTCTGGCATCCCATTCTCCGAACACCTGCTGCACCACCAAGTCCGAATCACCGAAGCACAGGATCCGGTTGACACCGATCTCCTTGGCCAGCCGGAGCCCGTGCGCCAGTGCCTCGTATTCGGCTCCGTTGTTGGAGGCTTTGAAGTGGATCTGCAGCACGTACTCCAGCCGGTCTCCTTTGGGCAAGGTGAGCACGATGCTGGCTCCCAAGCCCCCGAGCATCTTCGACCCGTCGAAGTGCATTCGCTAGTGGTCCGAATCCGGAACCGGTGGGAGGTACTGGGTCTCGGCCCAGTCGACGAGGAAGTCCGCCAACGCCTGCGACTTGATCGTGAGCCGGGGCTCGTACTGGATGGAGTAGGCGACGAGCTCAATGGCCCACTTAGCGACTCGGCCGGTGGCGTCCTTGTTGCCAATGATTTCCGAAAGGGGTGCAGTGCACACGACTTTAATCGGGTGCTCCTGGAAGTAGTGCTTGAGCTTCTTGCATGCCAGGTACACGCCGTAGCACATCTTCTGGTAGTGGGGGTAGTTCCACTTGGAGAGGGAGAGGACCTCATTGACGGGTCTCTGAACCGGCTGAGCCTTGCCTTCCTCGGGGCGCTCCACCACCAGGACGACGCTGACGACCCGGCTGATGGCTGCTATATAGAGCAACATCGGCTCCTTGCTAGCCGGCGTGGCTAGAACCGGTGCTATGGATAGCATGCGCTTGAGGTCGTGAAACGCGGTGTCGGCTTGCGAAGCCCAGGAGAACTTGTCCGTCTTCTTCATCAGCTGGTACAACGGGAGTGCCTTCTCCCCCAGCTGGCTGACAAAGCGACTGAGGGAAGCCAGGCATCCGGTGAACTTCTGGACCCCAAGCAGGTTCCTGGGTGGCTGCATCCTCTCGATGGCCGCGATCTTCTCCGGATTCGCCTCGATACCTCGTTGTGATACGAGGAAACCGAGTAGCTGGCCGGACGGTACTCCGAAGACTCACTTCTCCGGGTTCAGCTTCATCCGGTACTTGCGGAGGTTGCCAAATGTTTCTCCCAAGTCCTCGAGGAGGGTGCGCTTCTCCTTGGTCTTGGTGACCACGTCATCCACGTAAGCGTGCACGTTGCGGCCTATCTGCGAGTGCAAGCATTTCTGCATACATCGCTGATAGGTGGCGCCTGCGTTCTTTAGGCCGAAAGGCATGGTTACATAGCAGAAAGCCCCGTAGGGGGTGATAAATGATGTATTAATCTGATCAGTCGGGTTTAGCCGGATCTGATTGTACCCGGAATAACAATCTAGAAAAGACAACAAATCACAGCCGGCCGTGGAATCGATGACTTGATCGATACGGGGCAAGGCGAAGGGGTCTTTCGGGCACGCCTTGTTCAGGCTGGTGTAGTCGATACACATGCGCCAGGTCTTGTTCTTCTTCAGCACCAGGACTGGGTTCGCCAACCAGTTCGGGTGGTACACTTCCATGATGAACCCAGCTGCAAGGAGCCGGGTGATCTCGTCACCGATTATCTTTCTCTTCTCCTCTGCGAACCGGCGCAGAGGTTGCTTGGCCGGCTTGGCATCCAGACGCACGTGAAGCGAGTGCTCGGCGAACTCCCTCGGCACACCCGGCATGTCCTTGGGGGACCATGCGAAGATGTCCCGATTCTCATGGAGGAAGTCGACGAGCGCGCCTTCCTATTTGCTGTCCAAGCCGGCACCAATGGTGACGAACTTAGTCGGATCGGAGGGGTCGAGCAGGATCCTCTTCGTCTCCTTTTCCGGCTAGAAGGCTCCTTCTCCAGCCGGTTTGCTGCTAGCCGGAATGTCCTGCTGGGCCATGGCCACATTGCGCATGATCACACGCTTCTCTTCGACTATGATGAGGGCCTCTGCTAGTTTGGAACCAGCCGAGGGGCACTCCATCGACCGCCTGAAGCAGCCGGTGACGGTGATCACAACGTGGGGTCCCGGCATCTTTGTCTTGAGGTAGGCGTAGTGGGGGATGGCATGAACTTGGCGAGGGCGGGGCGCCCGAGGAGAGCGTGGTAGGAGCTCGTCAGATTTACCACCTCGAACTAGATTGGTTCGCGGCGGAAGTTCTCCTCAGTTCCGAAGATGACGTCTAGCTGGATTTTCCCCAGCGGGGCGCAGGCTGGCCCCGGCAGTACACCGTGGAACGTCGTGGTAGTCGGGCGCAGGTCGCTTTCGCGAATGCCCAGCTTCTCTAGCGAGGACTGGTAGAGGAGGTTGAGGCTGCTGCCTCCATCGATGAGGACGCGCGAGAATCGGCAGGTGCGCGTGTTGGAGACGATGAGAGGGTCGAGCACCATGGCGTAGCCCCCGGGAGTCGGTAGATGCTCAGGCTGATCTGCCCGGCTCCAGGTGATGGGGGTTTCCGACCAGTTCAGGTACTGGGGGACCAGAGAGACGATGGCATTGACCTCCTTGGAGCGTCGCCTGCTGCTGTGCTTGTCGTCCTGCTCCGTCTCGAAGATGTGGTAGGCGGCGTGCGGCTGGGGGTAGCCGTTGTTGTTGTTGCCGCCGTTGCCGCCGTTACTGTCATTGCCGGCTCCCCTAGCCGGTGGTGGAGGTCCACCCGGTGGGGGAGGTGGGGGACGAGGCTGGTTGCCCTGGTCCTTTAGCTGGCGGGTCCAGCTGCAGTTCCGGGTGGTGTGCGTAGCCTCTTGAAGGGATCGCTATGCCACTTGCATGGGCCGTCGAACATCTGGTCGAAGGTGAGCCGTGGCTTCTGCCTTCTTGCCTTGTTAGCCGGTGCGTCGGGCGTGCCCTCCACAACATTGACCTGCCGTGCGTGGTAGCGAGGCTTCTGCTGTCCAGCCTGGCGGTCCCAATGGAACCGGTTGTCGTTGCCGTGGCGCTTGGAGGATCCGGCTTCTCCAGCGGGATTGCTGGGTCGGTCACGAGCTGGCTCCGTGGGAGTCAGACGCCCGTCCACGTTTACTCAGAGGGGCTTCTTCATGGCGGCATCCGCCGTGGCGTACTGGTCTGCAACCGTCATGAGCTCCGCCATGGTTTTCGGCTCATCACACAGTAGCCGGTGGCGAAGCATGGTGCCCTCTCGGCAACCCTCGATGAAGAAACTGATGGCTTGGCTCTCCAGGATGCCCTCGCAAGTATTGCACAGCTCCGTCCACTTGGCGAGGTACTCGTGGTCGCCCTGGACGCACAAGGCCAGGTCGCGCGGGCGCCCTAGACGCTTGTACGTGCCGTTGAAGTCGCGGACGAACACCTTCTGGAAGTCAGGCCAGGCGTTGATGCTGTTGGGCGCAAGGCTATTGAGCCATGTCCTTGCCGACCCGGTTAGCATGAGGGGGACATAGCACACGGCTGTGCGCTTGTTCCCGTGGGCGATGCCGACTGCCGTAGCGTAGTCGGTCAACCAGTCTTCCGGCTTCATGCTGCTGTCGTACTTGGGGGTGTCCCTGGGCAGGGAGAATTTATCCGGAAACGGCTCGTTCTAGATGCAGGGTCCGAAACAAACCGAGCCGGTCGAATCTTCCTCCTCCGTGACGCGAGCTTGAGCGAGGAGCTCGATGCGGTCGCGGGCATCCGGACAATTCGGGTTGGGAGCTCCCACCCGGCCCGATAGACGGGAACCGGCTGGTTTGGGCGCTCCGGCTGGCGGAGGGAAAGGTGGCGGGTTGCTGTTCACTGTTTGCTCCTGGCGCGGCTGGCCCCTGTTGCCAGAGCTGCGACGCCTACTGCGGGCCCTAGGCGGCTGAGGGGAGGACGCCTGCTGGGTGTCGCGCGGCGCGCCCCTGCTGTTGGTAGGTAGCTTGCTCCCCTTGGAGTAGCTAAGGTCTTCCTGCATCTGCCAGTTGGCACCGGCCTGCTCGTCCGCGACACGGAGGAGCTCCTGCACACGAGCGTGCTGGCGGGCTCGCTCCTCGCTCCTTGCCCTCCAGGCCGGATATCTATATAAGTCGTCCTAGGGAGAGCCTTTAGGGCAACACAATAGTCTACAATCTCAACTCGCACAGGCGAACCCTTGTAACCCATATTCCGGCTCTGTCGTCTTACTGGATTTCTAGCAGGAGTAGGATCCGTCCAAAGCCGGCGGATTTGAACCTGGGTAAACTTGTGTGCTCACCGTCCTGGAACACCGTACGTCCCACACCCCTCTCCTCCGCACGGCTCAAGGAGCCCCTCATGGCGTACTTGTCATCAATCCGATGACAGTTGGCGCCCACCGTGCGGCAAGTGAGCTTCGGATCTGCGTTCCGAGCGGAATCCACAAAATCAGAATCAGTGAGACCATCGCCGTCGGTCGCATCCTCTACGCCAGCGACGTCCCTCTCATCGTCCTCGACGAGACTTGGATTCCGGCTTGGGAAGCTGTGACCACCTACACCATCATGTCTTTTGGCGAGATCGATGTTTACATCGGCTTTGCTGAACCTGCCCCACTCACCCCAGCGGTGATGATAGAGGCAGAAGAAACTTCTGGGTCCCCTATGTCCGCGGAGGCGGCAGAGTTTCGGATCTCAGAAAACCCTAATTGTCGTTGTATTGGGAACGGCAGTACCTGAGGAGGTTAGATAGAGGTGTGGGGACTAGCAGGGAAGCTATCGACGGCGTCCGCAGGCGGGATTGGATACAAGCGAGCGTAGCGGGACGCAAGAAGTACCCAGGTTCGGGGCCCTCGTGGTGAGGTAAAGCCCCTACTCCTGCCGGATCTGACTATGTGGAATAATCGAACTACAAGTGCTCCTCGAGCTGTATACGCTAGCTACTGCCTTGAATGCTGTATGACCAACCATTTATACTGATGCCTTGCCTCTCCTTATATAGGCAGAGAGGCATCTCACTGGCTAGTCCGACTGGCAGGCCCCACAGGCGGGTCCCAGCCGGCTAGTCATCTACAGTATCCAGTATGGCATGTCTTATCGGAGTACGTGCGGTATGGCTGTCGTAGGCACAGTGGACGCCATGCGAGCCTGTCGTCAGCACATGCCACTGTTCCTGCGTCATCCACGCAAAGTCTTCGGTATGGCCGGGTGGTTGTCAGTCTTGTTACCATACAGGGCGTACCGTGCACTGATACGCACGTCGTCCTGTCTCACTGATTGGGTCCGGCTATGCCGCCGTATCCGGCTGCCTCTTGCTGATCCGGCTGCCGGATGGTAGCCGACCTGTCCTACTCTGTCCGGCTGCATCTGTTCAGTCGGACGCGATCCGACTGTCTTATTTCTTATCCGGTTGGGGTACCTGGGGATCATCCCCTGACACTAATCCACCTAGCCCGCACCAATCGCGGATATAGTGGAGAAATCCGAACCTGAAGCAAACCTGGCGGTCCAAGTTAGTCTGGAGTGGATCTCCCTAGAGAGACCGAATCCCAGATCGACCTACCCACTGAAGTCGAAATCCAGGAGGAGCATAGCAACAACACTGGTTCCGGCTCTGATGACGCCGGGACATACATGCTCCTGAGATACACGCTAAGACGCATGATGATGCTAGATGCAAGCATAGCCGATATTCTCGAGACCATCAGGCGTTTCGAGGAGGCCAATCGCGAGAGCCGCAACTATCTCAGGAGGCATGCGTCGCACTTTGTCAGATATGTGGGATCCGGATTCGGCTCTACCGACGCTGGAGACAACATCGACTCTATGCTGGAGGCGATCGGAACAAACGCCGACGTACCCGCATCCTCGGATGACTCGATGACGTCGGCAGATTTCCGAAAGTTCTCCGCGGAATATGAAGAGGAGTATAACTCCAAAGATGCAGAGGAAGAAGAAGCCATGGATGAAGGATCCAGGGAAAACTCTCCCAAAACGCATGATGACATGGAAATCAGAGATAATCCCGAGGTCCATATGTCCGAAAGTACCGATCATAGCTTGACTCCGGGAAACGGACCCAAAGCCATCTTTGCTACCGATGCTGCCAAGAAGGCAAAGAAGAAGAACAAGACCCCGTCAAAAGACCCTCCGGCAGAGGAGGTGATTGTCGAGGAATATGAAGAAGACTCGGACGGAGCACTCATCCTAGAAGAGCCCAAAGAAGAGTTGGTGGATGGACACGTGATCACTGAAGGTGCGTGTAAACTCATCCATGCTGCATTAACCACACCTATTCCTACAGCTACAGAACTTACTGCTGAAGAGCTGGACGAGAGGGCCCTGGCCCTAGAAGCGCGTCGCCAAGTACTCCTCGATGAAGCCAAAAACATTGAGGAGGAAAAGAAACGCATGGCAACTGCGGAGAAGTACAATTCTAGGCAACATCAGAAGACCAGGAAACGTCATACTCATGACGACCAATTCCCGCAGATTCACAAAGTCCTTTTCGGAGGAGAACTTGGGATGCCTCGACACGACATCAACGGGGATTGGGTGTATCCAACGCCAGTGCAAAACACTGTTGCAGCTCGAGAAATCCTATCGGCTAATCCAGGCCCGGAGCAAATCCAGTTGGGCATCAAACTACTCAACAAGGGACTGAAGCAGAAAAAGGTCGCCCTGTCCGGAAGTCAAAAACTGGTCTCCGATTTTGACCAATGTCGCACAGATCCGGCATGGGATGACGTAAGACCCCAACGTGTTCCGGAACAACACCATCGTTCCGACCGTCGGGAAGACAACTACTCAAGAACCGGATCTTCAGGACAGCACCACAAAGATGCTCGTGACTGGTGTAACGTTAACCCAGTTGTGGAGCAAGAGGCAATTGCTGCGCTGAATCTGAGGAATCTTCCCCGGCGAGAGTCGAAGAACCGTAGGGAAGAAGATAAAGAGAAACGTCGGGAGGAGGACCGACAAAGAATGCCACCCCTAGGCAGGCAAGCCGTACGGATGATGGGCAAAGAAATGATGGACACCGTGCCGAGTCAAACCGGCAGGGGGCTCGTCACAATGAAGACCCTCCTCGGAACCGGATTAATGACGCTCCAGACGGAGGCCAGCGATCAGACGGAAATAACCCAGCTGCTCCACCTTCCCCACCAAGCAGCCATCACAACGGCTCCCAAGGAGGCCAAGGAGGGTGTCATGGTGGAGGAGGTGGTGACAGAAGTTGAAGTCTGGCTCCAAGGCACCGCAGCCATAGCCGTCACTCGGGACGATCTTTATCCCCAAATGACGCAAGGCACAAGATCAACTCCAATATAGAGGCGTGGCGCTAAGAAAATGATGATATATACATGGGCCCAAAGTGCTTCGGACCACGCATAAGAGCTACAAAATTCCTAGAAGGATTTGCTATCTCAAGACATATTCAAGCCTGATCTCGAAGACCCAGCTGAACCACAACTCTGTGATTTTTCACGGGGTTGTCCCAGGAAGATAAGCAAATTCCCTGGGAGAAATCACTTTGGATGTTACCTTTGGAACTCCAAAAAACTATCGGACGGAGGCACTTTCCTTCGAAGTGGTCCTGTTCAAGAGCGCGTACCACGCTATATTCGGACGTCCGGCTTACTGGGATTTTATGGCTTGTCCGTGTTACATTTACAATATGATGAAAATTCCAGGTCTGAACGGCATGATCACCATCAGGGGAGACCCGAAGAAAGCGCGAGATTGCGTGGATGGAAATGCCGCCTTTGCTGAAGCCATGCTGCACGCCCAGGAGTACCAGGAGATCAAGAAGAGCATAGATCCGTCCGAGATGCCCGCAACAAACAAGGAGGTGACAAAGCCGAATCCAGAGTTCAAGGCATCAAAAGAGACGAAGCAGACGCTGTTGAAGGATGATGTCTCCTCCAAGGTGATCCAGATAGGCGTACGCCTAGATAGCGCATAGGAAAGCGTGCTCGTCAAGTTCCTCAAAGCAAATCAAGATATCTTCGCATGGCAGCCATCTAACATGACCGGAGTACCTAGGGAACTTGCCGAGCACTCTTTAAATGTAAACCCGAATGCTAAACCCGTCAAACAGTCCTTACAACGTTTCGGCGATGAAAAGCGTAAGGCAATAGATAAGGAACTAGCACGACTCGAGTTAGCCGGATTCATAGAAGAGGTCATCCACACTGAGTGGTCGGCCAATCCTATAATGGTCCCTAAAAAGGACACCACTGATTTAAGGATGTGTGTTGATTATACTGGCTTGAACAAGGCTTGCCCCAAAGATCCGCTCGCTCTGCCTAGGATTGATCAAGTTATCGATTCTACGGCAAGCTCGGAACTCCTATGTTTCTCGACGCATATTCCGGTTATCACCAAATCTGGATGAAGGAATTTGACAAAGTCAAAACCTCATTCATAACCCCCTTCAGAACCTTCTGTTTTGTTACGATGCCCTTTGGGCTGAAGAACGCAGGAGCTACGTACCAACACACAATGCAGCGTTGCCTCCACGATCAAATCAGATGCAATGTACATGCATATGTGGATGATATTGCGGTGATGTCCAAAAAGAAGGAAACATTGATTTCCGACTTGGAGGAAACGTTCGCCAATCTACGAAAATACAACATAATGCTTAATCCAAAGAAATGTTTCTTTGGAATCCCAGCTAGAAAACTGTTAGGTTTCATCGTGTCTCAAAGAGGCATAGAGGTGAACCGAGACAAAATCAAGGCTATACTCAATATTTCCAGGCCAGCTCGCCTGAAGGACGTACAAAGACTAACTGGTTGCATTTCTACAGTCAGTCGGTTTGTAAGCCGACTCGGTGAAAGAGCCACACCATTATACAAACTCCTGAAAAAGACCAAGGATTTTGTGTGGACCGACGAAGCTGAAGCTGCGCTACAAGATCTGAAAACAGTACTCTCATCTGCTCCAATCCTTGCAGCCCTGGAACCAGAGGAACCGATGTTGCTCTATCTCGCTGCGACAAACAAAGTCGTCAGTATTGCCATGGTAGTGGAGAGACCGGAGGAAAATTAGGAACATTTGGTGCAGCATCCAACTTACTTTCTCAGCGAGGTCTTAACAGAATCGAAACAACGGTATCCACACTATCAAAAGCTAGCTTATGGTGTGTTCTTAGCATCTCGTAAGCTACTACATTATTTTCAGGAACATCCAATTACCGTGGTGAGCACAACTCCCATGAGAGATATAATCAACAACAGTGACGCCACAGGACGCATCGCCAAATGGGGCATAGAGCTCTCAGCTTTCGATATTGAGTACAAACCTCGGACAGCAATCAAATCCCAAATCCTTGCCGACTTTGTTGCTGACTGGACAAAGACGAAGGAAAATATGACCCTCCTTGAGTCGGAATATTGGACCCTATATTTTGATGGGTCTAAGGCTCGCGGGGGCTTGGGGGCTGGCGTGGTGCTCAAATTACCCCAAGGAGATAAACTTTTATACGTGTTGCAGATCCACTACACAGCGAAAAATAATATTGCCGAGTATGAAGTACTACTGCATGGAATCCGGATTGCTAAGGACATTGGCATCCGTGTTTGATGTGTTACGGAGATTCAGATCTTGTTGCTCAGCAAGTGTCGGATATTTGTAATGCAAATAAACACATGTCAGCATATAAAGCTGTCGTGGATGATTTATCTAAATCGTTCGAAGGGTTTGAGGTTCAACACATCCCTCAAGCAGAAAATGAGGAAGCAAATGCATTATCTCGAATAGGCTCTGCACGGAAAGAGGTCCCGGATGGCGCTTTTTTGGAGCACCTCAAAGTTCGTTCAATAAAAGGAGTGGACGAGGAATATCCAACCAAATCCGACTCACCTTTGATAGCAGTTTTGGTTGTAATTCCCAGCTGGACTCAACCCTACCTTGACTATTTGGTAGATGGCAAATTACCCGAAGACAAAGTTCTGAGCCGACAGATTATCCGACGAGCGAAAACCTATACTGTAGTCAATGGTGAGCTCTATAAGCGGAGTGTATCTGGGGTCTTTCAGCGCTGTGTATCTCTGGAAGAAGGAGCGGAAATCTTAAGAGAAATCCACGGAGGCGAGTGTGGTCACCACGCTGCAGCCAAATCTTTAGTGGCAAAAGCTTTTCAACACGATTTTTTCTGGCTTATAGCCAAGGTAGATGCCGAACGGCTGGTCAAGACATGCAAGGGCTGCCAAAAGTACGCCAAACAAGCTCACGTTCCGGCTGATCAGCTGCGAACAATACCTATAACATGTCCTTTCGTGGTCTAGGGGCTTGATATGGTAGGACCGTTCAAACGGGCTCCAAGTGGATTTACTCACCTCTTAGTGATGGTGGATAAATTCACCAAATGGATTGAGGCTAAACCCGTCACTAGTTGTGATGGAGCAACAACCAAAAGATTTGTCGAGGATGTTATAATCCGGTATGGTTATCTGCATAGTATTATCACAGACAATGGGAGTAATTTCTTTGTGGGAGAACTTGCCGAATTCTGCAACGAACAAAGTATCCGGCTTGACATTGCATCAATCACACATCCACTGGCTAATGGACAAGTCGAAAGATCAAATGGTTTAATCCTACAAGGCCTAAAACCAAGACTCGAAGCACCACTATGGCGTGCTACGGGGTCTTGGGCAGAGAAATTACCTTCTGTAATATGGAGTTTACGAACAACTCTGAATAGGTCAATTGGATACACACCTTTATTCTTGGTCTATGGCGCAGAAGCAGTTCTTCCTAGTGATTTGATTCACACTTCTCCTAAAGTGGCCGCATATATCGAAGAGGATGTCGAGATTTCTCGACAAAATGATCTCGACTTAGTCGAAGAAGTTCGCGTCGTTGCTGAAATGAGATCAACAGCCTATCAACAGAAGTTACACAAGTATCATAGCCAGAGAGTCAGAAACAGATCTTTCAATAAAGGTGATTTGGTTCTTCATCTTGTGCAAGAAAGAAAGCACAAACTTTCCCTAGTATGGGAAGGGCCATTTTTAGTTAGTCAAGTATTGCACAATGGTTCATACTACCTAACTGATATGAGGCCAGTCAAAGAAAGACCTGCTACTAAGAGGAGAAAGAGAGCTGGAGGCAGTACAAATCCGGATGAGTTAGACAGACCATGGAATATTGCTCAGCTACGACCCTTTTATTCTTAGTTTATCCTTCTTTGTAATCATCTATGTGTACATGTTCTGTGAGAATAAAAGTTTTGGTTGCCTCATGTTTTTCTGAGAAGTTTTTACCATCTTATTTCCAAATGATCATGTCACAGTCGAAAATCCCAGAATACTTGAAAGTATTTTATGCTCATGTTCATTCTGGTTTAGATTTCCGATTCTAAAATTGCTACCTTTGGGCATAAATTTATATTTCCTAGTCTATACTTTGGTTATTTGTCTGATTGCCGGATGCGGGTATTTTCCAAGTAGTGAATTGTTGGTACTGGAAGCCGGCTTTGTTTCTGAGTTTAAACTGGTTTAACAATTGAGCTCCGTTGCTCGGCAAAGTTTCCGTGCTGAAAGTTTAGCCGGTTTACGAAAGGGACGAGGCGGAAAGCCAGATAAACGATAAGTATAGACAAAAAAGTACAAGTGCTTATGCAAACATTTCAGGCACACAAAATTTAAGCCAAAAGTGCTGAATAGATAAAACTTTAGCACCATCAAAAGTATCATACTACATATTTACAGACCCATAATGTTTTTAGAATAACACATCTATTTTTCTTGGTAACTTATGATGCAGGAGGAGAGGTAGGAGCTGCCGGCTCGCTGGACACATCAGCCACACCTTGATAACGATCCGAGATGTCCAAATCCAATATGGTTTGTTCATCATCAGAAACTTCGGCTGCTTCTTCAGGAGACGGAGGTGGCGTGTCCACGTGGGTGAAGAAAGGAGTGTCGTAGCTAGTTAAATCAGCTATGTGGCACCCATATCCGACGCAGGAGTCCATGATGGCTTTGATATCTTGCTTCTGGCCGTCTTCGTCCACAGTAGAGTACCCTCTGGTCACTTGCCAGATTTCCATGCTTCCATGGTGGCTCATGACCATTGTGAGAGCGTTCTGCGCTACGGATCGCGCGTTGGACATGTTCTAGTCCCGGACAAGATGCGGCATCTCCTTGGCCTTGTCCCACACCAGAAAGTCGGACATGCTATGCATGTCCGGAACCTTGAGAGCTTCGCTAATATCCTCAATGGATTGGCGGAAGTCATGAAGCAAATCACCGACTTGGGTAAGCCGGTGGGTGTGAGGCTCGGCAGAGGTGGAGTCCGTCAAGTTCAGAGGACCTATGCATATAATGCAAAACGGTTTAATAAATCCGACATCGAAAGAGTCAAAGAATGTAGACAAGTTAGAAAGATGGAAACATACCAAATATGACGTCATCAACTTTGGTTTTCTCCTCACGAAGACTCTGGAGTTCAGCTCGGAGCGCCTCGGAAAGGTCCTTCTCTCTAAAAAGCTCATCGTTGAGATCCGAGATTTTCTGCTCGTGGAGTGCAATCTTGCAATCACACTCCACGGTGGCCATGGAGGAGGATTCGAGAACTTGAGCAATGCTCTTCTCATGATCCGCCTTAAGCTGGTCTAGCTCTTGGCGGAGATCCTTGTTTTCCACCAGCAAGGTCTTCAGATTCTCGGCCTCTTCGATCTATGCACATGACTGCTTTATCAGTGCTATAAGTCAAAAAGAACAAGAGTCGAGCAAAAAATATTCGACTAAGAAAACACACGACAAGGTTTGAGTCTCGGAATGTTTACCTTCAGCCTCATCCTTGGAAACTTTAAGCTCATCATTTTTAAGTCGGAGAGCTTTGATCTCTCTCCGCTTATTGCAGACATTCTTCAACAATTCCTGGTTATATGAATTAACTTTCTGTAAGTCAGAATACCCAGAGTCAGAAGTCTACTAAAGACCCGGGCTAATATTGTAGCTAATATTAGCATGAGCCTTGGGGGCTACACTAGTTCATTCGTTGGCATCCTAAGGAAGCATAAACCCGGATTGTATATCCAATTTCATGCTTGGGGCTAGAGGATATGATATAAAATAGAATAAAGGAAAAACGTGAGTTGGAATTCTGACTTACATGATGTTCATGTGTGAGTTTGCTCAGGCACATGTTCACCTCAGTAGTAACCTTCTCGGCGAGGGTGAGTGGAATAACCGGAGGTGGTGGAAGCACACCAGCTCTTAAGCCCTCGTCGCGAAGGCAGACTTGTTCGAGCAGATCGGAGTACTTGATGTCCTCCGCTTCTTGTGCTTCTTCTTCGGAAGAGAGATTACGGCTTTCTAGACATTGCCGGGCCAGCCCCTGGATTTCCTCCGCAGATTTCCGAGATAAGCCAAATTTGGCAAGTCCCAGATTATTCAGGAGATTTATGGTGAAGGTTTCTACCGAGGGATCATTACCCAAAGAGGGTTCACCCTTATCAAAACCGGAGTCACCCATGGTGACGTCAGTCTGTGACTCAAGAGTCGCAGGCCCTGTTGAGGGAGCCGGATCTTCTGCGACGACCGGGGATGGAGTAATCACCGGCGCTGCAGAAGGTTGAGGGGAAGGTTGAGGGAGCCACGGCAGGAGAAGCCATAGTTAGCTTGGTCTGACGCAGGGGCTTCGAGATAGTCCCCTTACCCTTGCCCTTGATGAGCTGCTTAGCTCTGAGAAACTAATAGAATAAAGAATATTATATCTCGGAAGAAATCATGAAGTAATGTATAAAGGCGGAAGTTGTGCGGAAAGTTACCTCTTCACAATTGGCACTTCCTTTGTGCCGATGGCCACTGTCAGAGCTTTGCGCTTCCTGGGCACAACGTCCGGTAGTGGGACCAATTCCTCCTCCTGAGAAAACTCAGGAGGATATCCCTCGATAGGAGCCGATTCCGACTCGGGGAGGTCGGCAAGCTGAAAAGAAGATAATATCTTAGTATTGTGAAATAAATTAAAGGTGAAACACTAAAAAGGGTTTACTGCTAAAGCTTACCAGCACTACAAGGTCTTCCGCTGTGTGCATATCCAGACACAAATCCGGAATCTTTCTTTCGATTCAGTCCTTTATCAACCATTTGATTTGTCTTATGTAATCTTGTGGATTTAGAGCCTTGGGGCTGATGCAGAGGGAGTCCTATTTTGACGCCATGATGGAATGCATCAGTCAGTCGCCGTGGTGCTGGAGAGGCTGGATCTGGCGTGCCACCCAGCACTATACCAAGTCGGACCCTCTCAGGCCCTTGTGCTTCATCAGATATTCAATCCGCCTCTTGGCGAGAAGCAGATCGTCACTAAGAGCCGGAGTGGCCTCGTCCCAACGTGGTTGAGGCGTGGCGGCTCCATCGACGAAAGCTGGCAAAGCACTAGATTTGCCGGGAGCGGGAATATCCTTATGATAGAAAAAGGTAGCCGACCATTGTTTGACCGACTCACTAGCTAGAATCCGAGGATAGACGCGCTCACGCCTAACCGAAAGACTAATAGTACCGATAATGTAGGGATTACCAGCGGTGATGGAGTTTCTCCGGACATGGAAAAAGTACCGGAATAGAGTGAGACTCGACCTAATGCCGAGATACCCCTCACACAAAGCCGCATAGGCGCTCATCTCTAAGATAGAGTTTGGGGGAGATGGTGAAGTTGAACACTATAATGATCTATCACCTCAGAAAAGAAATCTGAGGGAGGAAAGGAGAAACCTCTGTCGAGGTGGGTGCCGAAGTGCACTCACTCGCCGTTGCGAGGGTTGGGGACGGCTTTGCCGAAGCCGCTCCGCCAATCGCCAGCGCGGAGGAGCCCTTCTTCTTCGATGCCGTGGAGCTTCTCGTCGTCAAGAACACATGGGATCCAAACCCCGTGATTGCTCTCCTTTTCCGCCGCCGCTACCGTCGTTGTTGTTGCTGCTGTGTCGGAAGTTGAAGTGGAAGCCATTTTCCGGTGCGCCGGTGACCTTGGATGGGCGACGCAGGGAATTTCTGGAGGCAAGGGATCTCTGTGCGCGTGGGAGAAGTGGATGAGAAGGAAACGGCACGGGAATAGGTGAAGAAGATGATAAGTGGGAATCCTCACCCCTTATAGCCACCGAACCGCGCCAATATTTGTGCAAATGACATAGTACACATGCCACGCATCGTGGAAAGAACTGGGAAGCCCCCACGTGATGATTACGCCGCCTCGATCTCCACACATGCATTAAAACGGCGCCTCGGTTCCGCGAACGGCGGACCCACCAACGGTCGTGCTGACAGGAGATGTCTGTCAGTGACGTGACTTGACCATGAATGGTGTCAGATGACGTCAGAGACCAAGATCTGGCTTAGTTTGAATATCAATCTAGAAATCTGAATAACGTACTGATAGGTCCGACTTATTTTTGAGACCCGGATCGTATCTTTGGTTTTGAAGTTTCAGGAACCCTTCAAGATTCTGCAAGCCGAAGATCAAGCTAGACGATGATGAATCCAACTTTGGATCTTGGAGACTTCTGGGGCTGCTGTTGGGGATATACTTTCCGGGTATCCTCACAGTTCCTTGCTAACCAGGGTGGCCCACTTCGGGTTAGAGCTTTGCTTCACGGGCGGCCCAGTCAGGGAGAAGAGACAGAGTCTAGTTCAGCTACAGGAAGGCCCAGAAGAGTTACCGACATAGGTCGATAGTGTTACTTGTAGTTCAAGATGTACTCTGTAACCGACTCTTAGTCGTAGACGGCTAGATCTCTCCTATAAACCCTAGGCCGGATATCCATATAAGCCGTCATAGGGAGAGCCTTTAGGGCAACACAATACTACAATCTCAACTCGCACAGGCGAACCCTTATAACCCATATTCCGGCTCTGCCGTATTACTGGATTGCTAGTAGGAGTAGGATCCATCCAAAGCCGGCGGATTCAAACCTGGGTAAAATTGTGTGCTCACCGTCCCGAAACACCGTATGTCTCACACCCCTCTCTTCCGCATGCCTTGAGGACCCCCTCATGGCGTACTTGTCATCAATCCGACGACAAAAGATGAAACATAAAGCTTCTATTCCTATAAAACAAGAAGATGGTTGGGAACCCATCATTAATATGAAAGTGAATGATTTTGATTTCAAAGCTTTATGTGACCTTGATATTAGTGTTTCTATTATGCCTAGAAGGATTTATGATATGCTTGATTTTCCACCACTTGAAGACTGTTATTGGAATGTCCCACTTGATGATAATGCTAAAAAGAAACTCATGGGGAGTATTAATGATGTTCTTATTATGGTTAACAATGCCTATGTCCCCGTTGATTTGTATGTTTTGGATGTTGAATGAAATGCTTTTTGTCCTATTACTTTGGGAAGACCTTTTCTTAGAACTGTTGGGGCCATTATTGATATGAAAGAAGGCACCATTAAATATCAACTCCCACTCAAGAAAGGTATAGAACACTTCCCTAAAAAGAGAGAGAAGATTTCTTTTGCCTCTCCTATGAAAACAAAATTTTCTCTTAATGCTTGTTCATTTGAGAACACTTGATCTTTTTTTCTTGCTTCTTATGCCTAACTTAAAGGCGTTAAAGAAAAGTACTTATTGGGAGATAACCCAAAAGTTTTAGATGAGTCTTGGAGGTTCAGTAATAACCGTTCCTTATCCTTTTTATTTGCTTTTTGTGCCAAGAGTAACCTCTAATGAGAGAGAAGTAATGATTAGGAAAGTTGTTGTCCCGAAACAGATTTCTGTGCTTCACTGTAAAAATTCATGTAAAATCTCTGTACGTCCTTTTGAGGTGTGAATTTTTGTGCTTATGCCCCAGGTTGTTATATAACTTTTGTTAGTTCAACAAGTTTTGATTTGAGCAACAGAAGGTCTTCAAAAAAAATCGTCTTTACCTGCAGGTCTATTTTGACAGATTTCTGCATTTGCTTCTTGTTGGTTCCTTTTTGAGTTCTTTTGGGGAATTGAGCTTTTTGAGGGAAGTGATACAGTAGCTTGTATTTTAATGGAAGTTTTATTGGTGTTAGAACTGAACCTAAAGACTTATTATCTTGAGTGCACTAATGTTGCTAATAAAGAATGTGTGAAGTTTTGTATGAAGGAAAAATTTCAGGTGTATGGAAGGAATGAGTAATGAGATGAAGGATGGACTAAAGCTCAAGTTTGGGGATGACACACGTATCACCCCAAGAAATATCCAAGAATTACAAGCGTCAAAGCTTGGGGATGATCAAGGCATCCCCTTCTTCATTAATAAAAAATCCAGGTTTCTACCAAACACTTCATTTTTATTGTTTCATGCACAGTTGTGTTGTTCTTGGAGCGTCTTCCTTTTCTTTTTTGTTTTGGTTTTTCGTTTTCTTGGTTTTCTTAGTTTGCTGAATAAATTGGTTGGACCCCCTATTTCATACATTGGTTTTCAAATATTTTGGTTTGGATTGGAAAATAGTAGGAAAGTTCATGCTTAAGTGTTAAAATGAGCTTGTTTTTGACTGTGGCCTATGCTCTGTCATGCCATGCTTGATATTGTTTTGGCTTTATTCTTAGTATTCTTTGCTGAAGCATGACTTGTTATAAACAATTGAGATTGCTTAATTTGCCTTGGAAGGATCATGCGTTGTTTTAGCATATTAAAGCATAGTATTGTGGTATTCTCCTTTGATGCTTTATTTGGGTTGACTTGGCGCATGCTCACACCATGTTATGACTATCCCAAGTCACCATAAGCCTTTATGGTCCTTTAGTTTTCAACTTGTAGTATCACTTTATGCTTTGATCAATGATGTTTTATAACTCTGCATGATTATGGCCATTATTGCTCTCTTAGTTTGTCGCTCCCAGTCTTTTGCTAGCCTCCGCAACCAAGTATGAGTTCCACGCATTCATCCAACTCCTAAAACCAAGTTATTCCAAAGAGTCCACCATACCTACCTACTAGCATATGCTATTCCAAGTATATTCTTGTTTTTATCTACCTTCCAAATTAAACTTGTTATGAGAAAACTAGTGATTAAAGATCTCAAGAACTTGATGGCACACTTTAATTTTCTTGCCCTTAATAAACTTGAACCATTGTGTTGTCTATGTTATATATGCTTGCACTTATTTGTTGGGGATTAGCAGAACCATGCTTTCATGGGGAATGCTTTCAACATTGCACTTGTACTTTGTACCTAATTGATATCATGCTATTTTGTCTATGGATGTCGTCGGTGTGAAATGAAAGGGGAGCTTGTAAGTCCATGGAGTTATGTATATGTGTTAGAGAAACGCCTGGGCCGCTGGTCTAATCCATGCTGACATGGTGGAAACCTACAGCGTAACCATAATGAGTTGTCTATGAATCATTCTTCTTATAAAAAAAGAGTCAGATATTGAGAAAAAATAGAAAAAAAGAGATTATGAAAAGAGGAAAGAGAGAAAAAAGCACCATATTCCCATGGTAAATAAGAAGATTGCTGAGATGCTTGTTGTCTGCTTGCCTTGTCATTTTGATATCGGGATTCTTCCGTATCATCGGGCAAGGGGTACCCCGTTGGCGGTTCTCATTGATACACATGTACTTACGATGACAAGAACTTACCGGTGACTAAACGTCAGTAGCATGAGGAGCAGCCCTCGTATTTAAGGGACATGAGATTTCCAACGTATACGTCGTCAAGCATATACACCATAGTTTGTTCACTTTAACCTTAATCACTTCAAGATGCTTATGATGGGGGCAATGAGAGGTGAAAGCTATTAAGTACCATAATTTTTGGAAGCTCTTTATGAAACTTCAATCCCTACTTCCTTCTATGAAGGCCTTTCTTCCACTTATATATCGAGTCTCCACCTTCTACCTTTAGGCACCTACTTTGAGAGTATAGTGTCCATTCTTAGTTCTACGTGCATTGTCCGAAGACTTGTTGATTGATGCATAGCTTTGATATTGCTTGTTTTAAACTATTTGTATCTAGTCACTCTTATAAACTTTGAAGGTGTCCTATGCATTTATGTTTGCTACTCTATGAGGGACAAGCTGAATGCTACTATGGTATGTTTTCTTTATGTGAAACAAACAAACGTCTTGCAAAGAATTTTTATTCATGAATATTTTGTTTGTGCCTTTTCATGTTGCAACATAGTTTCTTTGTCTTATTGCTAGAACTTTGTCTTTCATGTTATGATTGAAGTACTATGATCCCAACTTTGAATGTTTTACAAATACTTTGATCAAGTTTATGATGGTGCATGTCATCTCTAAAATAATTCTTTCTTTTTATCACTTACCTACTCGAGGATGAGCATGAGTTTAGCTTGGGGATGTTGATACGTTGCAAACGTATCCATAATTTTTGATGTTCCTGCTGGCACCGGTAGTGCGCCCTTACAACGTTGAGCTAGCAACACCTTTGGGGTGTTTCCTTGCTCCTACTGGTTCGATTAAACCTTGGTTTCATACTAAGGGAAAACTTGCTGTTGTGCTCATCATACCTTCCTCTTGGGGTTCCCCAACGAGCTCGATATATTTTGGGCCATCAGTGACTCCTTGGGGAACACGACAAAGTGTAGATAGAAAACTTAAAGGGGAAAACCCTAATCTGTAACCAACTCGGCCTGCTATCCTGAGACCTAGCTGATAAACCCCAAATGCAGGGGATCATCGTAGTACCTCTCAATGTGGAAGTATGGTATCGATCTGTAGGAGCAAGAAGGAAAAGCTATCCATTCTCTACAACTAAAGTGTCACAAGTTTTAGTTGATTATGTACTAAACATGTTTTAAGGAATAAGTTGGTTGTTTTAATGATTGGAAGTTTAATGTAACAAAACAATAATATAAAAGTGTCCCAATCCTCTTCAATGCAAGAGGACAAGGCAAGGGTTTTTCTATTATGGGAACAATGAACATGGGTTCATGGGTTCACTTAATTCTCTCTTCTCTGTCTATGGTGATTATCATGTTATGGATAGTAAAGGTACACACAATTGCAATGTTTTAATGGTACTTTTATGGTGGCTACATGTCGTAAAACACATAGGTGAAAGAATTACTCCTTTGTGTTGCTAGTTCACCCTTGCAATAAGGCTAACATTTGGTTTGTGTCACACCACACATCATACTTCTCCCTTTTTACCCCTAGATAAAGGATGTTGGGCTGCATTGCTGTCACTCCATACATATGCCGCTATCACTTGACTACCCATTACCTACATACATCATACTTATTGATGCAAAACAATCTAAACACTAGTGCAATGATTCATATGTTGTGATATATTGTGAGTATTATCACATCTCTCTCATCTACCCCCCACTTGGTGGTGTCAATCACCTCATGATATGGATAAACAAGGCATTATGTATAGATCTAAACCATTACATGTATCATAGAATATTCCGGAAGTATGACAAACTATACAAGATCCAACACAACGGTAAATGAATAACAAGTACTATATCATAACACAATATCCACCATAGGAATTACATAGATAGATCCATACTCATGGAAGGCACAATATATGGACTTCAACAATGATCATACATGGAGAGATTAGATCAAGTTACCACGATAAACCCAAAGTACAGGGGGTGGACTACTCCCCTCTCATCATGGAGAGTGATGAGGAGGCATTGGTGGAGGAGGATATGCGGCCAGAGGCGATTCTAGCACCGGTTCCCCCACCAATCTTCCTGCGGGCGGCGACCTGCTAACTTTGTGTTACTTGGTTTTTGATCTCAGCCTCCTTCCAAGGACGCCTCGAGGGGTCCTTATATAGGGGTTTTTAGGTCAAGAGAACTCCGTGGGCAAAGAATCAAGGCGATCGGACGACCAAGGAGGAATTGAGCAAGGGTGGTGCGCCCACCAGGCCTGGGCATGCCACCTGGGCTCGTTTAGCCCTCCTAGCCCTCCTGGTGAGATTCTTGTGCTCCAAATATTTCTCTTGGATAATTGGCATTCCCAAAAGCGCAGGTCCATTTGACTTTGTATAGGTCCTGAAACATCAAAAACATTAAAAATAGGGTTTTTCTGCCCTACAGGGTTATAGCCAAAATAAATGGGATTGTTGGTAAATCCCCCAAAATCAATATAAAACAGGGATATAACATTATATATGATGCAAATATGTGGGAAAACATGTTAAAAAACTACAAAGTTCATGTATGAATTTTACATGCATCACTAGCCTCCCTATATAAAGGCTAGGAGGGGCAGCGAGAAGGACAATCCGCAACCCTAGTTCATACACCGCCTGATTGCATCTGTGCACCCCTGTAATCCTTGATTTCATGTATAATCAAGAGCAGACAAGCAGGAGTAGGGTTCCTTCCAAGGACCTGAACCTGGGTAAACCCCGTGTCCCTGATGTGCTTGTTTGCTAGCCAATCGATGCCTCTAGCGCTCCCCACTTCCTCAAACCTAAGTCCATTGATGTCTACACACTTCTATTCTTGTAGACAGTTGTTGGGACTCCAAGTGCAGAGGTTTGTAGAATATCACCAAGTCTCCCTTAAGTGGATTACCCAAGGTTTACCGAACTCAGGGAGGAAGTGGTCAAATGTATCCCTCTCAAGCAACCCTACAATCAAGATACAAGAAGTCTCTTGTGTCCCCAACACACCCAATACACTTGTCAGGTGTATAGGTGCACTAGTTTGGCGAAGAGATAGTGAAATACAAGTGTTATGGATATAAGACAACGGTGCCAGAAAATAGCTTGATGGGAGGAAAAGACTAAAGGCAAACTGAAATAAAGATGGAAGCAAGCAAACATGTAACAGATCTAGTTGCAAACGGTGTTTCAATGCTTAGAAACAAGGCCTAGGGATCATACTTTCACTAGTGAACACTCTCATATAAATATCTTCTCTTCATGATACTACTCTAAACTACTCTCCGGTTGGACACTCTAATCCTTGGTAGGGCTATAACAACACTCCTCAAAGTCCGCTTTCCCCATCTAGATAACCCCACACTGTCATCTTGAGCACTAGATGGTTCTAACAAACACCACAATTTCATAGAGAATCCAACTCCAAATATAACTCATAACAAGTATTTGTAATCTCTAGCCTAAGTGCCACCACGGTGTGCACACTGTCAACTTCACACACGTGGGGAGAGTAGAGATCTATTAAAGCACTTGAGTAGAAAAGTAGATATACTTGATTACAAAGCTCATGATCACAATATGATCATGCATAGAGAGAGAGATGAACACATAGCTACCGGTAGAACCCTTAGCCTTGAGATAGAACTACTCCCTCCTCATCATGGGAATCAACAACAGCGATGAAGATGGTGGTGGAGATCGATGGAGATGGCTTCGGGGGCACTTCCCTATCCCTACAGGGTGCCGGAATAGAGACTTTCTGTCCCCCAAATCTCCCCTTCGGTGGCGGTGGTCTTGTGGAACTTTTTGTGGCTGGAAGCTCGATTCCCTAGGGTTTTCTCATAGGGAGGCTTCTTATATTGGAAGAGGCAAGGTCGATGGAGGCCTGAGGGGCACACACCACCTGGTGGCAGGGCTGTTCGTCAGTGGTACCAAAGTTCACAGGCCAGTGCATGGCGGTACCTAAGTTGCCTGAAATTGCCGCGTTTCGAAATGTTGGGCCGCCAAGTACTGAGGGGCCATTTCTAGGCAAACTCATCTCACCCCTGCCAAATTCAAACATTTCGTTAAACTGCCCCGTGAAGTAGACGGTCGGGACCCTCATGTCGGTCATCTGTCCGTGACGCGAGCGCCAACGCGGAAACCTCTTAGGCAAATCGAGTAGCTAAGTGGATTGGATGCGTTGACCAATTTCACAAATCCATTCCCACCTTTCCCCTAGCACCTGCGGCGTCGGAATCCACTCTCTAGGCAGGACGATCCCTTTGGACATTTGACTTCCAGTGCCAAGTTGCTGCGCCTAGTTGCTGTGCCCAGTTGCTGATCCCGAGCTCCAATGGCACATGCCATAGCCACCGTTGCGAGGCTCTAGCCCGCCTCCGCCACCGACGAGCCGAGTAGCTCAGAGGATGGCAGATCCTACTACCAAGGAAGAAGAAGTTCTGGCTACAAGCGGGTGAGCTACCCTTCTCTTTGCTACTCGCACTAATTATAACTGCTAGCTGGCTACTGAACCTCAAATTGTTTGTTAGCCCAACGCTGACAAACATATTTTTTCCACTGTTTTCTATCAAGTGGGTTCTCTGCGGACCCCTTACCTGGTTACGGTAGTCCACTACAGGTACGACTCTAAGGGCAAGTGGTATGGACACCATTGTATCATGATAGAAGAAGCGCCTGCGCAGATCTGCACTATATCTGGTATGGTTGTTGCTCTGCGTAATCATGATGAATTATGGCCGAAGCAGACTGCAAAGTTCAGCTTCATGGATGCACGTGTCATCATGGTTCCTCTAACGTGTGACACACAGCTAATTGGGTTGATGAAAAGGTATGCTTCGGCTGCCATGTTTGAGCTGAATTGTGATGTATTGGATGTGGAAGCTGCTGCAACTAGGAGTCGCCTTTCTATTCTTGGACAGGGTGGTTGCTCGAACCCAATTAGCTCCTAGTAAGCAAAGGTCTCTTGGGGTTCGCATGTTTATGCTGAATTGTAATTTTTGTTTTATTTACTCTATAAATATTGGGTTTTTATGCAACAGTCTTGTTTCTTTGACAGGAAGTGCCGCAAGGTTAGAAACATGACTGCTGGGTTAGTCATTTTGCTGCCCGAAGAAATTAAAAACGAGTGGAAAGATGATGCTGGACATGATTTTGGTGCCCATTGTCCCGGCAATGCAGAGTATGTGAAGCTAAGAAAATTGGCACCGAGGAAGAGGAAGAAGGCAGGAAATGAAGAAGCCAGTGGACGTGAAGGCTTGGCACCTAGGCTGCGGAAGAAGGCTGCTGGCAATGAAGATGCATAGAGAGTACATACCCTAGGATCTATCTATGTAGTAAGTACATACCCTTGTGGACCGTACACGATTAACGTTCCATGGGGAACGTGGTTGATGTAGTCGTACTCGAAGCCGACCTCAAGGTCGTGAAGCTCCTCGCAGGTCACCCCTTGCTCCTTCTTGACCTTCATCATCTTCATTGTGCAACAGCTTCGGCTCACGACATTCTAGCGCCCCAAATGTTGCGCCTCGTGTCTTCATACACATCCGGTGCACGATGAGACCTCCGGCTCCCCGATCCCGCCGGGAGTGCAGAAGTTGATATCCGGCTAGGAATTCCTGCAGCGCAACGGCATACTGCAGGTGTGCCTTGATCGCACAGCCCAGACTTGGGGCCATGGTCACGAGGTATAGAGAGAGGGAGGAGGAGAAAAGTCAACCAAAGGACTTCTCCAATTGTGTATTTGGTGTATTTAATCCCACCCATGGGCACCCCTTTATATAGGCGGAGGGGGTGTGCCCTCCCTATTGGGTTAGCCATGTGGGACTAATACTAAAAGAAAAAGTCAGCAGAAATTCGGACTGCCAAATGGGGAAAAAGTATTCAGCCCAAATAGCAAACAGAAAATAAACAGAAAAGGAAAAAGAGGAGCAGCAGGGGGTGGCCGGGTGGGCCCTGGCCACGGCCCACCCCGCGCTCAGCCTCACCCCGCGAGGCGGCGGCCTGCTGGAGCCAGCAACCCCGGGTGGGCCTGCCCAGCGCCGGTGGCCTGGCAACCCAGCCCGGGTGGGCCGGCGGCCCCGCGACCCAACTCGTGCCACACCGCCCTGTGGCGCCCGCGCCCCGCCCCGCCCGGGTGGGCAGGTCTGCCCCGGCGGCCCAGCTCCCTGGCGCCCGTGTGGGCCAGGTCGAGCAGACCCCGGTGGCGGCTGGTAGCTGCGGCCCCCCGTGCGGCGGTTAATAAAAACCGCCCACGTGGGCTGTTTCTTTTCTTTTTGTCTTTATTTATTCTACAGCTTTTATTCTAGACTATTTCCCTCCGGGATTTAGCCTAATATGAAAGTTGCCTTTATAAATCTTAACTTAAATATTATTTAGAATATATTAATTCACAACTAACATATAATGAATATATATTTAAATTCTCATTTATCCAAAAACACTATTCGGGGCTTTTCCTTTATTCTTTCTCCAAACAACTTCGGATCTCTCCGCGGAACGATTCTGGCTTTCTCTCTTTCTCTACTGTGATTCCCTCTTACGAATGATCGCTCTCATCGTACCCTTAAGTGTATCCTCTCACGGCTCGGGAATGGTCTAGACATGATCTATATCAATGATCAACAGAGGGACCAGGGATATCCATGTGACCCCTATGCATTCCTGATGAGAATGTTGTTTGAACCATCTAAATGTAGCATTCTCTTCCTTTTGTTTCTCGATACAACTTGTCTGAGATCCGATCACTGGTATCCCAAACCTTGTTCAATCTCGTTCACAACAAGTTATGTTTTCTTGTTACCGTGCTATTACATCCCCGTGACCTAGTCACATGTTGCAACATTTATAGATGTAATCTCACCAAGTTGGCCGTATGTATCTTTACCCGTCATGTGGGTGAAAAAATCCCGGTCTTGCAGTCACATGTCATCTACTATTACTTCGGAATACCCAACTAACACCTTTATGGCCACCGTATTATCGAGTGACGGTTGATGCAGTCTAAGCAGCCTAGGGAAACAATGAGTAATATGAGCTCACGGTCTAAGGAGAAGGAGTCTAGGTATAACTGTTGCAACAATGAACTATATGACTTGATCATGTTGCAATCCTTCGAGGAATGTCCAACCACATCATTCTCCAATGACATGATCTCATTGTTAGTCGGCATAAATGCCCATGATCTTGAAACCCAGATCATCTTCATGACCAACGAACTAGTATGAATAGAGGCTACTAGGGACTTTGTTGTTTCATACCACACCTGTACCAATGTTTCTACTTGGCATAGTTATAGCACAATATGAAACTATTATAAACTAATTGAGATATGACAATAAAAAACCTATTTATTATTTGCCTATAGGGCATATCTCCTCCAGTCTCCCACTTGCACTAGAGTACAAATAATCCAGCTCACATTTTACTCATATAAACCATATACCTTATGCGTTTACAGATCATGCATGCTCATGGGAAACGTCATGTCCATGTTCTGTTTACCAGATCATTATGTCTTTTGCAAATCATTAATGTCTTCCTAATTTTGACATTCACACCATTATCGTATAATGGGTCGAAGCATTTGTTTGGCAACAAAGTGAGACTTTGTTTCTAGTGTTTATGATGACGGTCATTTTCATCGTTGTCATCTAAACTTCGAAACACACTTTGCTATCCTTTGTGTATATACTATAGTCATGGCAGCAGAACGAGGCCGTATTCCAGGAGCTTACAGTGACTTTAGATCAACCTCGAGGGTTTTCTCATGGGCACTGGGCCCTAGGACGCATCATTCTACGTTAAAAGCAAACTAGCCTCGCCATAACATTATACATCACATCAAATGTAGCCTTTTATACTTCTATATCTATGTAGATCCTAGTGCATGGAATGCAACTATGCCACTTACATTGCTTCTTGCTACTTAAGTACAAACTCAATTCTGGTTTAGTGATCAACTCAGGAATCACTTAAAGCCATGTTCTTACAGTTAAGACTTTGTCTTACCAACCAGAACTTCGGATCACTTTATGTCGAGTATACAACATGGTTATATGGAAGAACCTATGACTGAGGCACAGGAGATGCAACGCATCTCTTTGTTTCAACCATAGTTGCGATACTCAATGCTTTATATAGTAAGAACTACTTTCTTACCTTGTTTCATTCTGAGCTACTTCAGAATCTTGCTTAGGATATTCCGAACATCTTTCAGAATCAAGTCCAGGAAGCATTCTACATTTAGTGTTTATTAAACTCATCAATCTTTTCTGATAGATCTCTTTGTTTAATAACTTCAACTTCATCCTTATTTATCTAACTTAAATGTTATTAACACCCATCACATCATTCACATATGTCGTCCACATATCCCAGAATGATTTCACGCTCCCACTCAAATATGACATTCATGTTTGAGATCCAGGGATTTTACTTAGCTCCCACTCAAAATATGTCAGCTACATATTATGAATTAGCCAAGCTGATTTTCTCCCACTCAAATCCAGGTCCTCTCGATACTCTTGGATATTCCAAAATTCCTTGATCATAATCAAATCGAGAATTCCACTAACAAGATTTCAATGACCATTCATTTCTCGTACTCAGGTCCATCAAGCTTCTTTGTATTTCGTAGGTATGTCTTGTTCAAAACATTACAAGTGAATCAATAATATAATTCCACAAACTTGTAGAATATATAGTTGAATCCTACTTTCTTTAGTAAAAGTATTCACTAATACTTTATGATCATTATCATCAGTTTCTCCTCTATTTGTAGAGTTTGGATTCACGAAACAAATTCCGCTGCGCCACTCAACAATTCGGAGGCAAGGTCAAATACCTTGTTTTGATCTTTTACTTTCTTCCACCTGTATCTTCATCAAGACACATCAACTTTGGACAACAACATGTTTGCCCCTTTGTGGAAGATGCATCCATAGCTTCCTAAGAATGTTCTACAAAGACTTGTTTATTCACCACGATTTCGACTTATCGAAATCTCCAGAAACTCGAACGTGCCATAACACTTATGGTGTTGTTTCCACGAATCTTTAGATGTTCCATTGTATTTCAAATGAGTGTTTTCTTATTTTGATCTTTAACTCTAAACGACAACTGTAACCCCAATAAGAGATAATATGTATCTAATACAAAATGATTATGATGTTTAGACACTTCAACAAAGTTTGAATTCGTCCAATTATCATAATTTGTGAAACATCTTTCACAAGTTCTTTTTATGCTAAACTTAACTTGAATACTTTAGTCGCATCGATCAAATCGAAGAGACTTGCTAATTCAGTTAATTCAATATCCCATTTAGTCATGAACTCATTTGAACAATTCAAATCATTTCAAACTTCATGTTTCATTAAGTAAATACACTTATTCACTTAAGTCCACAATAATTGATTTCCACTACTTGTTAAAAATATGATACATCACTATGTATAAGATTCAACATTTCTTCGCATATCACCGTTTTACCAGAATGCGGAGTTTTAGTCATTCTGCCTAAGAGGCATGGTTTTGCAAAGTCTCTAGATTAAGCATCTAGGACCCCGATCTTTCATAAAGAACCCGCAATAACCAAAATGACTTAAACTATAGTTTCATTTCATTATTAAACTTTGGATATATTTTAGCATTCTAATCTTTTATAAATGATTAAACTATTATCATTAACATAGTGATGTGAATAACTTATTTGTAATCGTAATGTGACCATAAGGTATCATTCATAAGAATAGTACAAACTGGTTTGTAACTTGTTCATATGAATAAGTGTCTCGCCAAAAGCAAGACACAGAAACTAGGATTACAAATTATATTCAAGTCCACTAATCCAAATGATAAACTTTAAGGAAAGAGGTGATGTCGGCCATCAACTGTTTTGCTTGCCGTCATCAAGCCACATTGTCTCAAATCCAGCAATTCTCAAGCAGATCCTCCTATTTTCACAAAATGGGAGAAGTATCAAATACTTCGCAAACTGCAATGAGTTTTGCAAGAATCACATTTATAATTTTGTATATCTTATATATACCTTTTCATCCATGACATCCATTTGCAATCAAGCCCTTCTAAGAGTTCTCAACTCTAATGCAAGATCACTAAGTGTTTTTGCAAACATTCTAGAGTCATCGATTTATCTCCTAATTGTTATTGTGTCAAGAAGAGAAGATCACCTTTTATGAGGATATCCCTGAGGCGTGGGTATTAATCTATGAAGTTGGACCCTTTTGCTAAGTTCCAAATTAAGCAATATATTCCCATGGTCGCAAAGGACCTCGGCCAAGGTCTACTAAGATATTTGCAAATAGACATCTAGACTAAGTTTATAATAAGAGATCAATTTATAATTGGTCTCCACTAAAACAGTCATCCCCTGGACGATTTTAGTGATCGCATGATCCCTATCCTCTACACCTCCCCCGATCATCACGGCCATGAGTGCATTATCAAAGGTAGACATTCACTAATGTCAATCACATCATCCATGTGACTCATGCTCGATCTTTTGATCTCTTGTGTTTCGAGGCCACGCTTCTGTGGCGTGCTAGGCTCGCCAAATCTAACTTGTGTGTATTCGCTGTGCAACATGGCTTACACCCACTGTATGCGAACGTAGATATGTCTGACACCCATGCATGTACCCCTGGATTGCCTCATACCGAAGAACTTTCTTGGTGGTGCACACACAAGGGGAACACGGAACATTGGAATTCAATAGGGATTATCTTATTTGCTACCGTTGAGTATCTAAATACTAGCACGCAATAAGATGTAAAAAACTGGTATCAACATCATATGTATAATGTGATATGATATGGTCTTTCTTGCGCCTTGATCTCCATCGAGCGCTCCGGCATGATCTCCATCTTGCCATTGGTTTGACGCCAAGTCCACGACGCCTCCACCAGGTCATCCATCGGAACGATGACTATTACTATACTACTTAGCAACAAAAAAGTAAACAACTTTACCTTCGTATTGACCAATGCCATATCATAATCACATGCCCCCTGCAAAATAAAGTTAAACGCTTCTACTTTATCTATTGCAAGTTTTACGTGGTTGTTAGGGCTTTCGCAATAGAACCGTTTCTAAACTATGAACTTTCCAACCACAACATCGATCCAACAGTTGTCTCTATTACACCCCTTTCGAGGCCCTCCGTTGTAAATGCTATATCAACTATCGAATGAGAGACATACACCCACTAG
Source organism: Avena eriantha (assembly GCA_910589775.1). NCBI lineage: Eukaryota > Viridiplantae > Streptophyta > Magnoliopsida > Poales > Poaceae > Avena > Avena eriantha. The sequence continues at coordinate 41,534,857 of OU342745.1, read as the reverse complement.
CTACTTATACGGTACAAGCCGTATGTTGAGCGTGGAACCAGTCTCGCGTACGAATACGTGTAAGGTCGGTCCGGGCCGCTTCATCAAACAAAACCGCGATATAAACAAGTACACATTAGAGGGTAACAACTAAGGGATCAATGCCCGCACAATACATGTGCGTACTGGCCGTACAACACTCCTACGCATAGATCGGCTCTGATACCACTGTTGGGGATCGGTGCGGAAAACAAAAAATTTCCTACGACGAAACCCCAGAAACTAGCCCAGGATCTATCTATGTAGTAATGCGGTAACGGCCTGAGCATGAGAGTACATACCCTTGTAGACCGTACGCGGTTAACATTCCGTGGGGAACGTGGTTGATGTAGTCGTACTCGAAGCTGACCTCAAGGTCGCGAAGCTCCTCGTAGGTCACCCCTTGCTCCTTCTTGATCTTCATCATCTTCATCATGCAACAGCTCTGGCTCATGACATTCTAGCGCCCCAAATGTTGCGCCTCGTGTCTTCGTACACATCCGGTGCACGATAAGACCTCCGGCTCCCCGATCCCGCTGGGAGTGCGGAAGTTGATATCCGGCTAGGAATCCTTGCAGCGCAACGACGTACTACAAGTGTGCCTCGATCGCACAGCCTAGACTTGGGGCCATGGTCATGAGGTATAGAGTGAGGGAGGAGGAGAAAAGTCAACAAAAGGACTTCTCCAATTGTGTATTTGGTGTATTTAATCCCACCCATGGGCACCCCTTTATATAGGCGGAGGGGGTGTGCCCTCCCCATTGGGTTAGCCATGTGGGAATAATACTAAAAGAAAAGGTCAGCAGAAATTCGGACTGCCAAATGGGCCAAAAGTACTCAGCCCAAATAGCAAACAGAAAATAAACAGAAGAGGAAAAAGAGGAGCAGTAGGGGGTGGCCGGGTGGGCCCTGGCCGCGACCCACCCCGCGCTCAGCCTCACCCCACGAGGCGGCGGCCTGCTGGAGCCAGCAACCTCGGGTGGGCCTGCCCAGCACCGGTGGCCTGGCAACCTAGCCCGGGTGGGCCGGCGGCCTCGCGGCCCAACTCGTGCCACACCGCCCTGTGGCGCTCGCGCCCCGCCCCGCCTGGGTGGGCCGGTCTGCCCCGGCGGCCCAGCTCCCTGGCGCCCGCGTGGGCCAGGTCGAGCAGGCCCCGGTGGCGGCTGGTAGCTGCGGTCCGCCCCCCGTGCGGCGGTTAATAAAAACCGCCCACGTGGGCTGTTTCTTTTCTTTTTCTCTTTATTTATTCTGCAGCTTTTATTCTAGACTATTTCCCTCCGGGATTTAGCCTAATATAAAAGTTGACTTTATAAATCTTAACTTAAATATTATTTAGAATATATTAATTCACAATTAACATATAATAAATATATATTTAAATTCTCATTTATCCGAAAACACTTTTCGGGGCTTTTCCTTTATTCTTTCTTCGAACAACTTCGGATCTCTCCGCGGAACGATTCCAGCTTTCTCTCTTTCTCTACTGTGATTCCTTCTTACGAATGATCGCTCTCATTGTACCCTTAAGTGTATCCTCTCACGGCTCGGGAATGCTCTAGACATGATCTGTATCAATGATCAACAGAGGGACCAGGGATATCCATGTGACCCCTATGCATTCCTGATGACAATGTCGTTTGAATCGTCTAAATGTAGCATCCTCTTCCTTTTGTTTCTCGATACAACTTGTCCGAGATCCGATCACTGGCATCCCATACCTTGTTCAATCTCGTTCATAACAAGTTATGTTTTCTTGTTACCGTGGTATTACATCCCCGTGACCTAGTCACATGTTGCAACATTTATAGATGTAATCTCACCAAGTCGGCCGTATGTATCTTTACCCGTCATGTGGGTGAACAAATCCCAGTCTTGCAGTCACATGTCAACTACTGTTCCTTCGGAATACCCAACGTACACCTTTATGGCCACCGTATTACCGAGTGACGGTTGATGCAGTCTAAGCAGCCTAGAGAAACAGTGAGTAATATGAGCTCACGGTCTAAGGAGAAGGAGTCTAGGTATAGCTGTTGCAACAATGAACTATATGACTTGATCGTGTTGCAATCCTTCGAGGAATGTCCAACCACATCATTCTCCAATGACATGATCTCGTTGTCAGTCGGCATAAATGCCCATGATCTTGAAACCCAGATCATCTTCGTGACCAACGAACTAGTATGAATAGAGGCTACTAGGGACTTTGTTGTTTCATACCACACCTATACCAATGTTTCTACTTGGCACAGTTATAGCACAATATGAAACTATTATAAACTAATTGAGATATGACAATAAAACTTATTTATTATTTGCCTCTAGGGCATATCTCCTTCAATACCACCATGATCAGACAAAAGGAAGTGATGCAGGGTTAAGACAGACTAACGGGAGAGCAATTTTTTTCCTCCCAGGACTCCGGGACCACTAGTTCAGACCGCTAGGTCAACAAGTACTACTATTACAACTTAAAAATGCACGGAGCTCAAGCTAAATAGAACTAGTTATCACACATCTCCTTGATCTTCCTAATCTTAGCATGATGCACACTTCCTGCGAGAGTAAGGATCGATTCGTCTGCTCCTTTATTTTAGTATCTTCCTTGCACAACTTCAATTGTTTCTCTGTATTTTTCTTCATGCACTTGTCAATACTCGTAGTTGTGAACTGCAGGACTTTGGCCTGGTGAAGATCATTCCTTTCTTGAGTCAGTTCTTGCTCTGCTTTAGCCTTCAGGGCCAATGCCACGTCCCTCTCCTTCTCGACTTTACTAACCTTGTCTTGCACCCTCCTAAGATCTCGGTTAAGCTTGGTCGTGTCAACTGGGTCCCATAGCTTCATCTCAACACTTTCAAGAAGTGAGCTGACTACGGATTCTTTCAACTCAACAGTCATATCCCATAGTTTGTCTAGTGTTTTCTGCATCGATTTGGGCCACTCTAGGTCTACCCATTTGACAACACCGCAACTTCTGCCTTGCATCATTGCATGATGTCCTTGACACCGTAGAAACCTCCTGCCTGCGTTTCGTCCTCCAAACGCTACAAATTTAGCGGGCACATGTCCATGTTTACATAGCAGATGACTGTCTTCATCCACTAAACCGTGATAGTCGGAGTCATACATCGTCTGGTTGGCCTAACACATCATACGCGCATGAGTAAACAGAGTAGATCTAGCTCAAAAAATAGATAACTGGCCATAGATGATAGAGATAGAGATGAGACGACTCACATCGAAATCACCATCCCTGTCGTCACGACACGTTTCCAAGCTGTCTCCCCTTGAATCCATGGCGAGAGGGGAGGGGGGGTCGGCTTGCGGCTACGGCAGGATGGGAGTGAAGTGGGGAAAGTGGCTTCGAGGGGAAGGAAGAGAAGTACAGAGAGGAAGAGAAGTAATGGGGACGTGACACTAGGATGTGGCCCACTGAACTCGTGAGTCGTGACACTCGCAACAAGGGAGCGCCCGTTGTTGCTAGTTCGTCTGGAGCAAGCATGGCTAATCATGCTCCATAATAGCCTACTCGCGGATCGCTCTCACGAAGACCATCCAAATCATCCAAGCGCCCTAATCGAATGGTATGTAACAATCGTCAAGCAGAACAACTATGTTAGGGCGTGCCTTCTAGAAGACTCGGTCTAATGGCCACCCATTGGGGGGCCAAGGTTAGGGCTCTCCTAAGGTTAATTAGGATCCATATGTGGTTTGTGAAAAGAGCAGACATGCAATGACACTGGTGGATCCATATGTGGTTTGTGAAAAGAACAAACATGCAATCACACTGGGTCGATCCATGTGTGGTTCATGAGAAGAACACACATGCAATGACACTGGTGGATCCAAGTGTGGTTTGTGAGAAGAACAGACATGCAATCACACTAGGTGGATCCATGTGTGGTTTGTGGAAAGAACAGACATGCAATGACTCTAGCTGTGGTTCATGAAAAGAACACACATGCAATGACACTAGTGTATCCATGTGTGGTTCATGAAAAGAACACATGCAATGACACTGGTGGATCCATGTGTGGTTTGTTTAGAAGAACACACATGCAATTAATCTAGTTGTGGTTCTTGAAAAGAATACACATGCAATGACAGTGGTGGATCCATGTGTGGTTTGTGAAAAGAACAGACATGCAATCACACTAGGTGGATCCATGTGTGGTTTGTTTAGAGGAACATACATGCAATGCCACTAGGTGTAGTTCATGAAAAGAACTGACATGTAATGACACTGGTGGATCCATATGTGGTTCGTGGAAGGAACATGCATGCAATGACTCTAGCTGTGGTTCATGAAAAGAACAGACATGCAATGACACTGGTTGATCCATGTGTAGTTCACGAGAAGAACACACATCCAATGACACTGGTGGATCCATGTGTGGTTTGTGAGAAGAACATACATGCAATGACACTGGTGGATACTTATGTGGTTTGTGAGAGGAACAAACATGCAATGACACTAGCTGTGGTTCATGAGAAGAACACACATGCAATGACACTGGTGGATCCTTGTGTGGTTTGTGAGAAGAAAATACATGCAATGACACTGGTTGTGGTTCATGAGAAGAACACACATGCAATGACACTGGTGGATCCATGTGTGGTTTGTGAAAGAACAGACATGCAATCACAGTAGGTGGATCCATGTGTGGTTTGTGGAAAGAACAAACATGGAATGACTCTAGATGTGGTTCAGGAAAAGAACACACATGCAATGACACTGGTGTATCCATGTCTGGTTCATGAAAAGAACACACATGCAATGACACTAGTGGATCCATGTGTGGTTTGTGAAAAGAACAGACATACAATCACACTAGGTGGATCCATGTGTGGTTTGTTTAGAGGAACAGACATGCAATGACACTAGGTGGATCCATGTGTGGTTTGTTGAGAAGAACACAAATGCAATGACTCTAGTTGTGGTTCATGAAAAGAACACACATGTAATGACACTGGTGGATCCATGTGTGGTTTGTGAAAAAGAACAGACAGGCAATCACACTAGGCAGATCCATGTGTGGTTTGTTTAGAGGAACAGACACACAATGACACTACGTGTGGTTCATGAAAAGAACAGACATGCAAAGATACCGGTGGAACCATATGTGGTTTGTGGAAGGAACATACATGCAATGACTCCAGCTGTGGTTCATGCAAAGGACAGACATGGAATGACACTGGTGGATCCATGTGTGGTTCATGAGCAGAACACACATGCAATGAGACTGGTGGATCCATGTGTGGTTTGTGAGAACAACATACATGCAATGACACTGGCTGTGGTTCATGAGAAGAACACACATGTAATGACACTGGTGGATCCATGTGTGGTTTGTGAAAAGAACAAACATGCAATCACACTAGGTGGATCCATGTGTGGTTTGTTTAGAGGAACAAACATGCAATGACACTGGGTGTGGTTCATCAAAAAATAGACATGCAGTGACACTGGTGGATCCATATGGGGTTTGTGGAAGGAACAGACATGCAATGACTCTAGCTGCGATTCATGAAAAGAATAGACATGCAATGACACTGGTGGATCCATGTGTGGTTCATGAGAAGAACACACATCCAATGACACTAGTGGATCCATGTGTGGTTTCTGAGAAGAACAGACATGCAATGACGCTGGTGGATACTTATGTGATTTGTGAGAAGAACAGACATGCAATGACACTGGCTGTGGTTAATGAGAAGAACACACATGCAATGACAATGGTGGATCTCTGTGTGGTTTCTGAGAAGAACATACATGCAATGACACTGGTTGTGGCTCATGAGAAGAACACACAGGCAATGACACAGGTGGATCCATGTGTGGTGTGTGAAAGAACATACATGAAATCACACTAGGTGGATCCATGTGTGGTTTGTGGAAAGAACAGACACGCAATGACTCTAGCTAGGGTTCATGAAAAGAACACACATGCAATGACACTGGTGTATCCATGTGTGGTTCATGAAAAGAACACACATGCAATGACACTGGTGGATCCATGTGTGGTTTGTGAAAAGAACAGACATGCAATCACACTAGGTGGATCCATGCGTGGTTTGTGAAAAGAACAGACATGCAATCACACTAGGTGGATCCATGCATGTTTTATGGAAAGAACGGACAAGCAATGACTCTAGCTGTGGTTCATGAAAATAATAGACATGCAATGACACTGGTGGATCCATGTGTGGTTCATGAGAAGAACACACATCCAATGACACTGGTGGATCCATGTGTGGTTTGTGAGAAGAACATACATGTAATGACACTGGCTGTGGTTCATGAGAAGAACACACATGCAATTACACTGGTGGATTCATGTGTGGTTTGTTTAGAGGAACAGACATGCAATGACACTAGGTGTGGTTAATGAAAAGAACAGACATGCAATGACACTGGTGGATCCATATGTGGCTCATGGAAGGAACATACATGCAATGACTCTAGCTGTGGTTCATCAAAAGAACAGACATGCAATGACACTGGTGGATCCATATGTGGTTTGTGGAAGGAACAGACATGCAATGACTCTAGCTGAGGTTCATGAAAAGAATAGACATACAATGATACTGGTGGATCCATGGGTGGTTCATGAGAAAAAAAAGACATGCAATGACACTAGTGGATCCATATGTAGTTTGTGAGAAGAACATACATGCAATGAAACTAGCTGTGGTTCATGAGAAGAACACACATCCAATGACACTAGTGGATCCATGTGTGGTTTATGAGAAGAACATACATGCAATGACACTGGCTGTAGTTCATGAGAAGAACACACATGCAATTACACTGGTGGATCCATGTGTGGTTTGTGAAAAGAACAGATATGCAATTACACTAGGTGGATTCATGTGTGGTTTGTTTAGAGGAACAGACATGCAATGACACTAGGTGTGGTTAATGAAAAGAACAGACATGCAATGACACTGGTGGATCCATATGTGGCTCATGGAAGGAACATACATGCAATGACTCTTGCTGTGGTTCATCAAAAGAACAGACATGCAATGACACTGGTGGATCCATATGTGGTTTGTGGAAGGAACAGACATGCAATGACTCTAGCTGAGATTCATGAAAAGAACAGACATACAATGATACTGGTGGATCCATGCGTGGTTCCTGAGAAAAAAACACATGCAATGACACTAGTGGATCCATATGTGGTTTGTGAGAAGAACATACATGCAATGAAACTAGCTGTGGTTCATGAGAAGAACACACATGCAATGACATTGGTGGATCCATGTGTGGTTTGTGAAAAGAAAAAACATGCAATCACACTAGGTGGATCCATGTGTGGTTTGTTTAGAGGAACATACATGCAATGACAGTAGGTGTGGTTCATGGAAAAAACAGACATGGAATGACACTGGTGGATCCATATGTGGTTTGTGGAAGGAACATACATGCAATGACTCTAGCTGTGGTTCATGAAAAGAACAGACATGCAATGACACTGGTGGATCCATGTGTGGTTCTTGAGAAGAACACACATCCAATGACACTGGTGGATCCATGTGTGGTTTGTGAGAAGAACAGAAATGCAATGACACCAGTGGATACTTTTGTGGTTTGTGAGAAGAACAGACATGCAATGACACTGGCTGTGGTTCATGATAAGAACACACATGCAATGACATTGGTGGATCCTTGTGTGGTTTGTGAGAAGAACATACATGCAATGACATTGGTTGTGGTTCATGAGAAGAAAACACATGCAATGACACTGGTGGATCCATGTGTGGTTTGCGAAAGAATAGACATGCAATCACACTAGGTGGATCCATGTGTGGTTTGTGGAACGAACAGACATGCAATGAATCTAGCTGTGGTTCATGAAAAGAACACACATGCAATGACACTGATGTATCCATGTGTGGTTTGTGAAAAGAACAGACATGCAATTACACTAGGTGGATCCATGTGTGATTTGTGAAAAGAACAAACATACAATCACACTAGGTGGATCCATGTGTGGTTTGTGGAAAGAACAAACATACAATCACACTAGGTGGATCTATGTGTGGTTTGTGGAAACAACGGACATGCAATGACTCTATCTGTGGTTCATGAAAAGAACAGACGTGCAATGACACTAGTGGATCCATGTGTGGTTCATGAGAACAACACATTTCCAATGACACTAGTGGATCCATATGTGATTTGTGAGAAGAACAGACATGCAATGACACTAGTTGTGGTTCATGAGAAGAACGTACATGCAACGACACTAGTGTATCAATGTGTGGTTTGTCGAAAGAACAAACATGTAATGAATCTGGCTGTGGTTCATGAAAAAGAACACACATGCAATGACACTGGTGTATCCATGTGTGGTTCATGAAAAGAACACACATGAAATGACACTGGTGGATCCATGTGTGGTTTGTGAAAAGAACAGACATGCAATCACACTAGGTCGATCCATGTGTGGTTTGTGAAAAGAACATACATGCAATCACACTAGGTGGATCCATGTGTGGTTTGTTTAGAAGAACACACATGCAATGACTCTAGTTGTGGTTCATGAAAAGAACACACATGCAATGACACTGGTGGATCCATGTGTGGTTTGTGAAAAGAACAGACATGCAATCACACTAAGTGGATCCATGTGTGGTGTTTTTAGAGGAACATACAAGAAATGACACTAGGTGGATCCATGTGTGGTTTGTTTAGAATAACACACATGCAATGACTCTAGTTGTGGTTCATGAAAAGAACACACATGCAATGACACTGGTGGATCCATGTGTAGTTTGTGAAAAGAACAGACATGCAATCACACTAGGTGGATCCATGTGTGGTTTGTTTAGAAGAACAGACATGCAATGACACTGGGTGTGTATCCATGTGTGGTTTGTTTAGAAGAACATACATGCAATGACTCTAGTTGTGGTTCATGAAAAGAACACACATGCAATGACACTGGTGGATCCATGTGTGGTTTGTGAAAAGAACAGACATGCAATTACACTACATGGATCCATGTGTGGTTTGTGAAAAGAACAAACATACAATCACACTAGGTGGATCCATGTGTGGTTTGTGGAAACAACGGACATGCAATGACTCTATCTGTGGTTCATGAAAAGAACAGATGTGCAATGACACTAGTGGATCCATGTGTGGTTCATGAGAAGAACACACATCCAATGACACTAGTGGATCCATATGTGGTTTGTGAGAAGAACAGACATGCAATGACACTAGCTGTGGTTCATGAGAAGAACATACATGCAACGACACTAGTGTATCAATGTGTGGTTTGTCGAAAGAACAAACATGTAATGAATCTAGCTGTGGTTCATGAAAAATAACACACATGCAATGACACTGGTGTATCCATGTGTGGTTCATGAAAAGAACACACATGAAATGACACTGGTGGATCCATGTGTGGTTTGTGAAAAGAACAGACATACAATCACACTAGGTCGATCCATGTGTGGTTTGTGAAAAGAAGATACATGCAATCACACTAGGTGGATCCATGTGTGGTTTGTTTAGAAGAACACACATGCAACGACTCTAGTTGTGGTTCATGAGGTGACCCTGCTTTTTCAGGGTAAGAAGGGGTAGAGAAAATGCCTCGAGCCGAGGTCCGAGTACCAAGCGCTGCAGCGCTGAAGTATGAGCCCCGTGGACTAGCGATTGCTTTTTAAAGATTGTTCTTTTACCAAACATATGCGGATCAAATCACGCCTTATAATAAGAAGAAATCTTTCTCGGTATCAATCCCCTTGCCCCTCATTCTTTGAGAATCAGAAGGATCCTTTTCGAGTTTCCATTTCTTCATTTGGAATCTGGGCTCTTCTATCTTCGACTTATTTTTTTGAAAAGAACACACATGCAATGACACTTGTGGATCCATGTGTGGTTTGTCAAAAGAACAGACATGCAATCACACTAAGTGGATCCATGTGTGGTTTTTTTAGAGGAACATACAAGCAATGACACTGGGTGGATCCATGTGTGGTTTGTTTAGAATAACACACATGCAATGACTCTAGTTGTGGTTCATGAAAAGAACACACATGCAATGACACTGGTGGATCCACGTGTAGTTTGTGAAAAGAACAGACATGCAATCACACTAGGTGGATCCATGTGTGGTCTGTTTAGAGGAACAGACATGCAATGACACTAGTTGTGTATCCATGTGTGGTTTGTTTAGAAGAACATACATGCAATGACTCTAGTTGTGGTTCATGAAAAGAACACACATGCAATGACATTGGTGGATCCATGTATGGTTTGTGAAAATAACAGACATGCAATCACACTAGGTTGATCCATGTGTGGTTTGTTTAGAGGAACACACATGCAATGATTCTAGTTGTGGTTCATGAAAAGAACACACATGCAATGACACTGGTGGATCCATGTGTGGTTTGTGAAAAGAACATACATGCAATCACACTAGGTGGATCCATGTGTGGTTTGTTTAGAGGAACATACATGCAATGACACTGGGTGTGGATCCATGTGTGGTTTGTTTAGAAGAACATACATGCAATGACTCTAGTTGTGGTTCATGAAAAGAACACACATCCAATGACACTGGTGGATCCATGTGTGGTTTGTTTAGAATAACACACATGCAATGACTCTAGTTGTGGTTCATGAAAAGAACACACATGCAATGACACTGGTGGATCCATGTGTGGTTTGTGAAAAGAATAGACATGTAATCACACTAGGTGGATCCATGTGTGGTTTGTTTAGAGGAACAGACATGCAATGAGACTGGGTGTGTATCCATGTGTGGTTTGTTTAGAAGAACATACATGCAATGACTCTAGTTGTGGTTCATGAAAAGAACACACATGCAATGCCATTGGTGGATCCATGTATGGTTTGTGAAAATAATAGACATGCAATCACACTAGGTGTATCCATGTGTGGTTTGTTTAGAGGAAACGACATGCAATGA